>CM031373.1:55557205-56238589 GCA_018208015.1 Medicago ruthenica
AGCTTGTAAAAAAATTGTAGTTTAGTAAAAATGTTTTGTTTTTTTAAAAAATATTGATATTGATTTTATTAATTATGTTGTATTATTTTTTGTAGTTTCTTGCTTCGGATCCATTTTAAGGTTGGTGTTGTTGCTGCAGCTGCTGCTTGGTTTTTTTTCATCTACTTGGTTCATCGTCTAATTATTTGAGGTTGGTATATATGTTCTACATATTTTAAATTGCTACAATGGTTTGACTAGGAATATGTTTGAAAAGAAATATGTATAAAATTAAGTTTGTTAGAAAAAGAAAGATGTATAAAAAATTTTGTTAGAAAAAGAATATGTAAATTAGTAAAGAATATGTGAATTAGTGAATTAGTTGTTGTAATGAAATATATATGTAAAAAAATTTATTATGAAGTTAATTGATATGAAATATGTGAATTAATTAGTTGTTGTAATTAATTTTTGTCGGTGGCGCGCAGAATTTTTATCCGCGCGTAACTTTTATTTGTGGCTTGTAATTTTTATATGCGCGTAATGTTGAATTCATACAAAAATTTTAGAAAATGTGATGTAGATTAATTAGAAAATGTTATATATGTTAGTTGTAAAATATTATATAATTTTTATGCAATTCATGTGACATATTATATAATAAATATGTTTTAGTTATATTAAAAATGCAAGTAAAAAATGTGGTTAATAAGTAAAAATGTTGTTGTAGTTATTTTAAAAAAGAAGGTTAAGTTAGTAAAGAAATATGTTTAAAAATTTGTTAATTAGTAAAACTAATTTATGTAATTAATTAATATGTTTTAATTAGTTAAAAAGTTTGTTAGAAAAAGTTATGTTTTAATTATGTTTTAATATGTTTAAAAAGTTTGTTAGAAAAAGAAGATAAATTAGTAAAGAGTTATGAAGTTAATTTATATGAAATATGTGTAATTTGAACGAATTTCTAAATATTTAGGTTTTTAGAAATAAAAAAAAAAATTGTTATTTATATTTAGGTTGTACGTAGTCATTAACTTTTGTCGGCAACGCGAGAATTTATTAATTATTCGCGCGTTATTGTAACGAATAAATACAAACTAATAATTGAGTTAATATTAGTGACGCGGAAGATGGATCAATATATTTTACATCGTAGTTGGATGTACGATAGAAAATATCCGGGGAAAAGAACACTTAAAGCGGCTTTTGTGGATGGAGTTCGTGAATTTGTTGCTTACGCCATGTCGCAACGTGCGTTTACATTGGAGGGAGGGATAAGATGTCCGTGTATTAAATGTACGTGTAGGCTGCTTCAGAGCCCAAAAGATGTTCTAAATCATTTAAAGGACCTTGGTTTTGTGGAGAATTATTACGTGTGGAAATATCATGGTGAACAAGAGCCGACAAATGATGTTAATATGCGCGCTTCAAGCAGTGGGGCGCGTACGGAGAGTGAAAACTTTGGCATGATGGAAGATATGGTTGGCGATGCTCTTGGGGTGAACCTGTCTTACAACGAGGACGAGGGCGCTGAAGAGGAAAGAATTCCGAACGAGAAAGCGTTGAAGTTTTACAAAATGATGACGGAAGTAAACAAGCCGTTGTTTGAAGGGTCGTCTGATTCTAAGTTATCCATGAGTGTGAGGCTTTTAGCTGCCAAGTCAGATTGGAGTGTGGCCGAAGAAGGCGCAGAATGTTATACAAAAATGATGAGGGACGCAACTCCTATAAAGGACAATTTGCCATTGAGTTTTTATGAGGCTAAGAAGTTGGTGTCGAAGTTGGGATTGCAAGTTAAAACTATTGATTGTTGTGTTAAAGGGTGCATGCTGTTTTACGACAACGAATTCGGTAAAAATGATGGGTCGTTGGTGGAGTGTAAATTTTGCAATGCACCGAGGTATCAAGTACGTGGTAATGCCAGTTCTCGCAAGCAGAAGCTAGTCTCAATCAAGTCAATGTTTTATCTGCAAATAATACCAAGATTGCAGAGATTGTATGCATCAACTCACACAGCCGATAAAATGACGTGGCATTATTACAATAGAACAAATACAGGTGTGATGCGACATCCCTGTGACGGGGTGGCATGGAAGCACTTTGACGAAGTACATCCTGATTTTGCAGAAGATCCACGTAATGTGAGGCTTGTATTATGCTCTGATGGATTTGTCCCGTATATCCAAAAGTCGGCAACGCCTTATTCTTGTTGGCCAATTCTTCTTACCCCGTATAATCTTCCTCCTGACATGTGCATGTCAAAACCTTATTTGTTTTTGACTTGTGTTATACCAGGACCTAATAGCCCATTAGATGGTATAGATGTGTATTTACAACCCTTAATTGATGATTTGAAGAGATTGTGGATCGGGGAATCAACATATGATATTGCAAGGAAGGAGAATTTTAGGATGAGGGCAGCTTTGATGTGGACTATTAACGACTTTCCTGCATATGGAATGTTGTCTGGATGGTCGACTCATGGTAGATTGGCTTGTCCACATTGCATGGAAGAAACAAAGGCGTTTAACTTGCATCACGGAAGAAAGAGTTCGTGGTTTGACTGCCACCGTAGGTTTTTACCAGCAACACATGAATTTCGTAAGAAGAGGAAGTTGTTTCGTAAAGGAGAAACAGAAAAAGATGGCCCACCTCCTAGGACAACATCAGAGGAAGTAGTCCGTAGAGTCAGTGCATTAGGACTTTTGAAATTCCCAGATGTTGGCAAAAGAGTCAGACACCCGCAATACGGTGACACCCACCATTGGACGAAAAGAAGTATCTTCTGGGACCTCCCTTACTGGAAAGACAATTTACTTAGACATAATCTTGATGTTATGCACATTGAGAAGAATTTTTGTGACAATATAATTCACACGGTGATGAATGTCCCTGGTAAAACAAAAGATAATGAGAAGGCTAGAATGGACTTGCCATTGATTTGTAAGAGACCAGATATGGAGCTACAACTTCTTCCAAATGGAAAATATCTAAAACCTAAGGCTATTTATAGTCTAACTGCTGATGAAGCAAAATCTGTTTGTCAATGGTTGAAAGAATTGAGGATGCCAGACGGATATTGTTCTAACTTGTCAAGGTGTGCCGACGTCAACTCCGGAAGACTGTGTGGAATGAAAAGTCATGATTCCCACGTTTTCATGGAACGCTTACTTCCAATTGCATTTAGTTCATTGCCGAAAAATGTTATAAACCCGTTGACTGAAATTAGCCAATTTTTTAAAGACTTATGTGCTTCAACCTTGAGGATGGATGAACTTGTTAAAATGGATCAGAATATTCCAATCACTCTTTGTAAGTTGGAGCAAGTTTTTCCCCCGGGTTTCTTTGATTCTATGGAACATCTTCCGGTGCATCTCGCATATGAAGCTTGGCTTGGTGGACCTGTTCATTATCGGTGGATGTATCCTTTTGAAAGGTTCATGGGTTATGCAAAGCGAATGGTTAGAAATAAAGCAAGGGTTGAGGGATCAATAGCTGCAGCTTACGTGGTTCGGGAAACAAACTATTTCATCTCTCACTACTTCGACAACTTGATGTTGATCCCAAGAAATACACGAAATGAAGTTATTGTTGAAAGTGAAGAGTGTCAGTCAGCCTTATCAGTTTTTCGTCACCACGGACGTCTTTGTCATCCAGAGAAAGATTATTGGATGAACGATGCTGAGTTGCAGTCAGCGGCCATTCATGTGATGATTAATTGCATCGAAGTTGGACTATACATTGAGATGTTTCAAGGATTAAATATTGGTAACATATATACAACTTTTCAAGGATGGTTTAAACATCAGTTGCTAAATGATCATCCGACTACACAGATATATAAGTCGAGGGGGTTAGCCGAAGGTCCGGGAAGAAAAGTCAAACAACATCACACTTACTTTGTCAACGGATATAAATTTCATACTCAATCACGGTCGGTGGGCAAAAAAACAATTAACAGCGGTGTTTACGTCAAAGGAATCAGTGATGGAGGTGAAGATGACTTCTATGGTGTGATCAAACACATATTTGAAGTAACTTTCCTATATGTAGATAAACCCAACAAAGTTGTATTGTTTTACTGTGACTGGTTTGACCCTGCACATGGGATGAGAATTGACCCAAAGTATAAAACAGTTGATGTACGAATGGACAGAAGGTATAATGCATTTGACCCTTTCATCTTGGCAAGTAAAGTTAGTCAAGTGTATTATGTACCTTATATCCTTCTCACCACCGACGCAAACATGGATGGTGTGCTGCTATCAAGTGTAAACCAAGAGGTCAAATTGAGACAGAAGGTCAAGATAAAGAAGTACCTTACCAAGATGATGAAATATCACATGTTCCAGAAGTGATTGAAGTCGATCCTGCTACGGATTTGGTTGATAGAGATGTTGACGGTCAGCAAGTTGATGCTGAAATGTTAGCTCTTATGTTACTTGTTGACACTGACAGTGGGGATGAGTCTAGCAACTCTACAGACAATGGGGAAGATGCAATTAACCCCGAAGACAATGTGGATGATTTTTATTAATTATGACGATGTTTAATGTACGATTTTATCATATGAATTATTTTAATCTTGCATATATAATGTGACAATATTTTATTCATTATATTAATTATTGTTTATTGTATTATGACAGGGATGTCTGGGCAAGACAAAGATAGGGGTAAGGCTAAAGTTGTAGAGACCACGAAGAAGAAGAAGAAAAACAAGTATCAAAACATAATAGATATTACCTCAGAGGGGACCAGATCATGGCGCCGTCTACCAGGGGTTTCCTTCCGTAACATTGATGAAAGGACTGGTACTCCTATTCCTACCACTACTACTACTATTCCACCACCTTACCCCACTCCATTCACAACTATTCCTCCCACATCATTCCCGACCATTCCCCCCACATCATTCTCGACCATTCCCTCGAACATTCCTCCGACATACACTACACCTGGATTCGTTATGCCTGGATTCGCCTCATCACATTCGCCTAGTTTCAATGCCACCCCATTTACTATCCGACAAGGCCTTAACTTACCTATTCCCCCTGTTGCTCCCAGAAGATATTCATCAGCGAAGGACATGCAAGATTTTATGCAAGATCAGAATTTCTTAGGGTTATTGAATATAATTGAACATCAGCCTCAACAGCACGAGCAGCACCAACATGAAGAGCCACAAGCATCAGCAGCAGCAACAGCAGCATCAGCAGGATCAGCAGCATCAGCATCAGCAGCACCAGCAGGACCACGACGAGGACGACGTCGCTACATTGAAGACTTGCATTATGCGGATGGGCTGCTTAAGATTACACCGACACCTGGATCGTAAGTATTAAAAGTAGTTTAATTTTTATTTGTTTTTTAAATGCATAATTTAATTAACACTTCAAATTTGTAGGTTGGAGCCATCAAAGAGAGTGGCAGAATTTATTCGAGGAGCCATCCAGATGTTTTACCCGAAGGATAGGTGTTGGGTCGTCTATAAACATCTTACTACAGACGACAGGGCGGCACTTTTTAATTACTTTTCGGTAAACACAAATTATTAAATATTAAATAATTGTAATTACTTTATAACATGCTATATTTTTAAAAATTTTAATGTCTAATAATTTTTTTGTTTATTGCAGGAGCATTGTACCTGGACTAGAGATGTCCATCTTATTGTAGATAAGCTCTTTCACAAGTTAGCTTCCAAACGTTTATCAGATTTGTTATATGATGAACGGGAGGAATGGAAAAAACATAAGGGCAACTACCGTACACATTGGATCGGGGAAATAGCGTGGGATCACTTGACCAAGTATTGGCTAGAAGATCCAAAATTTAAGAACCGTTCAAGAGCTAACAAGCAAAATAGAGCATCTCTTGTAGGAGGACATGAACACGCACAAGGATGTGTCAGTGTCCCTACCCATGCTAGACATCTGGTAAAAAAATATTTCACAATTTCTATTTCTATACATGTATATATTAAATAAACTCAAATGTTCTAATTGCTTATACAACTTTTCGTGTACAATTAGGCAAAATCCTTGGAGAGGGATCCTTATCCAAATGAGCTCCATAGAGAGACTCATTTCAGCCAGCGTACTGGTCAGTATGTCGATGCTCGGGCACGCAATACCCAGGTAAATTTGCAAATATTCGTAATTTATTTTAATTAGAAAAAGAAAGTGAATTATTAAAGAATTATGTTATTAACTAATATGAAATATGCTAATTTCATTTATTATTATTATTATTATATAATTTTTATTTGACTTTATTTGTAAACAATTATTATTATCTAATTTTCTTTACTTTTCTTTATAGGCAACTTATGACGAGTACGTAGCACGGTTTTTGGAGCAGAATCTCGAGATTCAATCGCATGAAGAAATTCCCGACTCCATAAAAATTGAATTATGGACAAAGGCTGCAGGAGGACAAATAAGACCGGATAGAGTATACGGTCTTGGAGCGTTAGCCGGCAACGTGGTGCATGGAAATTTGTTCCGTGCTCCTGTTCTACCAGAGTCCAGCTCAGCTCGTTCTGCAGAGTTGTCTCCTGAGATTCAAGCAATGATAACTCAAATGAACGAGGAATTGCAAAGTCAAAAGTCGGAGTTGCGAAATCAAAATGAGCTGTTGGAATCTCAAAAGCAGGAGTTGGCAAGGAAAAATGAGACAGAGAAGAAGCTATTGAAACAAATGAATGTCTTTCGAAAATTCCAAAAGATGATGACAAAAAAGTTCATGGGTGGGAAAAAGAGTAGAAAGACATCTGATTCATCGTCGCCTGCATCGTCGAATCAATTTTCACCGACACCTCATCAAATACATGACGACGACGATGATGATAATGACGAGGACGCCCAGGATGAGGAGGAAGAGGAGGAGGATGATAGCGAGTAATTTATTATGTTTTTGTCAGGTACATTTATGAATATTGTCGTTGATAGCGAGTAATTTATGAATATTAATTGTCGTTGTGTACTCAAATCATTATTTTTTATTTTATTAAATTTAACCAAATTTTTTTTTAGACAAGACCTCATCAAATACATGACGACGACGATGATGATAATGACGAGGACGACGAGGAGGAGGAGGAGGATGATAGCGAGTAAAATGAAACAAATTAGCCTAAAAGCCGACTGAGATAGGCTTGACTCGTTTATGCACAAACAAAGTGTTTTATGCATGTCCCCAGTGAAGTTGCCATCTTTGTCGCGTCGAATTTCGGATGTCAAGCTATTGGGAAGCTTTGAATCACTAAATGTTAAACCACGACTGAACTTTTAATTTTCCGGGGAAAAAAGGAAAAAAGTTCGAAATTACCTTGAAAAAGATTTTAGGTTCGAAAGTCGATTATGCGAGGGGAAGGTATTAGCACCCCTCACATCCGTTGTACTCAACGGGAACCTCTTAGTCGGCTTAGGCTTAAAATGTTTCGATGTTTTACTTGCGTGTTTAAACATATATAAAAGAAAATATATAAGAAGACATAATGTGAAGTGAAGAAAGAGATAAAAACAAACGAAGGGGAAAAAAGGTTTTTTATTAATGGGCTTGACAAGATGTCGATCTTGCTCCTACGTATCTCCCGGTAGTCGGAGAATTCAAAGCGTACGTAGTTCTTTGGTAGAAAAAGTTTGTATGTTGGTTCGTTTTAGTTAAAAAAGATTTGATCGCGTCCGAGTGAAAAAGTTTGAAAAAAGAGAAAGTAATGAAAGTAAATGTCAACTGTTCGGGTTGTTGCCGAACTGGCCATTGACGACAATGCATAAAGATAAATGATTTGATAAAAGGATTGCACTCGGACTTGAACAAAGGTTTTAAAACGCACGAAGGCGTACAAAGTTTTAAGTGGTGAAAGATGGACGCTAAGGCGATAAACTCGCGCAAGGCGTAAATGTTTTGAAAAGGAGACAGACGCACAGGGGCGTAAAAAGGTTTGAAAACAAACGGAAAACGCGCGGAGGCGATAAACTCGCGCAAGGCGTAAATGTTTTGAAAATAAACGCGCAAAGGCGCGAAAGGTTCGGATTGACCACAAGGGCCAAGAAAAGGGTAAAAATGGCCACAAGGGGGCCAAGGGAAGGTTGAGCGTGCTAGACGCGTCAAGGGTGGAATGACGGTTGCCCGAGCGACGAGACATACGTCACGCATTCGTGCAACCGAGGTTTGGGGAGACATACGTCAAGCCATTCCCGTTTCATTCAAGTTTGGTTTTGTCATGATTCTAAGGGATCTCAAAGGGAACCAAAATATGCCTTAAAAGGAAAAGTAAAAAGAAAGGGATCACGAACAAGTTTGTTGTTCGAGTTTATTAAAATCATGAACATTGCTCGTTACTTAAGCTATCGAAACTCAAGAACGAGTGTAGTTCAAGTTTGAATGATGAACAAAATCATAAAACATGCACAAAATTGGAAAGTCCACATGTTCGGTTCATTTCGAGCTTGGTTTTAAAAGAGTGAGCAAGTTCGGCTTAAATTCGCATTTGTATTGAAAATCATGAACAACATGGTTGTTCAAGTTTGTTTTGAAAATAGACGAACTTTAGCTTATTGCTCAAACTTGGTTTTGAAAATATTAAAGAACATAACTTGTTTCACAAGTTACTCAAAATTTATCGCACGAACTTGTGAAATTTTCAAAGTTGTGCATGATTATGAACTGGGTTTGGACAAAAATGGTTTTAAACCTCTTTAGGTTCTGAATCAAGGGCTGGAATCCCAAAAATTTGACATTTGAATGCCTGATTCATGTTCTGAGTTTCACATACTTCGCAGAGCAACCAGAACTTGGCTCTGCGAAGTCAGGTTCTGATGTGTTCGCAGTGCGAAAAATACTTTGCTCTGCGAAGTATGCGAAATTTTGAACTAAGAAGCTGTTTCTGAACAGAAGTTCAGAAACTGCTTCTAAGCAAGCTTCAGAACCTAAAGGGGGTTAAAAAGCTTTGCAAAATGGAAGAAAAAAGGGTGCAAAAACTCAGTTTTAAGGCTTGGCCCCTTTGAGGTATCTTTTGAGTTTCAAAAGGGGTTTTTGTGCACAAAATGAAATTGAACAAAGCAAGAGATGCAAACAGCAAACAAAATGAAAGAGAAAGATTATAGGAGACTTACAGAACTCCTAGCAATGTTTGAGCAATAGATTGGAAGTGGCTTGCTTGCTTGATGGGTTAGAGGTTATGAACTCTAACTTGCTTTTGGTTTGTGTATGAACTGACTTGGTGCTGCAATGTGGGGGATTTTTGGTATGAACTTCGTGTGTGTAAGGCTGTTTGATTGTGTGTGCAACTAGTTTTCTGTGTATTCAATGGTATGTAATCCTTGTGCCTTGTCATTCCTTTTATAGGCAAAAAATGCAATCTTTGCAATGATGAAAAAATCCTAGAACACTAGCTGATTTGGGGCTAAATCCAGGCTAGAACACTTTGCATTTAATGCTAATGGATAGAAGTTTCTTTGCCTTGTGCCAAGGGGCAAGATCTTGACTGATCTCAGCCACAAATGCAACTAATTCTAGAAGGTAATGATGAGAAAAAACTGCAAAACAGGGCAGCTGCAAAAAGGGTGATTCTTGGGATCAATCCTTGCAATCTTGGAAGGTCAAGCAATGAAAACGTGTACTGACATGTACAGGGAGATTGGGGGAAGCAAAATGAGAATGTGGGCTGGTGTGTGGGAGGAGAAATCCAGCTCAAAACAGGGCAGCACAAACAGCTTTTTGCAATCCAAAACCACTTAAGTTTGACTGGTTTTGGTAGAGAAAAAGGGAAGGAAAGGGATCAAGTAGCTGGCTGGCAAGCTCAGGTTGGGTGATGGGTCAATTTGGAGGGACAAGAGCTGACCAAGGGCAGCCAATTTGATTGAGCACATGATAGGTTGGATGAAAATCCTTCTTTCCTTTTACCTTTAATGTCACACATTAATTCTTGCCTTGCTGCACCAAATCAGTCACAAATAGCAATAATAATAATAATAATACTAATAATAACAATTGCAATTGAAAATAAAAAGGATAAATCAAAAAATAAAATTCTGCAGAAAAATTCGCAGAGGTCGCAGTGCGAAGGTGATTTCGCACTGCGAACTCCCCTTTTTTGATTTTTTGTATTTTAAAATAAAAGGTGAATAATAAATAATAATGAAAATGGTAATAATAAAATGTAAATGAAATGCAATGAGAATAAAAAAGGTGATAATAATAAAAAGGATGAAAAAAACTTAATATTATTAATTAGTAAAACCTTAATAATAATAATAGATAATAATGATATTATTAATGAAAAATAGAATAATATTAATATTAATAATATTAAGGATAATGATGATGATAATAGTAATGCTAATAAGGATAATGATAAAATGCAAATAAAATACTATGATAAGAATGAAATAATAAAAAACAATAATAGGTAATGAAATAATAAAAGAATACAACACATAAAAATATAAGTCAAAAAATGGGGTATGACAGATGCCCCTATTTAAGTTTCTTCGTCCCGGAGATTGAAAGAGAAATTTGAAATGGACGGGCCGAAGAGACTTAAATATAGAGTACGTCATTTTTTGACTAAATATTCTTCTGAATTATAAATGCTATGAATGCATGTATGCAAATGTTATGAATGCTTGTAATGTAAACATGAATGCAAAGATGATAAAAAGAAAGACCACACTGGGGATAAGTGTCAGCTGTTCGGGTTGTTGCCGAACTGCCACTGACAACAAAGAATGAAAAGAATGTCAACTGTTCGGGTTGTTACCGAACTTGCCATTGACGACAAGAAATAAAATGTCAACTGTTCGGGTTGTTGCCGAACTTGCCATTGACGACAGGAAAATAAAATGTCAACTGTTCGGGTTGTTACCGAACTTGCCATTGACGACAGGAGATAAAAAGAATGTCAAGGTAAATGTCAGTTGTTCGGATGGTTACCGAACTTGCCACTGACGACACTGGGGATGCGGCTGACAAGCCGTTCCTTACAGAATTGCCCCTTCAATCGGGGAGAAAGGATGCACAAGCTGTCCATTAAAGAACTTGCCATTTGGCACAACACTGGGGAATATGCACAAGCTGTTCATTAAAGAACTGCCACTTGGCATAAAGACATGATAAAAGGCTGCACAAGCTGTTCATTAAAGAACTTGCCACTTGGCGTAAAAGGGTGACATCTCCGAACCAGACAGACTGGGGATGACACTTGGGGAAAAAGAATTCATGAATTACTCGTGATTGATTGATGAGACTCATGATGGTTAGAACAACCATGAATGATATGTAGTATGCTGCATGCATAAATGTACATATGTATGAATGTATGAATGCATGACTGTCACTGGGTACGTCGTGTGAGAGATGGACTTGTACTGGGGATACCCAACATGTTTGTTAAGGAATTGCCCCTTGATATGATGAAAAATTTGCACAAGCTGTTCGTCAAAGAACTACATCTTGGCGAAAAGGAGGATGACATCCCTAGACCAGACCGGTTGGGGATGACATTCGACTGTTTGTCGTGGGAAATGCATGATGTGAATATGAGATGCATGTTAATGAATGATTATGATGTGATGCATGAATTATGCTGACCTGGGGGATGACAGACGTCACGTGGGACGCTGGGGATTATGATTTGAGTGCCGAGCAAAGTCGGACTTAGATGAGATGCCGAGCGAGGTCGGGCTTTGGTTGGATGCCGAGCGCGGTCGGGCTTGGGTTAAGACTCCACTGGGGGATGTGCCAATAAGATTGGGCTTCGTTTGTGAATTCGCTGGGGATATAAGGATCATTTTGGAAGCATGATCGATATCCAGCCTT
Organism: Medicago ruthenica; assembly: GCA_018208015.1. NCBI lineage: Eukaryota > Viridiplantae > Streptophyta > Magnoliopsida > Fabales > Fabaceae > Medicago > Medicago ruthenica. The sequence continues at coordinate 55,569,011 of CM031373.1, forward strand.
AGATGCCAATGGTGGTTGGGCTTTTGTGAGTAGGTGCCAATGTCAATTGGGCTTTTTATTGATTGGACAAAGATTGACTTCCTGGGGAGTTTGTTTGACCGATGAACAAAGGTTGTTCAAAGAAAGAAAATGTTTTATTGATTTTTTTGTTTGGTTGGTTTGGAAGGACAAGGTCCTTTGCCTACATACCCGAATGAGATCAAAACCGATGTAGTTCGGGCCTTCGCCCGGGTACGACCGACAAACTTGGTGAGACAAGATTAGACCGGTAGGACGAAAAGTGGACCGACGCCGCATTGCAAACACTCGGTAATCTTCAATGGATGATGTCACAGGGGATACATCCAAATGTTGACGGGCTAAAGCCGCAACTATTGATGAGGAACACATACCTCATGGGGAGTTTGCTAATCCACTGGGGGATTGCGCTAATCCGCCGGGGAGAAGAACTAATGATTCCGCCGGGGGTGCATATGTTTTGGTTGGCTAGTTTTCGCCTGAATCGTCCTTTCGGACTTTCGATTCACTGGGGATATTCCCTTTTGATTTACCAAGGATTTTGCTGGGGAATCCCTTGAAAGAAGCCCAATGTGGGATAAACATATGTCATGTTTAACACTGGGGATAATGATTGGATACCGAGCAAGGTCGGGTTTTGATTGTGATTATTTGCCGAGCGAGGTCGGGCTTTGGTTGTAATTTGGATGCCGAGCAAGGTCGGGCTTTTTGATTTTGGTTGCCGAGCGAGGTCGGGCTTTGTTTTGGTTGCCGAGCGAGGTCGGGCTTGTATTGTAATTGGATGCCGAGCGAGGTCGGGCTTTGGTTATGATTTGTGAGTGGGAATGCCAATGAAAATTGGGCTCTTTGTGATTGTGTTTGTAAGGGCCAATGAAATTGGTTTTTTTTTTTGGACATGGGATTTGTGAGTGCCAATGGAAATTGGGCCTTGGATGGAAATTGTATTTGTATGAGCCAATGAAAATTGGGCTTTTGTTATGATCGGGTGCCAAGCATGGTTGGGCTTTGTGAATTGCTTTTGGGAGTGCCAATGACAATTGGGCTTTTTGGTGGGAGATTGTGAGGAATGCCAATGACGATTGGGCTTAATGTGAAATTGTAGTTGTGATTGCCAATGACAATTGGGCTTTGCTTGTGATTAGGTGCCAAGCATGGTTGGGCTTTGGTTTTGCCAATGAATATTGGGCCTTGGGTCGCCAATGAATATTGGGCTTTGGGTCGCCAATGAATATTGGGCTTTGGGTCGCCAATGAATATTGGGCTTTGGTTTTGGGTTGACAATTTTGATGTTCCAAGGTTGCACTAAACACAAAATTTATATCATACAACTTAAGTTAAAAACATGTTTATCGATGAACCATGCCTATCACACATTTAAGTAAATGAACAAATTGAATATTAATTGTGGGGGTAATGAACACTCATCCGGCAAGTTTGCTAACATTCCGATCGAGTTATGTGTCTATCTAAATATCGTTTCTAAAAGCATAAAAGCATTGATCACAAGGTCTTTGAGGGTTGTAATTTGGCTTGGGTACAAAAGAAATGTCATATGTGGGGAAATTGGATTCAAAAGGCCAAGCTAAGGAACATTCTTTCTAATTACACACCTCCTCCTTTATTTCACACAAAACTTTTTGGTGACTTGCAAATACTTTTGTTTGATCTTGACAACCTTTTGATTTACTGATTTTTCTCTTTTTTTTTCTTTTGAGATTTCTTGATTTGTTTTTCTTTCTTTTTTCTCTTTTTTTTTTTTTTGTTGTCAAGATCAAATAAGAAATTCACCAATTGCTTGATACACACAACCTCCCTTTTTTAACTTAATTCAAGATGATACCCTAATGAATGTTCCTTCCTCCTTCGGCAAGGGACAATAATCATGAAGGCTAAGGGTTCAAAATGGAAGAAAAAATATCAGAATTCAAAATGATTTAACTATGAACTGAATTTTTTACAAACTTCGGCAATTTCGATAAGCAATTGAGCTTATGAAAGTTGGCAGTTCATAGTTAATGATTCTGATTTATTAGGATCAAAAGGGGTTAACAAATGCTCACTTCTCACAGGGTGGGCTATTTGTGGTCAAGTGTTTTCACTCGTTTTCAAAAATGCCTTGATCCTATCAATGCTTTCATACAATCTAAAACAACGTTCAGATTTAACATAACAAAATCGAGTTAAACAAAAACTGCCGGTCTCCTGCATATATAAAATGATTTTGAGGATTCCTCACATTTTTGGCTGGTTCTAAATGGTTTACAGAATAAACACATTAAAAACGCAAATTGTATGATATAACTTTTGTATTAATGCTTGTCAACACAAACTGTATTGGATGCCGAGCTAGGTCGGGCTTTTGTTGATTGTGCCAATGATGATTGGACTTTTGTTAAATGGGGAAAAGGCTGCAGCAGCCTGGGGGAAGGTAACCTCGGGTTGAGGTACCGGAATCTCTTGGAGAGTAGTGGGAATAGGGATGAATTCCTCACCAAAGTTGAACGGCATGCCCCATGTACAACCGGGGCCTATTGTTATATGTGTGGGTTGCTTTGGGACGACGAGCCACTTTTCTTGACGTTGATGCGTAGTGTTGCGAACAAAATGCGAACACCGAAGACTCAATGCGGATTGTAAGAAATCCTTGAGTTAAGAAGGGGAACGAGTTTTGGACTCGAAGACAAATGTATGCATGTCATGCATGATGCTAATGTATGTATGCAATGTATGTGACAAATATGCCCCTTTTTTTGAAAATGCATATGCAAAAATCATTTTTATGAATGTAAATGTATGGCATGCATATGGTATGGTATGTATGATCAAAATTTCCCCCCATCCTCACGTGTAGGCTCTAAAGGTAAGATTTCCTAAGAAGAGGTCCCTAGAGTCATCGATCTCACATGGAATTAGGGTTGTCTATGGACATACGTCGACATGACTTCAATTAATTCCATATGAAAATCTCCTCTAAGCGGGGTTGGGCATCCTACCTCACGGACATACGTCAACGCGGGCTTCCGCTCACAACCGCCATTCTAACTTAGTTTTCTCTCGAGCTCGGGTAGAGAGCCTCACACGTCCGGCATTAACCCGAACAATGTGGAGTAACATCGCTCAAGTAACCCCCACAATTGATATATATCTATATGGATATGAAGCAAAATGATATATATATAAATGTAGAGCAAAAGAATAAACAAACAAATGACAAGAAAATATAAACACGCAAGTAAAATGAAACAAATTAGCCTAAAAGCCGACTGAGATAGGCTTGACTCGTTTATGCACAAACAAAGTGTTTTATGCATGTCCCCAGTGAAGTCGCCATCTTTGTCGCGTCGAATTTCGGATGTCAAGCTATTGGGAAGTTTTGAATCACTAAATGTTAAACCACGACTGAACTTTTAATTTTCCGGGGAAAAAAGGAAAAAAGTTCGAAATTACCTTGAAAAAGATTTTAGGTTCGAAAGTCGATTATGCGAGGGGAAGGTATTAGCACCCCTCACATCCGTTGTACTCAACGGGAACCTCTTAGTCGGCTTAGGCTTAAAATGTTTCGATGTTTTACTTGCGTGTTTAAACATATATAAAAGAAAATATATAAGAAGACATAATGTGAAGTGAAGAAAGAGATAAAAACAAACGAAGGGGAAAAAAAGGTTTTTTATTAATGGGCTTGACAAGATGTCGATCTTGCTCCTACGTATCTCCCGGTAGTCGGAGAATTCAAAGCGTACGTAGTTCTTTGGTAGAAAAAGTTTGTATGTTGGTTCGTTTTAGTTAAAAAAGATTTGATCGCGTCCGAGCGAAAAAGTTTGAAAAAAGAGAAAGTAATGAAAGTAAATGTCAACTGTTCGGGTTGTTGCCGAACTGGCCACTGACGACAATGCATAAAGATAAATGATTTGATAAAAGGATTTGCACTCGGACTTGAACAAAGGTTTTAAAACGCACGAAGGCGTACAAAGTTTTAAGTGGTGAAAGATGGACGCTAAGGCGATAAACTCGCGCAAGGCGTAAATGTTTTGAAAAGGAGACAGACGCACAGGGGCGTAAAAAGGTTTGAAAATAAACGGAAAACGCGCGGAGGCGATAAACTCGCGCAAGGCGTAAATGTTTTGAAAATAAACGCGCAAAGGCGCGAAAGGTTCGGATTGACCACAAGGGCCAAGAAAAGGGTAAAAATGGCCACAAGGGGGCCAAGGGAAGGTTGAGCGTGCTAGACGCGTCAAGGGTGGAATGACGGTTGCCCGAGCGACGAGACATACATCACGCATTCGTGCAACCGAGGTTTGGGGAGACATACGTCAAGCCATTCCCGTTTCATTCAAGTTTGGTTTTGTCGGGATTCTAAGGGATCTCAAAGGGAACCAAAAAATGCCTTAAAAGGAAAAGTAAAAAGAAAGGGATCACGAACAAGTTTGTTGTTCGAGTTTATTAAAATCATGAACATTGCTCGTTACTTAAGCTATCGAAACTCAAGAACGAGTGTAGTTCAAGTTTGAATGATGAACAAAATCATAAAACATGCACAAAATTGGAAAGTCCACAAGTTCGGTTCATTTCGAGCTTGGTTTTAAAAGAGTGAGCAAGCTCGGCTTAAATTCGCGTTTGGATTGAAAATCATGAACAACATGGTTGTTCAAGTTTGTTTTGAAAATAGACGAACTTTAGCTTATTGCTCAAACTTGGTTTTGAAAATATTAAAGAACATAACTTGTTTCACAAGTTACTCAAAATTTATCGCACGAACTTGTGAAATTTTCAAAGTTGTGCATGATTATGAACTGGGTTTGGACAAAAATGGTTTTAAACCTCTTTAGGTTCTGAATCAAGGGCTGGAATCCCAAAAATTTGACATTTGAATGCCTGATTCATGTTCTGAGTTTCACATACTTCGCAGAGCAACCAGAACTTGGCTCTGCGAAGTCAGGTTCTGATGTGTTCGCAGTGCGAAAAATACTTTGCTCTGCGAAGTATGCGAAATTTTGAACTCAGAAGCTGTTTCTGAACAGAAGTTCAGAAACTGCTTCTAAGCAAGCTTCAGAACCTAAAGGGGGTTAAAAAGCTTTGCAAAATGGAAGAAAAAAGGGTCCAAAAACTCAGTTTTAAGGCTTGGCCCCTTTGAGGTCCCTTTTGAGTTTCAAAAGGGGTTTTTGTGCACAAAATGAAATTGAACAAAGCAAGAGATGCAAACAGCAAACAAAATGAAAGAGAAAGATTATAGGAGACTTACAGAACTCCTAGCAATGTTTGAGCAATAGATTGGAAGTGGCTTGCTTGCTTGATGGGTTAGAGGTTATGAACTCTAACTTGCTTTTGGTTTGTGTATGAACTGACTTGGTGCTGCAATGTGGGGGATTTTTGGTATGAACTTCGTGTGTGTAAGGCTGTTTGATTGTGTGTGCAACTGGTTTTCTGTGTATTCAATGGTATGTAATCCTTGTGCCTTGCCATTCCTTTTATAGGCAAAAAATGCAATCTTTGCAATGATGAAAAAATCCTAGAACACTAGCTGATTTGGGGCTAAATCCAGGCTAGAACACTTTGCATTTAATGCTAATGGATAGAAGTTGCTTTGCCTTGTGCCAAGGGGCAAGATCTTGACTGATCTCAGCCACAAATGCAACTAATTCTAGAAGGTAATGATGAGAAAAAACTGCAAAACAGGGCAGCTGCAAAAAGGGTGATTCTTGGGATCAATCCTTGCAATCTTGGAAGGTCAAGCAATGAAAACGTGTACTGCCATGTACAGGGAGATTGGGGGAAGCAAAATGAGCATGTGGGCTGGTGTGTGGGAGGAGAAATCCAGCTCAAAACAGGGCAGCACAAACAGCTTTTTGCAATCCAAAACCACTTAAGTTTGACTGGTTTTGGTAGAGAAAAAGGGAAGGAAAGGGATCAAGTAGCTGGCTGGCAAGCTCAGGTTGGGTGATGGGTCAATTTGGAGGGACAAGAGCTGACCAAGGGCAGCCAATTTGATTGAGCACATGATAGGTTGGATGAAAATCCTTCTTTCCTTTTACCTTTAATGTCACACATTAATTCTTGCCTTGCTGCACCAAATCAGTCACAAATAGCAATAATAATAATAATAATACTAATAATAACAATTGCAATTGAAAATAAAAAGGATAAATCAAAAAATAAAATTCTGCAGAAAAATTCGCAGAGGTCGCAGTGCGAAGGTGATTTCGCAATGCGAACTCCCCTTTTTTTGATTTTTTGTATTTTAAAATAAAAGGTGAATAATAAATAATAATAAAAATGGTAATAATAAAATGTAAATGAAATGCAACGAGAATAAAAATGGTGATAATAATAAAAAGGATGAAAAAAAACTTAATATTATTAATTAGTAAAACCTTAATAATAATAATAGATAATAATGATATTATTAATGAAAAATAGAATAATATTAATATTAATAATATTAAGGATAATGATGATGATAATAGTAATGCTAATAAGGATAATGATAAAATGCAAATAAAATACTATGATAAGAATGAAATAATAAAAAGCAATAATAGGTAATGAAATAATAAAAGAATACAACACATAAAAATATAAGTCAAAAAATGGGGTATGACAGCGAGTACTTTATGTTTTTATCAGGTAAATTTATGAATATTGTCGTTGATAGCGAGTAATTTATGAATATTAATTCTCGTTGTGTACTCAAATCATTATTTTTTATTTTATTTAATTTAACCAAATTTTTTTTTATACAACACCTCATCAAATACATGACGACGACGACGATGATAATGACGAGGACGACGATGAGGAGGAGGAGGATGATAGCGAGTACTTTATATTTTTGTCAGGTAAATTTATGAATATTGTCGTTGATAGCGAGTAATTTATGAATATTAATTGTCGTTGTGTACTCAAATCATTATTTTTTATTTTATTAAATTTAACCAATTTTTTTTTTTATACAAGACCAAGTAAAATATTTATAATGTATTTTTTCAAAATAATCGATTTTTTAAAATAACTGTTTTTTTAAAAAAAAAAAATGGAATCTTTTCCTAGGAATTTCCTAGGAAAAATTCCTAGGAAAGATTAAGGGGGGAAATGAAAATTGCAGAGAGGGAAACGAAAATTAAAATTTTTAGGGGAAGCTTTCCTAGGAAATTCCTCGGAAAACGTGACAGAATTTTTTTCTCTATAAATAACACACTCTACACTACACATTTCATCATTCATTCATTCATCTCTACTCAAACAAATATTCATCTATCTCTATATTTTCTTCTTCATCTTCTTCTTCATCTTCTTCAACAATTTTTAAACACATATAATTTTTTATCTTCTTAAACAATAAACTTTATCATTCTTCCTATTCTCATCTTCTCTTCTTCTTCCTATTTTCATCATCATCATCATCATCTTCTTCTTCTTCTTCTTCTTCTTCTTCTTCTTTTTTCAACAACTCATCCACAACAATTTTCTATCTTCATTAACACTAATTTCTTCAACAATAATCTTTTATAATTTTTTTAACATTAATTTTCTTCTTCCTAATTTCTTCTTCTTCTTTCTTTTTCAACAACTCTAGCACAACAATTTTTCATCTTCATTAACACAAATTTTTCATCTTCTTCAACCATAAAATCTATTTATTTCTTTCAAAAATAATTTCATCATTCATTCCTACATTTTTTTTATTCAAAACACTTTTACTTCATATATTTATTTTTTAAAAATCATTTTTTAATATATATTTTTTCGAATTTTATTTCAAAATTTGAATTTTGCGCAATTTTTTTAAAAAAAATTCAAATTCTTTTGGCGCAATTTTTCAAAATTCAAATTTTTGGCGCAATTTTTGAAATTTAAAAATTAATTTTTTTTTAAAAAATTAATTATTTTCCTCGGAAAAAATTTTAAAAATTTTTCAAATTTTTTTGGCGCAAAATTTTAAAATTTTGGCGCAATTTTGAAATTCGAAAAATTTAATTTTTTTTTTAAAAAATTAATTATTTTCCTCGGAAATTCCTCGGAAAAAATTTTAAAAAATTTTCAAATTTTTTTTGCGCAAATTTTTTTAAATTTTGGCGCATTTTTAAAATTTCAAAATTTATTTATTTATTTTTTAATAATTAATTATTTTCCTCGGAAATCCTCGGAAACTAACTATTAAAATATAATAAATTTTCCTCGGAAATTCGTCGGAAACTAACCATTAAAATATTAATAAATTTTCGTCGGAAAACATGTGTCAGACGTAGCAGTTTTGCAGGAAAGCTTTCCTAGGAAATTTTCCTCGGAAATTCCTAGGAAAGCTTCTGACTAAAAATTCCTAGGAAATTCCTCGGAAAATCCTAGGAATAGATCGAAAACTCCTAGGAATTTTTTCGTCGGTAATTTCCTCGGAAAACACTGTTTCCGAGGAAATTAGGCTGTTTTCCTAGGAAAAATTGATATTTCTTGTAGTGTATGATTAACAATTAACCTACCAACCCATTGCATAGTCTTGGGGTCATGATGAGTGATCATTTTTGTAAATATTTGGTTGTTGATTGCTTGCTGGTTTACTTTGCTTACGAAGGGTGTTTCATCTTTGGAGACAAACAAATTATACATAATACATGTAACACCAAATTGTAGGAAACAGATCGGCATTGATGTCATCCGATGACATGCTGTCATATGGTGCTTTTCAGTTAGTTTTTATGTGTTTTAGTTTAGTTTTTTAGCAGTTTTAGATAGCTGGAAGCTGAAAAAGACAAAAAACAAGGAGACAAGAAAAACCAAAATCAGGCCACGATTTTGACAAGATTTTTGAGGAAATTTTGAGCTTTTTAATTCGACAATAATCGGGCAACTATTTCTAAAAATTAGGGCACGATTTTTGGGTTACAAAAAGTGAATCTATAAAAGTCAGACATGTTTTTATGCAATGGGTTCTTATTTTTGGAAGATTTAAGACACATTTGGAGCCGAGGATTGCAAATTTCGTGGTGGCTAGCCATCCAACTCATAGTCAGTCCCAAATTCATGAGGAGCTAAGTTTCAATGATCAAATATAAATTGAACATAGAGATTATATGACTGCTGACACCAGCTTATAACTTAGATCTAATTTATTGTTCAACTTAACGGACAATCTAGGGATATAATGTTGTTAAGTTGTGATTTCTTAAATTAACGGACATTCAAATCTTTGATGATTACGGGTTCACCTAATGGATTAGGGATTGTAGTTAGAAAAGAGGGCTCTGAATCAAGGGATTGACCTGAACTATTTTGTTAATTATTGTAAACTAGAGGAACAATTAAACGGTTTAGGTTCAAATTACCAATTAGCGGTGAACTGATGATTCGAAAGACCTGATCATATTACCTATAAATTCATTACCAATTTTATAATTAATTTGTTATTTATTTTAGGCTTAAATATGTAAAAGGTCCCTGTAAGTTAGCGTGTTTTTGGTTTTCGTCCCTGTAAGTTTTTTTGTTACGAAACAACCCTTGTAACTTGTTTATTTTTTGGATTTGGTCCCTGCCGTCTGATTCTGTCTAAAAAAAGCATAGCTGGCTAACATACGCTTACGTGTTAGTTGTTGATATGGACAAACACGCTTATGTGGCATTAAAGCTGAATAGTGCTGTTATAAGAGGGACTAAAACCAAAAACGAATATTTACATAGGGACTAAAACCCAAAAACGTAATCACCAAATTTAGAAATTAAAAACCTAATGTTTTCACCTTCTTCAGCACTCTGTTCTTTCTTTCTCCTTCATACCTTCCTTGCCCAGCTTCTCACTTCTCATATATTGTGCCCTAAGAAGGAAAACCCACTTCCTTCAATTGACTGATCCTGAAGCTCAAAAAAGAAAGGTAAACATAGTGTATTATGTATTTCTCAGGTTCAATCTCAATCATATATGTTTTGACCATAATGCTTTGACATGTTTACAGAGAAAGCCCAAAAGGATACAGACTTAAGCATCTCAACCTACATCTGCATCTGCAACTGCAGCTGCGACTGCATTTGCAACTGCAACTGCATCTACAACTGTTAATGGTCCAAGTACTCAAGCATCTCAGACTGCTCACCCTGTTAATGCAACAAACATTCTTGATATAGACCCTGAATTTGAAGCCCTTGCTGCAGACCTTGCAGCAGCTTTTGAGGCTACTCAATCTCAACCAAATGTGACTTCAATTCTGAATCCTCACAACACAGCTAAACATAAACCAGTTAAGTATTGCATAACCCTTTATAGCATTTTTTTTAGCTTAAAAATATGATATATGTATTTCTCATTATTGCAACTCTAAGTTGAGACATTGCTGTATTTAGGTGAAGAATACTAAGCAACAATCAACCAAAGTTGGTAATCAGAATAATGTTAAACATGTCAAAGCATTATGGTCAAAGCATATATGACTGAGATTGAACCTGAGAAATACATAATACACTATGTTTACCTTTCTTTTTGAGCTTCAGGGTCAGTCAATTGAAGGAAGTGGATTTTCCTTCTTAGGGCACAATATATGAGAAGTGAGAAGTTGGGCAAGGAAGGTATGAAGGAGAAAGAAAGAACAGAGTGCTGAAGAAGGTGAAAACATTAGGTTTTTAATTTCAAAATTTGGTGATTACGTTTTTGGGTTTTAGTCCCTATGTAAATATTCGTTTTTGGTTTTAGTCCCTCTATAACAGCACTATTCAGCTTTAATGCCACATAAGCGTGTTTGTCCATATCAGCAACTGACACGTAAGCGTCTGTTAGCCAGCTATGCTTTTTTTAGACGGAATCAGACGGCAGGGACCAAATCCAAAAAATGTTTCGCAACAAAAAAACTTACAAGGACGAAAACCAAAAATACGCTAACTTACATGGACCTTTTACATATTTAAGCCTTTATTTTAACTTGCAAACCAAACCATTTGCCTCAGTGCACCCCCCATTTTACAAACATCCTTAATAATAACCACAATACCGAGTAGAAGTTGAAACAGTCCCTGTGGATACAAATCTTAAAATTTTATTAATTCGATATAGTTTAGTACACTTGCTAAAATTGTATCATCATCAACAATAGCATTTCTATCATTAGGAACTAACAACTTCAGTTCTTCATAAGCTAACCCCTTAAAGCAATTGCCCATATAATTAAAACAGGTCTTGCTAACGAGTGCCTTCGAGAACACTCTTTAAGAATTCTAAAATAAGCAATCCTCCTCGTTGCATAACCCTCACATAATATGATGCACCGACAATTCTCATAGAACCAAGCGGCAAGCAAATTCAATGGAGACTTCATATTAACTTCAAGAAGCATCATTGCAAGAGCCACTAGATCAGCATAAAGCACCAAATAAAGTTTCTCTAAAAATGCTAGAAGATCTTGATATCACTACCAAAATAGACAAGCAATGAGGTAGGAATGATCAATAGTAACATGAATGATTGATTCCTAAAAATTCACCAAACTATAATCAACATTAGCATAAGAGAAGGCAGAGTTCCTTACCTCTTTGATCTCCCTACATGTGAAAGCTTTTGCAACATATGCCTTATCATGCTTAATCTTTTTCAAGTAAAATACAAGGCGATATATGCATACTTTCAGGAACAGAAACAACAAAATTTGTGAGAGCAAAAGAAAACAAGTCCATAATTTCCATAACATCAACATGGGAAAGACCAATCTGTAGCTCAAACAGTGAACCTGATTCGGTTTAAGTGCCAAATTAGGTAGTAGTTGTAGGCTATTTTCAAATCCAATCAAAGAAATAGTATCATCATTCTCTTCAATGAAATTAGCTTGCTCTTGCAAGTATTGTTATATCAACCTTGTTATGTGCAAAGAGAATACACCACTGGCAATGCTATCCATGAGCAGGATTCTTGGGAAACTTGAGTCGACCGCAACAAATATCACATGCAATCTATCTAGCATATTGATAATATCTCCTTGAGTAGTATATAGAACAATAAGTATGCTTCCCATAATCCCACCAAACTCACATTCACTTGTGATTACCACTTCTAAGAATACATTCTCAACTAAGGTGTTAATGATCCCCCATTCAAACAAAGCCTTCTATTGGTAATCAGATAAAATTGCAGGGACAATTGGAAAAATAACAAATGCATTGACAAGAACATGCATAAAATTTGATGATGGAAGAAGAATTGACACTTTGTGTAAGTAGCGTTCAAATGTGAGTTGATCCATATATTTAGAGTGATGATGAATACCAAGTTTAGATTCATCCAAGCAAGCAATGAGTACACCAAAAGTGTCAATATCAGTTTGTACAAGAGATAATTGGATTTGCATCTTAATTAGTTTACTTTTTAGAGTATCACAAGAGAAATAGGCTGTAAGAGCATTTTAACAAACAAATGGCGGACTTCCCAATGAGGACACTATGTTGTTAAATGCATCTAATGGATATGTTTCAGGCCCAACAAATCAACCATCTTTGTGAATTGGGCAAACAAACAAATGTTTAAGTATCATGTCAAAGAGATATGTGACCGTTGACACACCTCTAATAAAACTACTTAACTTTAAAAAATGCAGTTTTGTTCCTCCTGTTTTAACAAAATCGTAATTTTGATCCCCTATTTACCCAATTTACAATTCAGATCCCCCATTTCAGTTGATTTTCTTTGGACTTTTTACGTTTGGTCACGACCCAATCTAACACCATATTTCTAAAAACTCATAAATTATAACATTCGTTTTCATATCAAGTCAATATATTGTTACCTCAAAACTTCTTAATATGTGTGTGCACGAATGTTTGGTTTAGTTCAAGAGATACCAAAATTAATTATTGGGGCTTAGAATTTATTCTGACCTATAGAATGTAGGATTGATCTAACGGTTCAGAAGCATTGAAACTCACCTGCCTTTTTCTTTGGTTTTGAAGACGAAACACTTGTAATCTCCGTCATCACTGTAACAAAACCCATAAATCCACATTTGAATGCAACATTTCTTTCACCATTCTCGCATTCTCCACAACCCTTCTTCTTTTTCTCTCTCTACAATGTCTTCTTCTCTCACTCTTCCCTCGTTTTCTCCTATCTTCTTCCCACATCGAACCCACACTCTTAAAAACTACAATTTCCCTAAATCTAGGGTTTTCGCCACCATCTCCACTGGATCTCAATCTTCCATCCATGAAGCTTCTGTAGTTGATTATAAAGTCTCCAATGCGTTTCTCTTCCCTGGTCAGGTACATTTTCCGCATTGCACTGCGAAAAACAATGAATTTTGATTGAAATTGGAACTGGAAATGATTTGATTTGATTTGATTGTAGGGTGCACAAGCTGTTGGAATGGGAAAAGAAGCTCAGAGTGTTCCTGCTGCTGCAGTTTTGTACAAGAAAGCAAATGAGATTTTGGGGTACTTAGTAATTATTACTTTAAATTACAACTATTTTTGGTCAAGATTAATTTTTTTATGATGTTTTGTGTTGTATTATGTATTTAGGTTTGATCTTCTTGATGTATGCATTAATGGGCCGAAGGAAAAGCTGAATTCAACAGTTATCAGTCAGGTATGTTTCATGATTTAGTATAATTAACAATCAAGGTTGTTATTTGATTTGTACTAGGATGTATTTTATTGAGGTGGAAGAGTGGAGTGAAATTTAGTGGAATGACATTAGTTTGCCACTGTTTAAATTCTTTATGATATGACGAAACGGCATGAAGTTAGGTGGAGTATATTTCATCACATTAGTGCTAATGATTGTGAATGGCAGAAAGCGAAAAATCTGCAATGGCTGATAGTTAGCAACACTGCACCACATTCCATCCAATGTCATTATTTTTGTACTTTCCCCAGTTTAGGAAGATTTGAGATGGAATCAAATTGTCATTCACTGATTTTTTTATCATGCAGTTCATTTACAAACAACAGAAAGGAAATTATTATTCAGTCTATCATAAAATATCCAAACAATGTACGATAATTCTATGGCATTCCACCCATCACTAATATCCAAACATATCCTCAGTGTGTAAGATGAATGATATAAAATGTAGTTCAATAATGTTATAAACTCATATTGATGATTTACCGTATTTAATAAATAAATAAAAACTTCTACTATTGGCTCTTACTTAACTAAGAATAATGCTAGTTTTTATTTATGTGCTAATTATTTACTTCGTAAGATAGTCTATGTTTAGTTACAAAAGATTGCTTAGACTTCTGTTACATTAAATTCGAAAGCAAGTATCATTTTTATGTGCATAAATGATAGCTGACATAGTATGCCAAAAATTTGAGACTTGAGTGAGAGTCATTGGTTCATGCTTGTTGATCAAGTATAGATGATTTAAAACTATAGATCAATGTGCCATAACAGTGTAATATGAGTTGGTTTGTAATCAGAGTAACTGGTCAAGAAAATATTAGTTTAACGATTAGAAGTTGAATAAACAGAAATCACTTTTGTTCAACCACTTCAGAATCGAATTCAAAGATTGATTTGTGCCTTTGTCTATTATATTTCCCCCAATTAGAAATATAACAACCACAGAAGCCAAGCCTTTTCATATTAGGTGGGGTTGGCTACATGGATTAATGATTTTTCAAGCTCCCTGATAGAGAGCATTTACCTCTAAATCTCTCTGACTGATTTAAAACTTTTTTCTGTTAACTTTAACGACGAAATAGGAGTCTAACTAGACCACATTGTCTGTACTTGAGCATTCCATTCCTTCCTCATCAGACCTTAGACCTCCTCTTAATCAAGATATTAAAAGAATAAAGAGAATAAAGAGGCAAACATCTGTATGATAGTATATAGAGATTTTTTTGTATACTAGAATGCATACATCACTCTGTTCTCCATGAAATTTGTTGTTTATAAAGGCCATAGAGGCATAGATGTAATTTTACCATCTAATTCTCTGTTTCTTCAGCCTGCCCTGTATGTCACAAGTCTTGCTGCTGTTGAGCTAGTTCGGGCACGTGAGGGAGGTGAGCAGATTATTGATTCTGTTGATGTTTCATGTGGTTTGAGCTTAGGAGAATATACTGCTCTGGCATTTGCTGGGGCTTTCAGGTGAGTTGACAACAGTACCTATTATTAATTACCATGTATTTTTGTCCAAAAAACTTTTATTACCATGTATTTTCTATTGCTTCTCCTTTCATTGCCTCCGTTTTTCATATTTTTCCCAACGTTTCAAGAAATATTTGAAAAGAGAGAAATATGTACTTATGGCGTATGTGGCCTTTTACCATGACAATGGAATTAGGAAAACCAAGTGGATATGTGTAAGTGACCCAACCACAGGGTTTTCAGTATGAGTCATTTAAGGTTTATAGTTTTAAATCACATCAGTCATTACAATCTAGTAAATGGTTTTATTGTTTTTAGTATACCATCTATGAGAAGTTTAGGCCTGTTTGTTTTCAGCTTGTAGCATATGGTGAACGAAGAAGTATCTTCCCTGTGTGGTTTTGCACATAAATTGGTTCACAGAAATGTCCTTTGAGTTGTTTTTCTTAAAGTTCCACTTTTTTGTCTTGATTTACATGCTCTTGACCCATGTATTTAATTCGATTTGTAAGCTTTGAAGATGGACTGAAATTGGTGAAATTAAGGGGTGAAGCCATGCAGGTAATCTGTGGTAGTTGGTTTAGTTTCTTCTATGACTTGCACAGTTACACTTACACAAACTTCTTTGGATAGTAATTTGCATTTATGTGAGTAACCATTGTTCTTTATCCAGGATGCTGCTGATGCTACTAGAAGTGCCATGGTTAGTGTGGTAGGACTGGACTCAGAGAAGGTCCAGCAGTTGTGTGATGCAGCCAATCAGGAAGTGCCTGAAGCTGAGAAAGTTCAGATTGCCAATTACCTATGTCCAGTAAGGTTCTTGTGGATCTGGCTTTTAACAACCTTAGGCAAAATTCTGTTTCTAAAATCATGATAAATAACTTCTTTCAAATTGATTGTATTATATTTTGGTAGGGAAACTATGCTGTCTCTGGAGGCATAAAAGGAATAGAAGTGGTGGAAGCCAAAGCGAAGTCTTTCAAGGCTCGAATGACTGTATGAAATTTGCTCCTAAACTTCTCTTTTTTACACCACCTTTCGCAAAGTAATAATACCTTTTCCTCACGGTGGCAGGTGCGCCTAGCTGTTGCAGGCGCTTTCCATACTAGTTTTATGGAACCTGCAGTGTCAAGATTGGAAGCAGCATTAGCATCCACAGACATTAGAACCCCAAGAATACCAGTCATTTCCAACGTAAATGCTCAGCCACATACAGATCCGGACACAATAAAGAAGATATTGGCACGACAGGTATGCAGGTGATACTTGTTTCTATCCAACGCAAAAGACATGAGTGGTAAATAATTGCACGTCTAATGCAATTGGCAGGTTACTTCCCCTGTTCAATGGGAAACAACAGTGAAGACTCTTCTATCCAAGGGGCTGAAGAAAAGTTATGAATTGGGACCTGGGAAGGTAGAAAGTTTACGCAGCCTATACTATCCGTGTTCTTGAATCTCAATGGAGACCTCTAGTTTTATAATTCTGCTAACTTTTATTTTCTCTGGACTCTTCAGGTTATTGCTGGAATTGTCAAAAGAATGGACAAAGGTGCTGATATTGAAAACATCGGTGCTTAAGAAATTTGCAGGACATTGCTACTTGTGTGGTTTCCAATACAAACTACAATATCATGAGAAAATGTGTGTGAGCTAAATCAAAGAGAAACACAGAACTTGAAACGTCTGTGTGCAAAGAGCAACTTCGGTCAGATTTGAATGCCAGTTTTGAAGTTAAAAAAAACTTAATCCACCAATAGGTTCCATTTTGATAAGTTAGATCAGTGTTTGTTATTGTTGCATAGAATTTTATTTCATTTATATAATTTTATACTCTTATAGAATGTTGTACTCTAATCTCTACTAAATACCAATAAATTTTAGATGAAATAAATGTTGGTTGAAAATTTGAAATGGCAATGGTGAATACTTATTTTACATACGATTAAATTTATTTATGTCTGATTTTGAGTTTGGTCACCACAGCCATGCATCTAGCTTCCTTTTTGCTGCGAAAACAAACGACGAGCATATATTGCCTCTAGGTCTTGGACGCGGAAACAAGCAGAGGTTATGTTAATGTTTGATTCTCCGGTATAAAAGCTAAAACCATAGTGAAAAATCTACTGAAATTTTTTATAATCATTCGCTCTAAATCTATTGAAATTTTTGAAATTTCGTTTTATAGGTGTTTAATTAGTAAATTAGTAAGTAATTTACCAAAGCTGAAATGAGAAATCACGTTATGCATCTTCTTCCCAAAACACAATTTTTTAAACAACTAAACAACCAGTAAAAAGAAGACAAATCCATATTCAAAATGAAGAACAAAAAATTAAAAATAAAGAATCTGCATATCCAATTCTTCAAGTTCAAGTGTTTGATGATTGTCTCCGTCTGCGAATCTGATCAATCCAACGCTCCTCCGGAACTTCCGAAACCCATCTCGGAGCTTCTCCAACAAACGAAACCCCACGCATCGCCTCCATCACCCTCGTCGCATTCTCCACCGTCAACGGTGCAATCCTTCTTCTCTCCTCTTCCCACAACGCTCTCTGAATCTCATTTTCAACTTCTTCTCCGCTTCTCTCCTCTTCTTCCTCCTCGTCATCGCTGCTCTTCACCCCGTCGTCGTTCAGATCCAGTATCGAGATCCCGTTCGGAAGCTGATGGAAATCATTGGCGTTTTCTCCGTCTGAACTGCCGTCGTCGTCGACGGCGGATATCGGCTGGTAGTATTCCGTAGCATCATCTGAATTCGCGTCTGAATCGCTTCCGTTTCCGTTTTCGTTTTCTACCAATAAAGAACAAAAATAGAGTCAATTCATGAACCAGTTAATAGTTTTTTTTCAGTAAAAAAAATAAAGAAAAACATACCTTCGATTGAATCAATGGTGGCACTGTTCATTATTGCAATTTGAAATATTAAAGTGAAGAAGAAATAAACATGAACAAATAAATACTACTTTTTTTAATTAAAAATAATAAATAAAAAAATATTATGCACCAGCCGGGAATCGAACCCGGGTCTGTACCGTGGCAGGGTACTATTCTACCACTAGACCACTGGTGCTTGTTGTGGTAGTCATGAATTTAATTATATATATACATATATGATATTTATATGTTATGTTCAAAGTATGAAAAATCATGATAAATTTTGATTTTCATGGCAGTGTGTGAACTGTGAAGGATAGAGGGAGTTAAAGTTGTAAGGAATGGCTATTTCAATACTGAGAGCTGTAATGGTTTCTAATTCTCATTGTCAATCTCAACCACTCATTCATAACATATCTTCTATTGATGAAAATGCTAAGAGGAGGAAAAGAGTAGCGTTCTCTTCTTCTCATTCTTCAGAACTTAACCCTGTAATTAGGTTAGTAAACTTTTCATTTTTTGTTTGACTATTAATGCTTAATACTTTTTTAGGTTTATTTTTAAAATTTGGTTTTGGTTTTGGTTTTGGTTTTGTTTTATAGGTCATCAGAGGTTTCTTTTTCTGTTGGGACTTGCCTTATTCCACATCCAAAAAAGGTAATAGTAATTATATAGTTAACACAAGTTACATTGTTTTTTTGTGTATTTGTTTCTTGTTAAAGTTGTGGTGTTTCTTAAGGTTGAGAAAGGTGGGGAAGATGCTTTCTTTGTGAGCAACTATAATGGTGGAGTTATTGCTGTTGCTGATGGTGTCTCTGGGTATGCTACTTACTCACTATCTGCTTCTTTCCTAGTGGAAGAACTTACCAAAACAACTTATGACATGTCTATAAACTGTTTTGAGCTTATTTCTTTAGACTCTCTAGGATAGCTTATGAAAACAGCTTATATGAAAAATTGAAAATAGTCCGACTTTATTTTATATTTTGTTGTAGAATAGAAATAGGTTATATATACACCCTCCAGTCAGTATTATAGGCAAAAAACTACATTTTAAATTTATTGAACAACTGATGTATCTTGTGTATAATATTATAGACCAGATACATCATTTATTCGATGAATCTAAAAAGTAGTTTTTTGTTTATAATAGTGACAAGAGGGTGTAAGCTTTTATATGATGAACAAATATTATAAGCTTATATGTTAAAAAGTGTTTAATTAAATTGTTTATCCAAACAAGGCATTGCTATCATTAAACAAACACAAAACGACACCCAAACTAAAAACTTGACTTTGTTATTCAGTTATAAATTTAGATGGTGTTGTAATGCATCATATTGAGATCTTGTCTTGTGACAATTTGTCTCAACGTGTTTTTGTGTTATGCTTCACAGTTGGGCTGAAGAGGACGTAGATCCTTCATTGTTCCCACGTGAATTGATGGCTAATGCTTATAATTTTGTACAAGATGAGGAGGTACCGTAACCTAAACGCAGATAATGATTATGAGTATTCCTAAAATAACATTATATTTGCTTTCCAGTTACATTCATTCTTATGAAATTTAGAATGATATCTGCTTTTTTATTTTGAGCTGTAATTCAATAAGAATAGTTATATGCATGTTGTTTGGTAACAAAATAACAAACATGTTGATTCGTTGAATATTGGTGGATTTTGCAGGTGAATAATGATCCTCAGATTCTTATAAGGAAAGCACATGCTGCTACATTCTCTACAGGCTCAGCAACTGTGTAAGTTTATCCTCTTTTATTTAGGTTGCCAATTTGGAGTTAAAAGATCAATCATTGATATGCATTTTAATTTTTAAACTATTCTACCACAATATATATGCCTCAACAATTTCTTGTCTGTGATTCTGTGAAGCATCATTGCTATGCTGGAAAAGAATGGGAATCTGAAGATTGCCAATGTTGGTGATTGTGGATTACGAGTTATCCGTAATGGTAATATCTCATGTTACAAAAGGAGTTATTTAATCTTCCCTATATATTTTTTTTTCTCATCGAAAACACTTTGAATGTTGAGAACTTGAATTTCTCGGTGTTCCCTTTCCAGGTCAAGTAATCTTTTCCACTTCTCCACAAGAACATTACTTTGACTGCCCATACCAACTGAGCTCTGAGAGGGTTGGCCAAACATACCTTGATGCAATGGTAACATTTAGCAATTGTAACTACTATTATATCATTAACTTAATTTCTTTTTCCTACTCCTCTATCTGTTTTCACTTCACTCTTCAAAATAAGCAAGATTTCTAAACCTGCCTCGTATATAAATTTTTGTATGTGAAATAGTGAATGAAGAGAAAAGGGAAAATAAAGCAACCACCTAAACTTTCTTGCTAAGATTGAGACAGACAACTAAATAACTAATATTAATTATTAAGAGTTCCACATCGGATAGGAGATGGCCTGACAATGTGTTTATAAGTGGGGGCAATCCTCACCTCACAAGCCGGTTTTGTGGGGTTGTGTTAGACCCAACCACGATTTCTAAGATGGCATATTAAACTTTCTTGCACAACCCAAATGCTACACTTGTCTAAGACGGAGGGAGTATTTGTATAATGTTTTTTGCTATGAAAATATAGACGCAAATACCAAAAACGACGTTGACACATAAACACCGGTAATAATTTCATAAAACAGAAGTGATTGAATTAACTACCTGTGTCATTTTCATGTTGGTGGCGGACACCAGACATAGCTTCAATCTGAAGTTTCGATACTGCATAGAATTTTTGGGCTCATGTGTCAGCCAAAATATTGGCTTTGGGTTAAGAGGTCCAATTCCTTTGTTATTATTTTCCATAGTTATTGTTGTTCATTAGTTCCCCCTATACTCTGATGGAGCTCAAATTATATGTATGAATGTAAGACAGAAAATATGGAACTGTAATTGTATTAATTTGAAAATGGAACAATTACAATTGATGAAGTAAGATGAAAAACTAATAGTAAGAAAATGACAAGATTGATAGCAAGCTAAACAATCCTCCAAAAGCACTCAGGCTCCCACCATTCACGTATGGAATGATTCTGATAACAGAAAACTCAGTGCCCTGCTCTCTCTCCTCTAACTAACTTATATGGACCTCATCACACACCTCATGCATCCCATGCATCATTCTTTTATTCTTGCCACATCATCACTTAGTAACTCTTTTCCCACGTTTCCTTTCATACACTCTCCACACTTTAGGCTTGGGGCTGTCAAGGCCCAATTCCTCATTCACGTTCCTATCAATACCACCCTCTTCAGAAAGAGCCTTGTCCTCAAGGCTAAAATTTGGGAACTGTCCTCTGATCACAGCATTGTCTTCCCAAGTTACATCATCAATTGACTTCTTGTTCCACTGAATCAAACTTTGAGGAATGGAAACCCCTTCCTGCACAGTAACTCTTGAGCCAAGCACCTTGATTGGATAAATCTCATCATCCCCAATGACCTCTAACTCCTTGGGTAACTCACCTTGTACTTGATAATCTCCAATAGCCTTCTTTAACAGTGACACATGAAAAACCGGGTGGATTCTAGACTGTTCAGGCAACTGCACCTTATAGGCTACTTCCCCCACCTTAGCAATAATTTGAAATGGCCCATAGAAACGAGCTGCAAGCTTCTGGTTTATCCTTCTGACAACAGATTGTTGTCTATGAGGCCTTAGTTTCAAGAATACCCAATCTCCTTCCTCAAACTGCACATTCTTCCTCTTCAAATCAGCATAGTATTTCATTTGCTGTTGAGCTTTCAACAAATGCAGTTTCAGTTGGTTTAGTGCCTCATCTCTATCCTGCAACTCCAAGGCTACAGCAGCCACCTTAGTCTCATTACTCAAAAATCTCAGCAGATTAGGTGGTTGCCTGCCATATACAACTTCAAATGGAGATTTGCCCAGAGATATATGATATGTTGTATTGTACCAATACTCAGCCCATGGTACCCAATATGACCAAGTCTTAGGCTGATCAGCAGCAAAGCACCTCAGGTAGCTCTCAAGGCACCTATTGATAACTTCAGATTGTCCATCTGTCTCCGGGTGATAGGCTGAGCTCATCTTGAGTGTAGTACCCTGCAGCTTGAATAACTCTCTCCAGAAATGACTCACAAATAATGGATCTCTATCACTGACAATTGAGTTAGGAACCCCATGCAAACGAACCACCTCTTTAACAAACAGTTCAGCCACAGTCTTTGCATTGTACGGATGTTTCATCAAAATGAAGTGGCTATACTTGGAAAGTCTGTCCACTACCACCAAAACTGCCTCAAAACCCTTAGACTTTGGTAACCCAGTTATGAAGTCCATAGAAATGTCCTCCCAAATAACATTTGGTAAAGGTAAAGGTTGAAGCAGGCCACCAGGGGACGTAGCAGCATACTTTTGCCTCTGGCACACATCACAAGCCCTCACATAATCTCTGATTGTTTTTTGCATCCCCACCCAATACAAATTTTCTGCTATGCGCCTATATGTTCTTAAGTAACCTGAGTGCCCCCCCATAGGAGTCTCATGAAATTCCTTCAACAGGGCAGGGATTGAGGGAGAATTCTTTCCTAACACCAAACGCCCCTGATACAATAGTACCCCTTGCTGCACTGAGAACCCAGGTTTAGCATTAGGATTCAGCTCCACTTCTGCAGTAATTTTCTGCACAGATGCGTCTTGCTTCACCTCTTGCAGTAACTGTTTGCTATCCACCCAAGTAGGACCAGATTTTAGTGCAGTTAATTCCCCTTCATCATAACAACGTGATAGTGCATCAGCTGCCTTGTTTTCTGGCCCTGGTTTATACTTCACTTCAAATTGGTAACCCAATAACTTGGCCAGCCAACATTGTTGATCCGGAGAGGAGATCCTCTGCTGCAGGAAGTGTTTTAAGCTTTTGTGATCTGTATATACCACAAATTCCTTTCCTAACAAGTAGTGCCTCCAATGTTGAATGGAGAGGACCAATGCCATAAGTTCCTTCTCATAGACAGATTTTGCTAAATTATTGTCAGATAAGGCTTTGCTAAAATAAGCAATGGGTTGCTTATTCTGCATTAAGACTGCTCCTATTCCCCTCCCAGCCGCATCACATTCTACTTCAAAAGGGATGGAAAAGTTTGGTAAGACCAACACTGGGGATGTGGTCATGATCTTTTTCAGCTGATTAAAAGCTTCTCTGGCAGTTTCTCCCCACAGAAAATTATCCTTCTTTGTGAGATCAGTCAAAGGTCTCGCAATTTTCCCATAATCTTTGACAAATTTCCTATAGTACCCAGTGAGACCAAGGAAACCCCTGACCCCTTTGACATTCTTAGGTTCAGGCCACTCTAAGATGCATTTTATCTTCTCAGGATCCACAGAAACTCCCTCTCCAGAGATGATGTGCCCAAGGTAATCCACTTGCAAACAACCAAATTTACATTTGCTTCTGTTGGCTACAAAGCAATGCTTCATCAACACAGTTAGCACTTGTTTGAGGTGAGTAAGGTGCTCCTGTTCACTGTTGCTATACACCAGAATGTCATCAAAGAAGACCAATACAAATTTTCTGAGAAAAGGTCGGAATATATGATTCATGGTAGACTGAAAAGTTGCAGGCGCGTTCATTAGTCCAAAAGGCATCACAAGGTACTCATAGTGGCCGTTGTGAGTCCTAAAGGCAGTTTTATGCACATCATCCTCATGCACCCGTATTTGATGGTAACCTGACTTGAGGTCTATCTTTGAGAAAACAGTTGCTCCATATAGCTCATCTAACAGTTCATCCACAATGGGAATAGGGTACTTGTCAGGAACAGTTGCCTTATTCAATGCTCTATAATCTACACACATCCTCCAAGAGTGGTCCTTCTTCTTGACCAAGATGACTGGACTTGAGAAAGCACTCATGCTTGGTCTAATAACTCCAGCTTGCAACAATTCTGCCACCTGCTTCTCAATTTCTTCCTTCTGGTGGTGTGGGTATTTATATGGTCTGACATTGACTGGACCATGGTTGGGTAGTAGGTTAATCTGGTGGACCTGCTCTCTTTCAGGTGGTAATGTTATTTGTTCCTGGAAGATTTGTGGAAATGAGCCCAGGACCTCTGCAATTCCTTTGTTAATCAGCGCCTTTCCCCCTTCAACCTTCACATTAGGGGACCACCACCACTCATTACTAAACTCCCTTTTTCTGTCTTCCAAAAAAGAGTTCAGAAAACCCTGTTGCAGCTGTCTCCCACTTTGGCCCTGCAAGGTTACCATCTCACCATTGTGCCAGAATTGCATAGATAAATCCTTCCAATCCATCACCACTTTTCCCAACGTGCTCAACCATGACACCCCCAAAACCACATCCAACCCTCCTAACTCCAAGACCAACGCATCAATCACAAAATTCTGAGTTCCAAGTGCGATTCTGACTCCCTTACAAACACCTTCAGACATCACTCTATGACCGTCTCCCAGTTTGATACTTCTCACAGTCGTAGGCGTGACTGTAAGTCCTAAAGCCGTAGTCAGCTTCGGAGAAATGAAACTGTGGCTAGCTCCACTGTCAATCAGCACCTCTACAGTTACATTAGCAAGCTTCCCTTCAATCTTCATTGTTTGATACTCCCCCATCTTCCCCAATACTCCTATCAAATTGCACTCTGCCTCCTGGTCTTCTTCTTCCTCTGACCCCTCAGCCTCCATCGCCACGATTTCTCCATCATCGTTCATTGTCTCACCTTCACCCAGAATTAACAAACGCAAGGCTCGTTCAGGGCACTTGTGCAGAGTTGGATGGTACTTACCTCCACACTTGAAACATAGACCTTTAGCCCTTCTTTCCTCCATTTCTTCGTTCCTGACTCCTTTCCACTTCTCGGATCCTCCAGATCGGCGGTCGTATTCACCTTTCTTGCCTGTCGAACTCAAAGACGAGGTCGATTTGGAATTAGAACCAACAGAACCCGTTTTTCTACTCGGGTTGGCCCAACCCGAATTCGTGGATCTGGACACTTCCTTCTGGGCCGGGTTAAACCCGCTTCGGAACTTGGATCCAAGCCCACTGGATTCACTGCGCCCCAGTAACTTCTTGCCATAGGCCCGATCCCCATCATCATCTTCTTCCTTCAGTTCTTCCTCCACATCTTTCGCCATCCTCATCATCTGCATCCGATTTTGTGGATTAAGAGTTCTCACCCTACGTCGGATTGGTTGCTTCAATCCACTCATAAAGTATCCCAAATACTGCTCCTCAGGCAATCGTCCCACCTGCGATGAGAGAAGCTCAAAAGCTTCCACGAACTCCTCCACGCTACCGGTTTGTTTCAAAGTTGATAACTCTTCAAACGGATTCTCCAAACGTCGGCCACCGTAACCAGCAATCAACGACTTCTTCAATTTTTCCCACGTCAACTGATCCTCCGTCTCCATCAACAAGTTGAACCAGTGAATGGTTGCCCCCTCCATGCTCAGGCGAGCTAACTTCACTCGCATCTCCTCCGAAGTGTTCTGAACATCAAAATAGATCTCAGCTCGCGTAATCCACGCAACTGGATCATCTCCCTCAAAAACCGGAAGTTTCACCTTCTTCCCCGAGAGTCGAGACTCATAGTGATCATCCACCGATTTCTCGCTTTCATTAGAGTTCTCGTTCACCTTCTGACCAATCTGCTTGCTGAGTTCACTCAGCACCAAGCTCTGTTGTTGCATTTGTTGGGCTATCGACGTACTCTGTTCTTGCATCTGTAACGCCAATGCGTGCAAGGTGGATTTCACTTCACCCATCTGTTCCTCCAGCAAATCAAGACGATCACCCATCTTCGGTTTTCGTGACGGCGCCAGCGGTGTAAGTATCCGGTAGGTCGGACCAATTGATGGAGCTCAAATTATATGTATGAATGTAAGACAGAAAATATGGAACTGTAATTGTATTAATTTGAAAATGGAACAATTACAATTGATGAAGTAAGATGAAAAACTAATAGTAAGAAAATGACAAGATTGATAGCAAGCTAAACAATCCTCCAAAAGCACTCAGGCTCCCACCATTCACGTGTGGAATGATTCTGATAACAGAAAACTCAGTGCCCTGCTCTCTCTCCTCTAACTAACTTATATGGACCTCATCACACACCTCATGCATCCCATGCATCATTCTTTTATTCCTGCCACATCATCACTTAGTAACTCTTTTCCCACGTTTCCTTTCATACACTCTCCACACTTTGGGCTTGGGGCTGTCAAGGCCCAATTCCTCATTCACGTTCCTATCATACTCTTTCTTGTATTTCTATTAAAATAGCTTAGTTTCTTGGCTTGGGTGAAGGCCAAGTTATGTGTTATCATATTGAGTCACAACATAATACACAACTTCCCTAAGGAGATATAGTCTCATTTCACACCTGATATGAATGTAGTTCTGTTATATTTTCTTTTACTAACCTTGACAGGAAAACAGGTAAGTAATGTGGAGTTGATGGAAGGAGACACAATTGTCATGGGATCTGATGGGCTTTTTGATAATGTTTTTGACCATGAAATTGCTCTAACCGTTGCAAACAAAGATGTTTCTGAGGCTGGTATTGTCCTTCTTCTTTATTGATCAGTTTGAAGAATTGCAATCAACTGTAGGAATTTCACTGATTCACAATTCATTTTGTTGCTAGCAAAGGCATTAGCTAACTTGGCAAACAGTCATGCAATGGATTCGAATTTTGATTCTCCATATTCATTGGAGGCAAGGACCAAGGTAAATAAATATAACTAGATTTCATTTGCTTTACAAAAAAAAGAGATTATTTAAAATGATGCATTATTTTGTGATTGTCAGTTTGACTAGTTTTGGAAAATGACTTCTTAATAGGGAAGTGACATTCTTAGTTTTAAAAGAGCCGCAGTCATTGAACAAGTTGACAGTTTTACTATTGACTAAAAAAGATATTGTCTGCAAGAAACACCAAAAAAGTTTAAACACATTCTAGAAAATTAGTTTGGGTAAAATAGATGGACAAATAAAAAGGCAAAACAATTTTATTAACTATCTTTTTTCTTTTTTGATGCATTTTCAACAATTTTACAGGGTTTTGAAGCTCCATGGTGGAAGAAAGTTCTTGGAATGAAGTTGACAGGTATGGCATAGAAAATTCTAAAATAACTTATATTTTCTATCTATATGTTGCTGACTTCACTTTTTCTTTTGTAAACAGGTGGAAAGCTTGATGATATTACTGTAATTGTTGGTCAGGTGGTACATTCATGAGATTTACTAATCTCAATGATTGATTATGCTGTAAAGAAAACAAGGTCCTGATTGTTAAGATCACCACCAGAGAAGGAGTTGCCTTAAGTATATTGTGGCACTAAACTTTGGTCATGCTCTTAAATTAATTTCTTTTCATGGAAGTTTTCCTGCTTTGCCGTGAAGTATGTAGAGCTTCATGCATATAGAAAGAAGCTATATAAGATATTCATCCAAAGTTAGTTTTTTGTTTATGAGATGTTGTACATAATATTTGGAACCAGTGGTAAGCAAAAACATGTAATGTTAAGATAAAGCATTACCCTGACTGCTTGAGCTTATTATATTTCTCATTGTCCCCAACGTAAGCTGAATGCCTTTACTATACAATATGCTTCTTTTATATATTTATATTTATAAACACACATACACACACACACACACAATTACACAACATGGTTTTAACATGCTGTGATAAGTCGTATGTGAATCAAGAGGCAAGAGACGCATGAATGAATGCCATTGTAGAAATTTATGATTGATATTTAGGCGGGGAGTGATTTGAAGAATCCGTGATGGAAGGATGCATGAAGGTCGCCCAAATAGTTTTCCTGCATGTGGCCAAGAAAGGATTACCATGCGACGAATCCACCAGTGGTTGCAATTGTTTGCCAATCTCAAACAAGGCATTTAGTGGCACGGAGCTTTTTGTGCTTCAAAAGGAAATACATGTAAACCCAGATATAAATGATGAGGACTATCTCACTTGCTTCATATTGTTTATGCACCTTCTGAGATGATGTTTGACTTGACTGTTGCAATTTGTATTCAGAGGCAAGTCTTCGATTATTCTATTTCTGTTGGGACTTCACTGCAGTTTTTAAGCAAAACTATTTACATTGCTGTACCTTGTTAGGAAAACTTTTGTTGAGCTTCAATTATCTCGCAAGAGCTAGCACGAACGCTTCTCATACCTTGTTCAGTTCGTTACATTGTTAGTGGACCTTAAATTGTTGCTAAATCACTTCCTGATAAAAAATGAGAAGCAGGGGCAATAATGTATAGGGGGTCGAAATCTAAAGGTTCATACGAGGGTCTGACTCCGATAAGCTTAATTTGATTGTGTATGTGTGTATTCACATTTTGTTTTATGTGTAATTACTATATTCATAATATGTTTATAGTTATTTCCACTTCAATTTTATGGAATAGCATATCATCTGGTAGATAGTTGTATTTCTGTCTTCATGACCTTTGAGCATGATGATTCACTTCCAAGTCTCATGTTCTTTGTTGATGTCCAAAAATAATTTCATGTTTTTTGTGAAATAAAGAACTTCCGAAGCCAGATTACCAATAGATCATTTGGTTGTGAGATTCCTCTTCATCTTTGTGGTTGTCGGTTCGAGACTTGGCATTAGGAAGAATTTTACAGAAAGCCCATAGATACAATTAATTTAGGAAATTGCTCTTCCATGTATGACCTGCGTGACTTAACTCACGCTCGGTAGATGTCAGCGTGACTTAAGTCACGCTGCGTTCATTTATAACCCAGACACTCACTTCTCCATTTCACTTTTCAAATCTCTAAGAAATCTCCCAAATATACTGGAATGCATTCCTTTTTGTCATGACTCATCCTATATGAAGAGATTCGATGTGATAACTTATATAGTTGATTCGGTAGAATAGATGTGTTGTGTTCTCTTCATTCTTTTGAGTTTTCAAAGAGACTTGCAAATTTTTACACTAAGTATAAGACACTTCAATGCCAACATTTTCGGCAAACTTTCATGAATTTAATTTTAATCCAACATCATGATGATACAGCATCCTTAGGAATTTAATGTAATGTAATGTAACATAACGCTTCGTTTAGTTGAACGGAGATGAAATTATAACTAAATAAATCTGTCGTATTCTATTAATTTTGGAATTTATTACGCGTACTTGTGTATTTTTAGGTATGATTTATTTTGGATCATATTGTTGTTTCTAAGTCATGACATGCTTTTTCCCTAAAAAAAAGTCATGACATGCTTATTGTAAGTCTGGGGCCTTCAAAAAATATTATCTTTGTGCAAAATTGGTGAAAAGATAACTTACCTAAAACAAGCGTGACTTAAGTCACGTTGCTATACCGAGCGTGACTTAAGTCACGCTGGTGTATAACGAGTGTGACTTAAGTCACGCTGAGAATATTTTCGTCAGTTTGTATAGGAGTGAACAATTTTGTTTGGGGGAAGAGCAATTTTCATTAGTTTATCGTAGCATTTGCTACGTCATATTTGGATGCCCTAGGAATTATCCTAAAGTCACCATCCTATAGCCACAACTTTTTCTCCAAATGGTATATAAGGGTTTTATGATTCTGAAAATGAAATACATTCATCTAAGGGTTCAAAACACCACTTGTTCATCATTGGAGCCTCATCCCAAATGATTAATTTGTTGTTGACGATAGTTTTGCATGGGGAATGCCTTGCTTGATATTACACTTTGATTCCTCGGACTTGTTGTGGCTATTGGATTCTTAAATCTTGATTGTGCACCCTACCTGGCAACAATAGGGAATCAATTCCACTCGACGCAATGTTAAGAACAATATCACTCTCAAGATCGATAGGGTATTCATCAAATCTTGTTTGTCAAGGCAGGATCTATAATTGTATCATAAGCATGGATGAAGCATTGTTCCACCTCTAGCAATCAGTGTCTTATTTGGTTTGTCTTCAATAAATGACTCGTTATTAGTTTAATTTTTGTTTTATTTAGTTTTTCTTTACTATTGGTTTGTCCTCAAGAAATGAATTGTTGTTTTTAGTTTAGTTTTAATTTTTCACCGTTGTTTTCTAATATTTTTAATGGTATTTGGCTTTGTTATGCAACTAGCTTGGTTCTCCTTGGAGTTTCCTCAATCAAGCATTTCTTTCTTATACAACTGCGTTTGTATTATCTTCCTTTGTTTCAAACAAGGGGATGTTGTGTTTTCTTTTTCCTTAACTTGCTTTTGTCATTTGGTAAGAAGAATCATTGTTGTTTTACAATCTATAATACTCTTTCTGATGTATCATATATGCAAAATAAAATTCACAAAGAACTAAAAGTTGCAAGCCAATGAAGTAAAAAAGGTCAATTAGAAAAATTGATTTAAATATATAATGGTATTTTTTTCCCTTGCTTCCTTTGTTTTTTTGGTAGTTACTCCTACGTACTTTTTTATTTTGTTTTGTTGAGGAAAGTTACTCCTACGTACTGTTCTCAGAGATGTTAACTAATCAAAAATATTTCACTTAATAATCCCCATTGTATGATATATATTATACACCCTTGCTAACCTACGATTTCCTTTCCAAATATACCATTTTTCAAAGTCTTGGTTGATGGCTTTGTGCAATAAAATAACAAATTAAGCTTTTGGATTTTATTATGTAAAATTGATGAATGATAAGTCATTATTGTGTTGTGGGTGGGGTGCATTCAGGAAACTGTGATGATGGGATTTATTATGACTAAAAAAATTTAGTCATAATAAACAAGTGACCCACATTGAATCTTTTACAACAACAACAAATTAAAATCATGGAGTTGCTTTTCATGACATGATTTTTTTTTTGTATATTAAAAAGACATGATTTTTGTAATTAGGCTTCGATCGTGAATTTGTGAATGCTCTATGAGAAATGCAGCTGTATAAAAAAGGAAAGCTTCTTTCAAAAAAACAAAAAAAAACAGCTCATACACATTTTATAAGACCTTTTTTTGATTTGACACATTTTATAAAACCTTTTATTTATGAGTTTCTTTTTCCACTGATTTTTAAAAATCGCTCCCGTCCGGATTGATAAATAAAGATATTAAATTAATTAAATATGTTAAAAAATGATTAAATTATGAATTTTATTTTTATTTTTTTGAAAAGGCTAAAGAAATTATATTAATAAACCAAAATAAACTACTCAAACACAAGGAGTGTTAGAACAACTTAACAATCCGAACAGTTCACCAAAAACAAGAAAATTACAACATTTTTTTAAGCAGAAGAACGGATTCGACCGCCACAAGAGATAATCAAAATTGAATAAAACATAAAACGATGTGAACCACCAAATAGTGTGCAGCTTGACCTTTTTACTCGAGGCTTGAATATGATCACTCTTTTGTTGCAAAATCCGACCATTTCTTTCCTTCTAAATGACACAAAGAACTGAAATTCAAATAATATTAAAAGTCAGGCGGGATTTTTTAGAGAGCCCACCTAGACCGCCAAACTGCAACAAATGATCCTGAATGTTTCCATGAAAAACCGTCGAGATACCAAGCCAACCTGAAATCGATAACCACATGGTACCAAACACTTTGCAAGTAACGAAAAGATGATCTTTATCTTCCAGAAAACCGCAATCAGCAAAACAAGTATTATCAGATACAGCTAAACCCGACGCCTCACCAAGCGATCCTTGGTTGGGAGCCGATTCAACAATAATCTCCAAATAAAAATATTAAATTTAAGCGGAATCATTTTTAGCCACAACACATGATTGAAACCCACTTTAAAATCAACATCAACTGAAGTCAAATTTTCATAAGCACTTTTGACCGTATAACATTTGGATGAATGAAGCTTCCAAATCCATCGGTCCTCCATGTCAACCTGCAGAGTAACATTAGCCAATCTCTCCATACACTCCTCCTCCCATGCAAACAGCCTCCTACGCCATTTCCATGCCTCCCCACCTACATCCTACCCCATCGTCTTCATATCCACGACGGTAACTAGCCTATTCTCCGCCAACTCAAACAATCTACGACAATTAACTTCTAGGGGGACCCCAACAAGCCACAAATCTCTCCAAAATAAAGTTTACAACTTGTTCCCCGCCTCACGGTTTATATTATCAACTAACTATTCTTCAATCACCAAGCCAGCCCCCATCCTAATTTTCTTCAAATTCTCCCACCACACTGACCCTCCTCTCCCATCAAAACACAACCGACCTCCTTCCTCACCATACCGTGCACCTGATACTTTGTACCACAAACTCTCCCTCTCTTTCAACACCCTCCAAACTCACTTCCCTAGTAACGATATATTAAACTCCTTTAACCTCCTAATCCTCAAACCTCCATTCTCCCTTTCCAAGCACAAAAGTATTTCATTTGATCCAAGACATTTTCCTAACATCCTCACCTCATCCCCTATTTTTTTTTTACTGAAAATAGAGTCAAAAGAAAAAATGATACCTAAGGGAGTCTTGAAGAAGGAAAGAAAATAAACCGGTATAGATGACAGAACATACTTAAACAAGATCTGTCGACCCCCTATAGATAGAGGTTTGGGGGTACGATAAAAGAAACTAAATTTCTTTTCATCTATACTATATATATAAAGAAAATAGGCTTAAAATACATGAGTTTGGGGTGACTTTTTCATTATCTATTTTACCCTTAATTTAAACGATTTTATTTACTATTTTATCCTTTAATAATATTATTTTCAATTTTAATTAAAATAAATAAATCTCATTAAAATAGGAAATATCTCACTACATGAACAATATTATATATGAAGGGAATAGAGATTTTATTCTGATTTTTTTATAATTCCAATTATACCCTTAAACAAATTTTTCTATATTAATGTTATATTGTTGGTGGTATTAAAAAAGATAAGAATTTATATTATATTTGTTAAATTACTATTGTTATTGAAAAATATAAACATGGTTTTTTGGGTTTGTTACAATTTGAAAGTCACAAATATTTGTACTTTTTTTTAAGGATCAAATATTTGTACTTATAATTTTAATCAAAATCAGAATTTCATATAAAATACCATTCATAATTTACACTCGTTAGCGCAATAAAAAGAGCGGAAAGACAGACATGTGAGTGTCCATCTTTTCGCTAGTATACATAAACATATACGGATCCAACAATTTCAACGAGTGGGGTCAATATCAAATATTGTAAATGCTTAAACGTTAAAATAATGATATGTATAACAAAAGTAAGAAATTACAAATATTATATACTACTTCCTTCTGTCACTATTATAAGCAAATATTCTTTTTTTAGGTTCATTGAATAATTGATGTGTTTTATTTATAATATATTTCAGATACATCAATTATTCAATGAATCTGAAAAAAATAATATTTGCTATTGAACAAATAAAAGTTAATTTATACTATAATAATACATATTAGAAGTCAATGTAGTGTTTCTTTTGCTTTTTTTTTTTTGAAATGAGAGGTTAATAGTCTTTTTTTTTTTTTCGGACAAAGGCTAATATAGTGTTATACTCCATTAGTTTGCATATGTTAGTAGCATACTTTGTCAAAGATTTATATATACTGTGTGGGGACATTAACATACTTCATGAGAGGTCAATGTATGAAAATTACTCATTATTAATCACCAAAAGAATGAAATTACTCATTATTGGTCTCAAAATATATTAAAGATGTGGGTTCAGTTGCCCCATTTCTACATGCACACATCCGTGCTTGTATATAAAGAAAATAAGCTTAAAATACATGAATTTAGGTTGCCTTTTTTATTATCTATTTTATCATTCATTTAAATTATTTTATTTACTATTTTATCTTTTAATAATATTATTTTAAATTTTAATTAAAAAATTAGATTCCATTAAAATAGGAAATATCCCACTCCAATAGGAACAATATTATCAATATGATATAATAAGGGGATAGAGATTTTGGGCTGAATTTTTTATAATTCCAATTATACCCTTAAACAAATTTTCCTATATTAATGTTATATTGTTTGTGGTATTAAAAAAGATAAGGATTTTTATTAAAAAAAATATAAGAATTTATATTATATTTGTTAAATTATTGTTGTTATTAAAAAAGATAAACATGGTTTTTTGGGTTTTTTACAATTTGAAAGTCACATTATAATTTTAATCAAAATCAAAATTTAATATAAAATACAGTTCGTAATTTACACTCATTAACGCAATAAAAAGAGTGAAAAGACGGGCAGAATGCATGTCTTTTCGTTAGTATGAAATAATAAAATTAAATAGTATAAATTCTTTTGTTAGTTTTCTATGTACAGGGCATTCTAGTTATTTAAAAAATTATAACAGATCTTAGCTTTCTCTTCGGCCAAACAAAGCAATAAAAGAAACTCACTATATTTCTTACATTTCTATTTTTGTTTACACTCTTTCTCTCATCTCACAATCAAACGTGGCTATACATGTTAAACAAACAAAACAATTACTACATGAATTCCATCAAATTAAATATGAGTCAACCAACCAATGATTTTTCTTCAACAAAAAAAAAACCAATGATTTCGTTTCATTATCATTATCTCTACAAAACTGACAACTTCATTAATTAATATTGTTATCTTAAAAGAGTTTAGTTATTTAGACACAAATTTGACAATTAGATTTTTTTTACAAGAAATCTAATTCATTTCATTAAATCAATTTGAGAACTAACACTATGTATGTATGATTGTCTTAGCTAACCAGCAACCATATTAGCTTTTTTCTTAGAAAACTCCACATGAGAGTTAGAACAACTAGACTCAACTAGGTATCGACACTTACGAATAATAGCATCATGTTTAGTTCTGGCATGATTCGATGAATTAAAACTGTGTAAAAATCTGGCATCAATGCATAAGATGCTCCACAAAATCTGACAGCTTTGATGCTCCACGAAATAAGTGGTTTACGTTAAGTATATGTTTAATGAAATATAATAAGCCATAAGCATGATTTATGTTCAATTATTTACTTTAAATTCCTGCTTAATGACGTTTAAAATTGTGATTAATTGTGTTGTTGGATGATTAATGAGTTGTAACGCTTAGTTATTTTTAAAACTATCTACTAAATATAATCAACTACATATTTAAAATGTGTTAACCATCTAAATTCAATATTACATATATGCGTAAAAAAATTTCGTCTTAAAATATTCCCAATCAAAATACTAGCAAACAACTAGACAATCACATCCATATCTAATTGACCATATCGCTTATATGGGTGTGTTTGGCAAAAATAGCGGATAGCTGATAGCTTATAGCTTATGACTGATGGCTGATAGCTGATAGCTTATAGTTGATGACTGATGATTTATGGCTGATAAGCTAATTGAAGTGTTTGGTAAAATTATCGGTTCAACTAGCTGATAGATGTAAAATGACATAAAAGGACATTTTTATATCATTCAATTTTTTATGAAGACAAGAACAACATACATTAATAATAATAATAATAATAATATTCTTTCAAAAAAATAATAACAACAACAACAATGGATGAAGAAAGGAGAAGAAACAATGGAGGAATGGTGGATAAGGAGAATGATGATACAGAGAGAATGAAGAAGCAGTAGAACTCATTTTTATCTCTCTTTGCATGATCGTTGATATTCCCTGTATTTAATACTTTTATTTTTTATTTTAAATTATAATAAAACATAAGGGGTAAAACTGGTATTTAAATAAAATAGTAAGGGTAAAAGAGGAAAAAAAACAATAAGCTATGAGCTATAAGCTCAAACGCTACTTGAAATAGCATCTGAAAAATATGTTTATAAGCTCCTGAAATAAGTTATAAGCTCCTGACGAAAAGACTGTTACCAAACATGTCTTTTTTTGTCAGACAAGCTTATAAGCTATAAGCTATAAGACATAAGCTTGTTTTTGTGCCTTGTCAAACTGACCCAGAATACTAACTCTATGATAACATGGTGTAGATATCTAGGATATATTCAAGTTGGTCTCTTGTAGGAATGTTCATCTTAGTTTCTCACATTATCAATATTTATAAATGATTTATGAAATTGTAAAAGTTAGTCAAATTTGTTCTTTTGTTTGAATCTATTATCAAATATTTGTATGATATTATTCACT
Source organism: Medicago ruthenica (assembly GCA_018208015.1). Taxonomy (NCBI): domain Eukaryota; kingdom Viridiplantae; phylum Streptophyta; class Magnoliopsida; order Fabales; family Fabaceae; genus Medicago; species Medicago ruthenica. The sequence goes on from CM031373.1 coordinate 55,605,103, forward strand.
TAATTTCAAATACACTCCTAGTATAGCTATAAAGGTTTGGTCTAATGATACAAGATATGTTTTGGATTAGACGGTTCTGGGTTCGAGTCCTAGTGGTGTCCTTGAAGGAATGTAAATATAAATATTTTTGTAAGTACTTTTTGAGCTATAGAATCTTCTCTAACAATTGGTTGAAGCACTATCTTATCAAATAGTTTAGTGGCTGGATTCAAACATTTTTAGTGTGTAGAATTGAGAAATCTGGGGTTCGAACCCCGACCTTTGTTATTGGATAATGATCATTTTGATTCCTTAATGTTTGATGAATAGCCACAATAGTCTTTGAGTGTATCGAAGTTCCAAAATAGTCCATAATTGTGCACTATGTTAATCAACATAGTTTCTTGTGTTAAAATGTTTCGTTAATACTATCGTATCAATTAGTCAATATATTTACTTACTGTCATATCAATCCAATAAGTACAACTTATTGTCATATTAGTCTCTATAAGAAAAGAGTTATTGTCAATATTAAGAACTATTTTAATGCGAGAGACTATGTTGACTAACAAATTGCAGAATCAAAAACTATTTTAAAATTTTGATATATTTAAGACCTATTGTGTCTACTTGTTACACTTTCAAAAACTGAAATAACTATTATCCCTTGTATATTATTGTGCACGCATGCAGCCACTTATTGAGTTGTACTTAAACAACCACCCTAAAACTTTCCTATCAAAATAAAAATACATTCCTAGGGACCAATTTAATGTTATTATATGGTTGCCGTAAATACCAATCGAGAGACTAACAGTATTAATATATTTTACAATTTCGTAGATCATTTCTGAATATTAATAATGTGATGGAAGTTGACAGAAAATCCTACAATTTCAATAATTAATTAAGTTGAGTATTTACTATTTACTCATTAAACATGCATGGTTAAGGCATGATAAAAGAGATTGATCATTTTGGACAGCAAAATGCCCTCTTAATTGTGAGGTCCACCTTACTAGTCTCAAATCACATTATATTAGGATGGACGATATGACGACGTGTTAAGCAAAATCACAACAACATAGTCTTGATTGAAGTTCTAAAATACTCCTTCCGGTCTTTATTATAAAAAGAAAAACCAAAAAAATCTAAAACTAATGCAGTCATTAATTAGTGTAACTTTTTGAATATTTTTACAAATAATCCCTCATAAAAATTTGTGAAACATTAAATACATCCAATAATATTAAAAAGATAAACATTAAATAAGGGGTAGAAAAGTCTTTTAAGTAATAATTACACCTAAAAAGTTATGATATTTTCTTATAAATAGAACCAAATTTTTTTTTGAAATTTTTCTTATATATAAGACCGGAGGGAGTATGTCAAAATGATAATAGCTCAATATAATCTTTTTCAAACTCATTGCATGCTATTCAAGCATACCATTTCAATAAATTTCATGCTAGCTGGCCATAGCTAGATCATGTTGTCTATATTACAGCCGAACGATGTGGGCTTTTTATAGGACAAGAATATGAGGTAGTAAACTTCGTACATATAATTCAAGATTCTGATGTAAAAATGGTGAATGGTGATGGAGGGAGTCTGACAAAGGGAAAAGTAGCAGTGCAATGAACTTAATTTGTCAAAGAAGATGTAACACTTTTATATTTGTCAATAGAGATGTAACACTTGGAAGCGTAAAAGAGGGTTCAAAAGGGGCTACCCCAAATCTCTTGTTTTCTAAACATGGGCTGGCAATGGAAGTACAGAAATGAAATATTATTTGATGCACTAAATAAAAATAGAGGGAAGAATAATTCCATTTCTTTTTATTAGGAGTGAGCAAAAATTAATGACCCGCCCGCAACCCGTAAAATCCGAACCAACCGTGGGTCTGACGGGCGGGTGCATACGGTTGTCGGGTGCAAAAACATGGGAAAATGAGTTTGACTGGGTTCGTCCGGGCGGGTTCGGATTTCAAAAGTTAAACCCAACGGTGTCCATACCCGCCCGAGGTATGCTAGCCATTCACTTAACCTAGTCACATTTTTCTATAATCTGCAAAACTGCACACTGTCTCATCTACTAACCACACTAGAAAAGCAAATATCATTCAACTCTATATGCACTTGTACACGCCACTAGTCCACACCACCGAGACATATCTGTCACTTTTTATTTGTACTAATTATTGCTAGTATCATTTTAATAACATAATATGCCTTAATAAAAAACTATATTGCAGTGACATTAAAAATAATGTGTTTCTATTTCACCATTCTCACGTTTCAACCGGAGAGAAGCTACAACCAGAGTTGTTAGTCTTTCACTCTTCACATTGTGCGACAACCACAACCACTCTTTTCTCTAAATTTTGAAGTTTTTCTCCCTGTGCAACAACAACTTCTGCTGATAGCTGCGACGATGCCTCAAACATAAAGCAAGATCAGAACCCGTAAAAACCGAACCGTGAAAACCGTTACCCGTTGTATCCGCCACCCGAACAAACCGAATGCATATTTGGTCGGAAACAGTTCTATTTTTGGGGTCTACGGGTGTTGATTGGTAGCTGATTTTGGGCCTGAACCCGCCCATAACCGCCCGATGCTCAGCCCTACTTTTTATCGTATAACATCATCCTCAATGGTGGAGTCTTAACCTTTTAAGACTTGGTATCTATTAGGTACTCCCTTTTAAGTGGGATCCACACTTTTTTAATATTAAAAAAATTATATGTAGTGATATAAAGTTATTGATAGTTGATTACTGGGTTCCATTTAAAAAATTTGTGTAAGATGCTGGGTTGGAGGGATTGAGTGCTTATTAGGTACTACTATTAAAAAATTATAAATGAGTTATGTGTACACGTGAGACCCATTTAAGCACCCAAAAATGAGTGTCTCCATTGTGGATGCTCTAAAAGATAAGCATAAATTATAGTACTAAAATAAAAAGATAAGCATCAAAACCTACTTAGACTAAAACTAATAAACCTAGGGGAAATTGTATTCTAAAACCCTTCCAAGGTTCGAGAAGGAATAATAAACCATCTTTGGCCTCTCTTTGAAAATTGGCACATCCAAATCATTAAAAGGAAGGGTTCCATGGAAAAATTCAAAATTTTATAAATAACGGCCACCCTAGCAGCATAAATATGACCTAAGAAAATCATACATTGAGAATGATTAATGACCTGAATTAACTACATATTCTTGGAAGAGGGAAGCAATAACTTGGGCATTGTTCTTAGTTACATTAAAGAAAATTATTATATCAACATAGAAAGCATGATACCTCTAGAGTCGGCCATTCAATCCAGTCTTCTATTATCAATCAACAAAGAGACACTTCTACTCAAAACTTCCTCAACAATGAAAAACAAAAAAGGACACAAGGGATGATCACATGACAAACTCCCCTAGTGCAATTGAAAAAATATATGTAGCTTTTCTATTAATGATCAGGGATAATTTAACAAAATTAAAGATTGACTTGATCGAGTTGCAAAAAATGTGATTGAGATGAAAAATTCTTTAGAACATTGAGAGGAAATTCTCAATCAAGAGTGTCAAATTTCCTCCAAAGGTTTTGTTATTAAACATGGTAATTGCCTCTCAGATGAGTTTAGTATTTGTAATTTTGATTTCAATATATTTATTTGTGGTATTTAATCTCATCTTCTATTTTGGTATAAATAATTTCTTCTTCGGTTTCAAACGTGTCCCCCAAAGTTTTAAAATTGGTTTTTAGGGGGTTTTTGTAAATTTTGAAATTGTTTGTTAGCCATGAATTTGGTACTTGTACTCTTTTTTCTACCATGCACAGTACTCTTTTTTCATTCACCATGGTTTTATCTTATTAGATTTTTTTTTATATAACGTTTTTAAATAAACAATTTTTGTTTGTTCACATGATTGTTTCCTTGAGTTATGGCTTAGTTCCCCCAAGTTCTCTTGTTTTTAATTTTATTTTAATATATTTATTGGGGTGCCTGCAAATGATAGGCGGTGGTCTTGGGATGCCATTTCTTTCATGTAATGTCCTTTTAGTCTAATTTTTGCAATAAAAAAATCTCTGTGAGTTTTCCTTTCCTATCACGAAGGGTTATAAAATTATAGAAATTTATTAAAAAAAATGATTTTTTATGATTGGTAAGTTATTTATGTGACCTATTTACCAAGTGTGCTAAAGGGACAAATAGAAAATACATTGATTTGACCCCATGAACATAACTCAGTTGTCAGGGACATTGCATTGTTATATGTAGGGGTCGGGGTTCGAACCTTGAACACCCCACTTATCACTTTAAAAAGTGAATTTTAGCCACTAGTTTACTTGACAAAAAAAAACATTGATTTACTTAAAAGATATTTAATGAAAATTCTAGTTTTAAAATAAGTTTTTGGCATCTCCAAAAGCACTTAAAGCTATTTAATTGATTTTTTTTTTAGAATTAAAGCTATTTAATTGGCGTAAGGAGAGTGTTAGTTTTATTTTTGGTGTAGGAGAGTGTTAGTTTCATAAAATATAAAGTGATAAAACAATTTGTTACATGCAAAGGGCAGAGGTGTAGGAATATGGCTCAAATTTTGAAGTTTTTTTATGTTATGACTTTATTTATTTACCTATTTCTTGTTTCAACAAATGTTGATGGTAAGCCACTTTTCAATCTTCCCAAATTCCCTTCTTTACTTTTTAAATAATACTTCATCCCATTTAGTCATATTCTTTTATCCTATTTTTTCATTACAGCGGGTATGAGATGTTTTAAACTCTCTGATTGCCCAAAAGGTATGTATTGCAAGGTCGGTACTCAATACTCATCTGCAATGTGTAATGAAACAATGTAAATGTATTCAAATCTTTGGGCCAATAGATCCCACATGATTCTTTATTTAGTGTCAGACCTAAGAGAGTACACAAACATCTTGATACAATATTTCATAGGTTGTCATTTAGTTATTGTGCTGGCACTCAATAATTTGATTTTTTTTTTTATAATTTCAAGTCCCATGTAGTTATGACTTTGTACTCAAATATGGTACTCATGAAATAAAATAAGGCAACAAATAATAATGTGTAAATTGTCCTCTTCTCACTTAATTTTAGAGATATCGCCATGGCCTTTAATTTGGTTATATCACTTTTTTTTTCATCTAACTATATCGTCTATCAGAATACATTTAACTATTTAGTTGAAAAATAATTTTTATTCTACTTCTACACCTATAGTTTAAATCACACTGTTTAAACACATCCAATTCCAATTTTTGTTAGGATATTTAAATCATCTGGGCATGACTAAATCTCTCATCTTTCTCACACATAATCCTTGAGTCAGTGTAATTTTATTCCCTCTTCCATTGCCAACATGAATTACAATCCAAAGGGTCATGTTTTGTCAATGAAAAAAAATCGTACTCGCAGCTTCAGGTGTATTATCGTTCACGTGAGTTCCGTTACAAGTTTTCCTTCGTCACCTTTAAGTGTGGATTTTCTTCATTGTGGTAAGAGGAGATATTTTATTTATGAGTATAATGAAGGTCATGGGTAGAAAGGTTGACCCTCTGACTCTGACTTTGTCCTAGTTTGTGTTTTTAATGTTTTTTAAGCTAAAATATATTAATGAAAAAGTAAAAATACAATATATGGGGGTCATAAACCAAACCAAAGAATAAACAACAACAACAACAACAAAAATAAAGACCGAATAAGAAAAGATCGTCCAACATTAGATTAATGTTGTGTTTGTTGAAGCGGTGGGAAGCCTCCAAACGCACGTTTGGAGTGATGCTACATTTTGTAGCTTCTTTATTTTCATGGCAAAATTGCCTAGGGATGCGAGAATCAAGCTTTAAACGCAGATTCAAACACTCTATAAAACAAGAGGACAACTATAGATTCTAAATTAGGATAACAAAGTCTCTAAAAACACCTTAAGCAAGATCATTAATTAGAAGATTATGAGCGAGTATTATAAGGATCATGTTTTCTTTGGATGCATGAGTTCTTCTTATTAGATTTTGAGATAACCACGATAGATTAATATTTATCAATAGGTGATTTTGCGGCAGTAGAATTCACTACCCACTACAAACACCTAAAAGATGCTTGTCATAAATAAAATTTGTATTTAAGTTATAATTAGGAGGATGCGGTTGCTTCCTCCTAAGCTGCTCTTTATGCTCCAAGACTTTCCTTTTCAAGTCCTCAATTGCAACAATATCTGACACCACATCTATAGCTTTAAGAGTGTCATCCACTAATTCATTGTCTTCATCATAATTGACATCAATTTTTTTTTATCGGAAAGGGATTCTTCAATCAATTTTTTTTAAGGGATAGTTGCTTCAACTATAGGACCTGACACATTATAATTCTTTTGTTAAATTGTGTTTTCAACATCAACAACCGCCAAAGTATGATGGAGAGTGAAATATAATACACACATATATAACGGCAAGTATACACTACCTTAAATTAGAGTATAAATATATTGTACCCATATGGATTATGGAGTTGTTAGCTTCAACTTCGTTCAAAACAGAGAACTTGTTTGTGTGAAAGAGTGGTTAAGGAATATGACTTGGTCAAAATATTGGTTTGCATGTAACACCCAGGATGTTGCAACTTTGAGTTACTTCCTAGAGACCACACGGTCTTAGCGGTTTTCCAACAGAATCATCATGGTTAATGTAACACCCGGATTTTTAACCAAAACATTACTTAAAAATAAATTGTTTCTCAAAAAAATTGTGATAATTTTTTTTCTTAATAATTGATGTTGTTGCATTTTTTTTATAAGACTACCAAAGACTGAACATGCTGATGTTGTAGGGCAATATACACCAATTGCCCTTGCAAATTTTAATTTCAAAATCATTATAAAGATTCTTGCTTACAGACTTGTTGCTATCATGATTAGCATTATCTCAGAAGAACAAAGAGGATTCATTCAAGGAAGGAATATCATAAATTGCATATGCACCACCTCAGAATCCATAAATATATTGCATAACAAGTCATTTGGAGGAAATATTGCTTTCAAGGTGGACATCACAAAGGCATTTGACACTCTGAGTGGAGTTTCCTTCTCTCAGTTTTAAGGAATTTGGGTTTCAATGAGAAATTTTATGACTGGATACATGCTATATTGGAATCAACAAACCTCTCAATTGACATTAATGGTAAACAACATGGTTTCTTCAAATTCAAAAGAGGTGTGAGACAGGGCGACCCCATCTCCCCTCTCTTATTATGCTTAGTAGAAGATGTTCTAAGTATAGGAATCAGAAGACTTTGTGGATCAAGGAAAGTGTGAATTAATCAAAGGATCAAGAGAACACTATGTCCCATCACATACTCTTTATGTTGATGACATAATGGTGTTCTGCAAAGGGAAACTATCTTCAATTCAAGCTTTAAGGAACCTCCTTCATAGACATGCTTCAGCATCAGGACAACTCGTCAACCCAACAAAATCAACCATATGTTGGAACAATCTCCAACTCTATACTATCTCAAATTGCAAATCTCATTGGTTTCAACACTGGCACTTTCCCTTTCACTTATCTAGGTGTCCCTATATTTAGAGGGAAGCCTAAAGTTGTTTACCTGCTACTTGTTGCTGATAAGATTAAGACTAAGCTTGCTTTTTGGAAAGCTTCTTTATTATCCATTGAAGGAAGCGTTCAATTGGTTAAGTCTATGATACAAGGCATGTTAATTCATAGTATATCCATATACTTATGTCCAAAGGCTCTTCTCAAAGACCTAGAGAAATGGATCATAAACTTTATATGGAGTGGAGACACTGAAAAGAGGAAACTAGTCATAGTATCTTGGAATAAAACTTGCAAACCATTCTCTCAAGGTGGATTAAACATCATATCTCTTACTTCCCTGAATGATGCTTCAAATCTCGAACTGTGTTGGGATTTCAAAAACTTTAATCAAGCCTGTACTTTGCTTCTTCAAAGTAGAGTTCTTAGAAACAGAAGAACAATATCTCATCATATGCATTCATCAATATGGAGAAGCATAAAAGGTGAATTTGACAACACAATTAATCACTCAGGTTAAATGATTGGTTCTGGTGATAATGTGAATTTATGGAATGATAATTGGTGTGGAGATCCATTATCCACCACTCTTAATCTTCCTTAACGTATCTCTCGAAACCTCACTGCAACAGTTGCTAATTTCATTGATAATGGCCAATGGAACATTCCTCAAACAGTTCAAGATGTCTTTCCTAATTTGAGTTTACTTGTCCAACAAGTAACCATTCCTAATGAAGATAGGCAAGACAATTTGATTTTGAAAAACACTACCACTGGTGAGTTATCTTTTAAAGATGTTTTTATGTTTAAATCTCAAATTGGCCAAAATTTGCATTGGACTACGACTGTTTGGAGTAAAGACATTCCTCCATCCAAATCCCTTCTATGTTGAAGATTGATGCGCTACAAAATTTCAACTTATGAGAATCTCATATCCAAAAGTTATGCTTTGCCATCTATGTCTTCAAACTGCATCAAATATACTGAATATTCCTTTCACTTGTTTTTTGAGTATGAATTTGCTTGCAAGGTGTGGTGCTGGTTTGCAGGCATTCTAAATACTCTTCAGTTTGGTACTATAGAGGATATCTGACATATTTGTGATAGAAACTGGTCACCTTAGGGTCTAGTAGTGATCAAATCCTACATTGTGAACATCATAAATGCCATATGGTATAGGAGAAATCAGGTTAGATTCCAAGACAAATCTATTCATTCGAAGGTTATCATTAATAACATCATTTCTTCTGTCTATTTGTCTGGCAACAAAACCAACAAAACCTCATCCAAAGATATAAAAGAATTTGTAATCATGAAGAATTTCAAGATTGACTTATGATGGACGAAATTGGCAAGTGCACCAAATTGTAACAAGTAATAAAGTAGTAAGTTTATCGTTCTCCACAGAGATTTTCGTTCAACTTAGAAATTAGTAAAACTTATTTTAGAGAGTGAAATTAAAATAGATTAAGAAAGGGTTGCATGGTTTAATTTCCCTGCCCAATGCGAGATTAGGTTTGTGATACAGAATTTTAACGGTGATTAGGGAATCCTTGAATCCCACATTCGTCTTTGTTGGAATTAACTTAGTAAAACATCAGTTATGTGGTGTCTACTTATGATTTAAGAAACTGAATTTAGAAATCCTATTAACCCTAACTACAATATGTGCGTAAAGTTAACCTAGTTAAAATTATGGCCTTCCTGGAAGTAAGGTTTAGAAATTATAAAGTTTTATACTTAATTTCATTAACTATAATTAAGAAATAAGCAATTAGAACTGCCATGAACAAAAGAATAAATTCGAGTTTTCAATCCTACTATTTCTATATGGATCAATTTTCAAGATTACCGATACAGATTCTCAGTTGAAAAAGCATTAAGTACAGGCAAGAACGAATTAAATCGAAGACAAGAAAATCATAACTGAATATAAACTTTATTAATTGAATCCAAAAAATAATAAGGGGTTCACCTTAGAACCCTAATCAAAGAGGTTTAGTTGCACATGACAACAAACATCATAACAAAACAATAGAAAATATACCCTAGAGAGAACAAGAGGAGGATGAAGATCCTCTTCCTTGGAACTCTGATGCTTAATCGTTGCCTTGAACCGCTAGCTTTCTGAATGAATAAGAATAGGCCAAACACATCCCTGGGTCCTTTAAGTTTCACGTTTTTTCCGGATCAGTCCTTTAAGTTTGTAAAGTTTCAGATTGGTCCTTTAAGTTTTCAAAAGCTTACGTCGTTACCCTTTCAGTCAACTTCCGTTACAAAAAAGCTGATGTGTCTGTTATGTGGGTGATGTGGCATAAAACGCAGCGTTTTGCTCAACCAGCGTGTCAAAACAGAAAATGTTTATCATCCTCATCATTCTTCTTCAATCTTCACCCATTCTTCCCTAAATTGGAAACCCTAACCCCATTAACGACCAATTTAAAGCTTTTTGAAGAAAAGCATGGCTTCAAATCGTCCCAATTCTTCGAATTCTCGTTACCAGATTACTAGTTCTTTTCATTTCAGTGGTAGGCGTGAGGATCCAGAGTGTTGGTATAATGAATCATGTGTTCTTCGCACAGTATCTAAATTGGGGCCAAACAAAGGACGAAAATTCTGGGGATGTCGAGATTGGAAGGTAATTGATTAATTATATGTTAATTATATGTTAATTTATGACTGGTGTGGTTGTTGCCTAATTCATTGTTTATTTTTTCTGTTTCATAGCTTGATGATGCTGAAGCTGGGTGTGGTTATTTCGATTGGATATCAAAAAGAAAACCAGAAGCACAAACCCAAACTCAGGAAGAAACACAAAACGAAGAACAAACACAAACACATCACGTTGGAACTCAATGTGTTGATTGTTGCAAGAAGGACATGGAGCTAATGAAAATGAAAGGGAAAATAAGCAGGGCTAAAAATGAAGAAAATTCAAGAAAATATATGTTGAAGATGGTTATTGTTACTTGTTTGTTGTTGACTGTGTTATGTTTCATGACTACAATTGGTTTAATTTTTGTTAGTTTGAAGTGATGTAGTGTGCTAGTTTAAAGTGATGTATTGTGTGTTGTTTATGTAATGAATGGGTTTAGTGTGTTGTGCAATGTATTGTGTGTTGAATTGGAAGTGATGTAATGTGAGAAGTGTTGTAATGTTTGAAGGTGTTGTAATTTGTTAACAAGCACATTATTGAAACAAGAGTTTGAAGAAAGTATTCCTTATTACAAACAGCCCAAAGAAGAAGAAAAAAACAGATGGGTAATTATTTGGTAGGCACCTCTGCTCAAACAAACACTTTTTTAACCAAGCAGGGGGACAAATATCCATATTCATAGACAAACTGCATATTCTTATAATAGGCAGCTTAGAATTAATTGAAACCAGAATAAATTGATACGAATCCATAACTATTAAATAAGTAGCATGATTCCATTTCATAAAATCTGTCATATCAAAAAGATGATCAGTTGTGTTCATCATCAAATTACATCTAAAACGACAGATCCAAAATGACACCAATTCATACATATATTGGCCAAAAAGACTGCCATATCATACATCCAAAATGATGGCAGATTACATTAAAAACATCACAGTCTAAATACTTCCTAAGTCTAAGATGTAGCTTTCCTAGTCTGCAGCTTTGATCTTATGCATCTTGTAGATGTTGCCCCTTCATTGAACAAAGAAGATGTTGCACTTGTTGTGGGTTGAGTTGAAGTACCAACCTTCCTCAGTCTTTTAAGCCTTTTTCCATTTTCATCTGGAATGGGTTGAGATGAGGTAGTCTGAGCAGTCTTACTTTTCTTAGTGGTTTCAGGTTTCTTCCTTTTCTTACTTGCCTGAGTAGTAGGTGCCTGAGTTGGTGTGGGTGCCTGAGTTGGTGCAGGTGTCTGAGTTGGTGTGGGTGCCTGAGTTGTAGAAGATTGTGGCTGAGTTGTAGGTGCCTGAGTTGGTGCAGGTGTCTGAGTTGGTGTGGGTGCCTGAGTTGGTGCAGGTGTCTGAGTATTAGGTACCTGAGTAGAAGATTGTGGCTGAGTTGGAGGAACAACTTTGCATGATCTGCTCTTATGCCCGGGTTGTTTACAAATGCTACATTTGTTTTGTATCCTTCTTTTGCTAACAAGTGATGGATCTTTTTGCTTCTCATCACCAGCCTTATTCCTTGATCTCTTTGGCCTCCCTGGCATCCTTCTCACTGGAGGTGGTAATATATCTGGGTAAGGTGTAGCTTCCCAAAGGTTCTCGCCATTTGTTGGATATATCATAGGCTGGTAGCAAACCACATATGCTTCTTTCCTGTAAAAAGATGGTATGCAGTTTGCAGGGTCCTCATTTCTGTATTTATAACAGGTTATGGCATGGCAACATGGTATTCCTGATGTCATGAACAATAGCAGATTTGTAAGTCAGTAGCAGATTTATAGGCAGATTTATAAATAGTATGCAAAGTGCAATAACAGGCAGATTTATATCAGGCATATTTATTAACAGGCAGATTTGTAAGGCAGATTTATGGGGGTGGCAAATTACCTGTTGACCTCCAAAGTCTACATGAACAATCCATATTCTGCAAGTTGACAGTATACTTTTCAACTGACTGGTTGTTGATTCTATACACCTCATAGATCATCAAACCAGCAGGTCTCTCAAATTTCAAAAAGAAGATTAAGAATATGAATAAATCAAAATCATTTGGATATGAAATTGAAAAAAAAACATGTATTCTTACCTGCACATCCAATATCTTGACAGTTCAATTGCTTTCACTATTTTTTTCTGAATATTGGGTAACACTGCACCAGCTTCAAGATTATCAAACCTTTCTCTATTTTTTACCCAACGTTCCATTAAATATACTCTTATCTCCTCAAACATAGTTACAACAGGTTTTCCCCTTGGTCCAACAATCACACTATTGAATGTTTCTGACATATTATTTACCAAGATATCACATTTAGAATTGGTAGTAAACTGAGACTTACTCCAATATCTTGGTGGAATCTTCCACAACCACTTGAAAGCACCCTCACTGACTACTCTCACTTCCCTCATTGTCCTCTCCCATGCTTGGGGATAACTTGAATTGGCAGCTTTCCACATAAGTTCTTTCAAATGCTTTCCTGGATATTGCTTTCTAAAATTACTATATAGGTGCCTCACACAGAATCTTTGCTCAACCCCAGGTAGCAGTTCTTCCATGGTAGGCAACAGTCCCTGTTATCATCAATAGACATATATTTGAAGCAGATTCATAAAATATAAATGACTCAGATTTGTATGAATATATGAAAAATGTTTGAAATACAAATATATAAGAAAAAAAAATGTTATTACCTTCTGTTGATCTGACATAAAGGTTACTTGTTTGCATACTTCTTGTCCTCCTAAATCTTTGATCAGAAGATCAAGAAACCATGTCCAAGAATCTCTCGTTTCACCTTCAACAAGTGCAATAACAATTGGCATCATCTGCTCATTTGGATCCCTGGCAACTGCTGCAAGTATCATACCCCCATAATACCCCTTTAAAAAGAGACCATCTAGTCCAATAAATGGCCTACATTTGGTGAAACTTTGTCTACAACCATCAAGACACATGTACATTCTTTGAAAACTAGGCAGTAATGGTCTCAAAATGTAGCCTTCCTCATTTTCTTCTTCAGACTGCTCAGTAGGTTGAACTTGTATCTTCAAAGTAGAATTAGGATTTGATCTAATTATTTCATGACCATAATCATATAGCCTCTTAAACTGCTCTTTAAATGATCCATCAACTAAGTCAACAACTGCCTTTCTAGCCCTGTATGCTTTTGTCTTGCTAACTCTAGCATTCCACTTTTCATGAGCTCTTGTAGAAATATCAGTGAGCCTTATATTGATGTTCTCTCTGACACTTGGCATCAATTTTTTCCCCAACCAGTTTGAAGTCAGAAACCTTAGCTTGTACTCTTTAGGACAGGAATGATGATCTACAAGTTTCCTCAACTGCCAAGTATCCTCACCAGTCACTTTTGAACACAGTGCAACCCATGGGCATCCCTCTTTGCAGCCTACCCTCACTCTAACATTGTCATTTTTGATATACCTTAAATCATAACCGTTGTAAATTGAGTAGTTAATGACAACTTCTTTAAACTCATCCTTTGTAGAAAACTTACTCCCTAGTGTCCACTTAAAATGAACCATTTTCTTAGGCATAACAAACGGAGGATAGTGCTCTTTCTCCTCATCATCTGAGTCATCACAGTCAGTTTCTAGCTCTGATGAATTATACTCATCATCTTAACCTTTGACCTTTCTCTTTTTTTTTTGACCAACACTAAATGACATATCATCACTAGATTCATCATCCTCATTAACTACACCCTTGTTGGCACTACTCTGTTCTGTTTCCCTTTCAACATTAAGCAATTGTTTCTTAGGCCTACCACCCTTATTTTTCTGTTTCTTTTGTGGTTCACTATTACCTACTTCATTAATCAATACCTCTTCATCAAGAAAATTATCAACATCTGAATCATCAAACACTATGTCACTTAAATTTTCATCACCTTCACAGTAATCTTCTGGTATTTGATCATCTATTACATCATTTTCAGTTGGTACCTCATTAGGTTGGGTCTCATCAGTTTGAGCCTCAGTAGATGGGAACTCATTATGTTATGACTCAGGTGGTTGAGCCTCATCAATTTCAGGTGGTTGGGCCTCATCAGTTTGGGCCTCAGCAGATGGGAACTCATTATGTTCTGACTCAGGTTGTTGGGCCTCATCAGTTTCAGGTGGTTGGGCCTCATCAGTTTGGGCCTCAGCAGATGGGAACTCATTATGTTCTGACTCAGGTTGTTGGGCCTCATCAGTTTCAGGTAGTTGGGCCTCATCAGTTTGGGCCTCAGTAGATGGGAACTCATTATGTTCTGACTCAGTAGGTTGGGCCCCATCATTTTGGTCCTCATCAGTAGGGCCATAACCAATTGCATTTATAACCTCAGGTTGACAAATAGTATGTATTAAGTATATGTGTACTTTTCCATTAGCTATAGCCAATTCTACCAATTTAGCTGCCCCATCATCATCTGTCAATTGCCTCCCCTCTTGATGAACACTATTTTGTGAAAATTGTTCATATTGACTTTTATTGATGAATTGACAAAAAACTTGCTTGCTGAATGCTAAATATGGATGCAAAACACAAGGAATGAAATGAAAATATGGTTAATGACAAATAAGCAAAGGAAAAACGAAATGGACAGGATGGGAATTAATTTCGACCAGGTTGTGAGTTGAAAAGAGTTTTTATGGTGAATGGGAGTGTAGGCTGAAATGCGGTTTCAATAAGAAATGGAATGAAGGGATTAGGGACGCCACACTTTCTAATCCTAGAAAGTGATAAGTCTGTGAAGTGATGATCCCCACAAGAAAGGATTCTTGATATGATCATACAAGGTTCAATCCAGAACCTAAAGAGCAAATTACTCACTTTTTTTTATCAAAATTCAACTAACTTTTTATTCATCATTTGCGCCATATATATATAGGCTGCAATGGCTTTCTGAATACAAAGCTTAAAGACCTAATTCAATCATAGTAATGGAATTTCGGCCCTTGAATGCTAGATGTTACAAAACTAAATCCTACTTAATGAAATTCGGCCACATGAATGCTAGAGGTTACAAACTGAAAACTCCATTGAAGAGGAGCTTGATGGGGGCGGCACAAAGGAAAAGAGAAGGCCAGAATTCTGAAAAATCCTTCCTTGATTGCCTCATTATGAGCTCTTGAATGCTGAATATTCTTTCCTTTTTCTTGTGTTGCACCTTCTCTCACTTTAATTGCTCCATTGACTCATTTGTTTCCTCCTTGCTTCAGCACCTTTATTTTCCATAAAAAGAAACACACCAAACAAGTAACACGCCATTTAAAGCTTTGGAGGCTTTAAAATGGGTTAAACACACAAAAAATTCAAACTTAGTGTTTTTTTTTTGCCAAAATTGGTCCATTACACTTTTATTACAACATAACAAAAATAACTAAATAAAATGGGCAGCAAGAGATGCGCCCCACCCCTCCTCCAATGGTTTGATGCACAAAACCATTTTACCCTCCATGTACCCTAGTGTAGGGTTGAACTCCAAAGCTTTGACCACCAATTGATTTAGTGCTTCCTTAACTTGCTTAGTCCTTGCCCTTGTCATTGGTCCTCCTAGCCCTTGAATTGAAGTGTTTGTGTCATGGACAATCATGCCTTCATCATCCCCTCCTTCTTGAAAAGAATTCGTCCACGAATTAGGATCACCATTACCTACATCAAAAGGAGCTAAGTCAGCAACATTAAAAGTAGCACTTATATCATACTCACCGGGTAACTCAAGCTTGTAAGCATTGTCATTGATTCTTTCTAGCACTTGAAATGGTCCATCACCCCTTGGTAGAAGTTTTGACTTCCTTTGACTAGGAAACCTTTCTTTCCTCATATGCACCCAAACCCAATCACCTGGTTCAAAAATCACCCTTTTCCTCCCTTTGTTTGCATGTTTAGCATACACTTCATTTTTCTTTTCAATTTGCAACTTCACTTGTTCATGCATTTTCTTCACAAATTCAGCTTTGTCCTTTCCATTTTTATGCTTCAAAAGAGAATTGTTAGGCAAAGGTAACAAATCAAGTGGAGTTAGTGGGTTAAAACCATAAACAACTTCAAAAGGTGACATTTTTGTAGTACTATGCACCACACGATTGTAAGCAAATTCCACATGGGGTAAACATTCTTCCCACATTCTCAAATTTTTTGTAAGAACACTTCTAAGAAGAGTAGAGAGAGTTCTATTTACCACCTCAGTTTGACCATCTGTTTGGGGGTGACAAGTTGTCGAAAAAAGTAACTTTGTTCCTATCTTACCCCACAAGGTCCTCCAAAAGTGACTTAAGAATTTTGAGTCACGATCTGAAACTATGCTCCTTGGAATTCCATGAATGCGCACAATCTCCTTGAAAAACAAATCAGCCACATGGCTTGCATCATCTACCTTTTTGCATGCAATGAAATGTGCCATCTTGGAAAACCTATCAACAACAACAAAAATAGAATCTTTCCCATTCTTTGTTCTAGGTAAACCCAAAACAAAGTCCATGGAAATGTCAACCCAAGGAAATTCAGGAGTGGGTAACGGTGTATAAAGACCATGAGGCAAAACTTTTGATTTGGCCTTTTTACACACTATGCATCTTTCACACAACTTTTGGACATCAACTTTCATATGGGGCCAATAAAAATGCTCTTGCAGCAACTCTAAAGTTTTAACAACCCCAAAGTGTCCCATTAATCCCCCCTCATGCGCCTCTTTTAAAAGCAAAGTTCTTATGGAACATTTAGGCACACACAATCTTTTTTCTTTAAACAAATAACCATTGTGCCTAAAATATCCATTAATGGCAGCCTGTTCGCAAGCAAAAAACTTTGAAGAAAAATCAATATCACTTTCATATAAACTTTTAATGTGCTCAAGCCCAAAAACTTTAGTTTCAAGTGTGGAGAGTAAGACATACCTTCTTGAAAGTGCATCTGCAACCACATTAGCTTTACCTCTTTTATGTTTAATCACATATGGGAATTGTTCAAGAAACTCAACCCATCCTTTACTTACCAATTCAGCAACTTGATTTTGAATTTCTTGAGTTTGTTGTGGATTGCTTCGGTAGGCTGGACGATTTGGTAAAGATGCTCCTGGAATGAGGTCAATGTGATGTTCAATACCTCTTAAAGGTGGTAGCCCATTTGGAATCTCCTTAGGGAACAAAGCCTCAAACTCCTGCAAAAGAATTTCAACACAACTTGGAAATTTTTGAGTGTTAGGGGTGTTAGTCAACAAAGCCACCTCTTTGCAAAATAGCAAATATAGGGGCTGTTTGGTAACAATGGCATTCTTTATTTCTCCTTTTTTTGCCATGAAAGTTTCTTTCTTTTCTCTTTCTTTTTCTTTTTCTTTTTCTTTTTCTTTTTCTCTTTCTTTTTCTTGCGCATATTTTTCTTTTATTTTCTTTTGATCTTCTCTTACATCATTAGGACTCAATGGTGCAAGAATAATTTTTTTTCCAAAGTGCATAAAGGAGTACTTATTACTTCGGCCATCATGTTGAACTCCTCTATCAAATTGCCATGGCCTTCCCAACAACAAATGACAAGCCTCCATTGGTACTACATCACACACAACAACATCTTCATACTTCCCAATTTTAAAACAAACCTCTACTTGTTTGTCAACAAGCATTTCTACACTTTCACTAAGCCATTGAAGTTTGTAAGGCCTAGGGTGAGGTCTTGTTTCTAATTCTAGTTTACCCACCATGTGTGCACTAGCAACATTAGTACAACTACCTCCATCAATAATTAGAGAACATACCTTTCCTTGCACTAAGCATCTTGTATGGAAAAGGTTTTCCCTTTGATTTGACTCTTCCTCCTTGGCTTGGTTTCCCAACATCCTCCTAATCATGAGAAAGTCACCATTTTCACCATCCTCC
The DNA here is from genome assembly GCA_018208015.1 of Medicago ruthenica. NCBI lineage: Eukaryota > Viridiplantae > Streptophyta > Magnoliopsida > Fabales > Fabaceae > Medicago > Medicago ruthenica. The sequence goes on from CM031373.1 coordinate 55,623,177, forward strand.
TCTTCTTCTCCTCCTTCTTCATTCACGACATACTCCTCCTCCTCCTCAAGGTCCTCATTCTCTTCAATTAACATAACTCTTTTTGTTGGGCATTGAGAAGCTATGTGTCCTAGACCTTGGCACTTGAAACACTTGACAATTTTGTTAGTAGAAACATTTTGAGATGAAGTAATGTTTTTACCTTTAGGATCACTCACAGCCTCCTTAGGTGAAGATGTACCCTCCTTCTTTTGCTTGTCCTTCCAACTTGAAGAATTGAAAGGAGAAGTAGAACTTCTTCTCAATTGACCCTTCCTTTTGAGTTGTTGTTCCACCTTGATGGCTTGATGAACTAGTTCCTCCAAAGACATGTAATGATGCAGCTCCACAATGTCACTAATGTCACGGTTAAGTCCATGAATGAACCTAGCCATGGTTGCTTCGTGATCTTCCACCACATTGGCTCTAATCTTCGCCACCTCCATCTCCTTGGAATATTCTTCAACACTTTTGGCACCTTGAGTGAGTCTTTGTAATTTGTTGTGCAAATCCCTATGGTAATAGGATGGCACAAATCTTCTCCTCATGATTCTCTTCATCTCCTCCCAAGTTGCAATTGGTGGTTCATTATACCTCATCTTCTCTTTGACCATTTGGTCCCACCATATTAGAGCATACTCCTTAAATTCAATGGACGCCACCTGCACTTTTTCAACATCAGAATAATCATGACAATTAAAAATTTGTTCCATCTTGGTCTCCCATTCTAAATAGGCCTCCGGATCATTTGCACCCAAAAATGATGGTACTTTGATCTTAATACCCCTCAACCTATCCTCCCTTGGCCTCTCATCCCTCCTTCTACGCCTACCTCCATCCTCCTCCTCACCACTTCCATCACTAGTTAAATTAATTTTTAACTCATTAATTTGTTCTTGAAATTGTTCAGCTTGCTCTCGCAACATGGCTTGAAACCTTGTTGTGAGTGCATCTATTAGTAACTTATTCGGACCTTCCTCAGCCATGATTCCCTAAACTATTCCTCACAAGTGTTTACACTCACTCAAATTGGCTTTTTTTTTTTTTTATGATGTATCACTCTTGCCTTTTTCCACTCAATTGCTCTTTTGAGTTCTTTAGAGAAACCAAGTAAATCAAGGTAAGAAAACTTTCAAAATGGTGAAAATCAAAACACAAACTTAACACAATGCAAGGAATGAAAAAAAAAACAAAGGTTTGGAAATGGTGTGAACAAGGAATAAATTCAAATTCTGAAATGACAAGGTAATAGAAAAACAAGAAAAGTGTGGCAATTAAAACATAAAAAACGAAATTGATGAACAACAAGCAACAATTCTGACTCTTTTTTTTTTTTTTATATGCAACAATTCTGATTTTTTTTTTATATATATATATATATTTTTTTTTCGATTTTTTTTTTTTTGAAGATGAAAATCAGAATGATGAACAAGAAGAATTTGATACCTTTGGACTTTTGGCCCTTTTAAAAGGAACCTTGCTCTGATTACCACTTGATGAACACTATTTTGTGAAAATTGTTCATATTGACTTTTATTGATGAATTGACAAAAAACTTGCTTGCTGAATGCTAAATATGGATGCAAAACACAAGGAATGAAATGAAAATATGGTTAATGACAAATAAGCAAAGGAAAAACGAAATGGACAGGATGGGAATTAATTTCGACCAGGTTGTGAGTTGAAAAGAGTTTTTATGGTGAATGGGAGTGTAGGCTGAAATGCGGTTTCAATAAGAAATGGAATGAAGGGATTAGGGACGCCACACTTTCTAATCCTAGAAAGTGATAAGTCTGTGAAGTGATGATCCCCACAAGAAAGGATTCTTGATATGATCATACAAGGTTCAATCCAGAACCTAAAGAGCAAATTACTCACTTTTTTTTTATCAAAATTCAACTAACTTTTTATTCATCATTTGCGCCATATATATATAGGCTGCAATGGCTTTCTGAATACAAAGCTTAAAGACCTAATTCAATCATAGTAATGGAATTTCGGCCCTTGAATGCTAGATGTTACAAAACTAAATCCTACTTAATGAAATTCGGCCACATGAATGCTAGAGGTTACAAACTGAAAACTCCATTGAAGAGGAGCTTGATGGGGGCGGCACAAAGGAAAAGAGAAGGCCAGAATTCTGAAAAATCCTTCCTTGATTGCCTCATTATGAGCTCTTGAATGCTGAATATTCTTTCCTTTTTCTTGTGTTGCACCTTCTCTCACTTTAATTGCTCCATTGACTCATTTGTTTCCTCCTTGCTTCAGCACCTTTATTTTCCATAAAAAGAAACACACCAAACAAGTAACACGCCATTTAAAGCTTTGGAGGCTTTAAAATGGGTTAAACACACAAAAAATTCAAACTTAGTGTTTTTTTTTGGCCAAAATTGGTCCATTACACTTTTATTACAACATAACAAAAATAACTAAATAAAATGGGCAGCAAGAGATGCGCCCCACCCCTCCTCCAATGGTTTGATGCACAAAACCATTTTACCCTCCATGTACCCTAGTGTAGGGTTGAACTCCAAAGCTTTGACCACCAATTGATTTAGTGCTTCCTTAACTTGCTTAGTCCTTGCCCTTGTCATTGGTCCTCCTAGCCCTTGAATTGAAGTGTTTGTGTCATGGACAATCATGCCTTCATCACCTCTTCACCAGCCTTGTACCACATCTCATCAACATTAGTGTACTTCATTTCTCTTGCTAGTTTTTTTACTTCAAAAAAACCCCAATATTCACTGTCACATTCCCATTCTGTTACATCTCCTTGGTAATTTGTGTTCTCATCAAAATACCCACCATGGTGGAAATCAATATAAAAACGAGGCATTTGCTACCTGTAAAGTGAAATAAACAAATGAGACAGCATACAAAAACAAACAACTATGGGACCACCTGACAATAAACAAATGGACCGCTATAAACAACTACAAATGAGTAAAACAGACAACTCTAAACAAACAGAACTGTCTCTTTTTATATGTAGAATTCAAAACCCTAACATTTACTTATTTTTTAAAAGGCCAACATGAAACTACATAAAAGTACACCTATACAAAGAATAAACGTGAATAACCAGAAAAGTTAAGTGTCTCAAAACGAAAAAACGAAGAAGAATAAACGAAAAACAGTGAAAAAACGAAAAACAGGTTCGCAGGTTGACGTTTGGATTCGCAAAGAAGAATAAGAAAGAATCAAACCTTTGATTAAGGAAGCGTTTTGGATTCGCAAGTGCAATAGCAGATCGAGATTGAAGGCTCTTTCTCCCAATTTTCGTCTTTTGATTTTCCCCCAATTCTCAAACCCTAATTTCTATGAATGAGGAAAATGAACAGTTTCTGTTTTGACACGTTGGTTGAGCAAAACGCTGCGTTTTATGCCACATCACCCACATAACGGACACATCAGCTTTTTTGTAACGGAAGTTGACTGAAAGGGTAACGGCGTAAGCTTTTGAAAACTTAAAGGACCAATCTGAAACTTTACAAACTTAAAGGACTGATCCGGAAAAAACGTGAAACTTAAAGGACCCAGGGATGTATTTGGCCATAAGAATATGTGGAAAAGTCTCTATTAATAGCATATGATTACTTAGGGTTTAAGAGAAGAAAAATGGGCTTTTTCCACCGAAAAGCACAGGGGCGCATGAGGCTCATGCGCAAAGGCGCATCTCCTGTGCGCGAGAGGCGCATGAGGCAGCCCATGTGTGCGAATTCTTGCGTTTTTGTCCCGTTTTCGATCGTTGTCCCGTATGGAAACTCCTAGGAACTTGAAATAAATTTTCTTCACTTTTTATTGTCTTCAAAAACCTTCTAAGAATCATTGGCCTTCAATCTTCATATCCTTGATCCTTCATGTGATGTCTTGATTTGTCGATTTACATGATTTCTCACTACAAAACACTAAAAATACCTATGGAATTGCATGATTTGGGATAAAAGTGAATTACAATGACTCGAGTGAAAACAATACAATATGTTCCTCAAACCATTGGCAACTCCTCTAACTCTCATTTAATTTGTCTTCAAATGTAAAGAAAAGTCTAAAAACACAACCAAAAATATCATATGATGCTCTGTCATCAACTTACATCCTCATAAGGCTCCACAGATTAAATAAGTCATATGGTTTCCTCCCATTTTCAATTGGATAAAAGTGAACACTATTGGTGCTGCTGCTAAAAATCTATCAAATGCTTCTGCAAGTGGCATTTTCAGAGATACAGATGGTCTTTGTATAGGTTGCTTTGCTCAGAACTTGGGTAATGTCAAAGCCTTTCATGCTGAATTAGTTGCTGCAATGATGACTATGTAAATTGCTCAAAGGAAATGTTAAAATCACTTATGGCTAGAAACTGACTCACAACTAGTTTTCTTGGCTCTTAAGTCATTTGCTAAGGTTCCTTGACTTTTAAGAAACAAGTTGCTTAATTGTTTAGCCTTTGTCATGAACATACATTTCAATTTTTCACATGTCTACACGGAGGGAAATGTTTGTGATGATGACTTAGCTAACATAGGACTTTCGTCACCCTTGAATACTTTTGTTTGGTTTAGTATTATCCCTGATAACATTAGGGGGGAGTACTTAAGAAATAGGATGAGATTCCTAATTATAGGTTTGTAAATTTCTAAAAAAGGTCTTGGACTAGTCCCTCTTTTTTTTTTGTACTTCTTTTTTGGTTTTCAATGAATTATGAATGATGCTCTCTGCATCATTCTTTGGCAACAAAAAAAATCAGATATAATTGAGTACATTTAGATGCAAAAATATCTATCAATGAAAAATAGTTATGTGTTTTTTTCTTTTTTATTTTCTTAGTGAAAATATTTTTCATGTGTTTTGATAAGTGCAATTTATTTATTAATGTTTTTTTATTATAATTTATTTATATTAATATTGGTTTATACTAAATATTTAACCAATTGTCATTTTCATTGGATTACCTAAAAAAAAACATAAAAAGGTAGTTCTATTGCATCCTAAAAAAATCTCATAGAAAGATAATTATATTGCATCAAATAGACTCTGAGATAAAAGGAGATGAACATCATAAAACTTTTTTTTTATAAACGTAAATGAAATATATGGTTTGTGTTTTGTAGAATAAAAAAAATGCTTTAGATATTCAACAATTAGAGTAAAGTTTTTCGATAAAGTTTTTAAAGAGACAGATTATCACACAAAAGGATTATTGACTTTTTTTTCTTCACCGAAATTTTTTTTCCACTTGGTTTTTTTAGTAAGGTTCTAATGAATATTATTGTGGATGTCCATAAGCCATAGGTCAATAATTAATTGGGTTATTTATTCATATTCTTGTATTTTCATATTCTCGCGTTTTCATATAAACAATGCTCATTTATAATAGACTTATCCACACAAAAAGACCGTAAAACTCTCACTTTTCTCTCTTTTTCTCCATCATATCTATTTTTCATAACATGATTATTTTAGTATTAATATTTTATTCTTTTATATTAAGCATCCAAATGAGTAGTTGAGTGATAAGATTCACATACTTTTGCCTATTCACATGGCAGCTCACGACTTAACTCAAAATTTCCATATCCCTGCCCACTTTGCTGATTTCTCATTTCTAAAAAAATTTAAAAGGAAAAAAATGAATTGTATGGATAGTCAATCTTCTAGACCATAGACCACCAGCTTTTATTAAGTATTGTATTGGATTTGGAAGTTGGCCTGCTACCACCAGCTTTTAGGAAAAAAATGAATTGTATGGCTCAGGTCTGCAGCAGCTTTGCATAAGACGTGTACTCAGAGTCAGAACCAACTACAAAGAGAAATGGAAGTTTCTGTTCGTCTCTTTTCTCCAACATATTAAATTGATTTTAGAAGTAAAGGAGAGTTGGTTTTGAGATATTAGTTAAAAAAATTAAAAGAAGAAAGTTTTAAATTAAAAGTAATATTTTTTAGACTTTTAATAAGTTGACTGCACAAGTTTTAATATATTATTACTAAGTTTCCGTACCCGAGGCATCGGTTAACATTTCTCAAATAAGGTCTTGCTTACAATGGATTAAGGACACTCTATCGGAATTTTAAATTAAGAAAATAATTAATAAAAAAGGTTAAATACTTTAATTTTGAATGTATTGAAAGGTTGCATAAACAAAACATGTTTAATTAGAGTTCTACATCAAAGAGGTTTTGGCCCAATATCACTCAACCCATTCGAACGTGCGTTTAAAGTAAAAAAAAATAAAAATTCTCCATATCTCTCTCGCATCTTACATTTCTTTAATACTCTCTCCGTCTCATATTAAGTGACACAGTTGACCCTGTCACACATACCAATCCATATTTTTTATTTTTAATATCTTTAATTATCTATTAAAAACAATTATGAAAATTTAATATTTTGAAAATATTTATCAAGATGAATCCACCAACATATTATATGATATTATTTATCTTTGTATATTAGTAAAAAAATATGGTCAAAGTATGTTAGGTCAATAGTGTAAATTGTCATATATGTCATCTAATATGAGACAAAGGGATTAATACCTTCTTTTAGATTTTAAAATCTAAAGCGTGTTGATGAGTTACAGATTCTAGAATCCAAAGGCATCTTGTATACCTTTTAAACTCTTCTTCGATCAATCCGCCTCTTTTTCTAAACAAAATTACTATTTCCAAATTCTATAATTCGAAGCGTGTTTTTGCATTTCAAATTTTATCAAAAATTATCTTTTTTAAAAAGGAATCAGTTGTGATCTTTTTTCATATTTTTTGTGAGCAACATAACGAGACAATTTCACACATATTTATGAAGTTTTATTGGTCAAAGGATGTATGGTTTGTTTTCCCATTAGGCGTGGTGTTTAATTTGCTTGATTTCATGTATCTAACTTTTTGAGAGTGGCTGGAAAAAATATTATTAATGCAAATGAGGATATTATAGTCAATGTGTTGGTTTTGTGTTAAAAAATATGATGTCCTATAAATAAAATAAAAAATGTCTAGAGAGAATTGATGATGTGGTTGTCATTGTTCAAAAGGCACAAAGATCTATTGTTATTATTAAGAGTGTTGATACGGTATTGTTGGAGACGTTGAGTGATGGTCTGAATTTGCCTATATATAATGTTCACTTGACATCCCCTTTTTAAGGGTTGCTATAAGCTTAATGTTGATGCATCATGGGATATTGGTGTTGTTGTGAGAGATAGTGAAGATGTTGTTGTTGGCGCTGGTTGCCGTCAAGTTTTTTTCATCATCAAATTCAGAGGCAGTAGAAGTTTTAGATATGCATAAGAGTTTGAAATCTGCAAAAGACGTGACTTTTATGAATCTTACAGAGGAATCAGATGCTTCTAATGTGGTTCTGGCGATGAATGTTCATCAACAATCTCCCACTTACGTCAGATATATTATTGATGATTGTATTAATATTAATGTTTGTTTTCATAGTTTAAACTTTTTACATGTTAGACATGAGGCCAACTAGACTGCACATTAGTTAACTAAATTTGCTCTTCATAATTGGAGTTGCATATGTATTGAAGAGACTCCATATTTTATTTATATTGTTTTGACCTATGATTTATTGCTAGACTTTTGTTAATGAAGTTATCTTTTGAAATTAAACTGTTGGAACATTGGTGTGAAGTTGGAAGGAAATTGAAAGATTAAACACCAAGTAATAAGACTTTGAGCTAGTGTGATGCGAATTGAAAAAATAGAGAGTGGAGATCCCACATAAAATAGAACACACACATTAGTAGTGTTTAAATTGCGGTATTTAATTTTAAATACTTGATATTGATAAAAATAATAGTAATTATTATTTTTATTCATGAATATCACTTCCCGTAATTTTAGCTTATGTTGGTTGTGATAAGAATAAGAATTCAACTGAGTTTCTTATATTTCTTTCATTCATATCCAATGAGTCTGTTTTCTCCACTTTTGTGGATTTGTTTCTTTTTTATCTTATCCACAAATGTTGTTGAACTGATTAGTGATTAAGTTTCATTTTGATCTTATCCATTAGAGTAACTGTTGTTGCAATTTTAGCTAAAACAGTTACAAAATCTCTATATAAATGGAGGACTCATCTCAGTTCAAAAATCACACCAAAGAGTTCTATTGAGTTGTCGAGAACTCTTTCTCTCTTCTCCCCCCAGCTTGTGTTAACGAGCTATTCTTCTCCTTATCTCCTTTTTATGTCCCTTCAGAATTAAGAGTGTTATTAAGGCCTTAGTCCCTATTCGGTATAACGTCCCTTCAGAATTAAGAAAGGTCTTAAGAACATAGTCCCTTCGATAATATATGTCCCTTCGGAATAAAGAGTACTTCTAAGATCATAGTCCCTTTTAGAATAATAATGTCCCGTTGGAATTAAGAATGATCTTAACGGTATATATAAATATTCTTTCGATATTTTTCTATTTTTGGAGAAGTTAAAAAGTTAGAACAGTGGTATCACCATATTTGAGTGGTCGTAGTACCATATTGATATTTTGGAGAGCCTAAAGGTTAGAATGATGATAACACCATATTTGAGTGGTCTTAGCACCATAATAGAGTGGTCACAGTACCATATTAGAAAGTGGTTTCAGTATTAAAGAGTGATCTTAGTACCATATTGGAGGTGTAAATCTCGAACGGTTTTCTACAGTGCAGTAGTTAACCGCACAGTTGTAGTTGGGCTTGTTTTATCCTGGAGGCGGCGTGGTTGATAGTCTGCCTTGCACAATTTAGGGCAGTGTCACGAAACGTCTTAAAGAGAACGACCTGGTCGTGACTCAACCTAGTAACAACTTCGGTAGATATTCTATTTCAAAATAGAATTTGAAAATCCAAATACAACAGTTTGGAAATCCAAACCCAACATCAACTCATTCGAAGAGGTTGCAATTCTACGATGATGGTATCTTTTAGGATGGTACATCATCAAAATATATGATCTATTTCCAAAATGATAAGTGATTCAATAACAAACACTTATCCTTCCTTCATTTTTCCAAATCAATTATTTTATTTGCAACTGTTAAATAAGCTTGGATCTCATCCCAAAAGCTAGCTCAAAAAAATTATCCATGAAAGTACTCGAGCATATTTATATGCTCAACAGCCTGGGAACCTCAGGGATGTGGGACTAACAACAAACTATAAACAACTTCAAAATCAACTTCAACACCCACCCTTACGCCTAGCGTGGGCCTGGGTCCAGGGTTCAATTCCCACATCGCAATCCTTAACCCGGCTCTGATACCATGTTAAATAAGTTTGGATCTCATCCCAAAAGCTAGCTCAAAGAATGAGAGTACTCAAGCATATTTATATACTCAACAGCCTGGGAACCTGAGCGATGTGAGACTAACAACAAACTACAAACAACTTCAAAATCAACTTTATTTTTGTTAACCGGCTTCCTTAGCATTTCTTTCCATATGTTTTCCAACAATTTTTATAGGAACTTTGTACATGCACCAATTAGCTTCCCTAGCACTCCCTTTTAGATAACAATGCATTACCCACAATGTTAATAGTAATTGATTTTTTCTTCGTCTATTCTACATTCATGCATTAAAAAAAATGGTTTTAGAATCACCATTCGTCACCCACTCTCTTTTGCCAGAAGTTTTTTTTTTTCCAAAAAATCTCCACTAACCTACAACAATCCACTCTTTTATCACTCATTTATCCAACATGAACTTGTAAATTTTACTTACTGTACTACCATCTGGATGAAACTAGGTAAATCTTTTTCCTAACATAGGAATGTCAATCAAATTCATTTTCTCCAAGAAATCTGAGAATGTTGCCATTTTTTATGTTTTAAGAATATTAATCTAAACAGTAACCGTCCCTTTCTCACTCCCTCTTTTTAAAGCCACCAAGTCATGATCCATCATCTTGTTTTTCCTTCAAATGAGTAGGGTGAATTACACTTTTTAATCTCAATTTTAATATCTCGATTTTAAATGATTTTTGAACTTTTGGTCTCTAAAAGAGAACCAAGAGTGTAGACCAGAATCATTAACATTCAAAAATAAAGAGTAAATAGGCAAAGACCCCCCCGAAATTGTAAAATCTTGCAATAATCCCCCTGAAATTTGAAAAAAGGCAAATACCCCCCTCAAATTGTAAACCGTCGGGCAAGTTAGTCCTTTCATCCATTTCCTCCGTTAAAACTGATGACGTGTCTATTAACTGTCCATGTGGCACTGACACGTCATAGGGGGTATTTGCTTATATAATAGTTGATATTAAAATTTACATTAACATAATAGTTGAGTCCCTAAAATGACTCACTTAAAGGCAAAATAGTCATTGAAATTAATATTAAATAAGCATATTAGTCCCTGATTTCATATACCTTTTGTCTAGTTAATACCCCTCTATGACGTGTCAGTGCCACATGGACAGTTAATAGACACGTCATCAGTTTTAACTGAGGAAATAGACGGAAGGACTAACTTGCCTGACGGTTTACAATTTGAGGGGGATGTTTGCCTTTTTTCAAATTTCAGGGGGGTTATTGCAAGATTTTACAATTTCGGGGGGTCTTTGCCTATTTACTCCAAAAATAAAACTATAACAAATCAAAACGATATCCAAAACTTTAAAAATACTTAAACTTTTTTTTCGGTCAAATAGCTTAACAACATTTTTTTAAAGTAAATAAGTGGGTGTTTGGGGTTCGAACATCAAACCTACATATATTATGCAATATCCTTACCAACTGAGTTAAACTCACAAGAAAAAAAATACTTCATCTATTTCATAATACAAGTCACTTTACTAGCAAATGACAAACTAATACAAAAATGTACTAAATTATATTGATTTTATCAAAATTATAACTTATTTTATAAAATAATCTTTCATAAATAATATTAGAAAGAGAAATAATAAGAACTGAAATAAGAGAATACGTAATAAGTAGATGGAGATATTCTGTAAAAAAAAAAATAGACGGAGATATAATAAGAAAAATAAATTTAATACTTCATCAAATATTTGAAAAGGACATATAAAATTAGACATGACTTTTTACTAGAATTACTTATATTTTATGGGACAAATGGAGTAAAAAGATGTACAAAAATAATAGTATATATGCAGACTAAACTAGGCAAAAATAAAATAAGAAATTGAAAATTGTAAATTTTTTTTTACTTTTTTGGTTATGTGAAAATTGTAATTTTTAAACAATAAGAAAAGCAAAACTTAATCTAAAGTCTATATATAATTAAGTAATTGGACTCAAATGATCAATTAGTTACACCAAAAAATAATTTGTTCATGAATATGAGTTTGATTTTTGAGTGTAATAATTTTTTTGTCAAATTTTATTTATCTCTTAGTAAACTTCAAATTATTATGACCCTTGAAAACCAAAAAAATTAGACCTATATATCTCTCTACCGTAGTCGGCAGGTTACAAATACCTAGATTTTTTTTTTTACAAAACAAATACCTAGAAATAGAAACAATTAAATAATATAATATAATAAGTTTATATGATAACCTTTTTGAAAAATGGAAATTAGAAAAAGCAGACCAATGGCACGTTAACAAGTCTAATTAAGCTGCTGCCGCTTTCATGATGCAAAAGAATAATAAAAAACTTATTTAGCCTTTTCAGCTTTTCCAAAAAAATCTACTAGTCCATTTCAATAGATCCCACAACCACGTTTATGATATCATATTAGCTTTCATTCTCCTATAAATTAGCTTCCCCACACTCCATTTTCCTTCCACACTAACCAAACTAGTCAATATCTTCTACCACAAATCACAAATATAACAACCTCTTCTCTCTCTTTTTGTGAAATATGTGTTCTTGTTTTCAGTGTACTTTTGGCTGAGTTTGAGAGATATGTAAAAGAGTATAGGAGCGTCGGTAAAGCTCAGGAGGGATAGCGCCATTGACAAATGTGTTTACATATATTTGGCGCTATCCATCCTGAGTTTCACCGGTTCTTCTTACTAGCTACATAAGTGCAAGTTGTTGTAGCAACAAAATTAAGCTTCTTCTCACCGTTCTTACTCTCATCACCACCATGAAAAAACACACTACCCACTCTGGATGAAAACTATACTTATAAACTCTCTCAAATTCTCTATGTGATTATTATTACAAATATATTATGAGTTGTACGGATTTGAACCATTTGTTGATTATGAATTTTCTTAATTACCTACCCCCAAGCGAGTTGGAGCTATCTCAGGTTATATATATATATATGCAATCTTCCGTTTTATTTTCTTCCTCCCTTTCTTGAGATTTGTCTATTTAATTCAACATTTTTGTAAGTAGAAGGGGGGATATATATAAAGCAATAACGATTTTTTTTTCTCTTATATAGGTGAATGTTAGTGGTTAATTTATTAGCAGAGGAGAAAATTGTACGATACCGAGTCTTAAACTCTTCTGGTGCTATAATTCATACCATTGAACTACACCGTTAAGGATGAGTAGTATTTTTTCTTTTAACAGCGGTAGAGTGGTAAAATTGAATTTTAATTAATTGTTATGAGTTGAACGAGAGATCACGCTCAACTCAATTAACAAGTGAGAGTGCTTAAAAAAACAAAAAACAATTGAGAGTGATTTAGTATTATATTTATTTGTATCTAGTGATGTGTTTAGATCAAATTAATGTGTCATGCATAACTTTAATATGGATACTCTAAAGTATTTGAGAGGTTCATTTGAAGAGAGATGGAGAGAAAAACACAAAATAATGAATTTAATATTTTAATCACAAAATTAGCTACCATATCTCTTATTAAATGGACCTATCAGGTACTTAACTCGTCTTTTGTTTTTATAAGCAAATGTTATTATTTAGTAATTAGTTGTTAGGATATTACCTTTACGTTCAAACCAATTTAACCGACATATTTGAATTTCATGAGCAAGACGAGACTATATATGTTTTGTAAAAGTAAGTATATATAAGTTAGTGAATTTTAATGCATGAGTAATAAATAGAATCTCTAACCATATAAATAAAGGACGAAAGTCAGGTCACATTTTGATAAGTATGGTCCTCATAATTCATAGGGATATAAATTTCATCAGCTAGCTAGCTAGCTAGCCCAAAGTGATTTTGTTCATAGACATTGAGATCTATGAATTTAATTTATTTCACATGTTTCTTATTCCTTTCCATTATTGCAGGCCAGATTCCCTTTCTAGTCTTTACTCCAGAAAGACCTAGCTATGCTGTAACAAAGTTCCCAAAGGAAACTCTGAAACCAGTACTTACTGTCCGAATCTGAAGCCTTGACTGTTGACTGATACATACATCACACAAGAAAATATTTTTACTCCCTTTCCATTATTACAAGTGCCATCTTAAAAATATTTTATAATCTCAAATGAGTCGACCAACATGTATTGAGGTTAAAGAGAATATATTATTTTGGTACAAGAGGTTAAAGAGAATTTCAAAGCAAGAGCTCATCATAGAAAATGTAGGCACTTTTACTACTAATCATAATAATATATTATATAATATTGTTTTGAATTGATCTTTCTTGCTTTTTGAGATGAAAATATTTCTATTGAGTATGTCAATCAATGTATATTTTTTACTTAAGGATATAAATGTACCCAAGGTTATGGGTTCGAATCCAACATTGGGCATGCATCAATGTTAAAATTTTTAGGGAGAGTTTGCCGCTCATTTGGGTTTCATGAGACTCGAATGATTAGTCTTCATAATTGCACGCGGAGGATGCTCAATTTACGCAAAAAAAATAATAATAATTAAGTTCTTCGATAATTATAACTAATTGACGATGTAAAAATTATAAACAATTTTTAAAAGGAACAAAAATATTAACAATAAAAGTGTATATATATAAATTAAATATTGTTTAAAATATATCATAAATGATTATATTTATGGTCATGCTAACAATTGTTGAGGATTCAAAAAAGAAAACAATTGATAATTATTTTGTAGAAAAAATTGTTTTTATGTCTCAATGAGTTGAATACTCAATTCTTGACATATAATTGGACTTTGAACTTCTTTAACAAATGCCCTTATCAATTTTATATCAATATATAAAGTGGATGCATGATTTTGGGGTGACCTTCTCACTTGCAATTACACTTTTAAACAAATTTGTTTAAAAAAATGCTATATTGTCCGTGTCATTCAAAAAGATAAAAATTTATATCATATTTGATATATATTTTATTTTTGAGGCGATCATATTTGATATATCATTAATGACATTAAAAAAGATAAATATAGTTTGAAAGTGAGAAATATTTATTTATACCTATAATTATTTTGCCTAAATATTATATTTTCTATATTATATTTGTGATAATTTGAAAGTGAGAAATATTTATATATAAAGATTTAATCATAATAATATTAATCAAAACCAAAATTTTGTAAAAAATATTGTTTATAATTTATAATCCCTCCGGTCTCGTATGTAAACAACAACAACAAAAATCTCATGGTTTCAAATATAAACAAAAGTCTACTATAATTATTATATTTGATGTCATCTCAAATTGATCTTTAAATTAAATCTACTATAACCATTCATATTTCAATATTTTCAACACTTTTCAAAGCACTTTTAAGGATAAAGATGGAAAGGACTTGCTTTTATTTTTGCTTACATATAAGACCAGAGATGATACATATTAACATAATAAAAAGAGCGAGACAAACGGACACGGAGTGTCCATATAAAGGCTAGCTTGTATTTATAATGAAACCGAGGGAGAATATCAATATCTTATTCTGAGAATGACAGAGGAAAAGGTCTATGAATAATTACTTTAGTATTAGTTTTCTGAAAAAAGGAGTATTGAAGCGTAACGAGTTAGTTGGAGTTTTAATGGTGAATTCTGAGGGAAGCAGTCTTTCTGTTTCTGGCCAAAAGCCAAACCATACGTTGGAACCAGAAAGCCATCTAGGGTTTCTATTTGAGTTCTGCAACTTCTTCAGAATTAAGGACTTTTTCATTCAATTATTGTAAATATACAGCAATAGTAGGTTAGTTACTGTAGGTGTTGACTTCTTTCCAACTTTTTTCAGGTCCCTTGTCTCGTCGTTTTCCTTAATTTCTACATCTATACAGTAACATTTTCATAATCTTCATCATTAAATTTCAATTAAAGTAACCACCTTCAAATTGCCTACGTGGATGAATAGTATTGGTTGAATCAAACTTCTCAAAATAAAAGGTTTTGTGAGAATTGGAAGCTCATTTTTAACCATATGGCCAGATATTCTGTCATAATTGAAAGCTCTTGTAAACGAATTAATTTTTTTTTTTAAGTTTGATGTTGAAAAAAGTGGGCAGTTAATAGAGACATCTCAAATGAGTTGATAAAGTTGCCCCTTATAACCTTATAAATTTTATTATGGGTATTAAAATTTATCGGGTGATCATTTATCATTTATATTCACATATTAAACCCAATAGTTTTGTGTGATGAGATGTATTGGAAAAATATCAAGTTGTACATAGAAAAGAAATTTGGCTGAAAAGAGTTTACAATTAAAAAGTGACACGATCTTCTTGTTTAGTTTAATGGAAAATATATCAATTAAGAAGGAGTACTAGTGATACTCGAACTTTTACAAGAAATAAATCAGCAGTGTTTTAGGTTCTGTTTGGTCCCGTACGGGACTGGTTGTGTTTTATCTCTGTGGAGCGTCTATATGTATGCACCGGGCTTTGTAATTTCTCGTTCTTTCGGCCGTTTCTGCCGTGCTTTAGCAGATGGCTTTGTCAAATATATGCTGATTTCAAAAACAAAAAAAAAAGAGCATAAACCGCAACAACAAAGAGCCAAGGAGAACGACCAACAAAAAATAGCACATAAACATATGGCCTAAACCATAAGTTGCGAGCCAAAACACAAGCAAAATTGAATCAATTAAAAAGTGGCACTCCTCATCAAGTATAAAAATTAATTATAGTATCAAAACATTATTTTTTGATGTAAAAGCTAATTCATTAAACAACCAAATTGGATGCAACAAAAGAGGCAATAGTGAAGATCAATGTGAGTAATTTATTTTCATCCATGTATATTAATTCAATAGTGAAGATCGAGCATAACTCATTCTTAAAGGATCAAGTTCTAAAAAGGAGGGTGATTTTACGCCCACTCGCCCAGCTATATTAAACTAAGTATGTGGATATAGATGGTAGATGACCG
Organism: Medicago ruthenica; assembly: GCA_018208015.1. Taxonomy (NCBI): domain Eukaryota; kingdom Viridiplantae; phylum Streptophyta; class Magnoliopsida; order Fabales; family Fabaceae; genus Medicago; species Medicago ruthenica. Next base: position 55,639,390 of record CM031373.1, read on the forward strand.
AGATAGAAAGCTTTGAATTTTATGTGTATTTCTTCCATTTTCATAAATACAGCTCTTGCTAATGCATGCAATGGAAATCACCATGTGATTTTTTTAATGAAAGGAAATTACGTGGTTGGCCATTAACATTATATGTGCGATTGGATGCAGTATAATATTCGACCTACTTTTTGGAAACTTGATTAGTTTGAATCGACTTTAGGGTACAGAAGGTGTCATGCTATACCGGAACAAAAGAACACACTTTCATGTAATAGATATCCTAGCTAGCTTCTACAGTTATTATTACAATAAACTTCAGTTTAAATTTACTTCATGTAATACCTAGCTAGCTTAAATTTTACTTCTACATGTTATTTATGATTCTCGATGGTAAATTTAGTAATGGTTTTTTTTTTTGTAAAGAAAGTATATTTTTAGTTAAATTAAAAGCAAAATGACATGAAAGAGAATAGAAGACATACCAATAATTAAAAAGGGAAAAATACATAAAAAAAAACATGTGATTCAACCTTAGTAAGTTCACCTCACTTTAACCGACTGTCAACGATGTAACGGATCACGTACCGTCACGTACTGTCAACCGAAGATAGCATTGATTGGATCTACAGCGGAACCTCCCAACACCTTCACCTTCACCTTATAATTCAGTTTTGTAGGGATTGATTTTGGATCAAACTAAAAGAGTTAACCATGTAAGTATGAAGACTATTTTAAGATTATCTAAACTTTATCTTGTTAGGGGATTTCTTAAGATAAGTTGTGACCTTCACCTTCTTTTTTCATTGTAGGTTGTTTTACTTAATTGAACCTCTCCAGGAAAGATAAACATTTTCTATAGGGAATGGAATGTTGTATATGGCACCACCTGCTAAAACTATAGAGAACATCATGCGATGAATGTCTTTAAAACACTTTGGAGCCTAGGTTACATTCACAAAATCTTATATCTTTTTAATTTACTTTTGATTATGCTTTGTGATAACTTGGTTTAAGGGAAGAGTATCGCCATGTCAACAAGGTATTTCAGAGATTGACCTTAACTATGATTTTCACAACTACTTATTGTTACTGCTTGTTTTGCCTCATTGTGAACATTGCCGTAACTACTTATTGTAATGATATGATTTGTGATTGTTCTTAGCAGCTCAAAGTTAATTGAAGTATTTGGTACATCTGAAATCTGGTACATCTAAATCTGAATTTTCAAGTGTAGTTGTTGTCAATGAATCTCCAATGTGCGATGGGTTTATTAGGTTTGTGAGTGGTATTAATGAAATGTGAATGATGTAATTTTACTTTATTGATGAAGGATGTCATTTCCATACTTGTAATTGGAATTTGAGTTGTATTTTGTTCTTAGGTTCTTTTATAATGAATGACTTATATAGTGTTTTTCATGATTAATGCACTTCATTTTAAAAAATATATTTACTTTAAATAATCTTAAAAAATATATATATTTTTTCTAAAAACAAGCCTTATGATAGCACTCTTTTAAAAAAGGCTATTAAAGAAAGGGTCATTGATAGCACTTTCTCAAAAAACACTATTAAATCCATTTGAAAAAGCCTCAATAGGCCGCACCAAAGTAGGATACGATAGTGCTTCTTGGGATGACGCTATTAAAGAAGATACTTTTAATAGCACTTTAAAAGCGTTATTAAAGACGGTATATTTACAATAGTGGAGGCTTTAATAGCGTTTTTAAGTGCTATTAAAGGCCAAAAAAAGTGCTATTAAATCACTTTTTTGGCGTAGTGAACACAGCAAATAAACCACTTGAATTGCTTCGCATAGATTTATCTAGTCCTGCCAAAACCACAAGTCTTGGTGGACAAAAAAAAATGTGGTTTGGTAATTGTCGATGATCATTCTAGGATCACTTGGGCGTTATTTTTTTAAAAAAAAAATATATGATTGTTTTGAACCACTTTCAAACTTTTTTAAAAAGGTTGAAAATGAGAAAGGAACTATAATGATACGAGCCTAAAATGTCTGACCCAATTATTCTTTGGATCGTCTAATAACATAGCTAAGAATATGACATAAAAGCTCAATAAACGGGTCGAGTCAAGGTCCACCAAGGTGAACAGATAGCAACCATTAATGATTCTCACATCATATCCACCACTATAAATAGGGGGCCTCGCCCCACGTATGATCATCAAATACTCCCCATATAACTTACTCACTTTGCTATCTGTGAGCACCCAATATTACTTGGACGTCAGAGTGTCTTCTGCGGGGAACACATCCATGCTCAAGAGGTACACCCCCAATACGTTATATCTCCTGAGCTGGTCTAGTAGGTAAGATTATGTGATGCACCATGTTGTAATAGGATGTGGTCACCTCAGACGGTCTTGGATCATGTCTCCTATATTGGGTTTTAATGTCATGTTCTTTATGGATTTTCTTATTGATTGACCAAGAGAATGAGGGTTGTACCATTACATGTTCATACTTAATATTAAATTTTTATCTTCGAAGGTAAATTAGTAGTTTTAATAAGCGATATTTTGTGCGTGTGTATGTAATACAATAAGAAGAGTGTTATGAATATTCTCTTGCTAACACTCGCTTTTTATTCGATAAAATTAATCAATGTATGACATATCACTTTATGTGTGATCCATTTTTAAAATAAGAGACTCACTTTGATTTAACCCGATAAAAGAGTAAGTACTAAAGAATATTAAAAAACAATGTTGACACTCCTCCTAAAATAAATATATCCACTACAATTTGCAATGAACCAACCTTGTATCCAGGGATACCATTTTTTTTCATTTTTCATGGCTTATAATTTGGTGAGGATGTATAATTGTGATTGAATGATGTCCTTCATAAGTAGTATTTGTATAAGAGTGTAGTTAAAAGAAAGAAATTAGTTGGCGCATTGGAGTATAGTGAGAGTGGCAGACCAACATGATTATGTTTAGTAAGAATGAATGATTTCTACCATCAATGGCTCAAACTTTGAGGGGGAAGAAAAGTCATCTTGACTCGTTTTTGAAAACGTTGGGTTTGAGGAATTAATTCGTACATTCTGAGTTCTTCTGTGTCCTTTGAGAGTGTGCATGTGGTGCGACACAAACATAAATTCAAACGAAAGAAGAAGTACACCTTCTAATATGTTTGGGACCACTTCCAAAACCGTTTCCCCGTGAAGTCGTACCTTTAGACCATATTCAATGGATGAGTTTTAAACATTTAATATTCGGTATCTAATTGGTACTCCCTCCATAACAAAATATAAACAAAATTCAACCATTTCAGTTGTAACTAATTATAAGCAAAATTGACTTTTTTTGTCATATTTAAGGATAATATACCTGAAATACTCTTATTTTTATTTTTTAAATGCACACACGTTTAACAACAACATCTTGAAAATATACTACTGTACACCACAATTAATGAGGGCAAAATAGGTTATTTAACTTAAATTAAATAACACAAACCACATTCCTTAAAAAATGTGAATTGGTCAAATTTGCTTATAAAAAGTTATGGAGGGAGTATCTTTATTGAAGAATTTTTTTTTAGATTTTATAAGACCCGATGTCTCACTTAAAACTCTCAATCTTAAGTCAGATTCACACTTTTTTAATATTAAAAAATTGAAATGTAATGATATAAAATTAGGGAAATGTTAACGAGTGCCCCAGACACTCTTTAAGACTTTTAAAATGGTAACTTTTTTATTAAAATATATGTAATCAATGCATTGAAAATTAAAATATTTGACTTTTGTATAAAATAATTTCTTCTTTTGGAATCCTTAAAGAATGTCCCGGGACACTCGTCAACAAGACCCATAAAATTATTGATAGTTGATTAGTGGGTCTCATTTAAGAAATTTACGTGAGATACTAGGATTAAGTGATTATTAGGTACTACTATTAAAAAATTATAAAATGAGCGATGTGTCACGTGTGACCTATTTAAGTATCAACAAATGGGTGGCTCCATGGTAGATGCTCCTAGAAGCATGTGTATCTCCTTCCTTTTTCTATTTCAATCTTTCTCTTGATCATTTTATTATTTATAAATGAAAAGATAGATTGAGATAAAGAGAGATACTCTCGTTGTCTCAAATCACAAGTCGCTTTAAGAAAAGAAAATTGTCGTAAATTATAAGGCACTTTGTAATTTGTAAAACAGCCGATAAAATCTTTTTCATACTAAATTAGTTACATTTCAATATTGAGAGATACATAGAAAGAGTGGAAGAGAGAATTCAAATTCCCTTTATTTTCTTGTGGATTCGATCGATTATATTTTAAAATGTTAACATGGTTATCAATTTTAACATAATTTGTCACAAGAAACTCAAATCCTCAACAAATCAAAGAAACCAAATGTTGAAGGAAACCCAAATTAGTTACGAGACACATCGTGTGTGTGTGTGTGTGCCGTAAAAAATTACTTAGGGCACTTGTGATAGAAATTACAACAGTTATAGCAAAATCATAGATAAAATATAGACTGATTTCTATGCCGTGTCAGTGTAAAGTATCCTCTTCTATATGCCTCTAATCAAATCATATTAAGTATGGATATTTGTAAAACAAACCTAAAAAAAAGTTGAATTGATACGCTTGTTTAGTGTACAATACACATGCATTTACTGATGTGTTGTTATATCAATTAATGAATATGACAATTCATGTGTTTTCATATTAATTAATTGATTTAACAATACTTCATCTGTCCCTATTTATAGAAGTAGTTTACAAAAAAGTTTTATCCCTAAATATAAGATTATATACAAATTCCTAGATGTATTGATTACTCTTTTTCCAAATATACCCCTTATTAATACTATCAATTTATCTTGGTATATGAAAAGTTAACATTAAATATATATTTAATTAAGGGTAATCTAGTAATAGTTACACACATTTGAGACAACTTTATTACTCTAACAATTTTTCTTAATACACGTGATTTTTGTAAACTACTCTTGTAAAAAGTGACGGAGGGAGTACATTATTGGATACATATGTAAAATAATTATAGATCGACAACATATACTAATTAAATTAAAAAAAGTGGCATCATGAAGCGATTTAATTTAATACACATGTAAAAACTAATTATATTTTTTTTTTGGGTTACAAAGATAATCAAACAAACAAAAAAGAGGAGCAAGGGAAAAGAAAATTAAAGCCTAGGGAATAAAATTCCCATCGAATCCATCCTGAGGAGAGGAAGGAGGTCGACCGATGGAGAAGAATGGATGATAAACAGATCATTTGTGGAAGCTCCTAATTTTGCCATGAAGTCAGCACTCTGGTTTCCTTCTCTGCGTGTATGATGGACAAAGTAGTTTCGGGTAGCCAGAAGGTCTTTGATGTCCTGAACAAGAACAACGTAGATGTGGTACTCACTACAAGAAAAATTGCTATTAGCCAGGGTCTTATGCCAGGAGCATGAACTCCTGGGAAATTTGCCAGGAGTAGAGCCATGAAAACCCCTGGGAAATTTGACAGGGCCTACCCCCTCGCATAAGCCCTCATTATTTTCAAGGCGGGAATCTGAAATTCAAAGTGCACGAAATCTGTCAGCATATGACAGGGAAATTCCGAGGGCTTGCTCCTCGCAAAATACAAAGCTGACTTCGATGTGACCAAAAGCCTGCAATTTTGACCGTTAGTGCTGGCATGGCATTTTCCCAGGAGCGTTCCCACGTAAATGCCCTGGCACATCTGCACAAAAAGCCGCTTTCACTATTTCATGTCGGTTTGACCTGATAGATTGCAGAATCCGAGGGGCGCCCCTCGCTTAACTCCTGGGCCATTTAAGTCTATATAAAATCGTGTGCCTCCTCTTTCTCCCCTTCTTCTCAGACTCAAAAAAATTCCTCTTTCTCATTTCTTCTTTCTCTCTACTACATTCATCTTCTACTTCTCTAATTTTGTGGTAAAAACTTCTTTCACTTATTTGTATTATTTTTACAATAATTATTCTACTTATTTATTTACTTGTTTTCTTTGTTGTTTTCTGCATTAGTTTGTTCAATCTCATTTGCCAAAGCTATTTTCTGCCTCCTGTGAAGCTTGCTCGGATCTGTTTGTTGCTGCTCTTGTACAAGTTAGTATATTTTTTTCTAAATATTTTCTAATGCCATGCATGCTGCTCAAGAACAATATAATTGTGTTGTGTTGTATGTAAAAAAAATGAATAGAAATTTCGTTTTTAAGGTTTGTATATTTCTGTATGGGCTTGTTTGCAAAATTGTATTAAGTTTTGTTGTTGTTAAAACTGAAACACGAAAACTGCTAATAAGTGGCATTATAGTAACAAAATGCATTTTAGTTAAAATTATATACCGATAATAAGTGGCTAATAAGTTTTGTTGTTTTAAGCAACAAAATGCATTTTAGTTAAAAATGTATATTGTATACTGTTTTTTTAGATATGTTTAATATATTAGATTGGAAAATAAATATAGTCTTATATTAGGTTTTTTTTAATAATAACATTAGGTTTCACTAAATAGTGTATTCTGTTTTTTTTTTAATTTAAAACCATATTTTTTTAAGTTTAAATAGAGAAAACTGTTAGTGTATTCTGTTTTTATTTTGTAGTGAAAACTTATATTATTTAAAATAATAAAAACTGTTGTATTAAACAATAAATGAATGTTGTTGAATATTTGTTTTTTTGGTAGATCTGTAAATTATATGTATAATTATAGTTCTAGTTTTTTTAGAATGACAAAATATATAAGATCCAACAATAAGTCTTATATTGTATACTGTTTTTTAATTTAGAACTGCTATAACTTTTAAAAAAATATTTAGCACTATTTTTTAATTAATTTTAGAGAAAACTGTTTGTATTTTTAGAACTACTAGATAATATTATTAATTTAGAGAAAATAGTTATTACTGACATAAATAATTAAAACTAAGAGCTGTAATTTTTAATACTAACTGTTGTATTTCTAATTTTTTAATTAATTTTAGACAACTACTGTTGTATTTTTTTAATACTAATTATAGTAAGACTCTTTATAATGTAAAGGAAAATAGGTATAAATTGACTAAATGTTGTGTTAAAAAATTAAAGTAGTTTAGAATATACCTGTTTTTTTAATTTTCAAAATTCAAAAAAAGAGTTAGAATATTAAATTTTAAATTAATAATAATGTTCTTATTTTAAAGTTGTTTTCTATTTTAATTCAATTTTGAAAAAACAGTTTTTTCATTATAGTGTAGTCAAAAATATGTTTTTTGAAATTAAATGTATTTTGAAATCAAATTTGTTGTTTTAATTAAAAAACAATATACTTATAAGGCTTATTGTTGGAAATTCCCCGCATAAAAAAATTACGCGCGCAAGAAAAAATTTCACGTAAAGAAATTACGCACGTAAAGAAATACTTTTGATGAAAAAAAAGTAGCCGCACAAAAAAATTTGAGCGTAAAGAAATAATCTTGATGTCATATAATTACGCTCGTAAAGAACTTACGCGCGCAAAAAAAATTGCGCTTAAATAAATTCTGTGCGTAAAGAAATTACGCACGTAACGTATTTTCGCACGTAAAGAATTATGTGTACATGTAAAAAAGTAGAAGTACACACAATATTGTTATGTAATCTACTATTAGTTACGCTACTAAGCAAAAAGATGGATTTCTAATCATGAAGTTGAATATGTGAACGTTGTAGTCGAACGCCCAAAAGATGGAGTATTATCAGCATTTTCGTAGTTGGATGTATGACAGAACGTTACCGGGAAGAAGAGGATTAAAACCCCATTTTGTGGAAGGAGTTCAAGGATTTATTTCATGGGCATGGGTGCAACAAGTTTGTAAAGATGAGGAAGGGATAAGATGTCCGTGTGTTAAATGTACGTGTAGATATATAAAGAGTGACCCCAGAGAAGTCAAGAAACACTTGGATAGAGTTGGATTTATGCCTGATTATTGGGTTTGGGTTTATAACGGTGAAAAGTTTCATAATTTCGGGCAAGGAGTCAATGCACAAGCTTCGAGTAGTGGAACAAATGTGGAATACAATAAACAATTCAACGATGAACAATTCAACATGATGGATGATATGGTCGCTGATGCTTTAGGTGTGGAACTGTCTTACACTGATGATGTTGAAGATGAACAAGGCGAACAACTCCCAAATGAGAAAGCACAAAGATTTTACCAATTGTTGAGTGAATGTAATGCCCCATTGTTTGAAGGGTCTTCGGAATCAAAGTTATCTATGTGTGTGAGACTTTTAGCTCATAAGTCGAATTATAATGTTGCTGATAAAGGCGTGGATGATGTTACGAAGATGTTGTTGGATGCGACTCCATTTAAAGATAATTTGCCAGCAAGTTTTTATGATGCTGAGAGGTTGGTGATGAAGTTGGGATTAAAAGTTAAAAGGATTGATTGTTGCATAAACGCCTGCATGTTGTTTTATGACAATGAATTTGGGATAAGTGACGGAGCATTGGAGGAATGCAAATTTTGTGGAAGTCCACGGTATCGTGTGGGTAGGCGAGGGAGAATTCCGAATAAGTCAATGTTTTATTTGCCCATAATACCAAGATTACAAAGGTTGTTTGCATCGATGAAAACTGCTAGTCAAATGACGTGGCATCATTCAAATAAAATTCCCGGAGTCTTGCGACATCCTTCTGATGGTGAAGCGTGGAAACACTTTGATCAAGTATATCCTGATTTCGCAGCAGATCCGCGAAACGTAAGACTAGGATTGTGCTCTGATGGTTTCACTCCGTATATCCAAGCATCAGCAAAACCATACTCTTGTTGGCCGGTCGTTGTAACCCCCTATAATCTCCCTCCCGAGATGTGCATGACAAAGCCCTACATGTTTTTGGCGTGTGTTGTTCCGGGGCCAGATAACCCTAAAGCAGGCATAGATGTGTTTCTACAACCTTTAATTGATGATTTGAAGAGGTTGTGGATTGGAGAATGGACTTACGATATTTCAACAAAAAAAAATTTCTAATGAGAGCATCTTTGATGTGGACAATTAACAATTTCCCAGCGTATGGCATGTTGTCTGGTTGGAGCACTCATGGGAGATTTGCTTGTCCACATTGTATGGAAAATACAAAGGCATTTACTTTGAAAAATGGTGGGAAGAGTTCGTGGTTTGACTCTTATCGTAGGTTCTTGCCTCATAATCACCCGTTTAGAAGAAGTAGGAATGGATTCTTGAAGGATGAGAGAGTATTAGATGCCCCGCCCCCTAAGATTACATCAGAAGAAGTTTGGACAAGAGTTTGTGATTATCCAAAAGTCACTGATTTTGGCCAAACTATCCCAATACCAGGATACAGAGTTGACCACAACTGGACTAAACAAAGTATATTTTGGGACCTCCCATATTGGAAAGATAACTTGCTCAGACATAATCTTGATGTAATGCACATTGAGAAGAATTTTTTTTGACAACATATTTAACACAATGATGGATGTCAAAGGAAAAACGAAAGATAATGAGAAAGCCAGGAAAGATTTAGAATTGTATTGTAAAAGAAGGGACTTGGAGTTAAAACCTCAACCGAATGGAAAGTTGTTGAAACCCAAGGCAATCTACACTCTAACTTCCGAAGAAGCAAAATCAGTTTGTCAGTGGTTGAAGGATTTGAGAATGCCTGATGGATATTCTTCTAACTTGGGCAGGTGTGCCGATGTTAAAACTAGAAGGTTACATGGGATGAAAAGTCATGATTGTCATGTTTTCATGGAGAACTTAATCCCAAGTGCGTTTAGTTCACTACCCACCCATGTGTTAAATCCACTCACTGAGATTAGTCAATTTTTTAAAAATATGTGTACTTCAACTTTGAGAGTCGATGAACTTGATAAATTGGACAAGATAATTCCAATCATACTCTGTCAGCTGGAGCAAATTTTTCCCCCTGGTTTTTTTTGACTCTATGGAACATCTTCCGGTTCATCTGGCATATGAGGCTAAGCTTGGCGGGCCTGTTCAATATAGGTGGATGTACTCGTTTGAAAGATTTATGGGTGACTCAAAACAAGCAGTTAAAAATAGGGCTAAAGTTGAAGGATCAATATGTGCTGTTTACATTCACAAGGAAACCTCATACTTTCTCAGTCATTACTTCATCGACCGTGTGCTTATTCCAACTACTACAAGAAATGATGTTGCTGTTGAAAATGAAAGGGATCCGTCGACCTTATCAGTTTTCAATCTACCTGGTCGTCCCTCTGGCAAGGCGAGTGAACATTGGATGGTAGATCAGAAAGAGTATCGATCAGCTCATGTTCATGTGTTGATTAATTGTGCAGAGGTTAAACCATACCTTGAGTAAGTAAAACAAAACTATTACTTTTTACTAGGACATTAAGTTAAAACACATCTAACTTTGACTTAAATTTTGGTGTAGGGAATTTAAGACCTTTTATGAAGAATTTGGTGATGATTCGCCTGGTCATATTCATGAATATTTTCCCGGTTGGTTTAAACAACAAGTATACAATGCCGAGCCAACCGAAGAAATCATTCGTTTAAGAGGTTTATCTCAAGGTCCTTTACAATGTGCCACTGAATATCATACATACTTCGTGAATGGATATAAATTTCATACTCATTCATGGAGTGAGGGGAAGAAGACATATAACAGTGGTGTATACGTAAAAGGAGTTACGGAAGGAGGTGAAGATGACTTCTATGGCGTGATCAAACACGTTTACGAGTTGTTTTACAATCAGGATAAAGTAGTGTTGTTTTATTGTGACTGGTTTGATCCGTCACCTAGATGGACAAAAATGAACAAAATAAGCAACAATGTTGACATTCGTGTGGACAAAAAATATAATGTTTATGACCCGTTTATCATGGCACATAACGTTAGGCAAGTGTACTATGTTCCTTATCCCCCAACGCAACCACGCAAACGAGGATGGTCAGTTGCAATCAAAACAAAGCCAAGGGGTCGCATTGAGACTGAAGAATCAATTGATCAAGTTGAACAAATTGATGAAATTTCACATGTTAATGAGATAATTGAAGTTGAGCAAGTTACAGGTTGGCGTGATGCACAAGTTGAAGGGGATCATGTTGATCCTGCTGTTTTGTTGACTCCTAATGAAGATGAAAATGATGAGGATGATGTTGATTTTGAAGAGAACAATATTGATGAAGGGGATCATGATGAAGGGGATCAAGTCGATGAAAGTGTTTTTGGATTATAATTGATGTTTTGTTGTATTGTTATAATTGATGTATTGTTCTAATTGTAATGATTTTAATTTCAAAATGGATGAATATGTTGTTTATTTGTGTTAATTAGTGTTATGGTGATTTATTGTTTACATTATGGTTTTTCTATTATTGATAAATTGTCAGCCATGCCTCCAAGGATTGAGGATCAGAGCAAGAGCAAAGCCCGCAGGAGGTGGTATGTTACTCAAGTTGTGGACCCAGCCACACAAGCCCGATTAACCCCAATGCCTCCCACACCTACTGCATCTTCTAGCCAGGGATTGACTGGGTCCTCCCAGGCTAGTGCAGCTGCTCCTCCTATAACTCCAGCTTTTTCGACACCATCTTTCTCGTAATCTCCTTACCTTTTCCCTCAGGGACCTCCGGGATATCATTTTGGGTCTTCACCTTCCTTTCCCTACCCTGCGAGCTATCCCTTCCCGTATCCAATCCCACCACAAACCCAACTCCAAATCCAACCACAACAACAAAACACACCACAACCCCAGCAAAACCCACCACAACCCGAGCAAGAAAATGTGGTCAAAGAGGATGATGCATGCTAGATGGATGGTGGTGGAGAGGTGGTGCAGGCCGTTGATGAGCCAGAAGTTTATCCCACGGATAATCGGAATCGCTTTATCTTAAAGCCTAGTGGGAACTCGTAAGTATTATCATAATTCGTACATAGTTCAATTTTAATAATTTTATGATTATTTTAAGTTTGATTATGAGTTTTTATTGTTTCAGCTTTTTGCCTTGCAAACCCGCGGCGGAAGCTATCAGAGATATCATTCACAATTGCTATAATAGATTGTGGAAGACTTATGGTGATGTGGATGATGATGAGAAAGAGCGCTGGTTTAATCTCTTTCAGGTTAGTGTAAATATATATCATAATTTGTAATTTCATTTATATGCACATTTGTTATAGTATCCTAATTTTCTTTAATATGTTAACAAAAATGCAGGCTAAGTGTACTTGGGACGCCAGATACTATGAAACAATGCGGCGTAATTTCCATATAAGAGCTGCTGCGCGTCTTTCAGATATGCTTCGAAACGCCCGTGTTCGTTATGAGGAGAAAAAAAAGCGGCCACATTGGATCAGGAGGGAGTTGATGAGCCAGTTGGTTGACTATTGGGCAACTGAGGAGTTCAAGTCAAAGTCTGAGAAAGCAAAGAAGAATCGAGCGTCGGAAAAGGGGGGGTGCATTCACACCGGTGGCTGCATAAGCAATGGAGAGCATGCTGAACGTTTGGTAAAAATAATAAACTTTTAAATATTTAAATTTGATTGTATTAAATCATTTTATTTATATTAATAATTTTATTTCTTGTGAAAAATAGGCCAGGAGGCTTGGGAGAGAGCTGTTTATTAACGAGCTTCACAACGAGACACACAGACATAAATCCGGCCAATTTTGCGATGAGCGTGCTAGGAAAGTTCAGGTAATATTTAATAAGTATATCGTAATTATTCGCTTTACATTTTATTATGTTTTAAACACTAATTGTTATTTGTGATTAACTATTTTGTTGTTATTTATGCAGGAGGAGTATGATCGCCAGCTTGCTAAGGCTCTTTCTCAAGGGTAGACAGTTAATCATGGTTTGAGCCTCCGAACCTGGACCAAAGTTGCTGGCGATAAAACTAAAGGAAAGTTATATGGCGCCGGTAACTTAGCCGCTAACTACCGCAAGGGTGTTGCAGCATCCCTCAGACTCACCCTGAATCATGGTGAAGGATCCTCCCACCAGCCTGAGCTGACCCCTGAGATGCGTGAGCTTATTCAAAGGTTGACACAAGAGCAGCTCACGCAACAAATGGCGAGTCACCAGGCTGTTGTGCAAGATTTGCTTGAAAGACAACGATTATATGAGGAGCAACTGTCCCAATTTAGGCAAGCACGGGCTGGGAGTTCTTCAGGTGAGCAATTGCAAGTGGAAGACCCCGCCCACACAAGAGCGCCGATTCTGAATGACAATGACGACCCGTATCCAATTTATGGTGAAGATGAGGAGGTGGAGACCGAGGATGATGAATGAAGGTGGACCCCGTTCATGTGCTTTTATTTATTGTGTTTTTATTTATTTTTGTGTTTTGTAATATTTGGGGAAGTTTCTTATGCTTCCCAGTACAATTTCTACTTATGGTTTGTACTATTATTCCGTACAATTTTAATTTCTTGCTGCGAGACCTAATATTTTATGTGTGCTATTACTTTAATTTGTATTTTTAAATATTTTTTTAAAACAATTAATTATAAAACAATTTAAAAACATTTTTAAAAATAATTTAAAATAATTTTTAAATACTTTTTTTAATTTAAAACAATTTAAAAACATTTTTTAAAATTATTTTAATAATTATTTTTATTTATTTTTATTTTTAAAATAATTTTTAAATAATTTTTTTAATTTAAAACAATTTAAAAACATTTTTTAAAATTATTTTAATAATTATTTTTATTTATTTTTATTTTTAAAATAATTTAAATTAAAAAACAACTAAAACACGTTTTTTAAAATAATTTTAATAATTATAATTAATTGTTTTTATTTTTAAAATAATTTAAATTAAAAAAAACTAAAAATCGTTTTTTAAAATAATTTTTAAAATAATTTTAATAATTATAATTAATTGTTTTTAATTTTAAAATAATTTAAATTAAAAAAAACAATTAAAACACATTTTTTTAAAAAAAATTCGTCATGTAATTTCCCAGGGGTAACCCCTGGCAAAACTCCTGTCACTGTTTGGTCAGACGATATGACATGTGACAGTGCTTTACAGTGTGGCAGAAAAGGGGACAGTTGAGTCAGACATTTTGCCAGGGGCGTAGCCAGGAGAAATGCCAGGAAATGTGCCAGGGAATTTGCCAGGGGTAGGCCCTCGCAAATTTGCCAGGAGCTAAAGCCCTGGCTGTAGCATTTGCGATGCCCTGTATTGCGAGGGATGCTGCTCCTCGCAAAGGACCTGGCAAATTGCTTTTTGCCAGGGAATTCCGCTTTTTCCCAGGGATTTTGCCCCTGGCAAATTTCCAGATTCCTTGTAGTGACTATGGCGTGTGACCCAAGATGAGATTGATTGAGAGAAGGGAGCCTGAGCAGCAAACTAACTCTTCAATACCCATGTTGATAGCCGTATAGAGGACGCGGTGAATAGCTGTGAGCTCTGCTTGCAATATGTCATTTGAATGAGGGATGAAACCTGAATATCATGTGAGATACATGTCTGCACTATTACAAAGTACACCACCAAAACCTGCTCGGATTGGAACCTCATTGCAGCTCCCATCAACATTGAGAATGGAACAAATATGATTTGTTATTCCATTTAATTAGGCGATTTGTAGGAGCAGCACTTCTCTCGTGTTGAAAGCTCAAGGTGATGGATTCAGCAGAACTAAAAATATTAGAATTGAGACGAAAAAGTGACCAAGTCTCGTTGTTAAGGCACATCAAATTACGATGTCTCCAAACCCACCAGAGGCCAGCAAGGAAGATATTGCACCAAGAGCCCTTAGTGCCATTTTTGATCCATTCTTTAGCGCAAGTTAGAGAGAAAAACTCGGGGGTTGAGAAGCCAATTTTATGTCAGATGACCGTAGAGAACCTGCAATCACGAACACAATGGAGGAAGGATTCGTCATGATTCCTGTGATGCAACAAAGATAGAGTAGAGACAACATTGTGGCAGGCTAGCCAAATAAAAAAATAATTATATTGATGATGTATTCAAATTAAATACTGCAACATAAAACATATTATAACAATTATAATGTCTTAAAAATGTCTATATGCCATTGTTGTAGGATCCATAGCAATTTGAAGAAGAAATGCAGGGAGAGAATATTGTCCTCTTATTGACCAAAAATAAAGTATTGTCCTCTTACTGACGTACTGATGAATTTTGTGGTTAGAATTCAACTAACCAAATGGAAAAGTCAGCTTTTTAAATTCACTAATTGCCTGTTTGGTTGCACGGTGGGTTACACTTTTTCGCGTTTCAATGCAAAATTCACCGTGAAAAATAGAAGCTCTAAATTGGAGGTTTGGGGCAAACGCACGTTGGGTGAGGTACCCACCGTGAAAGCAAACAAGCTATAAATGAGAGTAGTGATGTCTCTCTCTCTCTATTTATTTTTTTTTGTGTTACAAACTACAAAGTATTGATGTCTCTTTTTTTTTTTTGGGTTCAAATAGTGATGCCTCTTTTTTTTTGGTTACACTATATAGTGATGTCTCTTTAAACTAACCAAAACAACAAATCACGGATCATTTATTTTATAGAAAATAAACAATATTCATTCATTCAAATTGATAGAGTACATCGATACAATACAAATTCAAAGTTGTTAAAAACAAAAAGTATGAATCTGCGAATAAACTCACAACATCCATGTTAATAGCATAAAACAGCAGAGTACCTATGTCTACAAATATGACAAGTCTTTAAAATACTCATGTCTTCGGATCGGATCTGCAACGTTGACAACGTCAAAATCATGAATTGGAAATACAATTGCTCAAAGTTAATCTTTCAACCTGAATCAAATAAATATCGCACTAAGACATAAAATAAAAATTCACAGAACAAAAACGGGAAATCAAAACAAATAGAGTCGGACAAAGATGACGAAATCACAAAAGAAAGAAGATTGAAAATATGTGAAAATTACTTATTTAACTTAAAAAGAAGGAAAAACAATACGAAGAGGTGATTTTGGGTAAAAATTGACCCTAAATCAGAAAGAAAAAAAAAAGATTGTGACGGCTAGGGTTTAAGAAAGAGAGAAAAGAAAGCAACTTTCGTATTTAATTCCTCTGAAACTATGATTATCTGCTTAAAATTCATTCTTAACGGGCCTACTTTTGATTGCAATTAATGGGCCCTATTATAGCCACATTAAAGGTTTGAAAATTGATGTTCCCACGTCAAAGGTTGCTATGAAACACCACGAAATTACCAATATAACCTCATCGGCAGTTAAGTGCCGATGAATTTTAACTGGCAGTAGTTAACTACCGATATAATTTGGGGTTAAATTTGTCATTTCATGGTGTTTCTTAAAATTGAGTGAAGTGTGAAAAGCAATTTTTAAAGGTTTTAATTATGGGCCTGCCTTTGTTCCAAACGGTCGCAGAGTTGAGAGAAAGAAATAAAAAATGAAGAAATTATATTATGGGTCTTGTTAACGAGTGCCTTCGGGACACTCTTTAAGCATTTCAAAATAAACAGTTATTCTTTAAAAAAGTCAAATATTTTGATTTCCAATGCATTGAATACACGCATTTTCATAAATACTTACCACTTATGGTTCTTAAAGAGTGTCTCGGGAAAACTCGTTAACATTTCCTTATTATCAGCAAATATCAACATTTTAGATTCATTAACTTCTGCATTAAGGGCACAAGTTAGTTTTTCCCTTCAATTAATGATGTATATAATCTTTATTATATTCCACATACATCATTTAATAAATAAATCTAAGGAAGAGTACCTTATTGAGGTCGAATATCAATTCTCCATCACAAGATCAACGTGAAGTATATGTCATGTTTTAAGGAAGTGTATACAACTTTCACGACATTTAACATATAAAAAGGAACAACCCTGCTCGTAGTGAAATATATAATATCACAAATATGTCACGAGGTCGTTGCCAACGTTGGATCTTCCTTTGGCGGAAAACATGAGTGATACCTTTGTTGCAGTTAAAAACTTACAACGCTATATGGCTGCGATACCTTTGTTTGTGAGCAAAGTTTTTTGTGATAACAACATTACTCAAAAAGGAAATATTTATTAAAAAATAAGTGTAATATTAATAAAAAAAAGTTATAAACAAAATATTAAGTGTAATATTTACCTCACAAATAAAGAAAAAATGGTTAACCATTAGAATGGAATGGGAACATAGATCTCCCACTTTGACGTATATCCACAATCTTCTCTAGGATTTTCCTCTCCTCTCTCTCTCTCTCTCAAACAAGCACACATTCTTCATGTGTAATTTTGAATGTTCATGTTTAATATCAAAAAAATTCATGCATGACTCGGCTATTCCCTACAGATCGTTTGCTACAAACACCAAATAATGAATGGCAACAAAATGCACATTCTATTCCTTCTCGTGTTCTACAAGAAAAAATTTTGTGTCAAGCACAACAAAACTTTCACCCTAATGGCATATTTTATGGTGACAATCCCTTAAGTCACTCATTCTCGGCGCTTTTGTTGCACCTCATTCTTGTCACCACCATCACCCGCATTGTTCGTTTCATTCTTAAGCCTCTCAAACAACCTATGATTGTTTCTCAAATAATTGTAAGCTTCTTATCATACATTCATTATTTCAATTCTTATGTCAATTTTGTGTTGTGTAGTAATAATAACAGTAAATATTTATGTATACAATAGTATTATCGATGTAGATTATAGACATAAAACAAAGATGATCTAATTTCGACGTTTTTAATATTTAGTAACAAAATAGAGACATGTTGTTAATGTTTTTTTTTGTCTCTAATTCAACTTTTCTAGTAGTTATATATATATATATATATATATATATATATACACTCCATCCGTCCCAAAATATAAGCAAAAATTGGGCAACAAAAGTTAATGTATTTGGTTCAAAATTTGTATCAAATACATCAACTTATGTTGACTCATTTTTGCTTATATTTTGGGACGGAGTAGTATATATATATATAATTTGTTCAATAATGGGGCATACTATTTTTATGGATAATTTTGACGTTTGTAACACTTAGGAACAAACTTTGTGACGAATTTCATGTTTTTCTATAGATAATTCAACTTTTTCAATAGTTATATATAGAATTTATTCTCTAATGTGATATTTTTTTCTTGTTTAATTTCCTAGGGTGGTGTCATTATTGGACCATCGTTTCTAGGACGAAGTAAATGGTATCATCGACATGTGAAACCCGAAGCGGCGCAATTCCTAATGAACAACCTAGGAGTGATGGGATTCATGTTCTTTATGTTTGTCTATGGTGTGAAAATGGATCCAAGCCTATTGAAAAAATCCGGAAAGATGCATGTATCAGTGGGATTGGCTAGCATAACAGTTCCAACAGCATTAGTATTTGTGTTAGCACTATGTTTAAGAAAATACATGGACAAAGAATTAGGCACAATTTCATCAATGGGAATATTAGCAGGGTACATAGGAACAACAGCATTTCCTGTTCTATTTTGTATTCTTAAAGAGCTTAACCTTATAAACTCAGATGTCGGTCGATTGGCATTATCGACCGCATTAATCGGTGATGCATTTGGAATTGGAAGTGTTTTAGCATTTGAAGCGGGAAGACAAGGAGAAACAAAATCAGAGGATGCTTTGTGGTTCGCGATTTCTGTTGTAGTTGTGGCAATGATTTTATTTTGTTGTGTTAGGCCAACAATGATGTGGATTAATAAAAAAACACCAGAAGGACAAGAAGTGGATCAATCTTTTGTTGTTGCTATTATTTTAGGGGTTTTTGTGATGGCATTTATAACTGACATGTTTGGTATAGCAATTGTTAATGGGTCTTTCTGGTTGGGCTTGGTTACTCCTGATGGACCTCGTTTAGGAGCAACATTGGTACAAAAGACCAAGACTATTATGAATGAGTTTCTTATGCCATTTGCATTCATTATGGTGGGACAATATTTTGATTTTTTTGCATTGAGGGCTTCTGATTGGAAAAGTTTGCAACCTTTGTTTCTCTTGGTTTTGACTGGATACTTGACCAAATTCTTTGTTACTTGGTTGGCTGCAATGTATTGGCGTATGCCATTCAGAGATGGGCTAACTTTTAGCCTCATTATGAGCTTAAGAGGACAATGTGAACTTATCTTGTTTGTGCATTTCATGGACAAAAGGGTAAGTAAGCTCAAATCAAATTTGTACTTAGAATTTAGTTCAATAACTTGCACACTGTTTTTACTGTCCTCTCACAAAGAAACCATTTTATACAATTGTTCAAAAATTTTTTACAGTTGTATTATTTTTTAAAAGAGAACAATGTGTAAGCTGTAGGAAAATGTATCTTTTTCTTTTGTTTCCCAAGCCTAGCGGCAAAACTCGCACATTAAGTGCTGAGAAGTGGGGTATTTCATATTTGAACCCACGTCCCAACACATCAAGTGTTTCCACAGCCTTTTACCACTTGATATGAACTTAAGGGACTTGAAAATTGAAAATTTATTATAATTTTGAAGGTTATAAAGTGCAGCATATTATAATTACCTTTTGTACACAAAAGCTAATAAAATAAAAGTACTAATCCAATTATTGTGGTTTGTGTGCATGCTTATACAGATCATGAATGTGGCGGGCTTCACATTATTGGTGATAATGACAATAACAGTAACAGCAACATTCACTCCTCTAATCTCCATGCTTTATGATCCAACAAGGCCATACATGTTGAACCAAAGAAGGAACATTCAACACAATCCACCAGGGGTAGAACTTCGAATAGTTTTATGCATTTTTGACGCCGAAAACACAAATGGACTCATCCATCTACTTGATGTCACAAATCCAACCTCAAACAGTCCAATTTCAGTTTCTTCTCTTAGACTATTCGAGCTTGAGGGCCGCGCTAGCCCTTTATTCATTGATCACACGATACAAGAAGTTCCTCCGATATATCAATGGACAAACACGGTAAACACACTTGGAAGTTATCAACAACTCAAAAGTGAGTTTGTGAAGATTCAATTTTTCACTGCCGTGGCTCCCAAGCAATCAATGTTCCAAAACATTTGTGAACTGGCACTCGAACAAGAAGCGTCGCTAATCATCTTGCCTTTCATGAATAGAGGCTTTTCTGACCATGGAATCAGAAAAACGACGAATTTACAAGTGTTAGATCATGCACCTTGCTCAATTGCAATTTTTGTTGATAAAGGTCTTCTTGAAAACATCGTGGTAGGAAGTTCGATGCAACATTGTAGACATAAATTCGCCGTGTTTTTTCTTGGAGGTGCAGATGCTAGAGAAGCTCTTGTTTATGCAGATAGGATGGTTGCGAAAGAAGAAGTGTCACTTACGGTGATACGTTTTCTTTCTCACAACAATGTAGGGGATAATGTTTCAGAGAAGAAGCTTGATGATGGAATTGTGACATGGTTTTGGGTAAAGAATGAGACGAATCAAAGGGTTGTGTATAGAGAAGTTGTGGTTAGGAGTGGTGAAGAAACAATTGCAGCAATTCATGATATGAAGGATGGTGGTTATGATCTTTTGATAGTTGGAAGGAAACAAGGGATTAACCCTGCTCTTCTTACAGGGTTATCTGAATGGAGTGAAAGTGATGAGTTAGGAATCATTGGTGATTATGTTAGTTCTCAAGATTTTTCAACCTCAGCTTCTGTTTTAGTGGTACAACAACAAATCCTAAGAGGTTAAAAAAATCAGTTGAGGGAATATATCTCTCACGTGTAAATTTTGTTCAGTGAAATATCAACCACTCATTTATTTCTACCGCATGCAATCAAAGTCTCTATTAAGGAATTGAACGGTGATGATTTTCACCGGACACTCTCCGGTGAAAATTGGGAGACGGTGGTGAGATGACCTTGATAGGAATTTGTTAACATAGAATTAAGATTAGACAAATTTTTAGCCACTTTAAATTCAAGGGGTACCTTGTAGCTAGACATAGCTTAATTATATGTGTGAATATTTCAGGCCTAGTTTTTAGATGAAGGCATGCTCAATGTACTTTAGAAAAAGAATAGATGGTGTAGCTTCTTTGTAAACTCAATTCATGTATTCCTTCCTTCATATGAGTGAGTAGTAGGAAAAAATAATGTTATTTTTAGTCTTGGTTAATAAATATTAGCGGAACAACTCTATAACTTTAAATAAAAAACATTTGGGCGCACACACACAATTAGAAAAAATTAACAGTGAAATAAATTAGTCACATCATTATTTACTTTTATATTTTAATTTTTCTCATCTATGTGTATGTACTTAGGTATTTTTTATTTATGTTTGTGATCAACTAAGACTTTCTCATATAATATAATCTACAAACCGTTAAGAATTTGATCTAAAAATGTAAGAAAAAAAATTATCCGGCAGAATCCTAATATCCAAACTTAATAATGTAACATTTTTTTGGTGTAAGAATGTTTGTTACTGAAAAGAGAGATACAAATTTTATATATAATATTGTTTGAAATGAATGTGTTAAGCAATGACATTAAGAAAAATAGAATAAAACCAGCAGCTGCTATTATGCAGTTCACAACTATGAAGATGTGTCTTTCTCCTTCCATCGGTTTCCTCCTGATCCTAGTCATGGAAGGTTGAATGGGGTTCATCAGATTTTATCACTCCTTGGAGCATGTTTTTTTTTTTATATGAAGTCAATTTTTGCCAAACAGTGTGTTATCTCTTATAGATGAGAGCTACCTTTAAAGAATTGTGGCTAGTCCAACGATCAATGAAAATTAACAACATAAGGAAATTTACAATTAATGCCCACAAATTTTTCCATTTGCGAATTTGTTTACTGTGACTACTTTTAACTGGTTGTTGACTCATTTATCCACAACTCTTTAAGGATAATCTAAAAAAAAACATTTTTGATTGCATTTCCTTGGCATTATTGACTAATAGGAACTTGAGCAACTCATCTACAAACACAACCTCAATTGAAAAAAATTTCAGTGAACTTGCATCAAATGAAAAAAAAAAATTTTTGAACACACAAAAATGAGATATATAACCACAAAAGAGAGTGTCACCTCCTTAGCACAAGATGTGCCAACGGGAAGAGAAACATATTACATGAGAGTTGTCAAACGAAACCAAAAAAGATAGATTACATCAGACAATCCCCAAACAATCAAAAGGATGCTGCCACCACAAATGAAAACCATAAGGAAAACAAACTTTTTTGGCTTTGAGCCACCCTAAAGAAGTAATTTTAACCTTCTCCAGGAGTTGCGGAAAAAAAATTAAACGATGTTGATTGATGCGATTAACTTATTTTTGTTTTAATTTTTTTTAAGTGTTCCAATATTTTTGATTTGGTGTTGTGACTTGCTCTATAAACTTCCTTTTCCCCTAAGCTTTTAGCTTATATTTTTGGGTCTTATTAGGCCTTGTTTTCTCATAAAAAATAAAATAAAACCAAATGTTTTTTTTTTTAAAAAATGTCTTGCTAATCGGTGTCCTTGGGACACTAGTTAAAGAATCTAAAAATAGAAATTTTGTTTTGAAAATATAAGTTGTTCTTTTTGATTAAGTAATAATTACACAACTTTTTAATAAAAATTTAATTCTTTTTGGTTGTTTAAACAATGCCCTTGGGACATAATTTAGCATTCTCCTTAGTACTTTTTTATTATTTTTTCTTATCTATACTATATATAAAGAAAATAGCTCATTTTGGATCTTTTGGGTTGACTTTTCTCTTTTCCTAATTACCTTCAACTTTAAATACAAATAACACATATAACAAATAAACAAAAGTAAATTCACATATTAAAAAAAAATGTAACAAATTCAATCTTTATAGTCCACGATATATCATTTTTTTCCTTATCCTTTATTCTTTAAAAAAGATAATTGACGGGATTAATTTCAAAATTAAAAATATATGTAACAAACACACAGTGAATATATGTCCGGTTTTTTTTCTTTATACTTTAAAAAGTGTAACAAACTAGATCGAGTATATATATAAGATTTTAGAATGATTTTTTCATTATCTCAATTATACTCTAAAACAATTTTTTCTATAACAATGATGGTTGTTGGTGTCATTAAAAAGATAAAAATTTATATTATTTTTTTTTGTTACGTTATTGGTGTTATTGAAATAGATAAACAAAGTTAGTTTGATTTGTTATAATTTGAAAGTAACAATCATTTATATTTATATTTTTAATCAAAATCAAAATTTCATAGAAAAACACCCTTCAAAATTTTCAAACTTTAGCGCAATAAAAAGAAAATAAAAATAATTGTTCTAAAATCAATTTATTGACACTAGACATGATAAAAAAAATAAAAATCCATACCCGGAATATCCACAAATAAAATATTAGGTAAAAAAAAAAACAAAAATTGCCCTCCTTAAAAAAAAACACTAATTTCATTTACCCGTGCACTAATTAAGCTCTTTCTTTTTTTCACCGTAAAAAGAAATGCTCTTTTTTTGTACATTGAAAAAAATAAGTTGAGTAATTAAAAACATTCTCTTCACTAAAAAGAAGATTAAAATATGAGTTTAATGGTACCTTTTACCTAAACACACGAACACAAATCGAAATAGAAGAAGAGATTGCTGTACCTTCAATTATCGTAACCATTTCTGCTTCTGCGTTTGTGAAACCCTAGAAATGGAGGAAGATGGTTCGAATTCAAACCGCCGCACGTCAGGCCGAACACGAAAAGTTGCATCCAAAATGGTCGCCGCACTTGCTAGCTCCGACAACCGCACCCAGGCTGCTCTTGCACGATTGGATGCTTTGGAGAATGATAATGCGGGTTTTGAAGTTGCAGATCCTAATCTTGATGATGATGAAGCTTCTCTTGATGATGATGATCAAGGTTAGCTTCTTTTCTAATTGTATTTATTTATTTATTTTATGATAGCTGTTCATAACTGGAATTATGCTCTTGTGATATTATTGTTGTTTTTTATATCAATAATTATTCTTGTTATTTGGATAAAGGTAGTGTCAAATTATCAATATCAATTTTTTTTATATATAAATATGTTAAAACATTTTTAATTAAAGGGCAATATGAATTATTTTAGTCCGTAAGCAGAGTGACAATCTCGACATTGTTCGTTGAGCTAGGCCTAACGGATGGGTATTTTGTATTTTTAAATAAAAGGAATCAACCAAGTAAAAGAGTTTAATTTTGATACGATAGTGTAAAAAGCAAATCACAACTAATCATATGTGCAACGGAGTTACCATTAGAGTCAAAAGTTTTTAATGATAACGATGTGTAAAAAATCTTTACACTAAAGTTACGTATATGAGTTTAATCCAAAATAAAATTGAGTTTAATTCCTTATTACTGCAGTGTATATGCAGAGAAAACAGTCTAAAGGCACCAAAAGGAAAACAAGGCAAGCAAAAGCACTTGAAGCTAGGAAGGCCCCAAGAACATTTCTTGAGCTCTTACATGATGTGAGTTAGTGATTAAATTAAACTCATTAGAGATGACATCACACTCATAGTCATAGTATTTTACTCTTTCCTTGGATTCGTTTTATGAATTGACCTTGTTCCTTAAAATGCAGGCAAACTTAGAATCATTGCCACCACATGTTCCCACCTATTGGAAAGCAGCTGTTGGACCTCCAAGCTCAACCGCCCGTCGCCACTTTTGTACTGTCTGTGGTTTCTCTGCCAATTACACCTGTGTTAGATGTGGTGTGCGCTTTTGTTCCAATCGGTGTCAAAATGTTCACAATGATACAAGATGCCTGAAATTTGTAGCCTAATACATTTATTTGATGCCACATTTTGCCCCCTGCCCAGTATTGGATACATGGTATCTTAAGTTGTCATATACTAGTATCAATTTTCATGAACACTGTACAGAGCAAGTTGTTTAATGAATTAACTTCCCTCCATTTCCCTTTTGAGATTAGTGTTTTAGTTGCTTGACCTGGTTCAAGGCAAGCAGAAAAATGTTTATGTTTTGGTTAGCCTTGTTAAGGATGTTCTAAGCTGCTGCAATATACAAAGCTATTGTTTATAAGATCATCTTTATCATGCTACAATGCTTTTTCTGTTTTACCGTTTTCTTTGTAGAGCCTTCTTCGTTTATGTGCTTGTATGATTACTAGCTTCAAGTAAACTTCCTAAAACTTGCTGGATAAGTGGTTCAAACACCTAATTTTATATTACATATGTACCACATGACATGACAGTTAGCACATTTGCTGGATTTAGATTTGTGGTGTGTTTGTTTATGTGGCAGAAAGGCTATCATCTGTATACATAAAAGCTACAATATCTAGCTTCAATGCAATCCCATATCTGCAGTATTACCCTGGTGACACCAAACATATGCTTAGACAATCCATTTAAGAGGTGGTATGATGTCTTGTTGTATCAGAATCAACTTTATATGGTGTTCATACTTCATAGTAGCCTTCCAACACCAATGCCTTAAACTTTGAAGCAGCAAAAACCAATAAAAAGTTTCAAGGACCAAATTCAAAATCCTTCATGTTATAGGGACCCAAAAAAAACATTTTACACTTAATTGTAAGTTGCTTAAGGTGCTTAGTTAATTTTTTAAAATGTGGATATTGATAAACTCCAACATATAGGTCTAAGAAGTGCCAATGTTTATAATTGTTTACAAGAATGAAAACCAGGTGGGCAATTCTACTGAAGGACCAAGTGTTTGGTCTTGAAATATTTTTCAACCAACTTGAAAACTAACAGTGATTAACGAATATCACTTCTTTTATTTCTTCTAGAAGGGTTACAATTAAACAGACAGACCCCAACACACTGCTCAATGATGTATCGCTAATTCTGGTACTGGGAACAGCAGAATGTCACGCTGTCTGTTTTGCAAATCATTGAAGAACTTTAAAACAGAAAATAAATTTATCAACTAAAAGTATTTTATTCATCGTATATGTGGGTAATTCTGCCAATGGACGGTGGTGCTATTGCCAAATGTGATGCGCCAAAAGAAACTATTTCAAAAGCTTAAATACATTCTTTTTAGGACGAGAAGTTCAAAAATGATGCATTTGATATTAATGTCACCATGGTTGCATGTTGCATGGTTTAAGTTCTTCATTCTATGACACTATTGTTGCACAGTGTGGACTTACTGAATGGCTTGAGGCATGATGGGAAAGAGTAATGTTGGGTTCATGATGATTTGGGAAAGTTAAAGTCAAAGTGGATATAGTTGAGATTAGTCTTAAATTGCAGGCTACCCCAAAAGAGACCGAGTTCTACTCATTGTATCTTCAATGAAAATCGAACTACTATAGCATTCCATAATCAAATGAGAAAAATCGTGCAGTTAATCCAAAAAAAATTATGAGAACCTAAGTGGCTCAAAATATGTTAGGAGATTAAATCACACTTGATAGTTGATACAAAGCATATGAACTAAAAATGCAGTTAAGCCATAAAATATAGACTTACATCAACGTATGCAAATGCTAACATGGTAAATACCCGTGATCCCAGCTGTGACTGGGAAAATGGGTCTATCTGATAATCTGTAAGGGATTTGAGAAGTATCATCACTCTTACCCGACATGTGACGAACAAAAAATAGCGCTTAGGAATGATAACCGAAGGTCAACAGAATATCAAGAATGTATAATTTGAAACAATAAAACCAATGATACACTGCCAAAATTTTTGCTCAGACAAACAAGCTAAAACTCTCCACCAACAGCTCAAAAAGAGGGGAGGGTTGAATGTGCACTCAAGAAAATTTTACAGAATGACCAACAAAACTAGAGAAGCAAGCAATAAAACACCATGACTTCAACAGAAGCTTCTCACATGAAATCAGTAGATGAAACTAACGAAAATAACAGCAGAACTGAAACACATTTTCTCGATCCCTAATATTGAAGTTTTCATGAGGACTGATTAAAGAGTCGTTTGTCAAGCTGAAATAAAACTCCTGCACCAGACACTGATGACATTTCTTCAAACTTGAGCTATCTGCTGTTTCAGAGACTGCAATAACTTCAATTTGGATTCACAGATGGCTGAAAACTCCGTCAATACTTTAAGCTTCCCTGTCATCATTTTCCTGGCAACATCAGCAGGACTCCAAGACTTAAGTGAGTGGTAGACACGATCACCAACTTCCGCATTACTCATAGACGAAATAAATGTTTCTAAAACATGAAAGACCCGGCCCGGCCCATCATTATGCCCATCTTTCTGGAGAAGAGAAAGAATGCCCTCCGAGTTCTCATCTTCAGGTTTTCTGTTCCAATCACTTATCTTTTTCATAACATCTTCCAATACAAGAGATAATTGCTGAACAGAATTTGTGATTGCGTGAGCCAAATTTGAGCTAGACTGATAGGCCGACCCACTTTTCTTTTTCTTCTTACTTGATGGAAGACAGGATCTTAGACAAGACTGGATCACAAGTCCATGCCACGCCAAAGGTTCTGTAACTAACTGCATCAGAAGTTGAATGTCGCTGCAAGGAGAGCATATCTGGGGCTTCATGGAGCTAACCTTCTCTACAATATACTTCTTCAACAATGAATCTAAGATATCCCAAATTATCGGCCTACGTTCATTTCTATCTGGGTGTACAAGTTCATGGGAACTCAGGTTCCATGCATTTAAGAATACAGTGAAATTCAACCAGTCAATCAAGTTGGAGTCAGAAACCTGCAACATTTTTTGAAGATATGAATCAAATTATTAGTTGCAAGTTGCAACAATATATAAATAATATATTCGAATGTATGAAAAAAATGAAAAACTGTATCAAACATGATGCCAGAACACCAAATTATAAGATGCAACAGTTCAAACAAATTCCCGAAATCTGCAACCCTATCCTAAATTGTACAAAGAACAGCTCAATTTTCAACCACCGCATCTAGTGTGCAAGTATTTTTTTCCAGTATTAATATTGTTCAATGATGTCTTCCATTTCTTTTGAGTTCCGAGATATCTAGATCATCACATAGTTATTTTAACTTAGTTTCCATTAGAAAAACAATGTAAAGTTCGGATTTGTATGAGTATAACATGCTAGGACATCAAAGAAACATTACAAAGTCTCAGTTCCATGGATCTACTAGAAATATTTTGCAATAGTGCATAAAAGCGTAAGTATTCATACCACAGATCTTTCACCATTAGAGAAACCCCCCTTGACCACTTCTATTGCTTCACTAAGAGAAAAGCCCAAAAATTGTGAAAAGCGCTCCAGCAATAATTTCAGCTCCAAAGTGATGTCTGGTTTAACAGAACCATTGACCTCAACATGTTCCTTGATTGATAAGGAAGCACTTTGAATTGAAAGATAGATCATCCGTGGGAGTAGGGATTTCTTCTCAATCTCTCTCTTTAAACTTGTCTCCCTCTCTTTAGTCTACAGTGTTGACAAACCATGCAATGAAGAAGGAAATATTAAAAAACCTAACAGTAACTTTAGTTTTTACAGCAACAGTTTAATTTATAATCCGATAACAAATGGTTCAGACGGATTTGACTTACCAATATTTCTTTGGGGCAATATGAAATCCCTTGGAATGGCCCTGAAACAGAAGATGTCAGCTAAGTTTAAATATAGTAATCAACATACACAATACATCAGAATGATACCAGATTATAATCCGAAATCTGAAGACTCTGAACCACGGCTCAGGACCCTCTCCAAAAAGGAGAAATAAATGTGGGAGGCAAGAGAAAAAGAAAAAAAAAATGAAAAGATTGAGGCGAGAGAGAGAGAGAGTTAGAGTTATATAAATGGAGAGGGATTTTGAAAGGTTTTGTAGTAGAGGATCCAACCACATGAACCACACGATTTGGAACTTCACATGGTCGCTTACATGCAGAACATACCTTTCAACTCCTATCAGTTGTAAAGATCCTAACACCAATTATTTTCAATTTAACTTTAATTGTATCTTTAAAATCTCGTTCCAAAGATACGGGCCAGAAGTACTGCTTTGCTTACTTAAAATATTGTATGTATGCCTTTTTCTGTATTATTTTAATATTATTTGCAGTGTTTGATCAAACAAAAGTGCATTGCTGCATGAGTGGTAAAAAAATTAACAAATTTTACCTCATTAACTGAACAATACCATAATATTGTAACTTTGACCTCCCTTCAAGCCTAAAGGTCATTTACTTGAAGTAATATTGTTAAGGAACAGCTTAATATTAGGTTAGATTATTTTGTGATTGCAAACAAAACACAATGCAGTATCACATACACTTTCACTTGTTTTGCATTAAGGTGAAAAGCCAATTTGATAATCATTTTAACTCTCACACATATTTTGAGGATTCATTTTCTTTTTGAGTAGTTGCAAGAATACAAGATGCATAGTTTAGTTTCTACGCTGGAAATATCATTGAGAAACTAACCTAAAAGGTAATTTTTCTCTACTGTTGGTGTCCACCAGGGCCGTGACTCCAAGTCTTCATTGAAGGTCAAAGACTTTGATCCAATCTCGTTAGACAGTTCAAGGAAGTCAATCCCACATTTCATGCTTTGAAGGATGCCCTAAAAATATGAACTTGTTATAACCCAACCACTGTATATAAAGAGAGGCAACACATATCAAAGATGGAAGATGTGGATCACCTCTTCGTCTTCAATGTTATTTGCATTCTGCTTTAGCTGTAAAATGGGTGTTTCAACTCGTGTCACCAAATACTGACTGGAGCGTTGCAGCCTATCTTTGAACTGGACAAATTCAATTATCTGGAAAATGAAGTAAATGTAAGCCTCAATTCAATCAACTAAAACATGGACATGGTGCTTTCGACATTACATTAAAACCAACATGAGATAGAAGAAAAAATTTAAGGTGATAGAAGAGAGAATTCAATGGAATAAAGACGGAATTATTCAACTTCCAAGAATAGATTTCTGTATTATCAAGCTGAGCTGTGAACGAATGTTTATATATCGTACATAATAATTCAAGGCTTAACCCACTTGCAGTTGGATAACAGCAACTCAAACTAACTGACTGACTTGTAAACATGCTAAGAGATCATGTGTGCAAAACAGTATGCTACACAGAGGCTATACAGAAACCTAAACCATACAGTACAAGCTATGTACTCTAACATGCAATGTCCATATGTATATATTTTTATGTTAGTGAGCAGCAGCATCTCAACCACACCACTAAATGGACAGATGCACACTAATCATGTTCTGAGTATGGCTCTCCACTAAGAATACAACAAAATATGATCAAATCTTGACTTCATTTCCTACAACGTTCAGCAGATATCAAGACATTAAGTAAAAAAAATCTTTTAAATATTCTACAAAAGGAACACCATTCTGCCCTGATCAATTTGAATTTTAGCCTTGCATCAATTATGAAAAGATTTTAACCCTAGTCAAATGTTGTCAAGGACTCAACCACAAAATTATGTTACTTTTTTTTTGGAGAGGCAGACAGAACGGACTGATTGATAATCTCCATAAATAAGAGAATGTTGTAACTAGGCATTGATTATCTAGCATGCTATGCATGAACAAATGTATTGAAGAAAATAGATTTACAATTGCAGATCTATGCATACACATGCTCCATGTATATAATATAGTTCAAAAGGATAGCTTCTAGAAATAATACTAAAGTATACATACTTTTGAGTAATTTTTATGATGATATGCAAGAAATGTTAAATCTGCAGATTCTCTGAAGTGATCATCCATAAACTTCAGGTAATCCTTTAGCGAACTGTTTAACTCTGTCCATAGTGGAGAGACCAGCATCTGAGGCAAAATGTGGTGTAACATACTTTCCATCAAGATATTCTTGACATCCAGTGATTTATACCTGAAGAGAAGAATTAAAAAATACTTTACATAGTATAATGGCAATAAATTATTCAAAAGAACAAACCCAAATATTATGTAGACTTTTCTATGACGTAAAAAATAATTAACTGAACTACCTTACCATTCATGTGCCACTGAAAGAGCACCAAAGTGGCAATACAAGTGCAATAGCAATATCTTGTAATGTGATACATATCTGCAGAAGACAAGAAAAGTGCATCAGTTATTTCAAAGTAAAAAATGTTCCTATAACAGAATCATAACCATTTAGTTTAAGATCTGCCCCCCTATCAAATCATCCAATGCATTAAAGGCAGGAGTATAAACACACTGAGGAAACAAAATTGAAAGTAATCAAAACAAGGACACGCCCAGTCCTCCTGCCGAAGACATAATACACTACACTATTCAAGAATAGAGACTACTCTGGCATTGTGTCCATCAAATAACTAAAATTAAAAAATCATTTAAGATTCAGAAAAATGCATTTAGTTCATATTTATTGAATGAGTATAAAAATAAGAAGAAATATGCAGTAATAACATAAGAAATACAAAACTTTTGCATGGTTGTGCAAACAAGGCCAATAAAGTCAAACACTCTGCTGACTGCTGTACTGTAGGATATTTTGCATCATCCATAGGTTTTCAAGTCAAAAGTCATTATATACCAATTGCTAACTAACTTAATCATGATAAACTCTAACCCTTTTAATGCAAGAACTAAAATAAACAGAGCAGTCTGAATTCATAAAAATCTAAGAAAAAAATCTGAACAGTAATTAGATTTTTTTCTATCAAGCAATAATTTGAATTAAATCCAAGAGAAGTGCATTAAATTGTAGATTATAAAGCTTGGCTCTTTAAAATTTTCACACTATTATCTTGTGATAAAGTAGATATTCTTCTCACTGTTGAAGTTGTGGGATTTGATATAAAAGGAGGACAGAAAATAATAAGAACTTTGGATGCTATTGATAACAACTTGATACTGACTTAATACCAAAGACTAAACTCTAACCCCTGTATACAGGGATACAAGACTCTGGCCCTAAATAGGGATATCAAGAAACAAATCAAAATAATATACATGTAATATAAGAACTAATCGTAAGAGAGAATCTAAGATACTCTGAGATTATAAACAAATCCTAGGAAATAAAATATGATCCTCTAATGTAATATAAAAGATATATTTATTATATTATAATACTCACTAAGCAGATTCTCTAATGTAATAGTTCAAACAGATGCATAATATGAAGGTATAAAACTATAACAGTACTGAATTGGGCTCCTCTATAGCGAGTGAAGTGTACAGTGAGAAAATCAAATGTTATTTAAAAAAAAATGTGATTTATTATGATCTACCTATAATACCCACCTTTGATTTCTTAATCAATGATAATACTCATTTTACACTCTAAAGTGAGTTGCTCGCTTTAGAGGAGCCGGATCATAGTACTGTTGTATTGCATATATATGATGTGAAGACAAAACATAGGCCAGATGTGATACATGATAGCCAAAGACCTATGCAAGTTCAATGAAATGCTTCTTCTGCTTGATGCATTTTCATGGGAGATTTCAAGGTATAATACAAAACAATTATCCCTGACCTTCGTATTGACAAGCCAAACTCCAAAACCATGATCGCCTCTACCAAATAGCCAACATTTTTGGTACGCCAGAATAACTACAACAGTATCACAAGTAGTTAACAGCAGTCAGAGTGATGTCTCAGTATTTACAATGATAAAAATTACCTGCAATGCAGTTCTAAAACACAACAATGTTTGGACATTTCCAAGCATCACACAAGAAACATACACAATTCCAAACATTTGAAAACGTGACAGATAAAAAAAAATTAAATATAGCATACCTGAACCAAAATATTGCATGTAATTGAAAGCAGCTCCTCGCCATGCATGCTCTCTTGTGGATCCAAATCTTTTGAAAGTGGAATGTTTTTGCAATACATTTCAAACATATGAACACAGGAGACCTCAACATCTGGGACAAGTGAAGAAGAACTACATTAATACTCGATATGGAAGCTCAGGCTGTGACCTATAAACCACAAGCTGAAAACATGAGCAGCTTGTTTCTAACCTCTCCCAAGTGGGGAAACAGAAAAAGAAACGATTTTTTTTAAGTTAAATTAGCCCACCCAAATTGACATCGGGGGAGAATCGAACCTCAGACCTTGAGGAGGAGAAAACTCCAAGGTCCCAAGCCAACACCACTAGGCCAACCCAAGTAGGTTTTATAAAAGAAATGATTGATCAGGATAAAACAATTAAGAATAATTTAAAAGAAGTGACGATTTTGGTAGTAGAAGCAAGATAGATATTGTCAAAATGGATCAAGATTGAAGGTTAATAGCAACTATTATTTGTTTTATATATACAAATTACGTAAGATTTGTTCAACTGAGAATCAGGTGTCTAAACACCAATCTCAATTGTCCATGAAAAAATATTTTCTGGTTGTATGGATGAAGAAATAACAAATGGTAGGAGAACCGATCAAATAACAAATATATTGTCAATGACTTCCAGAAAGTTTAATCTATAAGGTGAGGGCTCATTCAGTCAGGTATGTTTTATATTTCTACCAAGGCGAACATTTGAAATTCTAGGAGAATAAACAATGATATGTATTCAAATGCAACAAACAGTATGAGACCAACCATTTGCAGAAGAGTTAAACATGTCCCCTAGCAATAGTTGTTGTTTAATTTTGAAAAGGCTTATAGACAGCCCAAGTGTCTTGGTTGGTGGAGTTGATAATGTATCATTAATTTTCATTAACTTCTCAGAGAGCTCTGCCTTCTTATCAGTAGTGAAGACTTCAAAAAACATCTCAACATCAGAAGTAAAGCAACCCAAGTGACCGAACCTGAGAACAACAGAGCTCTTAATCAAACAAGTATCACGTTTATCAACAAACTTTAAATATGTACGGAATCAATTTTTCTAAAACAATTATTATATAGCTGGCCAACCTAGAGTTACAAATATGTTAAAACCTACTAGAAAACTGCCATAGAATTCAAATATCTCTGTAACAGCATAATATTTTTATTTTTTTACAAACAGCATAATAATATTTTAAAAATACTAAAACTAGTGTTTTCACTCTTCGCAATAATTCAACAAACTAAAGAAAGCTCGAGTAAATAGTTCACACAAGGATCTACAGACTCTAGCACCAGGATCACTAGATCCAGGGTGTTTTTCTCGTCAGCAATAGACAACGACTCAATGTCAAATTTCATTCAAGCCACCTCAATAAGCACTGCATCTTTGTGTGTGACATTTAGGATAAAACTGAGAAATTATAAGAATGCTATGTTCTGTGCTCTATAAGGTACCTGCAAAAGTATTGCACAATTCCATCCATTAAGTTGTTATCATTTCCCTTCCCACGTAAATGCCTTCTTCTTTCAATTTCTATAGTTGCTAGGTATGGACCTCTTACAGAATTATCAACAGTGTCTGTTTGTAACTTCCGTATAAATGCTGATGCAATTGATATTCGACTGTCAAACTGCACTCACAGTAGTTTAAAATTATACATGAATCAAGTTCCATGCAGATAGTAAATGCCCCTTTTATGCATAAATGAATTGCTATCTTAAAAACACCCTCAAAGACAAAATATTCACCTGTTCGTCTGTCAAGTGTGATACTTTGCAACTGACAAATTTTGGAGGGTGAACTGGATCATTAACAGCCTCATCACACCAAATGCTGCCATCTTCCAGCAAACAGCCTAGGTAATGAAGGAAACCCTCCCAATCATCTGGACTGCCAAAAGAAGAAGCAACATCAATGGTAGAAAAAGCTGGCCAATGAATTTTACTCAGGAACAGACATCTTAAAATTCATTTCATGACTCAAGTGAAAAATATACAGAGAAGGCACAACTTAGTATATAAGCTTACATGTTAAGAAGGTAGACCTTAAGCACGACATAAAATATAGAGGCACAAATCAAGAACAAAAGACAGTTTAAAGCAAGGAAAAGAACTGAAATATAAGTATTGGGAAAACCATAGTCCCACGTTAACTAGAGAAAAGGCACGAAAAGAGTTTACAAAAAATGCACAACCCTCAACTTACATGCTGGTGGTTTTGTATGGTTGAGTTAGGTTCAAAATCTAAAACGGTATCAAAGTCTATCCTAGATCCATCAAATCACCCACGCACCAAGCCCAATAGTACTGAGAATTTTTATTGGTAGAAAAAAAACCCAAATCCCAACCCATTGATTCAACTAGTGACCCACTGACACAACACTGCGGTCAAGCTGATGACTGGTCTGAGTTTAACATTGATCGAGGATATGTGCAATGAGATAACTTACGAGTCGTGAACAGTGAGAGAATGCAAGCGGGTCACAAAGACTTTACAAAAGTATGGACTCATATCACGTGTACAAAACATATCCAATAATAGGTACCATGATGCGTGCCTTTTGCATATGTAGTAGTCTTGAACGGTTGGAGAGATAGGAGTAAATGGAAAGCTAGAGATGTGGTGACAAGCTTTGTAAACACATTTTAGCTTTAGCTAGGAGTAAAAATGGGTATTTAGCATGTAAGTCTGTGAGAAGAGCACTAATTTCACTCAGGTGGGAATTGAATATCATACCACAAATGAAATGGTTCAAGTATTTTGGATCCAACATACTAAATGATGTGAAAATGGATGGAGAATTATGCCATAGGGTATGCGTTGTGTGAAATAAAGTGCTGAGTGTTGATATGTTATAGAAAAGTATTAATCAGGCTTAAGGGAAAATCTTAGCAGTTATTAAACATGTAATGTTATGTGGCATTAAATGTTGGGTTGTAAAAAATCAACAAGATAAGCTTGATATTATAAAGAATAAAAAATTATGATTAACAAGTAGCAACATGAAACAAGAGAAGATAAGGAAAAATGTGTTAGATAAAAAGGTAAGGTAGCATCTTTTGTAAAAAGATAACAGAATGCCAACTTAAGTTATTTCCGCATATGTCGAATAGACCTATAGAAGTCCCAGTAAGGAAAGTAAGTCAAATGATGGGTATTTCAACAGATATGGGTAGAGGAAGGCCTAGAAATAGGCCATACCATTAAGAAAGATTTAGTTTTGAAAATGAGTTATGATATAAAGTTATAAACATTATTGTGTTACTTCATCATTATAGCTGACCCCACCTAGTTGAAAAGCCTACCATAACTACTTCATTATCAATTAACATTTAACAACTGCCACCGGTTAACCAACTAAGCTTTTGAGATGTCGTGTCTAAACAAGAAATCAGCATCCAAGGCATACCATGACTCAAGAATTTTGTGAAAGATGTCAGCAGCAGCAGTGTAGTCACCCGCCAGAGCCAGGAGTCTCCCCTGTCAACTTAAAGTCAAAGTTTAAAGGTTAATGAGAAAAGTCAAACAGTATAAATGAAAATAATTCTCCGTATTTTGTTTCCTATTTTTTAAAAGAACAGCAATTTTAGGGTGAAAGAAAATATACAAGGGTGAGGGAGAAGGATAAGAGGATATGATAGAAAAACAACAACAACCAAGCCTTATCCCACTAAAATGGGGTCGGCTACATGGAGGAAAAAAACTTCCCAGTTCTCAATCCCTCTACAAGTCAAACCAAGAAAGACCTTTAAAAAAATGTCTGAATAGCAACAGAGAGAATCCATGAAAACAATCCAATCTCAAAGCAATTTCAATATTTTTGCTTGATTCAATTAATTTATCTTTTAATACAGACAAATGGGTCTGAAATACTGATTCTTCTGGTGTGGCTTTTGGTAAACCATACTCCTATGTTCTGTCCATTTTCTCCAAATAAAAAACACTTTGCAGATTCAAAGCTCCCTTCAAGGTCAAGTCTTCCATTGGACAACACTACTATATGACTAATTATAAGAGCATTGTTCAGTTTTCTATATTTAGCTAAGCATCTCCAAATTAACCAAATTACTATATGACTTCCACCAAATTAACCATTGAAAAACATCCTCCCAATTCCCAAATATAAATATCCCCTTAATTTAATAGGATGGACAATTATATTCATAATAAATAGCAAGCAGAACTCAAAAGTTAAACTGAAGTTACATGACAGGAAGAAAGCTATTGAGATTACCTGCATTCGTAGCTTATCAACGTTGATCGTCAATAGTGATCCCAATTTCCCCGATAGAATTTCCAAAGCATCGCCAAACTTGGCTTGTTGTTCCAATATCGAAATGTAGACCATAAGAGCTGCAACCAATTTTAGAAATTTAGTACACGTGTGCATATGTTTTGTTTAATGGCACAGCAGAGTCTTATGCTTGCCCATAACAGATAAGAAAGAAACATCGAGTAGGAGGGTCCACTTTTAATTTGGCTTTGAAACATGTTTTTCCCTTTTCTTCTTTATATAGTTTCCCATCTGCAAATTTTTAGTGTTCAGGATTATACTCTTAAAATTTTCCATTTTTTGTAATGCAATGATATTGAATACTGAGTTGGAATTTTTCTAGGTATCTTGGGTTTTATTGACTTTGTTATTTTACCCTCTAGATAAAAGGATTTAGTCTCTTG
Source organism: Medicago ruthenica (assembly GCA_018208015.1). Taxonomy (NCBI): domain Eukaryota; kingdom Viridiplantae; phylum Streptophyta; class Magnoliopsida; order Fabales; family Fabaceae; genus Medicago; species Medicago ruthenica. The sequence continues at coordinate 55,676,782 of CM031373.1, forward strand.
ATCCTTCTAGGGTGTTATTGTTATTTGTGTTAAATCCTTCCAATATCTAATTTGGTCCTTCAATCTCAATAAACCGATTCGGAAGTCCAATGCTCCCTCTAAGATCATCTCTCTTTTATTTTAACAGCTGCCCTGCCCGTAATTTAGTTAATAATACCAAAAATATTTTAAGCTTGTAGGGCACACAAGGCTATTTCCCCAATGTGGCATATTTGCTGCAAAATTATAGCCAGGCCTGCATCTACTTTTATACTTGTATCATTGAGAGCTCTGAGCGATAAGCTTCTATAGGATAGGATTAGGTGTTGGCTTCTACTTGATGTAAAGCTAGTTGTATTGTTAGAGTTATCTCGTAGAAGGGACCGGATAGGTTTGAATCCTTTTTTCATTTACATAGGAGGATCCCTTATCCTCAAATCTCTCTGTAATCTTCTCCTATTGTCTTAATGAATCTCTTTTTTATCAGAATAATATTGATGACGATTATTATAATAAAATTAGAAGATCACCTTCAGGTTCATGTAAGCTATGTGAAGCAACATGTTTCTTAAGTAAGCCTTCAGCTAAAACTAAAAGTTTATCTCCTCCATTACCACAAAGCACCTATCAGGAGTTCAGACACATAAAAGAAGTCAATATAAATGTTTTAGACAGAATTAAATCAAGCCATGAATAGTTTAATATATTTGGAGGAAAAATAAAACAGAACAATGTTACATCAATGAACTGTTGTTGAAAGCATCACAAGGAACCTAGATGCATAAGGTCCGGCCAGTTTTAAAAATCAAAACCAAGTTATTATAGATAAATTACAGATAAATAGCAGAATGTTATTGTCGAACAGTAGCAAAACGGCATTCAGGAGTTATGTTTGGAAAAGATTATAATATAAGCAATGATATACAGATGTCGACAACAACTTGCCCAACTCAAGACTATATCATTACAACACCTTTTAATCTAACAATGGATGGCGGATAGTTATAGCTTCAAACACCTTCAGATAAATGTTCTTTACTAACAGGTAATTACAGCCCTGCATTGCATCTATATACTTATACAGTTTCATTATAAATGGGACCAAAATTTCTTGAACCTGAAACCAGACCAAGACTCTAGAGCTACTAAAATCATCAGCAGCTTTGGTCTTGGCTCTGGTGACATACAACTAGTTTCTTTTTTTTTAGATTCTTTAAAAAAAATAAACTAGATTCTTTTCTTGCAACTGAATGTAGAATTTTGCACACTCCTTTTTGTTCTTTAACTGAGGTGCATGTTCTTTGTGCAACCATATTCTAGGCAGAAAAAAATATTAATCATTATATCATATCTTAAGAAAGTCATCTATTAGTATTTATAAAAACGCATTCTTACAATTACAAGTTTGACCAAAAGAAATGGGGAAAAAGTAATTGAGAACCAAAACAATGCTTCTAAAATTAACTAGTTAATACTACACTAAATCATAGACCATCAAAAATCGTAAACATATCAACACATTACGAAATTCTCAGCAGTGTCCACGATGTTCTAATATACTCTACTTTCTTGCATCTATCCACTATATGATGACATTTTACTTTCAATTCAGATTCAACCCCTCTCAAGCTAACTCAAGTAACCAAAAACAAACACTTCAACACACGCTGAATAAGATAAAGGGAGAAAACAAGTGGGGAGAACCTGTAATTGGATGCTACAAACAGACCAAAGAAGATATTTTTCTTCACCAGCGAGCTTGTACATTTTGATAGCTGTCTGCAAATCAGAAAACAGAAAATGACAAACATAAAAAAAATTACATAAATTAAAGAAACAAAAAATCAAACCCCCTGATAGAAGAAAACAACAAACCTGTTGTTGCTTAACAAATGAGTATTCACGGACATAGCAGTTAAACAAACCCATCATGAGTTCCATTTTATTTGGAAATTTACCGCAGGCATGTTCATAACATTCAGTAGCCAAATCCACTAATCAAACAAACAAACTTTAGTCAACAAGCAATACACACAACACAGCATAATAAAGGAAAAAACAGATAAAATTAAATTAAATTTAAAAAAAAAAATGCTAAACATGTTTCTAATCTTTATAAAATTTATCCTTCTTAAGTTTAATCCTAAAACATAATTATTCAAGTTTAGTTTCGGTTTTAAATAAAGATTACAAAAAAGAATTTTTAGTCTCTATGGTGCTGTTTGGATAAACAACTAATTTGCAACTTATAGCACAAATGTTTATCATGATATAAGTGCTTATGTATAAGTTGTTTCTATAGCAAAAGGTAAAATAAAGTTAAATTGTTTATGTATGAGTTATAAGTTGTTTTGATTAGCTATCTTGAAGACTTAATGAAAATAAGCTGAAAACAGTTTATGAACAATGTCATTAACTATTTTCACAAGTAATCCCAAACAGTCTCACAAAACAAACAATGAAAATAAGCTGAAAACAGTTTATGAACAATGTCATGAGCTATTTTCACAAGTTCTCTCAAACAGTCTCACACAACTTATGTTAGTAGATAAGCTCAAATAAGCCAATTCAAACAGCCCTATGTATGTCAAGCCTAAATCTCGTCCAACTAAATTTAAACCCTACAACAAATCAAAATAGAGACTAAAATTGATAAAACCTAAATGTGAATTATATTGCAATTAAAAACACATTTAACCCTAAAAAATCGAAAAAGAACGAAACTAACATCGATCCAATCGCTGAAACACAATCTGCAATGTACTGAGAGTGAGATCATCCATCGAAAGCAAATCATTAGAAAAAAGATTATCCTTAGCAGTGAGCGAAACCGCGGAGGCATCATCAATCTTCCCCATTCTTTCAAGAACAAGAGCTTTAAGAGCCTAATTAACAATAAAACGAAACAAATTAGACAAATCAGTTCAATTAAGTTGAATTAAGCGATTATTACAAAGAAATCATAAAGAAATGTGAAATTGATCTTACGAGTACGTAAGGTGAATTAGGGTGTTTAGCGAGAAGCGTTGTAACGTGTTTGAGACCGTTCTTGAATTGGCGTGAATCAATGGCGTCCCATATTGGACGAACCTTCCGTTCTGGTATGCCGCCGGCGAAGCCGAACTTCGACGCCATTGGAGAGGTTGAAGCTTGAGAGAGAGAGAGAGAGAGAGAGAGAGAGAGAAAACCTAGAAGTTATTAGAACGAAGTGCGAAGTGAAACTCTCTAACTGGGCTTTGGATTGGATTTGGAGCGTACTACAGTGACCAGCGTTTAAAACCGTATTCAAATGTAACTTGACAAGGATTTCTAACTATATTCGAGCTCAACTGCAAAGACTAACGGATGATGGTTTCTTCGACGACAACAATTTTAACACTGACGAAAGATGGAGTTTTCTTTGACGACAACAATTTTAACACGATTGCGTTCTTAAAGCTAGATTCAAACTCGACATCCAGTTAAGCAGTTTTATTTCTTGACTACCGTAAATTTTACATTTTGCAAAAAAAAATAGTGAAGCAAATTTCCATATGACAATTAAATTTTGCCTATGATAGATCCAAACTCTTGGTGTTTTTTTTTTTAAATTAGAAGAATGTGTAAATTAAAGGATCATTGAAAGGAAAATGTTGTTTCTCAATAACAAAATCTTTTCTAATAATATCAAAATTATATGATTGATCAGTTTCGCCATTGTCCTTCTGTGATTTCTGTAAAATACATTGTTGAAAGTTCGACCACTCGGCTTTTAAGAAGAAGACATGTATTGGTTTGTGATTTCGTTATGAATGTGTGTCGTGGATATAACGGTATTATTTTTTTAAAATACATGACTAGTTTGTGTAATAGTATAATAAAATTTTGGAGTATATAATATGATGTATTCATCTAATAGTTTGTGTAAGTATAAAAAAATTAAGGAATTAATGGATTGTAAAAAAAATAAGAAATTCATTTATTTAAGGGAAAATAAAATAAGAAATTCATGAAAATTATAAATAAAATATATAATATGTCGGAATAAGATACCAAATAAATATAGTAATTTAAATTCCCCTAAAAAATATACTAGTTTAAAAAGAAGTCAATAAACCTCTGAAGAAGAAAAAAAGAAGTTAGTTTTAAAAAAAAAAAAAAAAGTTAAGGAAAAAAAAAATAGTAATACTAGTGGGGATACACGGTACATGTATATCCGCTTTTTTGTTGCACTATAATAATTAAATGATTCTTGTAAAAAAATAATTAAATGATTTTTAACAAATAAGATTAAAATAATTTGTTTTTTTAGGAAAATAATTTGTTTTTATAATGTCCAATATTGTTCCTATATTTTTGTTGATTGTTTCTCCTATTATTATGGAGTGTTGGACAATATTGTTCCAATATTATAATAATGATAAAATAGTTTAAATAAAGGAGTATATAAAATATATATTTAATCGATGAAAACTTATTCTTATTGAAAAATATATTATCACTCATGAGAAAGCATCAAGTTAATCAATTTTTCCCTTCAAAAAAAAAGTTAATCAATTTCTAGAAGTCGTTGATTCATTTTCTGCAAAAATACCATAACAGAGACGGCTACACGAATTGTTGATTTGTTTGATATTAGAACTAAAGAGATGGTTTTGGTAAAGGGTCACTAGCCACAATCCTTAAAGAAGCGGGGTACAGCTACCCTTATCCGACGATGAGTCAGGGTACGCAGTGCGCTTTGACTAAATCTCCACATGAAACACATGTGCCTTGGACTCAGTCTATTGATGTGGAGTAGTGGGAGACTCCATAAATCCTCCAGTAACTCCCCCATAACTCATATGATCAGTGCACTTGGACTCAATCTCCACATGAAACGCATGTGCTTTGGACTCGGTCTAGCGATGTGGAGTAGTGGGAGACTCCATAAGTCCTCCACTAACTCCCTCATAACTCCTACGATCAACTCTATAAATAGAAGCTTAAGGCATTCACAAAGAATCCAGTTCATATATTAATCACTACTTTCAGACTATTCACCTGATACATTGCAGGCAAGGTTTCTAGTGATGTACTTACTACAAGTACACTTATATTAAGGGCACAAAGAAATATGCATAATGTAACAACCCAATTTTTAGAATTAAAATTATTTTGGTGTTGTGATATTTGTTAATTGTTTATTTTATTTAATTAATGATTATTTAATGTGTAATTGATGGGTTAGCGGGTTTTTAAGTGGTGGAAGGTATTTTAGTCATTTTGACATGAGTGGCATTTTTGTAATTATATTAGAACTAGAAATTTGAATTTTAGAGAATAGTGGTGTATAAGTAATATGGGAGGTTTAAATAGAGTAAAAGTGTTGAGAAAATAATTGTGAGAGTTGGATGTGACTAAGCTCATTAGTGTGAGTGACCATAACTCATAATATATAAAGAGTAGTAGTGAGTGATGGTGAACAAGGTCAAATCATTTGTGAAAATTTTGAGAATAGGCTAAGGAGAGATAAGAGAGAAAGAAGAGGCTAGAAGAGGGGAAAACACTAGGAAGTGAAGAATTGAAGTTAGGAAACCATTTTTGAAGAGCTTTGAGGTAAGGGGGGAGATTATTTTCATCAAATGGGTTTTAATAAGCAAATGGGTAGTTTGGGTGTTTTAGCTTATGCTTAATTTCATAATTGTTGTTGTAGATTATGTGAAATTTGTCCTCTATTTTTCATAATTAATTTGAGTATGTTAAAGTTGATGAATTCATGTTTTATTCATTTCAAAATTCATGGTTTGTTATATTAATTTGATAAGTTGTCAATTTTGATGATTTTAATGGATAACATGATAATTGCATGGAAATGATTAAGTTTGTTGTTGTTTGTTAAGTTGCTGCCATGACTTGTTGAATTGATGAAAAAATTAAGTTGATTATGTGATTTGTTGTCAATTAAGTTGTTGTTGTTGTGTTTTGGTAAAATAGCTTAATTTGGTGAAAATGAATAAGTTGATGTTGAATTGAATAAGTTGCTGCAAGAACTATTGGAATAAGTGCTTATGATGATGTTGGGTAAGAATGAAGTGTTGTTGCTGTTGTTACACCATGTTTGGTTGATTAAGTTGTTGATAAATGTGAGTTTTGAGTTTTGATTAATTAAGTGAAAAACAATGAGAATTCATGTTGAATTGATGTGATGTTGTGTTTTAATTGTTCATTATAAGTGTAATAACTATGGGTACTGTTTATACAGCCATTTTGGGATGATTGGTATTGACAGTGAGATTTTTGGGGTTTTCCCGTAAGGAAAAACATGTTTTCTGGGTTTTTTGGTTGCCCAGAAAACAGGACTTCGCTGAGCGACTATATGGCTTCGCTGAGCAAAGTTGTCCAGTAACAACATTGATGTTCTGCGCATTCTGGTCCTTTGGGGATGTTTCCGAACATCCCTGGATATTCCGTCTATGTTTTGATGTTGTTTTGATGAATTATAGATGGGTGTTGAGTATTTTGGTGTTGGCTGCATGTTTTGGCAAATCCAATGTGTTGAATAGTAGCATCTCCATGTTTAAAACATTTCTTCAGTTGCAAGTTTTTCGATTTGAAGCTGTTCAGAAGCTGGAAATTCCATCAGAAGCTGAATGCATCATCAGAAGCACTGTAGCACTTCAGAAGCTGAATTCAGAGTCTGATGCCAGCGTTGACTTTGGTTGACTTCATCAGAAACTGATCTTTTTCAAGTTATTCCTGCGCGAATCTTGGCAAGATTTAAACAGGAATTATCCTCGTATATTGCTTCTAGAATGTTGTTTGTTTTGGAGAAGATCTTATTGAAGATTTGGTTCAGTTTCATGAACTTCGTATTTTTTTGTTACAATCTTATTAAGATTCTTTCCCGGTTTATTTGTTTCCTTATTGGACCAATCATAATTCAGAAACAAATCAATTTGGAAGATTGGATTGGGTTTTATGTTGCTTGCTGAAGGTTATAAAAGGAGGAGTGCTGCTGCTTTTAAGACTTACGTTTTTAGAGTTATAATTCAGAAATTGAGTCAGTGTTTTTAACTTAGAGTTTTATTTGTGCACCACTCATTGTTTGAGTTGGTTTAGGAATTTTTATTGAGTTGTAAATTCATTCTAAGCCTGTAGGTACGAATGAAGGTTTGTTATTAAAGTTGTTCTTCAAAACAGAGTAGTTTTTGTTAAGGGGTTCAGTAACAGGTTTGTTACTTGAATAGGAAGTTAGTGGTCTCTAATACTCAACGTGTTGGGTAGAATTCAAGACTAGGAGGAAGTTAATTGCTTAGGCTGGGAACTGGGAGTCAGTGTCTTGAGTCATAAGGATTAATTCCTATAGTGGAATTCCTTCCTGGATTGGTATCCCCCAGAGTAGGAGGTGTTTACTCCGAACTGGGTTAACAAACCTTGTGCCTTCTTTAGCTTTCCTGCACTTTTAATTTCTGCTGATTATCTGTTGTTAATTGTGCTAAGTTTAGTTCAGAACCTGTTTGGTTCAGAACCTGTTTACTCTTTGTTATTGCCTGGCCAGAATTTCAATTGGCATCAGAGCAGGCACCCTGCCTGTGTTTTGGGTGAGATCCAGAGGAGTTAATATCTGGCAAGCATGGATAGAGAAGGAGGCTATGTCAATAGACCACCCCTACTAGATGGCACAAACTATGAGTATTGGAAGTCTAGGATGTGTGCCTTTCTAAAGTCTATTGACAGCAGGACTTGGAAAGCTGTGATTAAAGGCTGGGATCATCCTGTGTTTACTAACAAAGATGGTAATAAGACTGAGGTTTTGAAGCCTGAAGAGGAATGTACCAAAACTGAAGATGATCTGTCACTGGGAAATTCAAAAGCTTTGAATGCAATTTTTAATGGTGTGGATCAGAATATGTTCAGACTCATCAAGCAATGTACAGTTGCAAAGGAGGCCTGGGAAATTTTAAAAACAACTCATGAAGGAACTTCTAAGGTGAAGATGTCCAAATTGCAGTTGCTGACCACCAAGTTTGAGAACCTGAAGATGAAGGAGGATGATTGCATACAAGATTTCTACATGAATGTGCTGGACATGGCAAATTCTTTTGATTCTCTTGGTGAAAAGATGTCTGATGAGAAGTTAGTAAGAAAAATCCTCAGGTCCCTGCCCAGAAGATTTGATATGAAGGTTACAGCCATAGAAGAAGCTCATGACATCACCACCATGAAGGTTGAGGAGTTGATTGGGTCTTTGTTAAACTTTGAGACTGCTTTTTGTAAACAGCCTGAGAAGAAAGGAAAAGGTGTAGCTTTTACTGTGAATTCTGAAGCTGATGATCAACAAGAGTCAGATGAGGATGACTTATCAGAAGCTCTAGTGTTGCTTGGAAAACAATTCAACAGAATTCTGAAGAAGGTTGACAGAAAATCCAAGACCAAAGGTCAGAATTTCAGATTCAATAACAAGAAGCAACAAACTGATGAGAAGAAGACCAAGTCTGAGGTGAAAAGTAACCAAGCCAAAGGTGTGCAGTGTTTTGAGTGTGAGGGCTATGGGCATATCAAGTCTGAATGTCCCACTTTTCTCAAGAAGCAGAAGAAAAGCCTAGCTTTTTCATGGTCTGATGAAGATTCAGAAGAAGATTTTGAGAATGAATCTGCTAAGGGTGACACTAGTTTGATGGTAAGGTCAGTAGCTATCTTGAAGAAGGAAGCTGTGTTAGAGTCTGAAACTTTTTCAGAGTCTGACTTAGAGTCTGAAGCTTCATCTGTGTCTGAAGCTGCTAAAACCTTATATGATGAACTAGCTGACAACTATAGGAAGCTTTATACCAGAAGTGCTGAGGTTTGCAAACAAGTTCTGGATCAGAAGGAGACTATTTTTCAACTGGAGGCTGAAAAAGGAGAACTTCTAGTGCAGAATTCAGAATTAAAAGAAGAAGTGAACCAGCTAAATTCCCAACTTGAGCATATGAAAAAGCAGGTTAGGATGATGAACTCTGCTACTGATGTGTTGGAGGAAATTTTAGATGCTCAGCAACAAGGAAAAACTGGTTTAGGTTTTGTTGATCAGACTCAGATTCCTAAACAGATGAATTTTGTTAAAAAATTTGTTCATGCCACCAAGACTGATGATTCTATGATTGGAACATCTAAGATGAAACCTCAGAAGGTAGCCCAGATGCAAGGACAGAAGCAAACTCAAATGAAACCTCAGAATCATACTCATATGAGACCTCAGAAGCATACTCAGATAAGACCTCAGAAGTATGTTCAGATGCAACCCCAGAAGTTCAACAGAAGAAGGAGGAATCATACCTGGACCTGTCATCATTGTGGTAAGAAGGGTCACATTAAACCTTTTTGCTTTAAACTGTATGGCTATCCTGAACACTTTCAATATAGAAGAGTGCAACCAGCTGCAACCAGACACAATGTTCAGAAGGTGTGGAAACCTAAGGTTCAGAATGTAGGCCTTATTGCTCATACCTCATTAAGGGCCACTTCTAGAGAGGACTGGTACTTTGATAGTGGTTGTTCAAGGCACATGACTGGTGTGAAGAAGCTACTGAACAATATCAGACCTTATTCCAGAAGCTATGTGACATTTGGAGATGGAGTAAAATGTCAGATTCTGGGTATTGGTGATTTGATCAGTGAAGGTTTGCCCAGACTTAATGATGTGCTGCTGGTGGAAGGATTAACTTCTAATCTGATCAGTATTAGCCAACTTTGTGATCAATACTTGAAGGTTAATTTCAATAACCAAGAGTGCTTTGTGACTGATCAAGAAGATAAGATTCAGATGAGGGGCTGCAGATCCAAAGACAACTGTTATTTGTGGGTGTCTGAAGAAGAAAGAAGCCTGACTTCTTGTCTCATGAGCTCAGAAGAGGAAGTCAAGCTCTGGCACCAGAAACTGGGACATTTGCATCTGAAAGGCATGAAGAAAATCCTAAGTACTGAAGCTATCAGAGGTGTACCTAATCTGAAGATCAATGAGGACAGTGTTTGTGGTGATTGTCAAATTGGGAAACAAACAAGAAAGTCTCATCCCAGATTAGTTCACCAGGTAACTACTAAAGTACTAGAACTTGTTCATATGGATTTAATGGGGCCTATGCAAGTAGAAAGTATTGGAGGAAAAAGGTATGCATTTGTAATGGTAGATGACTACTCAAGGTTCACATGGGTCAGTTTTGTTAGAGAAAAGTCTGATACTTTTGAAGTGTTTAAAGACTTATGCATTCAATTACAAAGAGAGAAGGAATGTGGTATTATCAGAATCAGGAGTGATCATGGCAAAGAGTTTGAAAACAAGAGTTTTATAGAATTCGGTGCTTCTGAAGGTATAAAACATGAGTTTTCTGCACCTATCACACCTCAGCAAAATGGTGTAGTTGAGAGGAAGAATAGGACATAAGCAGAATGTGCAAGGGTTATGCTACATGCAAAGAAGCTGCCTTATATGTTTTGGGCTGAAGCCTTGAATACTGTCTGCTATATCCATAACAGAGTTACTTTGAAGAAGGGAACAACTTGTACCTTATATGAATTGTGGAAAGGGAGAAAGCCAACTGTGAAATACTTTCATGTGTTTGGGAGCAGATGTTACATTTTGGCTGACAGGGAAAATAGAAGAAAATTGGATCCTAAGTCTGATGAGGGCATATTTTTGGGATATTCAGTAAACAGCAGATCCTATAGGGTGTTTAACTCAAGAACCAAAGTTGTGATGGAGAGCATAAATGTGGTTATTGATGATATTGAAGGTGAGAAAAACACACACAAGAAGGGGGGGTTGAATTGTGTGACTCAAAAACTTGGTTCTTTTCTTCTCAAAACTTAAGATTAGTTCAGAAGCAAGTTCTGAACTGTTTTCAAAGAGTGTTTGCAGCGGATTAACAAGTAGATAGAGAAGGAAAGAGAGACACACACAAATTTATACTGGTTCCTTCTCAATGTGAGAAGTAGTCCAGTCCCCTTGTTTTCCAACAAGAGATTTCCACTATAATCAGCTGATTGCAAATGCTCAACCACTAAGGAAGAGACTTCCAGTTGCTCAACCACCAAGGAAGAGGCTTCTAATGCTCAACCACAAAGGAAGAGGCTTCCAATGCTCAAGACACTAAGTCAAGAGACTTCTGACTCAGACCACAAAGGAATGAGATTACAATTGCTCAGTATACAGACTGAGACTTTAGGGACCAAACTGAATCACAAAGAAATGAGTTTGGGTTGAACACTTGATAAAATATCAGAGGTGTTCTCTTAATACAACACAGGTTAAGACTCTTAACCTTAAGAAATTCTAAGTTACAAGACTAAAAGAATTTCTAAGAATTTTTGAACTTATGAGTTTTGACAGCAAAAACAGAGCACAGGTTCAGCAATTTGTTTCAAGAGTCTTAGCAAAAATCTTCTTCAAATCTTCTTCCTTTTATAGAGGAAATAGAGCTGTTGAAGATTTGCATAATTTGAGGAAAGAGCCGTTGCAAGTTGAGCTAGGATAGACTGAAAATGTGTGCTGAGCTTTTTGCAGAAAACAGAGCAGCAACCATTTTTGAACTTGCCTACCTTAAAAGTTGGGGAATGTTTGAGTCAGGGAGACAACTGTTCCATTGGGTTGCTCTGACACATCCAGGCATTAAATGCGCACAGTACCAGTTGCTTTTTATGCCACATCAGCCTTCAGAAGCTTCTGCGTGAACAGTGCATCAGAAGCTCTCTTCAGAAGCATACTTCAGAAGCTGGTCTTCAGACGTTGACTTTGCGTTGACTTCTTCAGACGCACCTTCCATCAGAAGCTGCATTTAGAAGCAGTCTTCAGACTCTCCTTCAGAAGTACTCTTCAGACCCAGTTTTCTTCCACTCTTTGCAACATTGCTTCTTAGCTCCTTTCTTGCTCTAAGCTTGTTCTTCCATAACCATTATCAAATTCTTGATCATTTAAACACGTGGTTCTGAAATCACTTGAACAAAGCATTAGCAAATAACCAATTTTCCATTTAACACTTTTGTTATCATCAAAACCATAAAGAAGGATATGTTTACACATAATGTTTCAACAATCTCCCCCTTAATTCAGAAGAGAGTTGTTTAACACATTTTGTTCCAACAGATATGTCTGCTGAGAATGAAAAGAATGAATCTGAAGTTATTCCAGAGACTGAAGCCTCAGAAGAACAAACTTCAGAAGCAGAAAAGCGTCCAGAGTCTGAAGAAGCAGAAGTGCATCCAGATCATGATCCTACCAATAAAGGGCCATCAATTAGAGTTCAGAAGGATCATCCTAAGGAGCTTATCATTGGGAGTTTGGATCAAGGGGTCAGAACCAGGAGATCAGACTCAACTGCTACTGATTCTTGTTTTGTGTCTAAGTTTGAACCCAAAAATGTGAAAGAAGCCCTAACTGATGAATTTTGGATTGAAGCAATGCAAGATGAGTTGAATCAATTCAAAAGGAGTGAAGTGTGGGATCTAGTTCCAAGACCTGAAGGGCTGAATGTGATTGGCACTAAATGGATATACAAGAATAAAACAGATGAAAATGGTACTATAGTCAGAAACAAGGCAAGGTTGGTTGCTCAGGGTTATACTCAAGTTGAGGGATTGGATTTTGATGAAACCTTTGCACCTGTGGCCAGACTAGAGTCCATAAGACTGTTGTTGGGTGTATCCTGCATTCTCAAGTTCAAATTATTCCAGATGGATGTGAAGAGTGCATTTCTGAATGGATATCTGCAAGAAGAAGTTTATGTAGAACAGCCTAAGGGTTTTGTGGATCATCAGTTTCCAGATCATGTGTACAAGTTGAAGAAAGCTTTATATGGATTGAAACAAGCACCAAGAGCATGGTATGAAAGGCTTACTCAGTTTCTTGTGGCTCAAGGATACAAAAAAGGTGGTTCTGATAAGACATTATTTGTGAAGAATGAACATGGAAGTCTGATGATTGCTCAGATCTATGTTGATGACATAGTATTTGGTGGGATGTCTCAGAAGATGGTCAAATTGTTTGTTCAGCAAATGCAGTCAGAGTTTGAAATGAGTTTGGTTGGAGAGCTGACATACTTTCTTGGATTGCAAGTCAAGCAAATGGAAAATACTATCTTTATCTCTCAGAGTAAATATGCTAAGAATATTGTGAAGAAGTTTGGTATGGAATCTGCTGCTCATAAAAGGACACCAGCTGCTACTCACCTGAAGTTGACTAAGGATGAACATGGAATCTCAGTAGATCAAAGTCAATATAGGAGCATGATAGGAAGCCTATTGTACTTAACTGCAAGCAGACCTGATATCACCTTTGTTGTTGGAGTATGTGCAAGATATCAACCTGATCCTAAGATGAGTCATCTGACACAAGTGAAGAGGATTTTGAAGTATGTGAATAGCACAAGTGACTATGGAATCATGTATTCTCATAGTTCAAGTTCTGAATTAATGGGATATTGTGATGCTGACTGGGCTGGAAGTGCTAATGACAGGAAGAGCACTTCAGGAGGTTGTTTCTTTTTAGGAAATAACTTAATTTCTTGGTTCAGTAAGAAACAAAATTGTGTTTCATTGTTAACTGCTGAAGCTGAGTATATTGCTGCTGGGAGTAGTTGTTCACAACTGGTTTGGATGAAACAGATGCTATAACATTGAACAAAGAACTATGATATTGTTTTGTGACAATTTGAGTGCTATCAACATCTTTAAGAACCCAATACAGCACAGCAGAACTAAACACATAGATATCAGACACCATTTTATCAGAAACCTTGTGGAGGACAAGATTATTCAGCTGGAACATGTGGACACTGAGGATCAAATTGCTGACATATTCACAAAGGCCTTGGATGCTAAACAGTTTGAGAATCTGAGAAGCAAGTTAGATGTGTGTTTACATGAAGATTTATAGCAATTAATGCAAACTGGATGTGAGGAAGATAGAGTACCTGCCAGTTGTGCCTATGCTGAGTTTGTTCCTAAGTCAGAGTCTGAGACTATTTTTTCTGGAAATTTAGTTTTGATTCCCTATTTGAAGTCTGAAGTTTGTCATAATTTTGTGGCTAAAAAGGGGGAGAAAAATCTATGTTTAAGTACAGACTGGAGTTGTTCTGAATCAGAATGTACTGTGTTTCAGAAGAAGCTGATTATTTTGCTCAGAGTTCAGAACCAATGTAACAAGAGCTGTTCAGAATCTGAAGATATAATTGAGGGGGAGTGTGTGTCTCAGGGGGAGTGCATGATTATTATGTACCTGAGTGTGATGTGTTACTTCAAGTTTCAGATGTGTTTCAGTTCAGGAGTCACTGCAGTTTTAGAAGTGAGGGGAAGTTTTTTTATGTTTTAATGAGTTGCAGGAGGAGAATTTAGTGATCCTGAAGTGGTGTTGAGCTTGTTCAGAAGCTACAATGTGTGTTTCAGTGGTTTGATACTGAAACTGTTTGGTTTTTAGTATAAACATAGCTTAAATCCGCTGCTGGTCTGTGATAATCTATGTTGCTATGTTATATTTATGTGGAGTTCTTCATTGCTGAGATAGTCTTATGGGAGATTGAAGAGCTTGAGGGTGTGAACATTCGTTTTAGCCAAAAATTTGCCAAAGGGGGAGATTGTTGAGTATTTTGGTGTTGGCTGCATGTTTTGGCAAATCCAATGTGTTGAATAGTAGCATCTCCATGTTTAAAACATTTCTTCAGTTGCAAGTTTTTCGATTTGAAGCTGTTCAGAAGCTGGAAATTCCATCAGAAGCTGAATGCATCATCAGAAGCACTGTAGCACTTCAGAAGCTGAATTCAGAGTCTGATGCCAGCGTTGACTTTGGTTGACTTCATCGGAAGCTGATCTTTTTCAAGTTATTCCTGCGCGAATCTTGGCAAGATTTAAACAGGAATTATCGTCGTATATTGCTTCTAGAATGTTGTTTGTTTTGGAGAAGATCTTATTGAAGATTTGGTTCAGTTTCATGAACTTCATATTTTTTTGTTACAATCTTATTAAGATTCTTTCCCGGTTTATTTGTTTCCTTATTGGACCAATCATAATTCAGAAACAAATCAATTTGGAAGATTGGATTGGGTTTTATGCTGATTGCTGAAGGTTATAAAAGGAGGAGTGCTGCTGCTTTTAAGACTTACGTTTTTAGAGTTATAATTCAGAAATTGAGTCTGTGTTTTTAACTTAGAGTTTTATTTGTGCACCACTCATTGTTTGAGTTGGTTTAGGAATTTTTATTGAGTTGTAAATTCATTCTAAGCCTGTAGGTACAAATGAAGGTTTGTTATTGAAGTTGTTCTTCAAAACAGAGTAGTTTTGGTTAAGGGGTTCAGTAACAGGTTTGTTACTTGAATAGGAAGTTAGTGGTCTCTAATACTCAACGTGTTGGGTAGAATTCAAGACTAGGAGGAAGTTAATTGCTTAGGCTGGGAACTGGGAGTCA
This sequence comes from Medicago ruthenica, assembly GCA_018208015.1. Lineage (NCBI taxonomy): Eukaryota > Viridiplantae > Streptophyta > Magnoliopsida > Fabales > Fabaceae > Medicago > Medicago ruthenica. The sequence goes on from CM031373.1 coordinate 55,692,152, forward strand.
GTGTCTTGAGTCATAAGGATTAATTCCTATAGTGGAATTCCTTCCTGGATTGGTATCCCCCAGAGTAGGAGGTGTTTACTCCGAACTGGGTTAACAAACCTTGTGCCTTCTTTAGCTTTCCTGTACTTTTAATTTCTGCTGATTATCTGTTGTTAATTGTGCTAAGTTTAGTTCAGAACCTGTTTGGTTCAGAACCTGTTTACTCTTTGTTATTGCCTGGCCAGAATTTCAATGGGTATTGATTGCTTGCATTAAAATGAGTTGAATTGTTTATTTTGAGACGAAATGATAAATTATGAAATGAACTTGGAGATTTATTTTGAGCCGTAAAATACATGCAAGTATGCCAAATGTTTATGATGATATGAATGGTGTTGTAGCATGATTTAAGAAGTGGAATGACGATGGTTTGATGTAATTTGCTTGATTTAATTATGAAATGTGAATTATGCGAATTATGATGAATGAAAGTAAGGTGTTGAAATGTTTACGATATGACGATGATTAAACTTGTGGAGTGAAATAATTAAGGAAATGATTAATCGTGGATTGTGAATTACATGATTGATATTGAATGAAAATATGATGTTACTTTGATTATGATATGATGAATAAACATGATGATGTGATAACTTGTGATGTATGAAATGTATTGATTTGATAATGCAAATAGTAGAGACATGTTATATGATAAAGTTGATTATATAACAACATGATGATGAGTGCATTATTGAGTCTATACGTGATGTCCATGCATGCATATGTCGAGTCGGGACTTGTTAGTTCACAACTTGCCGATGGGACTTTAAGAGTTCACAACTTGCTGATGGAACTTTAAGAGTCACAACTGAAGGTGAGAAAAACACACAAGAAGGGGGGTTGAATTGTGTGGGTAAATTCTTTTCTTTCTCAAAACTTATGTTAAGTTCAGAATCTGATGTAGATCAGTTCTGAACCTATTTTCAGAGTTTGTTAGCAGCGGATTATGAAGTAAAGAGAGAGGGAAAGAAAGACACAATGGTTTTTATACTAGTTCCTTCCACAAACCGGAAGTAGTCTAGTCCCCCTGTCACTTACAGGAGATTTAACTATAATCAAACTGATTACAATTGCTCAAAACACAAAGTTAAGAGACTTCAATGCTCAAGCACGTAGCAAGAGACTTCTAATGATCAAGACACAAAGTCAAGAGACTTCCAATGCTCAAGACACAAAGTCAAGAGACTCCCCTGCTCAAAGCACAAAGCTAAGAGACTTCTAATTGCTCAATACACAAAGTAAAGAGACTTCTGGTTGCTCAGCACGCAGGCTATCAAACTGATTTTACAACAGAAAATAAGTTTGTGTTGAACACTTGATCAAATATCAGAGCTGTTCACAACATACACTTCAGATGAGACTCTACACTTAAGGAATTCTAAGATAAACAAATTTGAAAGAATTCCTAAGTTGTTTTGTGACAGATACGTAAAACAGAGTGTTGAACTTTCTGGTTTTTGTAGTTTGTATTTCTGTACAGAGTCTTGTTTTCTTTCTTCAAATCTTCACTCTTTTATAGAGGGTAAAAGAGCTGTTGAGATTTGGCAGAAATCCAGCAAAGAGCCTTTGCAAAAAGAGAAGCTATGTCCAGCTGAGATGTGTGCGTATGTTGCAGAAAACAGAGCACACAAAGTTTGAATTCTTTCCTTAAAAGCTGGAGAATGTTTCTTTGAGGGAGGCAACTGTTCCATTGAGCTGTTCTGACATTGCAGGCATTTAATACTGACAGTGACAATTGCTTTTCCTTAGAATCAGACTTCAGAAGCTTCTTTAGGAACTGTTCATCAGAAGCTCTCTTCAGACTCAGGTCTTCAGACGCACCCTTCAGAAGCACTGTTCATCAGACGCTCTCTTCAGACGCACTTCTTCAGACGTTGACTTTCGTTGACCTTCAGACTCAACCTTCAGACGTTGACTTCTGTTGACCTTCAGACTCAGTCTTCAGAAGCACTTCTTCAGACGCTGTCTTCAGACTTAGTCTTCAGAAGCTGCTTCAGACTCAGTCTTGCTTCATACTTGCAACATAGGCTTCTATGCTTTCCTTCTTGCTCTTAGCTTGTTCTTCCATAACCAGTATTAATTACCAAACATTAAGAACATGGTTCTGCACACTTAGAACAAAGCATTAGCAATTCCAATTTTCTTTTTAACACTTTGTTATCATCAAAACCCAAAAAAGAGTTGTTCATACATTTTGTTCCAACAATCTCCCCTTTTTGATGATGACAAACATAAGTATTAATAGAAAATTGTTGTTAATTTAATTAACAAGTTGACTACAGGGTGTGAGGTTTGCAAGCTCCTCCTGAGTCTGATCCATGTTAATTAAATTCAGTTTAAATCAAAAAATATGAGAATTTCAGAATTGTTGTTAAGTTTAATTAACAAGTTGACTTCAGGATGAGGTTTGCAAGATCCCCCTAGGTCTGATAATCCACAAGGTGAGGTTTGAAAGCTCCCCTTGATTCTTATCCATGTTAATTAAATTCAACTTAAAACAATAAGGTCAAATTTTCACTCAAAATTATAAATAACAAGCTAACTTCAGGTTATGAGGTATGTAAACTCTCCCCCTAAGTCTGATAATCCACATGATGAGTTTTGTAAGCTCCCTGAGTCTTATCCAAGTTATTTAAATTCATTTTAACTCATTAAAGAGTAAATTATCTCACAAAATAATTCAGAGGCTAAGAGATTAAAAACAGTTCTTATAAGTTAATTTTAATCAGAAATTAACTTATGTTCTGAGCTAAGGAACCTTATTACCTTTTACTCCCCCTCATAAGTTAATTAACTGACATAAATTAACATATATTCTGAGCTCAGGAGCCTTAATACTTGTTTACTTTTACTCCCCCTTTTGTCATCAACAAAAAGAAAAATTTCAGAATTTTTAAGAGAGTTTGAAATTATGTGAGATTAAAAAATTGTTCAGAGCATTTTTGTTCAGTACATTCTGTTCAGTATCACTGAACTATTTTAGACAAAATTGTTCAGATCATATACCAACTGAAGATTTTAGCACAACTGAACTCTTTTCAGAAAACTGAAAAACAGAGCATTTAGCTCAGAGCTGCTGAACTCTTTTAGACATAACTGTTCAGAGTTTTTAAATAAGGATCTGAAAAACTGAACATGTCTGATACCAAAGTGAGACTTTCAGACAGAACTGTTCAGAGTTTTTTTTTTAAAATGTTTTGAAAAACTAAACATGTCTGATACCAATTTGAGCAAATTATGATGAAAAAATGTGTCTGTGTTTTTGTTTACTTTGGGAGGGACAAAGTGTAACTTTCAAAGCTTAATTCATCATTGCCCAGAGTTATAACTTATCAGATTTTGACCAAAAGTTAGATAACTACAGCTGATGAAGCTCTTGCAGATGATGGATGGATTGTGGCTATGCAAGAAGAACTCAATCAGTTTCAAAGAAATGATGTTTGAGATTTAATTGCAAAACCAAATCACAATAACATTATTGGAACAAAATGGGTGTTCAGAAACAAGCTGAATGAACAAGGAGAAGTAGTTAGAAATAAAGCTAGACTGGTTGCTCAAGGCTACAGTCAGCAGGAAGGAATAGATTACACTGAAACATTTGCTCCAGTTGCAAGACTGGAAGCAATCAGGTTACTTCTTTCCTATGCAGTAAATCATAATATCATTCTATATCAAATGGATGTTAAGAGTGCTTTTTTAAATGGAGTCATTTCTGAAGAAGTGTATGTCAAACAACCTCCTGGTTTTGATGATTTAAAACACCCAGATTTTGTTTTTAAACTTAAGAAGTCACTGTATAGTCTGAAACAAGCTCCCAGAGCTTGGTATGAGAGATTAAGTAATTTCTTACTTAAAAATGATTTTGTACGAGGACAAGTTGACAATACACTTTTCAGAAAGACACTTAAGAAAGACATCTTAATTGTTCAAATCTATGTTGATGATATTATATTTGGTTCCACTAATGCCACTCTTTGCAAAGAATTTTCTAAGTTAATGCAGGATGAATTTGAAATGAGCATGATGGAAGAATTGAAATTCTTTCTTGGAATTCAAATCAACCAATGCAAATATGGAGTGTATGTTCATCAATCTAAATATCCAAAGGAGCTTCTGAAGAAGTTCCAGCTTGAAGATTGTAAATTTATGACAACACCAATGCATCCAACCTGCAATTTAAGCAAAGAAGTCACTAGCTCAAAGGTAGATCAGAAGCTCTACAGAGGTATGATTGGTTCTCTGTTATACTTAACAGCTTCTAGACCAGATATTTTGTTTAGTGTATGCTTGTGTGCAAGATTCCAATCAGATCCTAGAGAATCTCATATGACTGTTGTCAAGAGAACCTTCAGGTATCTGAAGGGAACAACTAATCTTGGACTTCTGTATAAGAAATCCCTAGATTATAAGCTGGTTGGATTCTGTGATGCTGATTATGCTGGTGACAGGATTGAAAGAAAATCCACCAGTGGAAATTGTCAATTCCTTGGTGAGAATCTGATATCCTGGGACAGCAAAGGACAATCAACTATTGCATTGTCAACAGCAGAAGCAGAATACATCTCAGCTGCAAGTTGTTGCACACAACTGCTCTGGATGAAACATCAGTTGGAAGACTATCAGATTCATGAAAACAACATTCCTATTTTCTGTGATAATACAGCTGCAATCTGTTTGTCTAAAAATCCAATTCTACATTCAAGAGCCAAGCATATTGAAATTAAACATCATTTTATTAGAGATTATGTTCAGAAGGGTGTTTTGGATATTCAATTCATTGATACTGATCATCAATGGGCTGATATATTTACAAAACCCCTAACAGAAGATATATTTAATTTTATTAAAAAGAATCTGAACATGCATTTCATCTCTTAAAAAAAAATTGCTTGACTCTGAATAGAAACTGAGAATCTGAAGTTCATCAGAAGCTAAGACTTAACAGACACTCACTTTGAGAGTCTGAAGAAAGTTCAGCTTCTAAAGACATCAGAGTCTGAGTTTGAAAATCTGAATTCTTGACTTCTGATAAAACTCATTATAAGTGGACACGTTACACGTGGCCCACTAATAAGAGTGAATCTGAACAGTAGTCTAACACATTGGTCAGAATTTGATAAGTTATAACTGTTGGGCAGTGATGAGTTAGCTTTCAAAGTTGTATTTTGCCCCTCCTAAAGTCATCAATGTGCAGTTGTGTTTAATGTTTTTCTGTTTTCAGTTTCTGAAATGTTTTAAAAACACTCAAAACACAGTCACACTTTCACTTTCTAATCTTATATGTTCAGTTTTCAAACCCATTTAAAAACTCTCATTTCTGTCTGAAAAAGTTCAGTAGACTGAACCATATGTTCTGAACAATTGTGTCTGAAAGAGTTCAGCAGTACTGAACCATATGTTCTGAACATTGTCTCTGAAACAGTTCAGTGGTACTGAACAAAATGCTCTGAACATTTTTATCTCACGTTTTAACTCTCTTAAAATTCTTGAATTTTCTTTTTGTTGATGACAAAAGGGGGAGTAAAAGTAACAAGTATTTCAGGCTCTGAGCTTACAGAATATAAGTTAATTTCTGATAATTAATTAACTTAGGAGAACAGCTTCTCATCTCTTAGCCTTTGATTAATCCTTTGTGAGATAATTCTGTGAAAAATCACTCAGAAACAGTTTGATTTTTCACCTGTTTGATTTAAACTGAATTTAATTAACCTGGATAAGACTCAGGGGGAGCTTACAAACCTCACCTTGTGAATTATCAAACTTAGGGGGAGCTTACAAACCTCAGACCCTGAAGTCAACTTGTTAATTAAATTAACAACAATTTTCTTTTAATACTTGTGTTTGTCATCATAAAAAAGGGGGAGATTGTTGGAACAAAATGTGTGAACAAGTCAATTTTGAGATTTGATGATAACAAAGTGTTAAAAAGAAAATTGGATATGCTAATGCTTGTTCTAAGTGTGCAGGACAATATAATTAATTGTTGTATCTAATGGTGGTTTTGAAAGATCAAGTTAAGAGCAAAAGCAAAATATTGAAGCTTGTGTTGCAAGTCTGAAGGTGCGTCTGAAAGACCAGCTTCTGAAGGTGCGTCTGATGAACAGTGCATCTGAAGACCAGCTTCTGAAGACAGCATCTGATGAACAGTGCGTCTGAAGACAGCGTCTGATGACCAGCTTCTGAAGACAACGTCTGATGAATAGTGCGTCTGAAGACCAGCTTCTGAAGAGTGCGTCTGATGAACAGTGCGTCTGAAGACCAACTTCTGAAGAACTGCTTCTGAAGAACAGACTGGGAGTCTGAGTCTGAAGGAAACGCAGAAGTTAATAGCTGTCACTGTCAACAGTAACGTACTGTACAATCAGAACAACTCTTTGCAACAGTTGTCTCCTTGGACGAAACATTCTCCTAGTTTTTAAGGAAATAATTCAAATTGTATTGCTCGATTTCTCTGTTACGCACACAATGTCAGGAAGGAATTAATGCTGGATATAGCTTCTATTGCAACGACTCTTTTGATGAATCTGGTTCTTCTCAACAACTCTTAATTACTCTATAAAGGATTGAAGTTCTGAAGAAGAAGTTTTAAGACTCATAAGACTGAAAAACAATACTCTATTTTCTGGAATCGCAAAACTGCCAAATCTGAAAGTCATCAAATAACTTAGAAATTCTTACAAACTTCTTATCTTAGAATTTCTTAAGTATAAAGTCTTAAATCTGTGTTGTATTTTGTGAACACCACTAATAGTATATCAAGTGTTCAACTCAAACATATTCTTTTCTAAATATGTTTGATTCAAAGTCTCTTACTTAGTGTTTGAGCAAAGAAGTCTCTTACTTTGTGTTTGAGCATATGAAGTCTCTTACTTAGTGTTTGAGCAATTGGAAGTCTCTTACTTTGTGTTTGAGCATAGGAAGTCTCTTGCTTTGTGCTTGAGCAATTGTAATCTTTTTGATTATAGTGAAAATCTCTTGTAAGTGACAAGGGGACTGGACTACTTCCGGGATGTGGAAGGAACCAGGATAAACTGCTTATGTCTCTCTCTCTCTCTCTCTCATTTACTTTAAATCCACTACAAAACATCTCTGAAAATAGTTTCAGAATTTGATCTATATCTTATTCTGAACTAACCTAAGTTTTTGAGAAAGAAAAGAAAAAGCCAACACAATTCAACCCCCCTTCTTGTGTTTTTCTCACCCTCAAAGAGCGAACAAAATTTTTGAAGCTTGTGTTGCAAGTCTGAAGACATTCATGATCTGAAGATCAGAGTCTGAAGAACAGTGTCTGAAGATCAAAGTTTGAAGAACAGTGTCTGAAGATCATAGTCTGAAGATCAGAGTCTGAAGAACAGTGTCTGAAGACTGAAGTCTGAAGTCTGAAGTCTGAAGGAGAATCAGAAGTCAACTGCTATCACTTTCAAAAGGACAAAGTACAACCACGACCTCTGCAACATCCTCAGAGTCAGAACGATCTCTGCAACTTTGTCTCCTTAGACAGAACATCTAATCCATTTTAAGGAAACAATTCAAACGTTATTCTTCTCGTACGTGTACCAAATCAAGGAACAAATCAACGTTAGTTGAAGCTTCAATTCAAACGACTCTATTAATGATCTGGCACCTTCTCAACATCTATATATCCCTCTATAAAAGGACTGAAGACTTGAAGAAGAACATACAAGACTCTACAATTTTGAAAGTGCCAATACTCTGTCAAATTCACTACGCATCAATAACTTAGAAATTCTTTCAAACTTTCTCATCTTAGAATTTCTTAAGTATAAAGTCTGAAAAACTGTGTTGTATTCTGTGAACACACTGATAGTATATCAAGTGTTCAACTCAAACATTTTTATTTGTAACTCTATTTGATTAGAAGTCTCTTGCTTTTGTGCTTGAGATCAGAAGTCTCTTGCTTGTGTGCTTGAGCAATTAGAATTCTCTTACTGTGTGTTTGAGCATTTGGAAGTCTCTTGCTTATGTGCTTGAGCATTTGTAACTATTTGGATTATAGTGAAAAATCTCTTGTAAGTAACAAGGGGACTGGACTACTTCTGGGTTGTGGAAGGAACTAGGATAATTGCTTGTGTATTTCTCTCTCTCTCTCTCTCATTTACTCTCTATCCGCTGCAACATAACTCTGAAATTAGCTTTAGACTCTGATCAACATCAGACTCTGAACTAACTCCAAGTTTTTGAGAAAGAAAAAGGCTAACACAATTCAACCCCCCTTCTTGTGTTTTTCTCACCTTCAGTTGGTATCAAAGCTCCGGTTTTGATATTCAATCACCTTACAGTGAGTCAACCTAGATCTTGAGAAAAACATGTCTTTTGGTGAGTCTAGTGGTTCCCCTCAACCGCCCCCTACAGCTGGCGTTACTGTATCATATGACTATGGTATAGATGACAAGCAATCACACTCACATCATAGACCACCTATGTTTACTGGTAACCCTGAAAAATTTTCATGGTGGAAAAGCAAGATGTATAGTCATATCATTGGAATAGATCATAGCCTTTGTGCTCTAACTATGAAGGAAACAAGAAAGTTAGAGAAGCCAAGGCTAACCTTCTGGTTCAATAGTATGAGTTTTTCAAGATGAAGGAGGATGAAAACATTGAGACTATGTTCTCAAGGTTTCAAACTTGGTATCTGGACTTCAGATTCTGAAAAAGAGTTACTCAACTACTGATCATGTGAACAAGATCCTCAGAAGTCTACCATCTAAATAGAGACCTAAAGTAACTGCCATTGAGGAAACTAAAGATCTAAATACTCTCAGTATTGAAGATCTTATCATCTCTCTCAAAGTGCATGAACTAGGACTCAATGAGGATGAACCTGTTAGAAAGTCCGAGTCTATAGCACTTAAATCTAAAGGAAAGTCATCAAAAGCTCTAAAAGCTATAGAATCTGATGAAGAATCTCTTGAGGGAAGTTTTGAAGAAGATTCAGAAGCTGAGGAGCTAGCAATGCTTTCTAAAAGGTTTCAGTACTTGATGAAAAGACAAAAGAAATCTTCTAACAGGAACAGTAACTTCAAAGGATCTGGTTCCAAGAAGGAAGATCAAAAGGGTTGCTTCAACTGCAAAAAGACTGGTCATTTCATAGCTGACTGTCCTGAGTTACAGAAGGACAAATCAAAGGAGAAATCCAAGAAGACCAGCTCAAAATCAAGCAACTTCAAAAACAAGCTCAAGAAAAGTCTTATGGCATCATGGGATGATCTTGATAATGAATCTGAATCTGAGAAGGATGATGAAGAAGAAGCTAACCTAGCTTTAGTGGCAACAGTATCTTCTGATACAGAGTCAGGTTCAGACTCTGAAGATAAAGATGAGGTATATTATGAACTTACTCATTCTGAACTTGTTGATACAGTTAAGGATCTTATGAACCATCTCAGAAGCAAGCTAATTTAGTTAAAATCTTTGAAAAAGAAATATAACTTGCTGTCTGATAAGAATCTCCAACTTCAAAATCATATCAATGAGATTGAGGAAGAAGTTAGAGAACTCAGAGAAATGGCTCATAAGAAACCTGATGAAGTTCCAAGTGAACAAGAAATTGCACTTCAGGATTTCATCTTAACTGGAATCAACAGGAGTAATGTTGCTTCTATGATTTACAATATTAACAAAAATAGGGGAGAAGGTATTGGTTTAAAAAATGATCCATTCAATCATTCAATAGAAACAAACCTACCATCCTGTTCTGAAGATATTTTGAAAGGCATTGAGGTGTGTTTTGTATCTGCATCTAACACTTCTGAGAAACTGAATTTACCTGTAACTGAGATTGCTGAACTTGAAGTTCTGAACAACTTAGAATTCAAAACTTCTGAACGTAAGGAAAAGATGAAGGCAAAGTCTAAAACCTGGCTAAAATTTAAACCAAAAGGTTCTAAGCCTAAGATTATGAGGAAAGCAGATTCTAAACCTGAAAAGGTTTAGAGTCTGAAAAGATCAGAACCCAAGAAAAGCAAGTCTTAGACTCTAAAGAATTTAGACTCACATTTTCAAAAGACTGTGTTTGTAAAACCTTCAAGTGATACTAAACCAGTTTATACAAAATCTTTGTAAATCTCAGAATGTCAGACCAAAGGTACAATAGAAGCAATATCCTTTCAAAACTAACCAAAGAGGACCCATAAAGATATGGGTACCTAAGTCTGAAATCATGTATGTTGCAGATACGCTTAAAAGCCAAAGAAAAGGAGAAGTCTTGGTACCTGGACAATGGTTGCTCGCGTCACATGACAAGAGAAAAATATATGTTCCAAACCCTGACCAAGAAAGAGGGAGGAACTGTGGGATTTGGAGGAAACCAGAAAGGCAAGATCATTGGTACTGGTAAGATAGGTAATTCTTCCATTTCCATTAATAATGCTTAGTTGGTAGATAGACTAAGACATAACCTACTTAGCATAAGTCAATTTTGTGACAGTGGTTATGATGTCTTGTTTGATAAGAACACTTGCACTGTAATCAACAACAAAGACAAATATGTTCTGTTCAAAGGAAAGAGGAAGAACAATGTTTATAAAATGATTTTTCAGAACTGGTTGATCAGAAGGTAGTTTGTCTTCTGTCAGTGAGTGATGAGAAATGGGTATGGCACAAAAGGTTGAGACATGCTAACTGGAGACTCATCTCTAAGCTTAGCAAGTTACAACTGGTCAGAGGCTTACCAGACATTGACTATCACTCAGATGCTCTTTGTGGAGCATGCCAGAAAGGAAAAATTGCTAAAACCTCTTTTAAATCCAAAAACATTGTTTCTACCTCCGGACCCTTAGAAATACTTCACATTGATCTGTTTGGTCCTGTTGGCACAACATCAATCAATGGGAAGAAGTATGGGTTGGTAATTGTTGATGATTACAGTAGGTGGACTTGGGTTAAATTCCTCAGAACCAAGAATCAAACATATGATGTGTTCATCAATTTCTGCAAGCAAGTACAAACTGAAATGAATTGAAAATTTTGAAAGTTAGAAGTGATCATGGTGGTGAATTTGAGAATGAACCTTTTGAAACTTTTTGCGAAGAACATGGAATTTTCCATGAGTTCTCTTCTCCTAGAACTCCACAACAAAATGGAGTTGTAGAGAGAAAGAACAGATCTTTGCAAGAAATGGCCAGAACCATGATTCATGAATCTAACATTGCAAAGTACTTCTGGGCAGAAGCTGTTAACACAACATGTTATATTCAGAACAGAATCTATATTAGACTAATTCTGAATAAAACAACATATGAATTATTCAAAGGAAGAAAACCAAGAATTTCTTATTTTCATCAGTTTGGATGTACATGTTACATTCTAAACAATAAAGTCTATCTAAAGAAATTTGATGCTAAGGCTCACAAGGGTATCTTTTTAGGATACTCTGAGAGATCCAAAGCATACAGAGTGTATAATTCAGAAACACATGTTGTTGAAGAATCAATGCACATTAGATTTGATGACAAGAAGCCTGATAATAAAATATCAGAGCTAGTTGAGAGTTTTGCAGATATTCAGCTCTCAGAGGACACTTCAGAACCTGAACAGATTTGAGTCTGAGGAAAGCTTAGAAGCTGAAATTCCTCCAGAAGCTGAACACCTCTCAGAAGCTAACACTCTTCCTGAAGCTAATCAAGATCAAGATGTTTCTGAACAAGGTCTTTGTTGGACCAAAATGTATGAACAAGTCCCTTTTGAGTTTTGATGATAACAAAGTGTTAAAAAGAAAATTAGATATGTTAATACTTGCTCTAGTGTGCAGGGCCATATACTTAAAAATTATGTATCTAACAATGGTTCTGAAAGATCAAGTTAAGAGCGAAAAATTTTTTTGAAGCTTGTGTTGCAAGTCTGAAGACATTCAAGATCTGAAGATCAGCATATGAAGAACAGTGTCTGAAGAACAGTGTCTGAAGAACAGCGACTGAAGAACAGTGTCTGAAGAACAGCGTCTGAAGAACAGTGTCTGAAGATTGGAGTCTGAAGTCTGAAGACTGGGAGTCTGAAGTCTGAAGTCTGAAGGAAACTCAGAAGTCAACTGCTATCATTGTCAAAGTACATAGTACGACAAGACCTCTGCAAAAATCTCAGAGTCAGAACCGCTCTCTGCAACTTAGTCTCCTTGGACGAAACATCCAATCCTTTTTATGGAAACAATTCAAACGTTATTCTTTTGGTGCACATACCATACCAAGGAAGAAATCAACGTTGGATTAAGCTTCAATTCAAACGACTCTATTGATGATTTGACACCTTCTCAACGTCTCTCTATCCCTCTATAAAAGAACTGAAGACTTGAAGAAGAAAATACTAGACTCTAAAATTTTGAAAGTGCCAATACTCTATCAAATTCACTACGCATCAATAATGTAGAAATTCTTTCAAACTTTCTCATCTTAGAATTTCTTAAGTATAGAGTCTGAAAAACTATGTTGTATCTTGTGAACACCACTGATAGTATATCAAGTGTTCAACTCAAACAAATTTCTCTGTAATTCTGTTTGATTAGAAGTCTCTTGCTTGTGTGCTTGAGCAATTAGAAGTCTCTTGCTGTGTGCTTGAGCATTTGGAAGTCTCTTGATTGTGTGCTTGAGCATTTGTAATCTGTTGATTATAGTAAAAAATCTCTTGTAAGTGACAAGGGGACTGGACTACTTCCGGGTTGTGGAAGGAACCAGGATAATTGCATGTGTCCTCTCTTTCTCTCTCTCATTTTACTTTATCCACTGCGTCTGAACTCTGAACATAGTTTCAGACTCTGACTTAACATCAGACTCTGAACAATTTTTTAGTTTGTAAAAAAAAAAGCTAACACAATTCAACCCCCCTTCTTGTGTTTTTCTCACCTTCAGTTGGTATCAGAGCTTCGGTTCTGATATTCAATCACCTAACAGTGAGTCAGTCAAGATCCTGAGAAAAACATGTCTTCTGGTGAATCTGGTTAATCCACATCTAGAAGTGGTGGCGCTGTTGTACAATATGATTATGGTACAGATGACAAGCAATCACACTCACACCATAGACCTCCTATGTTTACTGGTGACCCTGGAAATTTTTCATGGTGGAAAAGCAAGATTTATAGTCATATCATTGGAATAGATGATAGCCTTTGGGATATCATTGAAGATGGTATAACTATACCTGTTGATGAAGAAGGAGTTGCCATAAACAGGAAGAATCTTACTAATGCTGAAAGAAAGATCTACAGAAAGCATCACAGAGTAAGAGGTATCATTGTGGACTCTCTGCCTCACAATGAATACTTGAAGCTGAGTGATAAAGCTACTGCAAAGGCCATTTTCACATACTTGTGCTCTAACTATGAAGGAAACATGAAAGTTAGAGAAGCTAAGGCTAACCTTCTGGTTCAACAGTATGAGTTGTTCAAGATGAAGGATGATGAAAACATTGAGGCTATGTTCTCAGGGTTTCAGACTCTGGTATCTGGACTTCAGATTCTTAAAAAGAGTTACTCAACTGCTGACCATGTGAACAAGATCCTCTGAAGTCTGCAATCTAAATGGAGACCTAAAGTAACTGCCATTAAGGAAGCTAAAGATCTAAATACTCTTAGTATTGAAGATCTTATCAGCTCTCTCAAAGTGCATGAACTAGGACTCAATGAAGATGAACCTGTTAGAAAGTCCAAGTCTATTGCACTTAAATCTAAAGGAAAGTCATCAAAAGCTCTAAAAGCTATAGAATCTGATGAAGAATCTCATGAGGGAAGTTCTGAAGAAGATTCAGAAGCCGAGGAGCTAGCAATGCTTTCTAAAAGGTTTCGGTACTTGATGAAGAGACAAAAGAAATCTTCTAACAGGAGCAGTAACTTCAATGGATCTAGTTCCAAGAAGGAAGATCAGAAGGGTTGCTTCAACTGCAAAAAGACTGGTCATTTCATAGCTGATTGTCCTGAGCTATAGAAGGACAAATCAAAGGAGAAATCCAAGAAGACCAGCTCAAAAGCAAGCAACTTCAGAAACAAGCTCAAGAAAAGTCTTATGGCAACATGGGATGATCTTGATAATGAATCTGAATCTGAGAAGGGTGATGAAGAAGAAGCTAACCTAGCTTTAGTGGCAACGGTATCTTCTGATACAGAGTCAGGTTCAGACTCTGAAGATGAAGATGGGGTATATTCTGAACTTACTCATTCTGAACTTGTTCATACAGTTAATGATCTTATGAACAATCTCAGAAGCAAGCTAATTCAGTTAAAATCTTTGAAAAATAAATATAACTTGCTGTCTGATGAGAATCTCCAACTTCAAAATAATATCAATGAGATTGAGGAAGAAGTTAGAGAACTCAAAGAAATGGCTCATAAGAAACCTGATGAAGTTCTAAGTGAACAAGAAATTGCACTTCAGGATTTCATCGTAACTGGAATCAACAGGAGTAAAGTTGCTTCTATGATTTACAATATTAACAGAAACAGGGGAGAAGGTATTGTTTTCAATAATGATCCATTTAATCATTCAAAAGAAACAAACCTACCATCCTGTTCTGGAGATATTATGAAAGGCACTGAGGTGTGTTTTGTATCTGCATCTAACATTTCTGAGAAACTGAATTCATCAGAAACTGAGATTGCTGAAATTGAAGTTCTGAACAACTCAGAATCTAAAACTTCTGAACTTAAGGAAAAGATGAAGGAAAAATCTAAAACCTTGCCAAAATCTAAGCCTAAAGGTTCTAAGTCTAAGATTATGAGGAAAACAGACTTTAAATCTGAAAGGGTTCAAAGTCTGAAGAGGTCAGAACCTAAGACAAGCAAGTTTCAGACTCTGAAAAATTCAGACTCACATTTTCAAAAGACTGTGTTTGCAAAATCTTCAACAGATAAGAAACCAGTGTATGCAAAACCTTTTAAATCTCAGAATGTCAGACAAAAGGTACAAGAAGCCATATCCTTTCAGAACTAACGAAATAGGACCCATAAAGATATGGGTACCTGGACAGTGGTTGCTCGCGTCACATGATAGGAGAAAAGTCTATGTTCCAAACCCTGAACATGAAAGAGGGAGGAACTATGGGATATGGAGGAAACCAAAACGACAAGATCATTGGTACTGGTAAGATAGGTAATTCTTCCATTTCCATTAATAATGTTTGGCTGGTAGATGGACTAAGACATAACCTACATAGCATAAGTCAATTTTGTGACAGTGGTTATGATGCCTTGTTTGATAAGAACACTTGCACTGTAATCAACAACAAAGATAAATATGTTGTGTTCAAAGGAAAAAGGAAGAAAAATGTTTATAAAATTGATTTTTCAGAACTGGTTGATCAGAAGGTAGTTTGTCTTCTGTCAGTGAGTGATGAGAAATGGGTCTGGCACAAAAGGTTGGGACATGCTAACTGGAGACTCATCTTTAAGCTTAGTAAGTTACAACTGGTCAGAGGCTTACCAGACATTGACTATCACTCAGGTGCTCTTTGTGGAGCATGCTAGAAAGGAAAAATTGCTAAAACCTCTTTTAAATCCAAAAACATTGTTTCTACATCCAGACCCTTAGAACTACTTCACATTGATCTGTTTGGTCCTGTTGGCACAACATCAATCAATGGGAAGACGTATGCATTGGTAATTGTTGATGATTACAGTAGGTGGTCTTCGGTTAAATTCCTCAGAACCAAGAATGAAACATATGATGTGTTCAACAATTTATGCAAGCAAGTACAAACCGAAAATGAATTGAAAATTTTGAAAGTTAGAAGTGATCATGGTGGTGAATTTGAGAATGAACCTTTTGAAAATTTTTGTGAAGAATATGGAATTCTCCATGAGTTCTCTTCTCCTAGAACTCCACAACAAAATGGAGTTGTAGAGAGAAAGAATAGATCTTTGCAAGAAATGGTCAGAACCATGATTCATGAATCTAACATTGCAAAGTACTTCTGGGCAGAAGTTGTTAACACATCATGTTATATTCAGAACAGAATCTATATTAGACCAATTCTGAATAAAACAGCATATGAATTATTCAAAGGAAGAAAGCCAAAAATTTCTTATTTTCATCAGTTTGGATGTACATGTTACATTCTAAACAATAAAGTCTATCTAAAGAAATTTGATGCTAAGGCTCACAACGGTATCTTTTTAGGATACTCTGAGAGATCCAAAGCATACAGAGTGTATAATTCAAAAACACATGTTGTTGAAGAATCAATGCACATTAGATTTGATGAAAAGAAGCCTGATAATAAAATATCAGAGCTAGTTGAGAGTTTTGCAGATATTCAGCTCTCAGAGGACACTTCAGAACCTGAACAGGTTTCTGAGTCTGAAGAAAGCACAGAAGCTGAAATTCCTCCAGAAGCTGAAAACCTCTCAGAAGCTGACACTCCTCCTGAAGTTAATCAAGATCAAGATGTCTCTGAATATGGTCTTAATGCTTGTCAAGAAGCAAATCCACCAGAAACACATTCAAGTACAAGTCTTCATATCCTAAAGAGTAAATCATTGGAAACAAGGATAGTCCAAGAAAGACCAGATCAGCATTTAGACAGAATGACTCTTTGCTTGGACTACTGTCAATGATTGAACCTACAACAGTTGATGAAGCACTTGCAGATGATGGATGGATTGTGGCTATGCAAGAAGAACTCAATCAGTTTCAAAGAAATGATGTTTGGGATTTTGTTGCAAAACCAAATCACAAGAACAATATTGGATCAAAATGGGTGTTCAGAAACAAACTGAATGAACATGGAGAGGTAGTCAGAAATAAAGCTAGACTTGTTGCTCAAGGATACATTCAACAGGAAGGAATTGATTACACTGAAACATTTGCTCCAGTTGCAAGATTGGAAGCAATCAGGTTACTTCTTTCCTATGCAGTAAATCATAATATCATTTTATATCAAATGGATGTTAAGAGTGCTTTTCTAAATGGAGTCATCTCTAAAGAAGTGTATGTCAAACAACCTCCTGGTTTTGAAGATTTAAAACATCGAGACTTTGTTTTTAAGCTTAAGAAATCATTGTATGGTCTGAAACAAGCTCCCAGAGCTTGGTATGAGAGACTGAGTAATTTCTTACTCAAGAATGAGTTTGTAAGAGGACAGGTTAACACTACACTTTCTAGAAAGACACTTAAGAAAGATATCTTAATTGTTTAAATCTATGTGGATGATATTATATTTGGTTCTACTAATGCCACTCTTTACAAGGAATTCTCTAAGTTAATGCATGATGAATTTGAAATGAGCATGATGGGAGAATTGAAGTTCTTTCTTGGAATTCAAATCAACCAATGAAAAGATGGAGTGTATGTTCATCAATCAAAATATACAAAGGAGCTTCTGAAGAAGTTCAAGCTTGAAGATTGTAAATTGATGACAACATCAATGCATCCAACCTGCAAATTAATCAAAGAAGACATAGGCTCAAAGGTAGATCAGAAGCTCTACAGAGGTATGATTGGTTCTCTATTATACTTAACAGCTTCTGAACCAGATATTTTATTCAATGTATGCTTATGTGCAAGATTCCAATCAGATCTTAGAGAATCTCATATGACTGCTGTCAAGAGAATCTTCAAGTATTTGAAGGGAACAACTAATCTTGGACTTCTATATAAGAAATCCTTAGATTATAAGTTGGTTGGATTCTGTGATGCTGATTATGCTGGTGATAGGATTGAAAGAAAAACCACCAGTGGAAATTGTCAATTCCTTGGTGAGAATCTGATATCATGGGCCAGTAAAAGACAATCAACTATTTCATTGTCAACAGCAGAAGCAGAATACATTTCAGCTGCAAGTTGTTGCACACAACTACTCTGGATGAAACATCAGTTGGAAGACTATCATATTCATGAAAACAACATTCCTATCTTTTGTGATAATACTACTGTTATCTGTTTGTCTAAAAATCACATTCTACAATCAAGAGCCAAGCACATTGAAATTAAACATCATTTTATTAGAGATTATGTTCAGAAGGGTGTTTTGGATATTCAATTCATTGATACTGATCATCAGTGGGCTGATATATTTACAAAACCCCTAGCAGAAGATAGATTTGATTTTATTAAAAAGAATCTGAACATGCATTTCATCTTTGAAAAATCTGCTTGACTCTGAATAGAAACTGAGAATCTGAAGAACATCAGAAGCTAAGACTTATCAGACGCTCATTATTGAGAGTCTGAAGAAAGTTCAGCCTCTGAAGTCATCAGACTTCGAGTTTCAAAATCTGAATTTTTAGCCTCTGATAAAACTCATTGTAAGTGGACACTTTACACGTGGCCCACTAATGAGAGTGGATCTGAACAGTACATCTGACGTGTGGTCTTTTAACTGGTAAGTAATAACTGCTGGGCAGTGATGAGTTAGTTTTGAAAGTTGTACTTTGCGCCCCCTAATGTCATTAATGTGCAGTTGTGTTTAATGCTTTTTGTCTGCTTTCAATTTTTGAAACGTTTCAACAAAAACACTTGATCACTCTCACACTTTCACTTTCACATCTTACACGTTCACTTTTCAAACCTAAAAACTCTTCCTTTTCAAAAACCCCTTTAGAACCCTAAAACCACAATCCTTCAAAATAAAATGGTTGGTTCATCATCTTCTTCTCATAAACTTGCAATGGACGTTCAATCTCAAGATGCCACTATTATAAAACCCAAAACCATGCCTCTCAACAAGGAGGATTTACAACTTATTATTGAGAGCGCAGTGGATTTTGAATCTTTAGCTTTGAACGGGTGTGATATTTCAGAATACGTGGACCATCAACAATGGAGACCATTCTTCAACATGCTAAATGGTCCATCCTACACAGATCTGGTAAAGGACTTCTGGGTCAAAAGTGAAGTGTTTGACAGAAGAAGCAAGAAAGGAAGAAGCTCGAAAGGTTGCTGAGAATCCTGGGCTGAAAGGGAAATCAAGAGCCAAAATGGGTCTGAAAGAGTTCAGTGGTACTGAAGTCAGGTCGTCTATTTTGGGTATACCAGTGATTATCACTGAGGAGATCATTGCAAAGGTTGTTGGTGCCAAAAGAGGTGGTTTGTTTCAGACAAACACCAAGAAAACCAGCACCTGGGTTCCTCTAATCAGACAAACTCTATTTCATGGGAGAAAGTCTGAGAAGACAGTGGACATGAAGGCTGAGCACAGGGAGAGAGTCTGATGTTCTTCTACTCTGTGGAGCATCAGAATTTGACTTACCTTCATCTGAAACTGACCTTCCATCATCTGAACCTCAACCTGCCTCCGATGCAAACCTGATAAATGTTTCAGAACCTCATACTGAAACCTTTGATCAGATTGTATCAGAATCAACCCAATCACCTCACTCTGAACAAATTGCAATCCCATCTCCCAGCTAACAAAATATTGCCCAAACATCTTCATCAGATTTTAATTTAAAAGAGGTTTGCAGCAATATCTTCAAAAGCATGGAAGAGCTGGTGCACTAGACAGCATCCCATTCATGAGGTCAACTATGTGAAAAAAATGGAACAAGCCGAGAACCTTAGTCAACAACACCCTGCACACTCTATAGTTTTTCTCTGTAGTGTCTCAGCATGAGGCACTTCAGTCATGGTTGTCTGATGTAGTCAAGAGCATGGAGACTGTGGAACTCAGAAGAAATACTTCAAGACTGATTGAATGTGGAACTTCTTTAGGAGTGTAAATCTTGACAATGCTGATTTATTGGAAATCCCTGAGATTATGAAGTATGGTCTTTAGAACTCACTCTTGGGAAAGTTTGTTCAGTAACCACTAGATCCTGACAGCTTGAAGCTGAACTTGGATGAGCCTATCATGAAGCACATGTTTGAACAAGTTCAAGTGGAGCTGGTAGCACAAAGAGCTAGACAGGATGTTTTGGAAAGCAAGATTCAGGAACTGAGTGAAAAGCAAGATCAGATTCCGACTAGTCAAGATGAAATGAAGTCTGGGATCAGTGCCATTTTGGAGCTTCTGAAGAGACCTCAACAACCTTAGATTTCACACCCTAGTCTTTAAATTTTAACTTGCTTCTGATCAATGTTTAATTTGTCTTGCTTCTGAACATTATCCTCTGTCTCTAAATGCAATGTTTATGTACTATTTATGTATGCTAAAATAGTTTGCTCTAGTATTTATCTTTGCTACTTGAGTGCTTATCTGATTGCATTTTTATCTCACATCTGAACTCTCTCTTTGTCTTAAATTCTTGAATTTTTTTTGTTGATGACAAAAGGGAGAGTAAGTAACAAGTATTTCAGGCTCTGAGCCAAGTCAGAATAAGTTAATTTTTGAACATTAATTAACTTAGGAGAACATCTTCTCATCTCTTAGCCTCTGATTAAAAATTCTGTGAGATAATTCTGAGTGTTACTCTTTATTGATTTAAATAGAATTTAATTAACCTGGATAAGACTCAGGGGGAGCTTACAAACCTCACCTTATGGATTATCAGACTCAGGGGGAGCTTAGAAACCTTAGACCCTGAAGTCAACTTGTTAATTAAATTAACAACAATTTTATATTAATACTTGTGTTTGTCATCATAAAAAATGGGGAGATTGTTGGAACAAAATGTATGAACAAGTCCCTTTTGAGTAACAAAGTGTTAAAAAGAAAATTGGATATGCTAATACTTACTCTAGTGTGCATGACCATATACTTAAAAATTATGTATCTAACAGTGGTTCTGAAAGATAAAGTTAAGAGCGAAGAAATATTTTGAAGCTTAGTCTGAAGACATTCAGGATCTGAAGATCAGCGTCTGAAGAACAGTGTCTGAAGACCAGAGTCTGAAGATCAGCGTCTGAAGAACAGTGTCTGATGAACAACGTCTAAAGAACAGTGTCTGAAGAACAACATCTGAAGAACAGCGTCTGAAGAACAGTGTCTGATGATTGGAGTTTGAAGTTCAGAGTCTGAAGTCTGAAGACTGGGAGTCTGAAGTCTGAAGAGTGGGAGTCTGAACTCTGAAGTCTAAAGGAAACTCAGAAGTCAACTGTTGTCATTGTCAAAAGTACATAGTACGACAAGACCTCTACAAAAATCTCAGAGTCAGAACCGCTCTCTGCAACTTTGTCACCTTGGACGGAACATCCAATCCTTTTTAAGGAAACAATTCAAACGTTATTCTTCTGGTGCGCATACCATATCAAGGAAGAAATCAATGTTGGATTAAGCTTCAATTCAAACGACTCTATTGATGATCTGGCACCTTCTCAACGTCTCTCTATCCCTCTATAAAAAGACTGAAGACTTGAAGAAGAAAATACTAGACTCTTGTCGCGTCGAATTTCAGATATCAAGCTATTGGGAAGCGTTGAATCACTAATTTTAAATCACGACTGAACTTTTAATTTTTCGGGGAGAAAAGGAAAAAAGTTCGAAATTACCTTTAAATAAGAGATTTTAGGTTCGAGAGTCGATTATGCGAGGGGAAGGTATTAGCACCCCTCACATCCATTGTACTCAACGGGAACCTCTTAGTCGACTTAGGCTTAAAATGTTTTCAAAGTTTTGCTTGCGTGTTTGAACGTATAAAAGGGAAAAAGAAAATATGATACGAAGGGAAAAAAGAAGTTTTTTATTAACAGGCTTGACAAGATGTGAATCCTGCTCCTACGTATCTTCCGGTAGACGGAGAATTCAAAGCGTACGTAGTTCTTTGGTAGAAAAAATTTGTATGTTGGTTCGTTTTAATTTAAAAGATTTAATCGCGCCCGAGCGAAAAAGTGTTTTGCTTTAAAATACAAAACAATGCGGTCTACTATCGTTATGTTGATAGGTTAATAAAGACCGATGAAAAACCTCTTACCTACTACCGTTATGAGGGTAGCTTAAAAAAGGTAAGAAGGGTTTAATGAAAAGAGACGGATTTGCACTCGGGCGTGATTAAAGGTTTTAAAACGCACGAAGGCGCAAAAGGTTTAAATGATAAAAAGACGGACGCACATTAAGGCGATGGTATTCGCACAAGGCGTGAAAGTTTTAAAACGCGCGAAGGCGTGAAAGGTTCGAATTGACCAAGAGGGCCAAGAAAAGTTCAAAAATGGTCACGGGGACCGAAGAAATGTTTAAATTGACCACGAGGGCCAAGAAAAGGTTTAAACGCGTTGGACGCGTATGAAAATGGAATGACGATTACCCGAACGACGAGACATACGTCACACATTCGTGCAACCGAGGTTTGGGGAGACATACGTCAAGCCATTCCTTTTTCATTCAAGTTTTCGCTTCGTTGAAACTCAAAGGTAATCTCAAAGGGACAAAACACTTGGTTAGAAAGATGAACAAATCATGAAAATATGCATAAGTTTGGAAAATGCACAAGTTCGGCTCAATTTTGAGTTTGGTTTAAAAAGTGAGCAAGTTCGGCTCAAGTTCATGTTTTGATTGAAAATCATGAACAACGTTATTGTTCAAGTTTTGTTTTGCAGAAAAAAGGAACTTAGCTTATTGCTCAAGCTTGATTTTGAAAATTTAAGAACATAACTTGTTTTGCAAGTTACTCAAAATTAATTGCACGAACTTGTGAAATTTTCAAAGACATGCAAAATTCTTGATATGGTTTAAACAAAAATGCATTTTTACCCTCTTTGGTTCTGAATCAATGGTTAGAACCTCAAAAATTTGGCCTTTGGAAGCCTGATTCACGTTCTGAGTTTTACATACTTCGCAGAGCAACCAGAACTTGGCTCTGCGAAGCCAGGTTCTGATATGGTCGCACTGCGAACATGAATTTGCTCTGCAAAGTATGCGAAAAATTGAACTCAGAAGCTGCTTCTGAACAGAAGTTCAGAAGCTGCTCCTGAGCAAGCTTCAGAACCTTAAGGGGGTTAAAAAGCTTTGCAAATTTGGAAGAAAAGGAGTATAACAGCTCAGTTTTAGCACTTTGCCACTTTGAGATTCCTTTTGAGTTTCAAAAGGGGTTTTTTGCACAAAAAGAGATTTAACAAAGCAAAAGATGCAAACAGCAAATCAAAATGAAATATAGAGACTTTAGGATACTTACAGAACTCCTAGCAATGCTTGTGCAAGAGATAGGAAGTGGCTTGCTTGATTGATTTTGCAAAGTTGGGATATTAGAGGTTATGGACAAATAACTCTAATTGGTTTTTGCTTTGAGTTGAACTGCTTTTCTACTCTCACAATGCTGCAATGTAATGGTTTTTCAAGTGTATTTTGGTGTAAATTTCGTGTGAATTGAATGTATATGACTGTGTGTAATCCTTGTGCCTTGCATTCCTTTTATAGACCAAAATGAAATCCAATGCAATGATGAGAAAATCTCTAGAACTTAGCTGATTTGTGGGCTAAAATCAGGCTAAATTGCTTTGCATTTAATGCTAAAGGATAGAAGTTACTTTGCCTTGTGCCAAGGGTCAAGACTTTGGCTGATCTCAGCCACAAATTCAGCTGATCTTTGAATGCAATTATGAGGAAAATCTGAAAAAACAGAGCAGCTGCAATTGGGTGATTCTTGGGATCAATCCTTGCAATCTTGAGAGGTCAAGCAAGGAAAACCTGTACTTCCATGTACAGAGAGATTGGGGGAAGCAAAAAGAGCATGTGGGCTGGTGTGAGGGAGGAGAAATACAGTTGAAAACAGGGCACACCAAACAGCTTTTTTGGGCAAGAAACCACTTGTGTTTGACTGGTTTTGGTGGAGAAAGAAGGAAGGAAAGGGAACAAGTAGCTGGCTGGCAAGCTCAGGTTTAATGATAGGTCAATTGGGAGGGACAAGAGCTGACCAAGGGCAGCCCAAATTGCTTGAGCACATGCTAGGTTGGAAGAAAAACCTTCTTTCCTCAACCTTTAATGTCACACATTTGATTAAGCTTTGCTGCATCATTCCAGCCACAATTGGCAATAACAATGATAATAATAATGATAAAGGATAATAACAATAAAGATAAAAGAAAGCTAAATCAAAGAAATCAATTTCTGCAAAAAAATCGCAGAGTTCGCAGTGCGAAGGTAACTTCGCAGTGCGAACTCCCCTTTTCTAATTTTTGTATTTTCTTTTAAAATAAAACAAGAATAAAAATAAAAATAAAAATAAAAAATGAATAATGGTAATAATGAAAGTGATAATGAAAAAAATAGTAATGATAATAATAATAAAGATAATAATAATAAAATGATGAAAAAGTTAATAATATTAGTAATTAAAAAAATAATGATGATAATAAATAATAATAATAAAACATTGATAATAATAAAAAAAGGTAATAATAATAAATATTAAAAAACAAAAACAATGGTATTAATAAGGATAATGATAATATTAATAATAATGGTAGTAATGATGATGAGGATACATATTAATAAAGAAAAATCTGAAAATGAAGATATTTTAATAAAAGGTAAAAATAAAAATAAAAATTGGAAATTATAATGAAATGATGAATAATAATATGATGATGAACAAAGAAAAATATGAGTCAAAAAATGGGGTGTGACAGATGCCCCTATTTAAGTTTCTTCGCCCCGGAGATTGAAAGTGAAATTTTGAAATTGACGGGTCGAAGAGACTTAAATATAAAGTACACCAATTTTGACTAAATATTTTTCTTGAATTGAAAATGCTATGAATGCATGCATGCAATGCTGAGAATGCGCGTAATGCAAGTATGAACGCAAAGACAGCAAAGATGACCCGACTGGGGATAAAAAAGAGACAAAGGGATACCCGGGTTCGTTAAAGAAGCGGGATCCGACTTTACTGGGGAACATGGTTCCACTGGGGAAAAAGTTGTCTACTATCGGGATGATAGCTTAATAAAGACAACAGATCAAAATTACTTGGTGGCTTCACCGGGGATTTCATCTTACCTACTACCGTTATGATGGTAGCTTAATGAAGGTAAGAGAAGACAGAGTACGCTAATCACTGGGGAAATTGTTTTACCTACTACCGTTGCGACGACAGCTTAATGAAGGTAAAAAAAGTAAATGTCAACCGTTCGGGTTAAATTCCGAACTGCCACTGGGGATGAGAAAACAAAGGATAAAAGTCAGTTGTTCGGGTTAAATTCCGAACTGCTGATGACAAGAAAACAAGGGTAAAAGTCAGTTGTTCGGGTTAAATTCTGAACTACTGATGAGGACAAGAAACAAAGATAAAGGTCAGCTGTTCGGGTTAAATTCCGAACTACCACTGAAAGAGAAACAAAGATAAAAGTCAGCTGTTCGGGTTAAATTCCGAACTACCACTGATGACAGGAAACAAAGTAAAAGTCAGCTGTTCGGGTTAAATTCCGAACTACCACTGAAAGAGAAACAAAGATAAAAGTCAGCTGTTCGGGTTAAATTCCGAACTACCACTGAAGACAGGGAGCAAAAAGGTTAAAAGTCAGCTGTTCGGGTTAAATTCCGAACTACCACTGAAGACAGGGAACAAAAAGGTTAATAGTCAGCTGTTCGGGTTAAATTCCGAACTACCACTGATGACAGGGAACAAAAGGTTAAAAGTCAGCTGTTCGGGTTAAATTCCGAACTACCACTGATGACAAAAAGCAAAGTAAAGGTCAGCTGTTCGGGTTAAATTCCGAACTACCACTGATGACAGGGAACAAAAGGTAAAAAGTCAGCTGTTCGGGTTAAATTCCGAACTACCACTGATGACAAAAAGCAAAGTAAAGGTCAGCTGTTCGGGTTAAATTCCGAACTACCACTGAATGAGAACAAAAGATAAGAGGTCAGCTGTTCGGGTTAAAATCCGAACTACCACTAAATGAGAACAAAAGGTAAAAAGAGTCAGCTGTTCGGGTTAAATTCCGAACTACCACTGAAGGATGAGAATTAGATAAAAACTGTGCACAAGTGTTCGTTAAAGAACTGTCACTTGGCAACAATACTGGGGAATATGCACAAGCTGTTCATGGAAGAACATCCATTTGGCATAAAGACATAATAAAAAGATGCGCAAGCTGTTCGTTTGAACTGCCACTTGGCATAAAAAGGTGACATCTCTGGACCGGATACACTGGGGATGACACTTGGGGAAAAGGAGGTTACGAATCGTTCACGATTGATTGGTAAGACTCATGGTGGTTAAAGCAACCATGTATGAATGATATTGTGGTATGTTGCATGCATGAATGTACATATGCATGAGTGTATGAATGCATGAATGCATGAATGTATGAATGTACAAATGCATGAATGTATGAATATACAAATGTACGAATGTATGACTTTCACTGGGAATGTTGTGTGAAAGATTGACTTGTAACGGGGATACCCAAATCGTTCATCAAAGAACTGCCCCTTGGTATAAGAATATGATGAAGGATGCACAAACTGTTCGTTAAAGAACTACCACTTGACATAAAAGAGGGGGTGACATCACTAGACCAGACAGACTGGGGGATGACATCTGGCTGATTTGATTAATGGTACGACCGACAAACTTGACGGGACAAGATTTAGACCGGTAAAAAATAAGAAGTGGACCGACGTCGCATTGCAAACACTCGACAATCTTCAATGGGGATGATGCCACAGGGGATACATCCAAAAAATTGACGGGATAAAGCCGCAACCATTGATGAGGAACACATACCTCATGGGGAGTTTGTTAATCCATTGGGGGATTGCGCTAATCTGCTAGGGAGAAGAACTGATGATTCCGCCGGGGATACTTATGCTTTGGTTGGCAAATCTTTGCCTGAATCGTCCCTTCGGGTTCTCGATTCATCGGGGATATTCCCTTTTGATTGACTGATGACTTTGCTGGGGAATCCCTTTTAGCAATTGACCATGCTTGGCCTGCGAAGCTTCATCCGTTTTCGGGACAAATATTGATGCACACTTCAAATATTCACGAGTTCAGAAAGAATGTGTTTGTTATTTTATAAAAGATAAAAGACTCACAAAATAACTTTTGAAAAAAAGTTTTGTTTTAAGGTACTATCATCAAAAAATAGAAATGAATGAAAGAATAAATGGGAATTTTGATAAAAGGTAAAATAATGCTGGGAAGAAAACTATTAATGGGGTGATGGCCTGCCAAAGGCGTGGCTCCTTTGTGATCATGTTTGGGAATGCCGATGACAATTGGGTTTTTTGTAGGAGACTGAGGAATGTCAATGACGACTGGGCTTTTTTTGAATCGTGGGGGGGGGGGGGGGGGGGAGTGCCAAGCATGGTTAGGCCCTTTGAGTGATTGTGCACTGGGCATAGTCGGGTTTTGGTTTAAAATTGTGGGTGCCAATGAAAATTGGGCTTTGGTTGAATTGGTATGATTCATATGAAATTTGCGCATGCAATTTTCATGCTCCCATTAATCCAAGATTGCACTGAAAAATTTGAAACAAATACCAAGCAAAAAAATTATATCGTACAGCTTAAGTTAAAAATATGTTTATCAATGAACCAACCTATCACTCATTTAAGTAAATGAACAAATTGAATATTAATGTGAGGGGTATTGAACACTCATCCGGCAAGTTTGCTAACATTCCGATCGAGTTATGTGTCCATCTAATCATCGTTTCTAAAAGCACAAAAGCATTGATCACAAGGTCTTCGAGGGTTGTAATTTGGCTTGGTTACAAAAGAAATGTCATATGTGGGGAAATTGAATTCAAAAGGCCAAGCAACAAGGAACATTCTTTCTAATTTACACCCTTCCTTCTTATTCAATCACAACTTTTGGTGATTTACAAGTGCTTTCTCTTCGATCTTGACAACTCTTTGATTTATTGATCTTTCTTTTTCTTTTTCTTGGTTTGCTTTTCTTTCTTTCTTTCTTTCTTTCTTCTTCTTTCCTTTTTTGGTTGTCAAGATCAATTATAAAATTCACCATCACTTGACTTTCACAAACTCCTTTTTTCCTTCTTAATCAAAGGTGATACCCTAATTGAATGTTCCTTTCTCTTTTGGCAAGGGACAATAATCATGATGGTTTAAGGGTTCAAAATGAATGAAAAATATCAGAATTCAATAATGATTTAACTATGAACTGAATTTTTTACAAACTCCGGCAATTTCATTAAGCAATTGAGCTTATGAAAATTGGCAGTTCATAGTTAATGATTCTGATTCGTTAGGCTCAAAGGGGTTAACAAATACTCACTTCTCACAGGGTAGGCTATTTGGTCAAGTGTTTCTACTCATATTCAAAAAAATGCCTTGATCATGTCAGTGCTTTCATACAATTTAAAACAATTTCCAGATTTAACATAAAAAGATCGAGTTAAAACAAAAAAAAAATGCCGGTCTCCTGCATATATATAACGACTTTGAGGATTCCTCACATTTTGGCTAGTTCTAAATGGTTCACAGAATAAACATATTAACAACGCAAACTGTATGATATAACTTTTGTACTAAGTACATATTCTCAATTCAAGTTTAATCCTAGAAAAACAGGAAACATGTACCTTGTGGCTGAATCATTCAGCTTTGGATCAATCCATATGATGTGATTGGATGCCGATCAAGGTCAGGCTTTGATTGTGAATGATGGGATGCCGAGATCGGGCTTTGATTGTGTGCCGAGCAAGGTCGGGCTTTGATTGTGATTGTGCCAATGATGATTGGGCTTTGGAAATGTGGGTGCCAATGGGAATTGGGCTTTTGTTAATTGGGGAAAAGGCCGCAGTAGCCTGGGGGAAGGTAACCTCGGGTTGAGGTACCGGAATCTCTTGAAGAGTAGTGGGAATAGGGATGAATTCCTCACCAAAGTCGAATGGCATGCCCCATGTACAACTGGGGGGTCTAGTGGCGTGTAATGCCGGAGCCAAAGTAGAAGCTGATGCTTGAGCTAAAGAACTGGAGGGAGGAGGAGGTGTTGATGGGATTTGTGCGGCTGCTAGTAACTTCACTAACTCCGTTAACTTTTCCATCTCCGTTCGCATAGATGTCAACTCTCCACGGAGTTCCTGATTCTCTTGTTCTAAATTCTCCATCTTTTTCTTTATGGTTACTCGGGTATTGTATGAGTGGGTTGTTTTGGGACGACGAGCCACTTTTCCTTACGGGAAGACGTGTAGTGTTGCGAATGAAATGCGAACACTGAAGACTCAATTCGGATTGTAAGAAATCCTGAGGATAAGAAAAGGGAAATGAGTTTTGGACTCGAAGACGAACGTATGCATGATATGAATGATGTATGTAAATGCATGAAATTTTTTTATTTTGCTTTACAAGGAAATTAAAAAGTGTGCAATTAATATTAGCAATTAGAAGTATTAAAGGCCGGGAAATTAACATTGTCCAAAATATATTTATTTGATTGAATAACATTGAGATTACAAAGTGTAAATAATGCTAATACAAATCAAATAGCCGCTCGCTTTTCCGCTTTGTCCATCTCCTCCCTATAGAAGTCTACAGTATCCTTGCAGAACTTCATGAACTTCTGGATCTCTTTTGGGATGACAAAGTAAGGCATGACCATCTCGGCCTTTGCTAGATTCTTCGGAAGTTTGGCAATGACCAAGTTTGAGAATGCGACCAATCTAGTGAAGTCCTCGCTTAGTCGGGTGGCGTCTTGCCATACAAACTCAATTACTTCCTTGCGTTGGGCTAGCTGGATATTTGCACTTCTAATCTCATCAAGGAGTCGTGCGATATGGTTTCCATGCTCTCTTGCAATCTTGTCAAAGTATTCTTCAAATTTCTTGACGTCCGCTTCGAGACGATTGCATTGTAGCTTCCCTTGATGAGAAAGGCCTTCATACCTTTGCCGTTGGACACGTTCGGCTTGGAGCTGCTCTTTATAGTCCTTTACGACTTCTTGGAGTTGTTGATTTTTCTCTTGAAACTTCAACCTCCATTTCTTTTGAACTTCGATAGCTAGCTCACCGAACTTTTTGAGTTCTTGGTTGGAATGCAAGACTCTTTCCAACTCCTCGTCCTTTGCTACAAGGTTGGCATCCGCACTAACCAAACCGCCTCCAATCCAATCTCTCTTCCCCTTGGAGATCTTTAGCCGCTTTTGGCACACTAGGAGAGAATTTGTCGCTTCATCTCGATCTCTCTTCGTCCTAGTGATTTCTCCCAAAGATTGAAGGTGCTTCAATTCTAACTCTCCATTTTTATTTTGGAGTTCTCGAATTTTAGCTTTGAGCTCTTCCGCTTCTTTGTTGGGAATGGTTGTGCTTGGCTTAGGTGTAGGAGATTTTGGAGGGCATATGACCTCAAAGGGTAGCTTGATTGTTTTAACCCTCTTCTTCACCCATTGAGTATAGAGAGGCTTGGCCACACAATTCTTCTTGCCAATTCTTCCTTTGCGCACTTGGCTCCAAGCCCTTCGGATTCTTTCTAGCAAGGCCGGGTCTTGATCTCCTTCCCTTAAGAAGAAAGGTTCTAACAAGAGATCACCGGGTTTGTCCTTCATTGGATAGCCTAGCTGGTGAAGAGAGAGGACCGAATTGTAGTTAATGCATCCCTTAGTACCAATGAGGGGTACATTAGGGAAATCCCCAAAACTAAGGATGACTTCCGGGTCCTCTAAATCCGGAGAAAACCAATGAATGTCTTTCTCGGTAAGAGCTAACATTCTTTGCGACCATTGAAGCTTGGCCCGGTTTTCCATAAAATCCCGGCTTCTCGGCATGTGGGATGTCAACCAAATTTGTACCAAAGAAGTACAACAAGAAATTGTGCGTCCTCTCCCTTGTCCATGCCTTGAATAAAGGGAATGATAAAAATCTGCCAAAATGGTGGGAACCGGATTTTTAGTCATGAACACTTTTATGGCCGGAAGGTCTACAAAGTCGTCCATATTGGGGAATAGAACTATTCCATACACCAAAAGGGCTAGGATTGCGTTGAATGCCTTCCCCTCTTTGTTAGCCAACAAAAACCGAGCTTGGGTCTCCAAGAACCTTCTCGTGAAACCCTTAATGTTCCCTCTAGTTTCCAACTGAAGTGCTATGTCCTGAACATTAAGGTGTAAGGATTCGGCGATGGCCTCTAAAGTAGGGTCTTTTCCCGGACCGAGATAAAGCCCATGGTCTTTCATGCTACAACCCAAAATCTTCTCAAATTCTTCCAAGGTTGGAGCTAATTGGAAGTCTTGAAAGGTAAAGCACCGGAGAGGTGGGTCAAAGAATTGAGCCAAAGTGGTTAATGCCCCCGAATCTATCTTCACGGGTAGGAGGTCGAGTATTAGTCCATAATTGGCTTCGAAGTTGCTCTTGTCGACCGAAGAGAGCCGTCTACTCAAAGCTAGCAAACTTTCCACTTTTGGGGCCTTGATCTTGAAAGCGAGCGTATTTCTATTTTTGGAGGCCATATTTCTCTTGCTAATTTTTGGTTGCTCTTTTTAATTTCCTATATAAAGCAAAGTGGTATGCGAAAATTATTTTCCATGAATGCAAATGTATGGTATGCATAGGTATGACATGTATGTTCAAAATTTCCCCCATCCTCACATGTAGGCTCTAAAGATGAGATTTCCTAAAAAGGTCCCTAGAGTCATGGATCCCACAAGGAATTAAGGTCGTCGATTGCGAACTTCGCATGACTTCAATTCATTCCAAGTGAAAATCTCCTCTAGGCGGGGCTTGGCATCCTACCTCACGGACATACGTCAACGCGGGCTTCCGCTCACAACCACCATTCTAACTTAATTTTCTCTCGAGCTCGGGTAGAGAGCCTCACACGTCCGGCATTAACCCGAACAATGTGGAGTAACATCGCTCAAGTAACAACCCCACAATTGATATATATAGATATGAAACAATATGAAATATACATAAATATAGAGCAAAAGAAAAGAAACAAATAATGATAAGAAGATACAAACGCGCAAGCAAAGCAAAAACATTTTAGCCTAAAAGCCAACTGAGATAGGCTTGACTCGTCATACAAAAACAAAGTGTTTTATGTATGTCCCCAGTGAAGTCGCCATTTTTGTCGCGTCGAATTTCGGATATCAAGCTATTGGGAAGCGTTGAATCACTAATTTTAAATCACGACTGAACTTTTAATTTTTCGGGGAGAAAAGGAAAAAAGTTCGAAATTACCTTTAAATAAGAGATTTTAGGTTCGAGAGTCGATTATGCGAGGGGAAGGTATTAGCACCCCTCACATCCGTTGTACTCAACGGGAACCTCTTAGTCGACTTAGGCTTAAAATGTTTTCAAAGTTTTGCTTGCGTGTTTGAACGTATAAAAGGGAAAAAGAAAATATGATACGAAGGGAAAAAAGAAGTTTTTTATTAACAGGCTTGACAAGATGTGAATCCTGCTCCTACGTATCTCCCGGTAGATGGAGAATTCAAAAACAATGCGTACGTAGTTCTTTGGTAGAAAAAATTTGTATGTTGGTTCGTTTTAATTAAAAAGATTTAATCGCGCCCGAGCGAAAAAGTGTTTTGCTTTAAAATACAAAACAATGCGGTCTACTATCGTTATGTTGATAGGTTAATAAAGACCGATGAAAAACCTCTTACCTACTACCGTTATGAGGGTAGCTTAAAAAAGGTAAGAAGGGTTTGATGAAAAGAGACGGATTTGCACTCGGGCGTGATTAAAGGTTTTAAAACGCACGAAGGCGCAAAAGGTTTAAATGATAAAAAGATGGACGCACATTAAGGCGATGGTATTCGCACAAGGCGTGAAAGTTTTAAAACGCGCGAAGGCGTGAAAGGTTCGAATTGACCACGAGGGCCAAGAAAAGTTCAAAAATGGTCACGGGGACCGAAGAAATGTTTAAATTGACCACGAGGGCCAAGAAAAGGTTTAAACGCGTTGGACGCGTATGAAAATGGAATGACGATTACCCGAACGACGAGACATACGTCACGCATTCGTGCAACCGAGGTTTGGGGAGACATACGTCAAGCCATTCCTTTTTCATTCAAGTTCTCGCTTCGTTGAAACTCAAAGGTAATCTCAAAGGGACAAAACACTTGGTTAGAAAGATGAACAACTCATGAAAATATGCATAAGTTTGGAAAATGCACAAGTTCGGCTCAATTTTGAGTTTGGTTTAAAAAGTGAGCAAGTTCGGCTCAAGTTCATGTTTTGATTGAAAATCATGAACAACGTTATTGTTCAAGTTTTGTTTTGCAGAAAAAAGGAACTTAGCTTATTGCTCAAGCTTGATTTTGAAAATTTAAGAACATAACTTGTTTTGCAAGTTACTCAAAATTAATTGCACGAACTTGTGAAATTTTCAAAGACATGCAAAATTCTTGATATGGTTTTAAACAAAAATGCATTTTTACCCTCTTTGGTTCTGAATCAATGGTTAGAACCTCAAAAATTTGGCCTTTGGAAGCCTGATTCACGTTCTGAGTTTTACATACTTCGCAGAGCAACCAGAACTTGGCTCTGCGAAGCCAGGTTCTGATATGGTCGCACTGCGAACATGAATTTGCTCTGCAAAGTATGCGAAAAATTGAACTCAGAAGCTGCTTCTGAACAGAAGTTCAGAAGCTGCTCCTGAGCAAGCTTCAGAACCTTAAGGGGGTTAAAAAGCTTTGCAAATTTGGAAGAAAAGGAGTATAACAGCTCAGTTTTAGCACTTTGCCACTTTGAGATTCCTTTTGAGTTTCAAAAGGGGTTTTTTGCACAAAAAGAGATTTAACAAAGCAAAAGATGCAAACAGCAAATCAAAATGAAATATAGAGACTTTAGGATACTTACAGAACTCCTAGCAATGCTTGTGCAAGAGATAGGAGGTGGCTTGCTTGATTGATTTTGCAAAGTTGGGATATTAGAGGTTATGGACAAATAACTCTAATTGGTTTTTGCTTTGAGTTGAACTGCTTTTCTACTCTCACAATGCTGCAATGTAATGGTTTTTCAAGTGTATTTTGGTGTAAATTTCGTGTGAATTGAATGTATATGACTGTGTGTAATCCTTGTGCCTTGCATTCCTTTTATGGACCAAAATGAAATCCAATGCAATGATGAGAAAATCTCTAGAACTTAGCTGATTTGTGGGCTAAAATCAGGCTAAATTGCTTTGCATTTAATGCTAAAGGATAGAAGTTACTTTGCCTTGTGCCAAGGGTCAAGACTTTGGCTGATCTCAGCCATAAATTCAGCTGATCTTTGAATGCAATGATGAGGAAAATCTGAAAAAACAGAGCAGCTGCAATTGGGTGATTCTTGGGATCAATCCTTGCAATCTTGAGAGGTCAAGCAAGGAAAACGTGTACTACCATGTACAGAGAGATTGGGGGAAGCAAAAAGAGCGTGTGGGCTGGTGTGAGGGAGGAGAAATACAGCTGAAAACAGGGCACACCAAACAGCTTTTTTGGGCAAGAAACCACTTGTGTTTGACTGGTTTTGGTGGAGAAAGAAGGAAGGAAAGGGAACAAGTAGCTGGCTGGCAAGCTCAGGTTTAATGATAGGTCAATTGGGAGGGACAAGAGCTGACCAAGGGCAGCCCAAATTGCTTGAGCACATGCTAGGTTGGAAGAAAAACCTTCTTTCCTCAACCTTTAATGTCACACATTTGATTAAGCTTTGCTGCATCATTCCAGCCACAATTGGCAATAACAATGATAATAATAATGATAAAGGATAATAACAATAAAGATAAAAGAAAGATAAATCAAAGAAATCAATTTCTGCAAAAAAATCGCAGAGTTCGCAGTGCGAACTCCCCTATGTGGAAGTCTCTTGCTTGTGTGCTTGATTAATCAGAAGTCTCTTGCTTGTGTGCTTGAGCAATCAGAAGTCTCTTGCTTGTGTGCTTCAACAATTAGAAGTCTCTTACTATGTGTTTGAGCATTTGGAAGTCTCTTGCTTGTGTGCTTGAGCATTTGTAATCTGTTGATTATAGTGAAAAATCTCATGTAAGTGACAAGGGGACTGAAATACTTCCGGGTTGTGGAAGGAACCAGGATAATTGCTTGTGTCCTCTCTTTCTCTCTCTCATTTTACTTTATCCGCTGTGTTTGAACTTTGAACATAGTTTCAGACTCTGACTTAACATCAGACTCTGAACTATTTCTTAGTTTGGAAAAAAAAAAGCTAACACAATTCAACCCCTCTCCCCTTCTTGTGTTTTTCTCACCTTCAGTCTTAATGATTCTCAAGAAGCAAATCCACCCAGAAACACCTTCAAGTACAAGACTTCACATCCTGAAGAGTTAATCATTGGAAACAAGGATAGTCCAAGAAAGGTCAAATCAGCATTCAGACAGAATGACTCTTTGCTTGGATTACTGTCAATGATTGAACCTACAACAATTGATGAAGCACTTTATGATCATGGATGGATTGTGGCTATGCAAGAAGAACTCAATCAGTTTCAAAGAAATGATGTTTGGGATTTAGTTGCAAAACTAAATCAAAAGAACATTATTGGAACAAAATGAGTGTTCAGAAACAACTGAATGAACAAGGAGAGGTAGTCAGAAATAAAGCTAGACTTGTTGCTCAAGGCTACAGTCAACAGGAAAGAATTGATTACACTGAAACATTTGCTCCAGTTGCAAGATTGGAAGCAATCAGGTTACTTCTTTCTTATGCAGTAAATCATAATATCATTTTATATCAAATGGATGTTAAGAGTGCTTTTCAAAATGGAGTCATCTCTGAAGAAGTGTATGTCAAACAACCTC
Organism: Medicago ruthenica; assembly: GCA_018208015.1. Lineage (NCBI taxonomy): Eukaryota > Viridiplantae > Streptophyta > Magnoliopsida > Fabales > Fabaceae > Medicago > Medicago ruthenica. Next base: position 55,727,706 of record CM031373.1, read on the forward strand.
CTGGTTTTGAAGATTTAAAACATCGAGACTTTGTTTTTAAGCTTAAGAAATCACTGTATGGTCTGAAACAAGCTCCCAGAGCTTGGTATGAGAGACTGAGTAATTTCTTACTCAAGAATGAGTTTGTAAGAGGACAGGTTGACACTACACTTTTCAGAAAGACACTTAAGAAAGATATCTTAATTGTTCAAATCTATGTGGATGATATTATATTTGGTTCTACTAATGCCACTCTTTGCAAGGAATTCTCTAAGTTAATGCAGGATGAATTTGAAATGAGCATGATGGGAGAATTGAAGTTCTTTCTTGGAATTCAAACCAACCAATGCAAAGATGGACTGTATGTTCATCAATCAAAATATACAAAGGAGCTTCTGAAGAAGTTCAAGCTTGAAGATTGTAAATTGATGACAACACCAACGCATCCAACCTGCAACTTAAGCAAAGAAGACACAGGCTCAAAGGTAGATCAGAAGCTCTACAGAGATATGATTGGTTCTCTGTTATACTTAACAGCTTCTAGACCAGATATTTTATTCAGTGTATGCTTATGTGCAAGATTCCAATCAGATCCTAGAGAATCTCATATGACTGCTGTCAAGAGAATCTTCAGGTATCTTAAGGGAACAACTAATCTTGGACTTCTGTATAAGAAATCCTTAGATTATAAGTTGGTTGGATTCTGTGATGCTGATTATGCTGGTGATAGGATTGAGAGAAAATCCATCAGTGGAAATTGTCAATTCCTTGGTGAGAATCTGATATCCTGGGCCAGTAAAAGACAATCAACTATTTCATTGTCAACAGCAAAAGCAGAATACATTTCAGCTGCAAGTTGTTGCACACAACTACTCTGGATGAAACATCAGTTGGAAGACTAGCAGATTCATGAAAACGACATTCTTATCTTTTGTGATAATACTGCTGTTATCTGTTTGTCTAAAAATCCTATTCTACATTCAAGAGCCAAGCACATTGAAATTAAATATCATTTTATTAGAGATTATGTTCAGAAGGGTGTTTTGGATATTCAATTCATTGATACTGATCATCAGTGGGCTGATATATTTACAAAACTCATTGTAAGTGGACACTTTACACGTGACCCACTAATGAGAGTGGATCTGAACAGTACATCTGACGTGTGGTCTTTTAACTGGTAAGTAATAACTGCTGGGCAGTGATGAGTTAGTTTTGAAAATTGTACTTTGCTCCCCCTAACGTCATTAATGTGCAGTTGTGTTTAATGCTTTTTGTCTGCTTTCAATTTCTGAAACATTTCAACAAAAACACTTGATCACTCTCACACTTTCACTTTCACATCTTACACGTTCAGTTTTCAAACCTAAAAACTCTTCCTTTTCAAAAACCCCTTTAGAACCCTAAAACCTCAATCCTTCAAAATAAAATGGCTGGTTCATCATCTTCTTCTCAGAAACTTGCAATGGACGTTCAATCTCAAGAAGCCACTATTATCAAACCCAAAACCATGCCTCTCAACAAGGAGGATTTACAGCTTATTATTGAGAGCGCAGTGGATTTGAATCTTTAGCTTTGAATGGGTGTGATATTTCAGAATACGTGGACCATCAACAATGGAGACCATTCTTCAACATGCTAAATGGTCCATCCTAGACAGAACTGGTCAAGGACTTCTGGGTCAGAAGTGAAGTGTTCGACAAAGAAGAAGCAAGAAAGGAAGAAGCTCGGAAGGTTGCTGAGAATCCTTGGCTGAAAGGGAAATCAAGAGCAGAAATGGGTCTGAAAGAGTTCAGTGGTACTGAAGTCAGGTCGTCTGTTTTGGGTATACCAGTGATTATCACTGAGGAGATCATTGCAAAGGTTGTTGGTGCCAAAAGAGGTGGTTTGTTTCAGATAAACACCAAGAAAACCAGTACCTGGGTTCCTCTGATCAAACAAACTCTATTTCATGGGAGAGAGTCTGAGAAGACACACGACATGAAGGCTGAGCACAGGGTCATGCATAAGTTGCTGCTCCAATGCATAGTTCCCAAATCAGGAGGATCTGATTACAAGTCCTGGGATCTGATGCACATGGTGGCCTGGTGGTATTTGAAGAGACCAGTCAACTTGGCTGCTTACATATTCAACCATCTATGCACTTCCATCAAGGAAAGCATTAAAGGAAAAGTCCAAGTTCTATACACCAGACTGCTGTCTAAAATCTTTCATCAAGGGAAGCTTATTGAGATTCTGAAATCCCTTGGAGTTGGATCAGACTATGAGCTTGGAGTCTGTAGTGGAGCAATTATTTCAGGAGCAACTTTGGGACACATGAAGATCATATCCAAGAAAGAAGTGATAACTTCTGAACAAGATTTGCAGTTTAGAATGGGACACTCTGAATTCCTTGAAGACCTCCCTCCTATCTCAAAGGAAGATCCTCATGAGGTGTTGGCACACTTTGTTGAACAACACTTCAAGGAAACAGGGGTAGCTATCGCTTAGGATATGATTCCTGATAGACCAAATGAACCATGGAAAACGGTAAAGAAGAGGCAACATTCTTCAGGATCTAAACAACCTGAAAAAGTCTGAACCTATGAAGAAAGCCAAAGTTCAAAAGCCTGCTCAGAAACCAGTTTTCAAGACTAAAGTGTCTGAAACTGTGGTTGAAGTTGAGGAATTGGATCCAGTGGAGATCCTTCCCACCAGAACTAGAAGCAAGGTGGCAAGAAAGGCTAGGTCAGAAGCTGAAGGAACTTTTGAACAAAAGAGAAGAAAGCTAAGGAAAATGATTGTTGAATCTGAGGAGCAAGAAGAAGCAGAAAAGATGTCTTATGTCGAAGACATGGCTGAAAATAAGAGGATCAAGGAGCTTCTGGCTCAAGGTGCCATTACAAAGGGTACTCTTCCTGCTGTTCAAGAAGCTGCTGAGGAAGAACCTCTGATAAGGAAGGGAAAGGTTGTGGTAAGTGCTTCTGAAGCACAAGTTGCAAGCAAAATGAAGGAAGTGAAATGGAAATAATAGTCACAAGAAAGGGGGGTTTGAATTGTGACCCTTTTTAAATTTAACCTGCACTTGTGGTAAATCATTCTCAAGTTGATACTTGGAAGAAATAAAAACTTGGTTAAGTTCAGAACGTTCTGAAGTACATTCAGAACTGTTAGTGTAATAAATAATGAACAAGGTGATAATGGTGTGTAAACTGAAATTAAACATTTATGCTGAAAATAAATAGTAAAGGGATAGAGAAGAAAGACATACAGAGTTTTATAGTGGTTCACCCAATGTGGGTTAGTCCACTCCTCACAATCTTGTGAGAGTTTCCACTATGATGCTTGAGATAACCTTTCAAATCTTTCACCTTACAATCTTGTTCCCTTGGAACATTTACAACCTGTATTCTCTAAGCCTCAACAGGCTCTCAAATTTCTGTGCTAAGTCACACCAGACCTTGCACTATGTTACTCAACCTAGACTTTAATACCCTTAAAACTAGATGAGATTTGCTCTTTACAATTGATTGGAGTTTTGAAGAAATGTTGTCAAGATGAAGACAATCAGAAGAGAAGAAAGGAGGGAGGAATTATCTTTAACAAGATAAAAGAGAATTGATTTACACTTTAAGAGACAATTTGAAATCTCAGTGATGATCAATTCGAAATGCTAAAGCTTCAAACACTTTTCAGGTGTTTTCTTGTATGCTTTGCAATGATGTAAGTAATGCTGAGCCTTTCACTTCTATTTATAGAGTTATTGGTCTCTTGTAGCCGTTGGAGGGTGACCAATGGTGTTGTGCCATGTGTCCTGGGCCCCACTGACTTTTACTTGAAAATCTGGGTGAACATTCTGAACTTCAGAATGTTGTTGTGTTCTTGAGAATACTTCAAAACGTTGTTGCATTCTTGATGATCTTCATCTGGGTTCATCCTATATGAATGAAGATATGAGTTTCTGGGCTCATCATATGCGTCTCATATGATTTTCTGGGCATTATCCATAAGCAGTGACTTTAACACATACATCAGAATGTTGCTGGATAATACTTTCCTAGATTTGCCTTGGAAACAGTGCAAGATAGATAAAGTGGAACTGTCACTTCATGCCCATGCTTTAGGGGATTTTGCTGGTCTTGTCAAATACCAAATCCCTTAGGTGTCGAAATCTTATGGATTCTGACTTTGAGATTGTAATCTTGCTTTTGCTTTACTTTTCCAACCACTCTACTGTTGCTGTCAGAATTAAAGCATGTGTTGTATTAAACTTTCTGAACTCCGAAAGTTCCTTTTGTTTTACTTAGGATGATTTGTAAGACTTCCGTTAGATGTAATCAAATCCTAATAATAAAACATCAATGAAGTGCAGTGTGTATGGCATCTAGGATGATATTCAAAGAGGAATATTCCTAGTGTTATTGTACTTCAATTGTTATAAGTCTTCAATGAACAATGAATATGTTTTTTGCCTTTATTCTAAATAGATGCCATAACTTCTTGATTGATCCAAGTTATTGTACTTTTCTGGGCATCTCACTTATGTCACGTGAGCCTTGAATGTTCATGAATTTCTGCGCTTGTTTTTTATATCCATAAGAACAACCTTATGACAAGCTTCTGAACTATGATCAAGCTTCTGAACTATGTTCCAGCTTCTGAACAATGTTCCAGCCTCTGAACAATGTTCCAGCTTCTGAACTATGTTCCAGAGTCTGAACAATGTTCCAGCTTCTGAACAATGTTCCAGCTTCTGAACTATGTTCCAGAGTCTGAACTATGTCCCAGCTTCTGAACTATGTCCAAGCTTCTGAACTATGTCCAACCTTCTGAACTCTTGTTTAACTTTCTAAACTCTGACAGAGTTCTTTCTTCTTAAAGATCTTTGATTCCTTGTATCTTGGTATGGTTCATAATTTGTTCCTGTCTTAATTAAACACTCAAGAACACATATTAAATACCAAGAACTATCAAAGTCCATTAATCCTTTAATCACCATAGATTTCTTTAATGATTTCTTGATCCAAAGTTGAAATCTTTTTCTGCATATGATATGTTCAGATCACATATGTTCTTGTATGATCTTGGTGTGGACATTGAACTTTGGGTTTGCTCTAACGAACCTTCTGAGCAACCTTCTGAACAACCTTCTGAACTCCTTCTGGGTTTATACATATGAACTTCAAAATGTTTCTTCTGGGTTCCTTCCTTTTTGACGGTTGTACTTTATGCTAAACATTCAGATGTTCTTAAACATTCTAATGTTCTTCAATACTTTGAACCTTATGAAGGTTGTTTATTTATTCCCTTCAAAAACTACTTGAAGCATATAAATGAGAGATCATTTGTTTTGACAAACAAGATGATTCTTTCTTTGAAGTCCAAAAGAATATTTCTTTGCATCATTGGTTGTAACCGATGACTTTAAATATTCTTGTTTATCCATGAAGTAATCCTTTAATATTTCTGGAAATATTCTGGGTTAATTGTTCATGATCATTATGAACTACATTCATATGAACATTCTGAACTCTGTTCATATGAACATTTTGAACTCTGAACTTCTTATCCTTAGAAGCTTTAGAAGTGTGATACTTTGAGGAGGTTCTGAGAATCTTCCTAACTTGTATGCATATTTCCTTTTATCTTGTTTACTCATGGAGGATCTTCAAATCATATAACATAAAACTCAATTTGAGTTTTGTCACATAACTTCAAGCACCTTCTTGTGTAGCTTGTGATGTAAGTTCTTCCATCATGATTCTTGAGCTATGAATCTTCATGGAGATATGATAATGTTGTTTCAACTGATGATATACTCATTCTTTCATTGTGGAGTAGATATAATGCACTTATTGATGTGGGTGGCTTCTAGCTTATTCACTTATGTGATTCCTATTCATATAGCAAAAACTCAAGCGCAAACATCAGTAGATCACCATTCATAAAACTTATCATTTATTCCACGAGGTTTGTTATCATTAAAACATTCATAAAAAAGATTTTTGCTTCAACAGGAAGATCTGGAGAAGGCTGTAAGTTTAGCTAAGGAACTGAAGCGTTCGACAGTTGCAGGAGAAAGGGAAATCTCTCCTCTCATCTGGAGATAAAGAGAGAAAGTACCTCTGAAGCACAACAGTTAGAATCTGCTTCTGGATCTGGTTCTGATCAAGGTAATGCTGCTATCTTAATTAATTTAGAATTTGATGATGTTCCTGACCTTAACACTTCACTAGAAATAGCCCCATCTAAACCTTCTTCGCCCACTGAATCTTTTATCTTTGGAGAACTCAACACTAATGACTTTTTAGATGCTCTCAACAAGAAAAGAACACACATTCTTGCTGACAGAGAACACTCTGACAGAGAAGAAGCTGCTTCTGATTATGTTGAGGTAGCTAATCAGTCATCCCCACATACTTCACCTAAAGCCCTACCTTCACCTCAACCATCAAACTTTTCTTCCCCTCAACCTTTGGACATCCCATCCCTCCAAACATGTTTACCTGGTGAGAAACCAAACCTGGAGAGAACTTACCAACCTCAGACTAAGGCATTTATCACCAAGATCATAGAGAACAGAATTCTAAGTGATGCTAGTGGTATTCCTCAGTCCTGCATCCTAACTGTTCCTTCTTTTAGTTCTAGTTCCTCTTCATCTTTAGAAGAACTTGAAAAACATTTGGGTGGTGAGTTTCCCTCTGAATCAACCTCAACCATTCCATCAGACACAACTCCCCATACCATCCAACCTGTTACTACTTCTGATGCTGACTCAGTATCAGAAGCTGAACCACTAATTGCCCAACCAATTCACTTTGCCAAACCTGAAGGCTCTGTTGTTCTTCTACTCTGTGGAGCATCAGAATCTGACTTACCTTCATCTGAAACTGACCTTCCATCATCTGAACCTCAACCTGCCTCTGATGCAAACCTGATTAATGTTTCAGAACCTCAAACTGAAACCTCTGATCAGATTGTATCAGAATCAACCATAATACCTAACCCTACCCAAATTGCAATCCCATCTCCCAGCTATCAAAATATTGCCCAAACATCTTCATCAGATTTTAATTTAAAAGAGGTTTGCAACAATATCTTCAAAAGCTTGGAAGAGTTGGTGCTTATTAGAAAGCATCACATTCATGAGGTTAACTATGTGGAAAAATGGAACAAGCTGAGAACCTTAGTCAACAATACCCTGGACACTCTACAGTTTGTCTCTGTAGTCTCTCAGCATGAGGCACTTCAGACATGGTTGTCTGATGTAGTTAGGAGCATGGAGACTGTGGAACTCAGAAGAAATACTTCAAGACTGATTGAATGTGGAACTTCTTCAGGAGTGGTAAATGCTGACAATGCTGATTTATTGGAAATCCCTGAGATTCTGAAGTATGGTCTTCATAACTCACTCTTGGGAAAGTTTGTTCAGCAACCACTAGATCCTAACAACTTGAAGCTAGACTTGGATGAGCCTATCATGAAGCACATGTTTGAACAAGTTCAAGTGGAGCTGGTAGCACAAAGAGCTAGACAGGATGTTCTGGAAAGCAAGATTCAGGAACTGAGTGCAAAGCAAGATCAGATTCTGACTAGTCAAGATGAGATGAAGTTTGGGATCAGTGCTATTTTGGAGCTTCTGAAGAAACCTCCTCAACCTTAGATTGCACACCCTAGTCTTTAAATTTTAACTTGCTTCTGAACAATGTTTAATTTGTCTTTCTTCTGAACATCATTTTCTGTCTCTGAATGCAATGTTTTTGTACTATTTATGTGTGCTCAAATAGTTTGCTCTGATACTTAACTTTGCTACTTGATTGCTTATCTGATTGCATTTTTATCTCACATCTGAACTCTCTCTTTGTCTTAAATTCTTGAATTTTTTTTGTTGATGACAAAAGGGGGAGTAAGTAACAAGTATTTCAGGCTCTGAGCCATGTCAAAATATAAGTTAACTTCTCATCTCTTAGCCTCTGATTAAATTTATGTGAAAAATCACTCAGAAACCTTTTGAATTTTTCACCTTTTTTATTTAAATTGAATTTATTTAACCTGGATAAGACTCAGGGGGAGCTTACAAACCTCACCCTGTGGATTATCAGACTCAGGGGGAGCTTACAAACCTCAGACCCTGAAGTTAACTTGTTAGTTAAATTAACAATAATTTTCTATTAATACTTGTGTTTGTCATCATCAAAAAGGGGGAGATTGTTGGAACAAAATGTATGAACAAGTCCCTTTTGAGTTTTGATGATAACAAAGTGTTAAAAAGAAAATTGGATATGCTAATACTTGCTCTAGTGTGCAGGACCATATACTTAAAAATTATGTATCTAACAGTGGTTCTGAAAGATCAAGTTAAGAGAGAAGAAAATTTTTGAAGCTTGTGTTGCAAGTCTGAAGACATTCATGATCTGAAGGTCAGAGTCTGAAGAACAGTGTCTGAAGATCAGAGTCTGAAGAACAGTGTCTGAAGACTGAAGTCTGAAAAAGAATCAGAAGTCAACTGTTGTCACTGTCAAAAGGACAAAGTACAACCATGACCTCTGTAACATCCTCAGAGTCAGAACGATCTCTGCAACTTTGTCTCCTTAGACAGAACATCCAATCCATTTTAAGGAAACAATTCAAACGTTATTCTTCTGGTACGCATACCAAATCAAGGAACAAATCAACGTTGGTTGAAGCTTCAATTCAAACGACTCTATTGATGATCTGACACCTTCTCAACGTCTCTCTCTATCCCTCTATAAAAGGACTGAGGACTTGAAGAAGAACATACAAGACTCTACAATTTTGAAAGTGCCAATACTCTGTCAAATTCACTACGCATCAATAACTTAGAAATTCTTTCAAACTTTCTCATCTTAGAATTTCTTAAGTATAGAGTTTGAAAAACTGTGTTGTATTCTGTGAACACCACTGATAGTATATCAAGTGTTCAACTCAAACATTTTTATTTGTAACTCTGTTTGATTAGAAGTCTATTGCTTTTGTGCTTGAGCAATCAGAAGTCTCTTGCTTGTGTGCTTGAGCAATTAGAAGTCTCTTACTGTGTGTTTGAGCATTTGGAAGTCTCTTGCTTGTATGCTTGAGCATTTGTAACTATTTGGATTATAGTGAAAAATCTTTTGTAAGTAATAAGGGGATTGGACTACTTCCGGGTTGTGGAAGGAACCAGGATAATTGCTTGTGTCTTTCTCTCTCTCTCTCTCTCTCTCTCTCTCTCTCTCATTTACTCTCTATCTGCTATAACATAACTCTGAAATTAGCTTCAGACTCTGATCAACATCAGACTCTGAACTAACTCCAAGTTTTTGAGAAAGAAAAAGGCTAACACAATTCAACCCCCCCTTCTTGTGTTTTTCTCACCTTCATGTTGTTGTTATGGATGTTGTCTGAACTACACTTGTTTATTATTTCTTATTAATGAATGTATTTCTTACCCTCCAGTGACTGTTGTTGCCACATCCCTTGTGGATGTAGATTTACAGGATTGAGTATTTTGCTATCGGTGAGTCGTGATGGGTTGTGGCTTGACGCCTAACTCATGTTTTTATGCTTTGCTTGGAGATGTCTAGAGTTAGGAGCTTTGATTAGGATGTCTTATAGGGATTTTATTTTCGTACTCTGTTGGAATTATTTTGAGTGATCTTTAAGATCCAGATATGGATGTATTAATTTTGAGATGACCCTAGATGATTATATGTATGTTGAGATATTCCGCTGTGATCTGTTTATTTTTATTGATGAGGTTTTCATATTATATGTTTAATATGAGCTTTATGAGAAATGTAAGGTTCCAATTGCATGTTAGATGTTTATTTATCGTTGATTAGTAGTCTCAGGGATCGGGTCCTTGCAATTATCGTGTGGATTGTGTAGAGGCATCATTACTTTTGTTTTGTTAGAGATCATCCTTTCATAGATTGATTAATTGTTTATCAAATTTATTCTGATAAGTGATTAAAATTTTGAAAAACCTCTTAAAATCCCAATAGGCCTAACTTAAGCTTTTGAAGCATTGACATTATTTGATGAAATTTTATAATGAAATCAATATTGCTTCATTTTGAGTATCCATTGAACGTTCAGTCTGATAAGATAATATAAATAAAGGCTTCACTCCTAACTTGACTACGTATATTGAATCAAAGCTAAAATTTGATTCCGGCCCTAGATTATATTCTTCATTTCAGTATCATTAAGTACCAAATGCATTTGCTTGAATGTACTCCATTAATTTTTTTTTAACGACAAAATTTATTAGTAACCAAATATATGTTTAAGACGAACAGAGACAGTAAGGCAGAAACAACAAAGCAAATGGTGCCGTATAAATGCGGATCACCCAAAAGAAAACTAATAAAAACCAAAATTTTAATTGATCATAAAATTGCAAGCAAGCAATTTGTTATTACTGTGACCATTATGATTTCCATCACCTCGTGTTTTTTTGTTGCATATACTTCTAGGTTGTGTGTTATAAGTAGAACAAAATAAAGGACACCAAATAGTTGAACTTGAATAGGACTTATTTATCTGGTAATACTTTGATTGGATGTATTTGATGTGCTTTATAAACTTTGAACTTTGGATCAAGGATATTTATTTTTTTGGTCTTGCGCTATATTGTGAAACTTTGTACTTGTTATCTATTAAATTGAGTTTTTTATATACATATTTTTGCCATTCTAAAAAAAAAGAGTTTTTATGTGTATGTAAATGCGTTTGTTGGTTTATGTTCCTTTTTATTATGAAAGATTGCTTGTTCGATTGAATACTATTGTGGAACATATTTGTGAATTTCTGGAACTTCATTGAGATTTGATTAAATGCTAAGTAGGAAGCTATTAGCTATCAGCATTTCTTAGATTGCTTGTTATCTATTAAATCAAGTTTTCATGTGTTTGTAAAATGAGGTCGTGTTCCTTTACTTAAAGCATAACTGCAGTTTTCACAGTTTCTTTTCTTAGTTTATATATGAACAATAATTTTTAGTAGTACCAGTAAAAGTGATGTTACGACGTTATGAAAGACATCAATTTGGTTTATAGTGGCGGCTAAGACCATCGTAATAAGCAAGATTTAGCCTCCGTGATTCATACGTTTTTTGTAGGGTTACTTCTGTATTTTTTTTGTAGTTCAAAAAGTGAAAATAAATATAATAATTTATTAAAATTTATTTAAAATTAATACATTTGTCGCTAAAGATAAGACCCTTTTGAAAAAAATACGGGAATTAAAAAAGTTGATTGTTGAATTAATTTTATTGACGACTACTATTGATTTACATGTTTACCCTTTAGGAGAGAGAATTAATTAATTTTCACATGTATTAATATTTATTATATATTGCAGAAAAATATGTAACATAAATACGAGTAAAGTGGTAAAGAAATAATTAATGCACATTAAAATTTGAAATATGTCTTATAAAAAGGGACGAAGAATAAACTCAAAAGAGTTTTAAAATTACGGATGGAGCTAGTGTAAAGGTCAACATTTGGACTATTCTCTCTCTTTATATTAAATGGACCAATATTTAATAATCCTCTCTCTCATCATTACTATAAGCAAATATTCTCTCTTTTTTTAGCAAATATTCTTTTTTTTTAGGGGAAGCAGATATTCTTTTATCATAATAATTAAATAACTAATGTATATGGAATATATTAAAAACTAGATACATCAATTATACAATAATTTTGAAAAAGAAACAATTATAATAATGACCGGATGGTTTAACAGATTGCAATTGAACAAAGTTTGAAAAACACAATTTCACTTCTTAAAAAAATCATTAATTATTATTCATTGTAATTCACCAAATTACAATTCATTGTAATTGACCAGAATGAAATTAATAATAATTAGTTTTTTTAGGTAAAGAACAATTCGTTCATATTGAAAATAATTTAATTAGTATATATGTACAATAATTTTATCTACGTGTATCCAATGATGTGTTACCACATATTAATGAATATGACAACACAAAAGTTGTTATATTTATTAATTGAGATAGCAACACATCATTTGATGCATATGTAAAATAATTGTACACCGAAAAAAAAATATTAATTAAACTCTATTAATATATTTATCCAAATACTCTATAAAACCAATTGTAAAATCAATAAGGAAGACACAAGAAAAAGAGGAGAAATAATAAAGAAAAACAACACAAAATGAGTCAATATTTTTCTCTCTTGTTGGTGCTTCTTATTCTATGTGTTGCTTCCTCCAATTCAATTTCTGCCAAAGTTATTGATGTAGATGTCATTTGTAAAGAAGCCTCCAATCAATCATATTGCTCAAATCTTCTCAATTCAAAGCCAGGAGGAGCAAAAGATGTAGATCTTGTCGACCTTGCACGATACACAATTGATGTGCTTAATCATAATACGTCCGACACACTTAATCTAATAATTAGTTTGGTTCGAAGTGCTGAAAATGCTACGGTAGCAAGCTATTATTATCGTTGTAATATTGATATGTTGAACAATGATGGTAGTGTCGTAACTAGGCTTGGGGATGCACAACTAGATTTGAATTACGGAAGGTATCCAACCATGGCTAAAGATTCAGCTGATATTATGAAATACATTCTTGAATGTAATGATATTCTACATAAACATGAAACCAACCCTTTACTTGAAGAGTATGTTGAAAATCTTCGACAAGGTGCTCAAGTTTTTCAAATTATAACAAAATATTTAAATCTTGGAAAATAAATTAGTTTTTGAGAAGGGATAATTATTTGGATTGTTTCATAGTTATTTCATTTAGAGTTGTTTCTTTGTATTCTACTTTTGTCTATGAGGTGATGACTCGATGATAATAGTCTTGTAAAATGATTTTTAGTACCAATTTATTTAATAAATTATTTTCCCTTCTCCAATTCTTAAAAATGAAATTATTTTACTTTTATTTTAAAGGAATTCTAAAAAAATAGTAATAACAATATAATTAGATACTTCATCACCAACTATACATTGATTTGGGTATAACTAGAGTTGGATTCTTTCAACAATGTCTCCAAGCATTGTTGATGGAAAAAGTATGGCCGCAAGGAAAGACTCATGACTTAAAAGTGGCAAGCCAAGTTCTCAGACCCAATACAAGTGGCAAACAAATTTTCAGATGAAGATTAGTAATCATCGACTTCTAAGATAAATGAAATTCATATCCTTTGCAAATGCTTCTACTTATTTGATACCTGATTGTTTTCTGAAATAATTGGAGATATGGCTGGAGAGAACATGTGATTTTTTTTCTTTTTGATTGAGATAGAATATGTGATTGGGGTTTAATTTATATAACTTATGTTGATTCTTTTTTACACTATGTAAATTACATTTTATATATGAACATAATTTTTATTCGTACCAGTAATTTTTATTAGTACCGGTAAAAGTGACAATTACTGTGGTTCAAACTGCCACTTCACACACAAATTAAATTGCTGAAAAAGTGTACCCCGTGGAGGTTGAAATCGCCGTTTTACTCAAAAAAAGAAAAAAAATAGCCGATAATTTATTCAAAGCGTATTATGGCATTTCTTAAACCCGATTTTAAACTTTGTGCTGCCAAAAATAAGGCATCATCGAAGACGTCATTTTTGGCTTATAGTGGCTGCTACAATTGAGTTGTTTGATTTAGATGGGATAATAAATTGGATTGTTTATGAGTTGCTTGCTTTAGTATTTTACTTTTATCCATAAGATGCTAGTTTAGTTATAAAAACTAAACTAACATACCGAAGTTGGCATCGGGGAGAATTAAACTGAGACGATAACAGTTCAAAGTCCCAAGTCGTGACCACCAGATCAACCTCAATGGCTTAACATTTGGTATCATGTTGATTCCAATCATCAAGATTTCTTATCTAGCATGGTTCCACACGACTGGCTTAATGCGCCTTTTGGGCCATTACCCTTTCATATTCGATGCTACTGTTTGGTGGGATCACCAAAATATGATGTGCCTAAGAAATGAGAATTGGTCCCTCAACCATGTCTCTTTCAACATTCAAAGTATGATGGAAACCTTCAAAAATTGCTTTACTACCAATCCTAATGGCTTTGCGGACATATTCATCAAGTAGAAGAACAACAACCACTCTAGTGTGATCCTTAACGCTGATGGTACGTAGTTGCCTTGTCTCTCATTTTGAGTTGGCTATTGAGGTGTCTTACGAAACAATGCATGTTTCTACTTATCATGATTGTCAGGCTTCATTCAAGGTTCATCTGACATCTTTCATGCCGAGTTATTTGCGATTTATCAGGGTGTCATTATGGCGAAGGAAATGGAAATTGTTGGGCTTGTTTGCTATTTAGATTCCTTACATTGTATCAACCTCATCAAAGGTCCCGCCATGAAGTATCACATTTTTGTTGTCTTGATACAAGATATAAAAGTGTTGATTTACCAAATTAGTGTCAAAATATGCCACACTCTTAGAGAAGGGGACCAATTTGCAGATTTTATGGTCATGCTTGGAGTCTCATCATCAAATATTGATATTTTCTTCATGCTTAGGCTTCTAAAGATTGATGCGGCTGAAACTTTCTTTTCTAGAGAGTAGTTTATTTTCCTTTCTTCCTGTTTGTTTTTGTTGTGTTTGATTAGCCTTGTAAAAAAATAAAAAATAAACCAGTTGTCTAGTAGTACAATTGTTAAAGTGTTTTATTTTAGATATAAAGATATGAGTTTGACCGGGTAATTATATGTTTTCTTGTAAATAAAAAAATATAGCACAATGCTTGAATCTTCTATCCCAACCACATTTTATTCATCCACAATGCTTGAATCTAAAATTTTATTTAAGGAATCCAAATCTAATCCCTTTCGGACCATATATATCAAATATAGCACTTTTTTTTTTTACAAATATAGAACTTGTATGTGAAAGTATAGCAAAATGCATTCGAAAAAGAAAAATATGTGAAAGTATATATGGCAAAATGCAGAATTTTCGTTTTGAAAATAAATGAAGCTGAATAATAAAAATATTTACATATTCATGTCTATAACACGTACAAAATCATAAGATAAAAACACTTTCTATTCAAGACTTCAAATTGATAACTGACTCAACTATTGTAATTGGAAATAATCCAAATATTCATTTGACTTTTAGATTGAAAGATGTCAAAACAAATGTTGTGTCTGTTGTAAAAAAAAATTGTATGAACATTTTAATGATAACAAACTTTATAGAATAAACGCTAAATTTTACGAATGATGATATACTGATGTTTGCACTTAAGTCTTTTTACAGAAGTAGACAAGAAAGAAGTCTCTTACAAGTGCATATATATACTTAGTAGAAGAATACCAAAAACAGTGGCATCACAAACTCAAAGAAGATATAGAAAGAATATTGTTTGAATCAAAAGAGTGTTGATTGAAGATTCAACAAGAAGATGAATTGTATATTCATCCTCGTCACCACGTGGTTTTCAACAAAGCCTAAAAGATTCGAGGAATAAAGGGTTAATATTTAAAAGGTATACAAGATCACTCTTAAAGTCATGTGACAGAACACATATTGAGTTTTGTTACATACCTTGAGTATCTACAAGATATGAAGTTACAATAGTGATCTTCAAATAGTTTCTAAAAGAGTTTAAGGAAAAGGCACAAAAGTTTCATTCAAGAGAATGATTTATTTTACCTTCATGACTATATAGTTTCTGTAACATCTCGCTTAAGACTTAGATATTTATCAATGTTGGGATGATATATTAGAGATATTTTTAAATGAAGGACGATTTGGTAAATGCCGCACAAGGGCATTATAAATGGGCCTAAACCCATTCTTCCTTCATTTTTCCTTCCCACTTCTCTCACTAGAAATCAGATTTTCTCTCCCATTTCTCTACTCTTCCTCACGCCCTTACTCTCTCATTCCCTAATCATCCATTTTCTCCACTTTTCCTCAAGAATCTGCAAGCAAGCACAACTTTGGGAACTTTGAGTCAAGAGAAACTAAGTGTACCAATAAAGGAAGGAAGGAATCAAGCTAGGGTTTGAGGAGAAGCTTGGCAGAGACCAAATCAAGTTGTTCTGGTGAGTTCTTTAGATTAGAACCCACCTTGGGTAAGTTTTGGGTGAAAATCTCTTATTTTGAAAAGTTTGATAATTTATGTCCTAAATCCTTAATGCATGCTAAATCCTTGTTTATCCATGAACTAAATCATCAATTTGCAGTAGAAAATCATTCCTAACACTGTTGGGAAGCTTGGGTAAATTTGGATAAGTCAAAATGGTGAAAAATCACGTTTTTGAGCAAGTTTTGTACTGTCATGCTCGCTACAGCGAACTGGAGCTCACTCAAGCGAGCACCACGTTTTTTATTCTGGACCACCTCGCCCCAACGAGGCTTGGCAGAACCAACATGGTCTGCTAAGCTGCGTTAGGTGAGTTGATGCGTTTAGGCAAGGTGTTTTGCAATCGTTTTCAATGAAAACCCTGATTTCCAAGGAACACCATTTTGACATATCCGAAAGGCTTCCAACGGATGAAAGTATAAGGGAACAAGGATTAGGAAATGCATTAGAGGTACAAGAGTAAAGGTTAGAAGAGTAGGGAAGTTATCACTAGAGAGATGATGAACCCTTAAGTACGACATATGACAACGATATGTCTATAACCTAATAGGTTAACAGGAATAAAGACATATTTAATTAAGCGTACGAAAGTAACTAGGAATGTATTTCAACATTCAAAGCTTCAGATAAGACTAGGTTAAGGCGTGCCTCTTGTAGTTCCCACTAGTTGGAACGTCAAAGGCCACATATAAGTTAAGAATTAATTAAAAGTTAAATTGTGTCTCCAGTGTTCTCGCTAGTTAGAGTACGGGGGTTCCGGATATAGCTGGAACGTTGAAGTTACCATCCGCGAGGATAGCCACACAAAAGTAAGTTAATTAAAAGTAAGTCGTGACTTTATGACTCCACGTTAGTAGTGGAGTTAAGGTATCCCGTTAGTAGTGGTTAGGCGTTCTTTAGATGTAAGTCCTACACGGCAATAAGATAAGTAAGTCGTGATTCTCAGGCTCCCCGTTAGTAGTGGAGTCGAGGTTCCCCGTTAGTAGTGGACATGCATTGTTTCTATGTAAGTCCTGCATGGCGACAAGAGGAGTCTGGTGACTAGCCTCAGATAGGAATTTTCACCGGTTATCAGCAGGGGATGTACTCCGGGGTTACTCCCCTCGGATGCATTCCATAAAATCAACTCAGATAATAATTGTTTGTTACACGCTAACATGCTAACTTAATATTGTCAGAAAATACTTATTATGATTAGAGTAGATATCAGTTATCAGATAGTGATCTTAGTTTTCCCCTCAATCACTAAGTTATCAGACTGTAGTCTAGATTCCACGACTACACAGTATAGCAGGCACAAACACGTATAAACCCGAAATGGGTTGAGATTAGTGCATGGCAATCATAGGACTCCCCGAGGTTGCCAGCAGATAGGATATGTGGAGATCACTGAGACATTATGTCTCATCCCAATCATTTTGATTTCAAGTACTCAGGTAGCTCACAGAAAGGGTAAGGAGAAGGCTGATGATTGATCGTTCTAGCTTTTTGACCCGATACTTGTTGTACTAGTTCGTTATGTATTCGAGAAATGTATTGTATAATACTATGTTCCAGACACATTTTGTACCATGTGGCAGTTGTATTGACACTCTATGTTTATGTATCTTTATCAGACAAATTTTCTGTATTGTAAATTAATGTATCCAATACGAAATTTTAACACTTGTATGAGATCCTAGGCAATCTCTATACGGGTGTTACAATTCTCATGTATCTTTGAAGAATTAAGTATAATCTTACAAATGCAGTTTGTGTGAGAAAACCACAATAAAATCAAACAAAGCATTATTTTTTGTAGGGAAATATTAACGAGTGCAATAAGAGCACTCGTTAACAACCTTTAGATAATATGTTTTTATAGAAATTGATGCATTCAATGCATTGTAAATTGAACTATTTAAATTTTCCTATAAACATTTTTTTTAATTGGAGATCCTTAAAAAGTGTCCTTAAAGCACTCGTTAGGAAGACATTTTTTTTATACTAAGTTAAGCTTTGATAATCCTAGCACGAGACATTTGTTTGGTAGGATGATAAAAATTATGGAAATGTTAACGAATGCCCCTGAGACACTCTTTAAGACCTTTAAATGATAATTTTTTATGAAGATGTGTGTAATCAATACATTGAAAATCGGAATATTTGACTTTTTTATAAAATAATTTCTCTTTTTGGAATCCTTAAAGAGTGCCCCGGAGCATTCGTTAACAGGACCCTAAAAATTAATAGCATGTCTGACAAAAGGGTTGCATTAAATCGTGAAGCTTAGTTTCGATGTAGTAAATGCAACAAGACTTTAGAATATCAAGTCCTAAATCAAATATGAAAAAGATACATTGGGGGTGTGTATTGGGGGTATGAAAAAGACGATGTCTAAGAATAATTATTCTAATTATAATTTTTTTTAATCGGAATAATTATAATATATAAAAATTCAAATATGAATATTTAAATTTTAAATTGTGAAATTTTAGTATATGTTTATAAAAATTAGCTATAATTTTGGGTCAAAAATTATAGCTAATAATTATCTATTAAATCAAGTTTTCATGTGTTTGTAAAATGAGGTCGTGTTCCTTTACTTAAAACTAATGCATTTTTTGTCCCCTAATTTTTTTGTTCATTTTCACAGTTTATATATGAAAAATAATTTTTAGTAGCACCAATAAAAGTGTCATTATACGCAAAAAAAAAAAAATACTTAAAAATGTGTACACTATAGAGGTTCAAACTTTGTCAAACTGCCGTTTTATTAAAGCGTATTATGACAGTTTGTATAATAGTCCTTCTTAAAGCCGGTTTTCAACTTTGTGCACCTGAAATTACGACGTCATGAAAGACATCATTTTGGTTTATAGATTAGTGGCGACTAAGACCGTCGTAATAAGCAAGATTTAGCCTCCATAATTCTGTAATTTTTTTAATTTAAAATTTGAAAATAAATATAATAATTTATTAAAATTTATTTAAAATTATTACCTCTGTCCCTAAATATAAGATTCTTTTGAAAAAAATACGGGAATTAAGACCCTTTTAGACTATTCTCCCTGTCTATATTAGATGAACCAATATTTGATAATCCTCTCTCCGATCATTATAAACAAATACTTTTTTAGGGGAAGCAAATATTATTTTATCATAATTATTAAATGAATAATGTATCTAGACTATATTATAAATCAATTATACAATAATTTTGAAAAATAAATATCTACTTATAATAATGACCGAATGATTTAATAGATTGCAATTGAGCAACGTTTGAAAAACACAATTTCACTTCTTTAAAAAAAAAATCATTAATTATTATTCATTGTAATTGACCAAATTATATATAGTTCATTGTAATTGACCAGAATGCAATTAGGAATAATTTTTTTTAGGTAATTTATTTCAAAAAAATAATTTGTTTTTTTTAGGTAAATAATAATCAGTTCATATTGAATCAAATTTATTTAGTGTATATGAACAATTATTTTACACATGAATCAAATGATTTGTTACCACGTTAATTAATGAATAAGGCAGCGCAAGAGCTGTTATATTTATTAATTGACGTAACAACACATCATATAATACATGTGTAAATTCATTGTACATTGACGTAATATACTAATTACTCCAACATGAATTTAATTAGTATATTCTGTCAATGTACAAATTTTTTTAAAAACTTTCAGTGTATAATTATTTTACACAAATGTATTGTCATGTAAATTAATGAATACTAGTGTGATGCCCGTGTCAAGCACGGGAAGTTAACGTACTTATAAAAATTTAATAAAAAATATTATGTTAAATTAAATTGAAAGTTAATTTACTCAATCACACTCCATCGCCACCCACTACCACCCTCTTCATTCAAAATCCAAATCAGTTGTTACGAATGTAACCACAACTTTGTGATGGTGTGACCGGCCCTCAACCACTTAGTAGGACAATGCTTGGTTGTTGTTGTAAAGTATCATAACAAATAGAATGTGACATGACATTATATGATAGAGAAAACTACTTATCAGAAAAGTATCAAATTGCAATGCTTAAACTGAGTTGCAGCACGTTGGATGTTGCCTGTTTAGGGCCTTGCACCCGATGCACACACGAACTTCATCTAAACTGTATTATATTTTTATTGGTATGGTATAGAACCATGACTATTTCAGTGAACTCTTAACACGCACGTACACACAATGAAAGCTACATGTAGTAACACACCCAGTAGTATATGTTAACCTTCAAAGTAACATATAGGCTACACATAATATTTAACCTTCAGCAGGTGATTGTCAAAATTTACAAACAGAGATCCCACAATTGTTGTTAAATTTAGTATTGAATTACATAACGGTATGTCAAAACTATAATAACTCAACAATATGTAAAAAATTAACTTTGTCTTTATGAATACATTGTCTTTTGCTTTGTCATCAATCATCAAGCAGTATTTTATGAATACTCTAAAGTCTAAAGTACAAATAAAGGGATCTTTAACTGGTTACAGCTTACACATATAACTAACGGGTGATCGGCGGATGTAAATATTGCAAGCAAATGGAGCAAACATGTCATAGTTAGTTGCCTTCCATCTGCAGCTAATCCTGCTACATCATAAGACGAGGATCCACGCAATGAACATGTTAAATGGGCTTGGATCTCATCTCAAAAGCAAGCTCAAACGATGAGGGTACTCAAGCATATTTATACACTCAACAGCCCGAAAACATAAGCAATGTGGGACTAATAACAAACTACAAACAATTTCAAAACCAACTTCAGCAAAACAATTGTGATCACGCTGTTTTGGGGCACGATCATGATCATAATTTGTTCGTCACGCAGATCCTAATCTACTAGTAACAAGAGTAACCTTAGCGCAAAATGCTTTCCAAACACCTTTTTATTACTTAGTTTCTTTATTTTTCCCATTTTTGGCAAAAGGCTTTAATCACCCCACTGTTCCTCCACTCGGCTATATCAATTCCAAGCCATTAATTTATTTTCGTAAGTCATTAATCTTTTCTTCAGGCTATATAAGGCATTGAAAACTGTAGAAAAAAACCAACACAAGATATTTCAATGTCAAAAGGTGTAGGAATAATTACTGTTCAACTCTCACACCTACTCAATAAAAGCAATCTTAAGTCCTCTTTACGTATATTTGATTTCAATTTTAAAAGTGAAAAAACTAATTTTGATATGTTTGGATGTTTTTTTAGGTAAAATTACACGATTTGTCCCTTAACTTAATTTTAGTTAACACTTTTGTCATTTATTTTTTTTTCCCATTTAGTTATTTATGTTATAAAATGTCAACAAAGTTATCCTTTTTTATCAAAAAAATAATCAAAAACTCCAAAAAAAACCATCAGAAACTCATCAAACTCATAAACAAACCCAAATCTTCATCATACAAATCAAGAAACTCAGATTTTATTGAAAAAATCTCATTAAAAATAATAAGAAATTGTCATTTTAAAACATAAAGGACTAAATCAGGACAAAAAAAAGATAAAAGACAAAAGTGTTACTATAAATTAAGTTAAGGGACGAATTGTGTAATTTTGTCTTTTTTTATCTAAAATTTATTTTGTTTAAATGGAAATCCAAAGTTCGAACCCCGAACCCTATATATCAAACGTAATGTCTCTAATAATTGAGTTATGTTCGCATATTGAACAACTAATGAGTCAATTATTCTTCGGTCTTTCAATGTACAAAAATACCAGAAAATAATTTAAGCAACATAGGGTGAGATTACATCTCAATGAGTCCACGAAAAAGGGATGAAACATGATTCTTGCCTTTAGTGCGAGAATGATTACATAACATTAAATCATTAATTACATCGTTCTTACATCTAGACTAGTCCCTTAGTTGTACTTAAGGATCTAGATTGAACAACTGGACATAATATTAGTCCCAGGCAAGTTTGGATCCATGGACATAATATGTGTATTGACCCCACTTACACTTTCTTGCCTATACATTCATGAGAACTCAGCTAGCCATAAAATGAAGTTTTTTTTTTCCTGTAAAGATTCTGGATATGGAGGGCTTTGTCGATGAGATGAAAAAAATCTCATGGAATTGGATTCTAGCAATAAATAAAGGGGTGTTTGTTTGTATTATGAATGGTATTCGAATTCATTGCTTTGTCTCAATAATTAGTGTAGGGTGTCTATTTTAATGGGTCAAATATTCATTGTATATTTTTGTCTCGGTTGTGAGTTGAGTACCTATTGTAATTTTCTCACTTCCATTTAATAAATAATTTTGTTGTTTCCTTCAAAATAAAGTAAAAAATTGTTGTTAAAAAAAGCGATTTGGAATCGAGGAAAATATGGTACAGCCCTAGACATCTTAAAATAGCTCAAAACAACAATTATCGACTTCCCTGCACTTTTGCGAAACATAAGTTCATTCAAATCACTTAGAATGCTTACTAGCATCAAATTAGGGTGGAAATGGACAATCAAGAATTAACATGTCAAGGCATGCAAAAGGCAAGCAACAACTTTAAACTCAACATACCATATCGAATCATTCCAACCAAAGATCATTGAGAACACAATGCATGCAACAAGGTTCATACCCATACATACATTTTCTATATCATGGAATTTGTAAGAAAACCAAACCCGTTTTTTTTGGTTAAAAAATCCAAACTCAAATTTAACCACAAGTGAAGAGAAGGGATAATGGGTTGTTCAAAAATGGTTTTTATGAAGAAGACTGAAGGATGGAGAAAGAGATTGGGGAAGGTCTATATGACTTTATCATACAAGATTTATAACTGCATGCTCTCTGAAAATTGTACCGTGCAAGTATTTAAAGGGAAAGGAAATTTTAAGTATTTTTTACTCTTATTACCCTCACTCAAATGTGATATAATCTCTCACGGGTCCTACTTCTAATTTCTAATATTAACTCTTCTAGTTTTCTCAACTTAGTCTCATCAGTCATTTGGACCCAAAAAAAAGGTCTCATGAGTCATGACACTCCAATGAAACTAAAATCTAAGGTCTAAGCAAGGATGATCAAATGCATTATTTAATAAAAATAATAATGGATCCTAATTAAAACTATTCATAGAGACTGACGTTAAGGGATGTTACATCTAATTACCAAAAAGAAATTTTATTTGACCAAAAAAAAAGGAAGAAATTATATTTTCTTCTATGGAATGACTTGTTTTGTGTGTGTATGTGAGTTCTTTAAATCTTTATTATGAATGAATTATTCAAAGATGGTCTTGTATTTTACTTTCTCGGTCTCAATTAGATAAGATCAAAAAACATCAAAACCAATAGATTCATTTATTGTTTTAATTTTTTTAGTTTTTTTACATACTAGTAGTAATAATTTAAATGAGAGTAAAAAGGTAATTTAAACTACTTCTTAATGTTGTAATTTTTGTATAAACGAGACCAAAATATTCTCCAAAAATTGTGCTATCACGGTGCTATTTTTGAGTCATTCACACGTGATTGGACAGAACATGTTAACTTGGATTCCAGTCCAAACACAACGACATTTGTTTCCTTTTCTACTTCACTTTTTGTGTGTGTACTTTTGCACATACTACAAGGCTTCACTTGATTTTGAGGAGGTATCAAACTATCAATTTACTCTGGGATTTGGATTCCTGCATTCACATACTCTATTCAAGTTGCTTTTTTTTTATTCAAATTAAAATAAATATATGATGGAAGGACCAAAATTTGGTGATTTTAAAATTGGAGAATCAATCTAATGAATGAGTAAAAATAGGGATACCAAAACTATAATTAAGCATATAAATTATAAACATGCTAATTTTTTCAATAATTTAAACTTTTTTTTGAAGGATCAATAATTTAAACTTATTATTCTAAAGTAATTATTCACATATGTAAATATATTATAGATGTCGCAAAAAAATATTAAAGGACAGTACACCTAATTTTTTTTCTTTAATTATATTTAAGTTTAATCATCTAAAAAATTATCAAAAGACCATAATTTTATTTTGTGTCCTTAAGTTACAAGTTAAGAAACTAAATATATAAGTATTTTCTCAAAAATTGTGTATTCAATACTTTCAAACTTTAAACGTTTGACTTTTCAATATAAAATTAACTATCAATTCCATTTTTAACTCTTTAACTTGTGCTTTCAGAACACAAGTTAAAATTACCCTAAACTAAATTATACCCGTAAATGTGTACTTGTTAATTTTGTGGTATTTTAAAAAAGAATAGAATAGAACAACTCACTTCATAGAAGGTCAGGTAACTCACCAATCTCTTCAATGAAGATTTACAATAAAATTGACAACATAACATATCAATTATATTGTGGAATTTGAGACTCGAACCAATTAAAGTGACTACGAGCACTAGGTCATATATCAACAATGATTAGTGCTATGTTTTACTTATAATTGGTGTAAACAATTTTCCATTTCCTTCATACGATCTCGCTTGCAAGACCTTTAAGTGAGAGACAATCACTATATAGTCACACCATCCATGAATAGTTGAATGGGTTTTCTTTCTTTAATGCACTTGATTTAATTATTTTAATTTGAAAAAAAATATATGTTAGTTGGTTGAGAGAGACGATTGCATGAAATACAAATCCCAAAGTGAGATGCATCTTTTGGTTTTGTTTGGGAGTTTGGAGGGAAATGGAAGGAAAGGCTTTAGAGAGTTGAAAATATAGGGGAAAATGATAAAATCTTTCACATTTTTTGAAAGAGTAATTTTTTAGAGAATGATAAATTAATGCTTATGATTAATATATTTTTAATTTTAAGAATATCATAACTACTTAGGTTAAATTTGAAGAATTCATGTAAACCCTCGAAAACCCCCTAAAATCATCCTCCAATACAATTTTTGAGTTCCCTAAATGAATAGGGTTTTGTATTATGAAAAAAAAAAACCCCAAAGTCTTTCCCCCTCATGTTATCTATTTCTTCAACTTGCTCATTCCTTTTTTTCCAAACTTCTCCCCTCCCTTCTCCCTTAAACTCGCAAACAAAGCCTTAAAGTCAAGTGAAACCTAGTAGTACCTATCTAAATTAATACACACCGACAAAAGAAAGAGAAATAGAAAAGGAAACATATATGTGTTTTGTTTGGACTAGGATATGGGGCAACTTCTGTGAGCATACATGCAACATAAAAAATGCATAGCAAAGAAACCACATTAACATGTTGACTGACCAATCACGTGTAAACGACCTGAGACAAGAATAACGTACTGTACGTATTAATTAAGTACTTTGAAGATCAATGAAGCAAGATTGCTACCAATGAGAAACACATTGAATTTAAACAATGTATTAGTACTATTTATTTATTAATGTCAAAACTTCCTATCACGTGTTTTAACACGTCTACTTAGGATTGATTATAGGTAAATTATGTTGTAACTTGAAATTTGGTTGGATATGGGTATCTTGTAGGAAACACTGATCCAAAATTTTATTTTATTTTTACATAAATTAATACAAAAATATAATATGTCATTGAATAATGAATATATACTCAATCAAATTTTAAGGGTGCCATTATGTTCACTTTAATTATAAAAATAATAAAATAAAAAACTAAAACTTATAAAACATATGAAGTCATACATTGCACAGTGCCTTTATCGTCTCTATGCTGCGACACTTTCTATGTCATCGTACCGTCGCCATAGTGTATACTCAAACCATTGAAATTCAATAAAAAACATTTTGATAATCGTGACTTTGAAATCAAATTTGAAGTGTGTTAGGCAAAATTTATCACCAGTATTCAGTACTCTGCCACGTTCTTTTCAATTTGTAATTTGTAGAGTTAGTAAGACTTGCAAGTAACATCATCTATATATTTAGAAGTTTGTCCATAACTGATAGCATTTGTTAACAATAAACTTATGTTAGACAGCCTGTTTTGATGGTATGACATACTATATTATAAATTAAACACGAGTATACGAAACAAAATTATTTTATTTTTTAAAATGTTGAATGCTAGCAACACTTTCTTTTGAACACTTTCTCTAATAGTATTGGATTAATTGTCCCACCACTTCATATGGGTTCCATTTCTAAAGTGTAGTCCCACATTGATTTAAATTAACAAGTGAGTGAATATTAGAGAGAGTGTTTAAAAGAAAATGTTGATAGCTAACACTACGCTTTTAAAATAGACCTTTAAGAAATTGGATTGTAGCCATGTCAACAACTAACTCACGATTTCCTCAAACTTAAAATTACCAATGGCACAATTATATTTGAGAATCATATTAAATATTGAAGCTTGTTGATAAAAGTTATTTTAATATTGTTAGATTGTCTTGTTTCTACATCAAAATACAACCACTTAATTTCGCCAAAAAAGGAAATAAAATACAAACATCATATGTGACGGGGTATATTTTTATGAAAATTTGTGTATCAATGTATTGAAAATTAAAGTATTTGATTTTTTAAAGAATAATTTCTTAATTTAGAATCCGTAAAAAATGTCACTAATTTATTCGTTAACAAGACTCTAAAATATTACTTTGACTAGAATCAAAGTTTGAAAATATGAACAGAAAAATATCACAAATGATAGTATTAGAAATAGTGGCCTCAAATGATTTAAAGGATCCTTAGAATTTTACTAACAGAACTGGGCACGAGAGAAATTTTATGTGAGTCCCCAATGCATGTAACTAAGAATGGTATAATCAAAATTTGAAAATATATAAACAGGAAAATATCACAAATGACAGTAGTATTAGAAATAGTGACCTCAAAGCAAGAAAAACACACAAGTCTCCAGCAAAATCAACATTATTAGCTAAGGCAAATAAAAATAGTTCAAGAACATAAAACTAAAATAAAATACTAAATTTCACTGTCATAGTCCTTGTACATAAATTATAAGCATAGAATGTGTTTACTAGCCGTTCAGATTAAATTCTTTATATACTATGATTTAAATGAGACTAAAAAAAGTAATTTAATCAGCATCTTAAAGTTGTAATTTTTGGAATTATACTATAATACTCTCCAAATATTGTGTTATAATTAAAACTTGAGGGAGTACATTATAATCAAATTCTATAGTCCTAGTTATAATCATTAATAGCCACCATAAAGTTTCGCATACTTGTTTCATCGTTCTTCACAGTGTTACTACGTACAATATTCTATTTTTGAGTCATTCACACGTGAATAGAACAGTAACATGTTCATTTGGTTTCTTTGGTGCATTTTTAATGTGGCATGTATATGGTCACAGCTGACATCATATTCTAGTCCAAACACAACATTTGTTTCCTTTTCTACTTCTGTTTGTGTACTTTTTCTTATAATAACTAGGCTTCACTTGATTTTGAGGAGGTATCATTTCACTTTGAGAATAGGATTCCTGCATTCATATATTTTCTATCTCTCCTCCAAGTTGTTTTTCTGTTTTTTTTTCAAATTAAAATAAATTAACGGTCGTGAAAGGGAAAAAGAACGTATCGATCGACACATAGATGGTGTGACTATAGTGATTCATGGTTCCTCATTTAAAAGTCTCACAAAAGAGATAGGAAAAAGGAAATGAAAAAGTGTTCACACTGATAAGAAATACTTAGCTCCAATCATTGTTGACATATGATCTACTACTCATACTTGTTTTAATTGGTTTAAGTCTCAAATTACACAATTAATAAGGTTATAATGTAAATTTTCATTTTTAGTTATACAAGCATATGAAAATATAAAATAAAATAAATATTAACGAATAATTTTATCTTTACAACTATAGAAAATAATGAAAAAAATCAAATCAAACAAATTCCATTATGTAAATGTTATTTTTCTTTTAATAGCAAAAAATTATATTCCTCACTCGAATACCATTAGCAAGAAACTCATGATCACAGTTTAAAAATAAATAATAAAAAACAGATATATTTAGGTCAATGAATCTCGTCTAGAAAAATTACTATTTTTATTTTAGTCCACAAATTTGATTTTTTTTAGTAGTTAAAATTTCACTCCTTAATAAATAAGTACTGAGAAATTTTCTATTTGAACACTCGTCTTTACATATTGCAATGTTTCAATCCACTAAGTTATGC
This sequence comes from Medicago ruthenica, assembly GCA_018208015.1. Classification (NCBI taxonomy): domain Eukaryota; kingdom Viridiplantae; phylum Streptophyta; class Magnoliopsida; order Fabales; family Fabaceae; genus Medicago; species Medicago ruthenica. Next base: position 55,755,887 of record CM031373.1, read on the forward strand.
ATAGGAGAACTCTCTAATAAGAAAAGGTTTGAAACTTTATTTTCCTTAATCAAGTGGTCAAGGGTTTGATCTTCATCTCTTAGACACATATCGACCCTTGACACATTCTTTTCATCAATTTGTAATTTGTTGAGTTAGTAAGACTTGAAAGTAACATCAATTATATGCTTAGAAGACTTCGCATGCTTAAGATGGACATAATTGATAGCATTTGTTAACAACGAGCTTATACTAGACAGCCTTTATTGATGGTTTGACACATTCAAATGAATAAAAAATATTTTATTCACACACATTTAACAAATACATATAAAAATCAAATAAAATGTATTTGACATTAAAATTTTGATATCAAATTATCATTTATCTATTAATATTTGTTGGATAGCAAAGTTATTACCAAGCGGTGGCAAAGATAATTTGATATTTAGCTCACAAATATGGTGATTATAAATTCAATTTCAATTTTTTTTAACTTGATAAGTTATCCCATTGTAAATTCTGTGAGTCGATGATTCTCCCTAAACATGAGGTTGTATGTACCTCTTTTAATCTACTCCATATTTTTGGTCCGAGTATATTTAAATTTGGAAGATCTCAAGTCCAAGCAGCCTGGATGAAAACCTATAAAGAATGGTCGGTCGATGGATATTTCACACAAATCTAAGAGCATATGTAACTAAGAATACTCTATAAAATATTTAATTGATCACTTTGACTATAGTCAAAGTCTAAAAATATAATCAGGAAAATATCACAAATCGTAGTATTATAAATAGTACCTCAAAATATAGAAAGCTGCCCAAAAAAAAAAAAAAGAGGAGAAATAGTGGAGCCAAATCAGACACATGAAAAAACAAATATTTACAAGATGAAAATAAATTTCAATATTTACAAGATGTTGTATATTAGAGTCAAATCAAATCACGAGACATCAAGTCAAAAGAAATAGAAATAGAAAAAGAAAACAACAAATATTTGTTGTGTTGTTTCAACTGGGATACGATACGAGGTTAGTTGTAACAGTACATGCGACATAAAAAGTGCATACTGCATAGCAAAGAAACAAGATAAACATGTTGACTGTCCAATCACGTGTTAACTACTCAAGACTAAAACATCTTACATATCTATGAAGATCAATGAAACATTGTTGGGGAACTTGCTATAATTAGAAACCCATTGAAACATCGTACACTTGTTTTAAATCGGCCACCTATAAATCGGACCCAAAACCCAGAACCGATTTAAAAAGTCATGTTCACCTGATTTAAAAAGTGTTTTCTGTACTAGTGTTGTGTCTTAATTATTCCCTGGGTTCCAAATTATAAATTTTTTAAAAGAAAAAAATGCCTCAATTTATGAGTTGTTTTACAATATCAATAAAATATTAATGTAACTTTTCAATAGTATATTTAACTTTACCATTAATGAGTGATAATTTTATAAAATAATTCATAATTTCTCTTTTTAATACGAAATTAATTACATTTTTTTTATTTGTGTGAAATAATAAAAACAACTTATAATTTGAGACGGATATTTTAGTCTCGTTTATACCATGTGTCTTGTTTCTCATGGCCACACATGAATTTTTAAAAAAAATTAGAATTTTTTTTAGCGACCGACTTTTCAGTCGCCAAGGTATGAAAATCAGTCGCTAATATGTTTAGCGACATAAATTGTGACTGAAAATTCAGTAGCTAAAGTAAAAACCGGTCTCTAATACATTTAGCAACATAAATAGTGACCGCAAATTGAATCGCTAAAGTATAAAATATTAAAAATTGATCATTATTTCGGTTGATGCTTATTTAGCGACACTTGAAATGTATTCTTAGATCCGTCCCTGGTTTAAGGTTTCACAATTTTTCATAAGGTAAAAATGATAAATGAGTGCATTGATTTTAATATTTTTTTGCCTTTGTCTAATATAAATTTATAATTGAGACATAAGGAAGTAGTAGTAAAACACAAAACCAACTTTGAATGATTCGCTAATAATACAAACAGATCAAAAGAAGTCAACTCTCTAAAGAAGTCAATGCAAAACAAGCCCTTCCATAGAAGAACATTTATTTCCTTTTCTTTTATTTTGTCATATAAAAGATTTCTGGTAATTAGAGAAATGAACTAAAATTACACAATTACAAGTCTCAAGATTTCCTAAAACTTCAAATTTCAAATGACACAATTATATATTACAATCATATTAAATATTGAAGATTGTTTATATAAAATATCTTAATATTGATATAATATTCTCTTGATTGGATATGAAACAAACTTTTAAGAAGAGTTGAATCTATTTCCTCTAATCAAAAGTACATTAAAGAGACACATCATTGCCTCTTAAAAAAATTACTTAGCAATTATAACAATGTCACGTATAAACTCAAATATATTAAATATAGAACACTTGTTAATGCCTACTAGTGTAAGTAATGGTTCATAATCGTAAAAAAAAAAAAAAAATCATAAGCAAATTGATGCTGCAAGAACCATATGTTTTCACCAACCCACACTTTTGAACAACCAAACCATTTCTCTATTCAAATTCTTGGATGTCTAGTTAGGAAACGAATTGTCTATCGTTTGGGTGCAAAAATTAGGATGATTTTCACCCATTCGAGAGAAGATTGTGTATATAATTAGATAGTGGCTGGACATAACACTAACTCGCGATTTCCTGAAACTTCAAAATTCAAACGACACACAATTATATATCACAATCATATTAAATATTGAAGATTGATTATATAAAGTATTTTAATATTGATAAAATATTATCTTGATTGGACTATGTTATAAGCTAAAAACGAATAAAATGAAACAAAATTATTTTATTTTAAAAAAAATAAGAATAATAAAAACCCTTTATGACATTGGATTGTGCCAAAAATGATGTACATCAATGGAAACATATGAATACATCTCCAAAGATGTTTTTAACATGCCTTCCTCTTCAAAAAAAAAAGCCTTTCAAAAGTGTGATAGTATTTCGAGCAACGGCATCCATGTACATGTAACGTTCGGAGACGGACCGTAGTACCTCAATTTTGTCCGGCCAATTAAAAAAGTTCAAAAATAATAGGTAATAATAACATGTATGAGTTTTTAATGTTTGCCATCATTTATTTTTCTTTTCTTGCGGAATAGAGTTCGAGTTTCATTTGGGACAGTTGTAATATGACCATAAATGTCATTATTCATTTCTTGAATTTAAAAAAATGAAAGTATTTTACTTTTATTTTAATAAATAGTATTAACTACTTAATTAGATATTGTGTTACCAACATGACATTATTTGTCCGAGTATAATTGAATTTGGAAGGTCATGGATGAAAAAATATGGTTGAAAGAAAAAATCCACTAAAAATGGTTGTCTGAACGATACTTCACACAAAAGTGTTACGAAGCAAGAAAAAAAAAAGTCTTCATTCAAAGTGGATTCAAAGCTCAGGGGTGGCCCTGAGGGTGGGCGGGAAGGGTGGCAGCTGATGGCGATTTTTGCAAGTGTACGAAATCGTTCAACCGAGTGTCGAATTCGAGGACTGCGTTATACTGCCAGAATATAATTTTAGAACTTAATTGAACAAAAAGGTACGCTATTTGTTTTATAACAATAATGAAAATTACGGAGAATAAAATTGGTTTAAATTCAAAAGGAGACAAATTGTCAGGGATATCGCCTAAATATGACCAATGAGATTTGTTAATGAATCATAACCGAATTCTCTAAATTATTCTTGTCCTAATTCCTTAGTGACAAGATCGTTAATTCTAAAATAAAACCCTAATTCCTTAGTGAATTCAAGATTAGAATTAATCATGAACGAGCAAGAATCGATAATTGGTTTCAAGGGTTTGTATCTATTCCTAGAATACAAAGGCAAGAATTTCTTATCTTAAAGCATTCATGCATTCAACTTCTGTTTCACAATATGAACCACAAATCAATTTATAAGCACAAAGATAAGAAATATGATTCAATAAACTTATTCAATGGTCAACATAAGGTCACAAGGCAAAAGTCATTATCTAGCTAATCTCATCCCTAACAATAGAGAAATTAGCTACTCATGTTTCAATTACATAAAATAGCAAGACTTAGAAACATTACACATAAAAAAAGAGGATGAAAAGCTTCAACTCCAGTCTCCTAGATTTGAACAGCTCCTTTCCAAGATCGATCTCAATGTTATTCTTCAGTTCCTCTCGCTAAAAATTCAACCCTTGCACTGAAAATGCACCTGGCTTTTAATGCAATAGTTTCTGAAACCGTCCCATCTTGCCACGACACAGGTCCATCGTGGCACGATGGCTTCATTAAAGCAACAAGTCAATGCCATCAAAGCTTCATCGTGGCACGATGAAAATCCCATCATGGCACGATTTTTCCAGAACAGAAATTCTTCACAAGACACTCTTCTCATCATGCCACGACACAGGTCCATCGTGGCACGATTAGGGATGACATTATTTGTCTGAGTATAATTGAATTTGGAAGGTCATGGATGAAAAAATATGGTTGAAAGAAAAAATCCACTAAAAATGGTTGTTTGAACGATACTTCACACAAAAGATGTTACGAATCAAGAAGGAAAAAAAATGTCTTCATTCAAAGTGGATTCAAAGCTCAGGGGTGGCCCTGAGGGTGGGCGGGAAGGGTGGCAGCCCAGGGCGCCATTTTTTAAGGGGCACCAAAATTATTATTTTTACTTAGACGTTAGTATTATATAGATATATTTATTTTTAATTCCCTTTGATTAATTCTATTGAAAATATTATTTGAGAACCTTGATTACGAATGAATCTTTTGAAATAAAAAATGTAAGAAGAAAGACATCCGAATAATTGAAAAGGTATAACTTTATTGATTCTTTCAGGGCAGCAAAAATCTTAAGACCGACCATGTGAAAGCTAAAGCTAGCCATAGCCCCTCTACAGTGCATGTAACTAATTAGTGATCTGTAAAATATTGGGAAATGCTAACTAATATCTTAGAGGTACTTTTTAAAGATTTTAAATAGTAAATTTTTTATAAATATTTATGTATTAATGTATTGAAAATTGAAATATTTAATTTTTTTAAAAAATAGTTTCTTAATTTGAAATCATTAAAAAGTGCCACATTGGTTCCACTGTTTTACAACTTGCTAGAGATTATATTAATGCTGAACAATTTAATAGAGTGGTTATTAATCCTAGACAGTTCTATTTCTAATTGATTACTATAAAGCCATTTCTATTTATAACAAAAACAAGAACAAATACAAATAACAACCAAAAAAAGTAACAAGATGTATAAGTATAACAAAAGAGTAAAATGTAAATAACAAGTACCATTCCAGAGTGGAGGAGCAATTTTGCCAAAAATGGGGAAAATAAAGAAACTAAGTAAAAAAAAAGGTGTTTGGTAAGTATTTTTTCAAAGGTATAGTAATAATTATTGCTCAACTCACACCTACTCAATAAAAACAATCTTAAGTCCTCTTTGTGTTTATTTGATTTCAATTAGCTAGGTATAATTTGTGGTTGACATATTCAAATATCATAGGATATACTATTACTAACAGAACTGGGCACGAGAGATATTTTATGTGAGTCCATTCGCATTCAGAGATAGCCTTCACAATGCATGTAACTAAGAATGATATAAAATATTTAATTTAATACCTTGACTATAATCAAAGTTTGAAAATATATAAACAGAAAAATTTCACAAATGATAGTTAGAAATAGTGACCTCAAAGCAAAAAATAACACAAGTCTCCGGCAAAATCAACATTATTAGCTAAGGCAAAGAAAAATAGTTCAAGAACGTAAACCTAAAAAAAAAAAGTAGTAAATTTCACTGCCATAGTCCTTGTACATAAATTACTTAGCATAGAATGTGTTTACTAGCAGTTCAAATTAAATTTTTTACATACTATAATTTAAATGAGACTAAAAAAAGTAATTTATTACATACTATAGTTTAAATGAGACTAAAAAAAGTTGTAATTTTTGTATAAGTTATGCTAGAATATTCTCCAAAAGTTGTGTTATACTAATTAAAACTTGAGGGAGTACGTTATAATCAAATTTTCATCAAATTCTATAGTCCTAGTTATAATCATTAACAGCCGCCCTAAAGTTTCGCAACCCTGTTTCATTGTTCTTCACAGTGCTACTACGTACGTTATTCTATTTTTGAGTCATTCACCCGTGATGTATTTGGTTTCTTTGGTGCATTTTAATATTGAAACAATTATATATCACAATCATATTAAATATTGAAGATTGATTATATAAAGTATTTTAATATTGATATAATATTATCTTGATTGGATATGAACTGAATTTTTAAGCAAACTAACACATTATATCAAACTTTTTAAAATGTTTAACTCATACCTAAAAAAAAAAAATGTCAGGTTATGTGTCATATTTATATATGCCTTAAATTAATATTCATAACAAACTTAGACCTAGAAATATAAGTCAAACATTTGACAAATAATAAATTCATCAATGTTTATGTAAAAAGTTAATCAATGTTTTAAGGGTACTTGTTAACATTTTCTTAAAATTAATATGTTCAAAATCAAGTCAAATTGAGTTGTTCAAAATTAATGTAGGTTGAATTTAATGGATGGAGGTAGACTCTCATAGCATTTCGAATCAAGAAATCTTAGCTGAGAAAAATTACACTTAACATTGTCAATAAATACGAAAGGACAAATCATATGTTTTTCTTGTTACAATATATTTTGGTGGAAGATATTCATTGACTTTTATCGATAACTAATCTTCATCTAAAAATTTAATTGAGTACTATTATACGGACCAATTACAAATATACTCACAACAAACTAGTAGTTGAATAAATTAATATTAGTATATTTTAGGTATATGAGCATATATATAAAAAGCCAGTAGTAGCACATAGATTTAAAAGTGGTATGTGTGAGTATGAAAAAGTCATGAAAGCGAATACTAATAGAAAGTGATTACAATAGAAGAAAGAAAGTGATGAATGAATATGAAAATTGGAACGAACGGAACGGAACGCAACGGCGTCGCTTCGTTTCTCTATCCAATCCAATCCAATCCAATCCAATCCAATCCAATCCCTTCTTCCACTCTGAAAATAAACCCTAATTCCCAAATTGAAGAAGAATTAGGGTTTCTCTCTCCAAATCAAAATTGATTCATTAGGTAGCTTTCTCTCTCTGTCTCTCTGTCTCTCTGAATTATTCTCTGAATTGTATCTTATCTATGCAAATTATAGAAATCATACGTTGTTGATTTTTTTTCCAGAATTAGTATAGTTTCTGTTTCTGCTATTCTTAACCTACAACTTTTTCCATTCAATACTACATTGACTCATTATTATTTTTACTTCGAATTTGAATTATTTTATTAATCAAACATAGATAAGTTAAAAAGCTCATTTTTCCTGCTTAGTGCAACTAGTTGTTTTGTGTCCATTTTGCTTTCCAGAATTAGAATTATCTATGATTTGAACTAGTTGAATTATTTATTAATTAGGAGGACTAAAACTAATATAGAAGAATCAAACATAGATAAGTTTATTCCCTGATTTAGTTAAGCTCATTTTTGCTGCTTAATGCAACTAGTTGATCAGTGTGTCCATTTTCCTTTCCAGAATTAGAATTATCTCTGATATGATGTAAGTTCCCTGATTTACTTGTTAAAAAGCTCATTTCTTGCTGCTTAATCAACAATTTTATCTCATTTTATCGATAGATTATTATTAATAACTGACTAGTTAAACCATTTATAGAACTAGACTAAGACAAAATTGATTTCCTGATTTAGCAGTCATTTGTTCTCTTCTATTTATCAATCAAACAAACTCTTAGAAATTTTAGTTTGGAACCTTCTTCTCTTATATATCTCTTACTTTAAGCCAAGCCTTAGGATAAGAATTCAACTACACTCTTATTTTAAAAATCTACAACTTTCTGAGAAAGTATGGTTGTTCTCAAGTTTTTGCTTCATTTTTTCTACATTTTTTCCACTATCAGCGTGAGTGCACTCCTTTAAACTACTAAGCCTATGTTTGTTTATTCGTTTTGCAATCCATGTTTTATTCAAAATGCAAAAAACTGCGTTAACAAAGAAGCTCCAAATCCAATTACTAGCTTCTGTAATTTCCTTTAAACTAAGCCTTTTAGTATGTTTAACAGGTAACTGTTGGGGGTCAGGGTATTGATCCCATTTTGAGGGATGCAGAAGCCCAGAAAATGACTCTAACCGTTAGCCAAAGGGGAGGCGGACAATACAGGACGATTAAGGATGCGCTTCTAAGCATTCCACGGCCGAATGCTAGAAGGATCGTCATATCAATTGGACCTGGAACTTACAGGTATAAGTTAACGTAATTGAATCATATCTGCTGCATGTTATTTTTGACATAGTCACACAACTGCATGCCTAATGCTAGTTTTGATAGTCGTGATGTTTCGGTTTGTTTCTTTTTCTTCAATTGTTGTTTGCTAGGGTTTGATGATAATTGTTTGATAACTCAAAGTGACCTACTCTTAGAGACTTAATTACTTTGAGAGCAGTGTAATGTGTTTGCATTTTTTGGAAACTTGCTCAAAATTTTCCAAGATTCGATTGTGACTATAAACAAGGCCAATTAAAAACTTAGGATAGAGTAAAATACTAACAGAAATAGGGAGGGCCTAAAAGGTTATTTGTGATGAGTACATTTTGCATTTTCCTTTACCATGCAAATGGCGTAAGGTAGAACCTAGGCCAAAAAGGGGATTTAGGTTTTCTGGTGTGAGCATGCTGTAATATTCAGTGACAACTTGAGTGCCATTTGATTGGCAAAGGGTCAAGTTTATCATGAGAGGAGCAAACATATTTATGTGAGGTACCACTTTTTGAGGAATGAGCCTATTATCGAAGTGCATAAGTTTGGCACAAGGTAATATAGCAGACATATTAACTAAACTAGTCCCAAAGAGAAACTTCATGCATATTTTGGACTTGATGAAATAGCTCAAATTGGCTAGAAAATGGCAGAAGTTGAAGGTGCTATATAGCTTTTAGTGAAAGAATTGAACTTTGTGGAATTAATTGTTTTGATACACCGGTAGTAATTTAAGAAAATGAAAGTGATGGAATGTAATTATGCATTGATGTTGTGTTGGTGTTGAACATGGACACTGACGCATGCCAGATACTAGCCATGTCTTTGATCTGAACTGTGTTGCTGTTATATAGCTATTTGTGACAGGATTGAACTTTTTGGAATTAATTGTTTTGAATTTTATCATATATGTATACACTGGTAATCGTTTAAGAAAATGAAATTAATTGAATGTAAGTATGTGTCGATATTGTGTTGATTATTAAATCTCAAGTGTCACAGAAAGATGTCTTTGATATGAAGTGTAATTGCTATATATAGCTTTTCGGAAGAGAATTGAACTTTTTGGATTGAATTGTTTCGGATTATATGATATATGTATATTTGAGTAATGGAATATGGTTAGGTTTATGTCGTTTATAGAGTTTGATAATGATTTGCCGAATTTGAGAGTACTTGTTGGGTAAGTTAAAGCTGTTATAGCAATTGAACATGATATATATATGTATCCTGTTATAGTTTGGTATATAAGGCATGTTTGGATTGACTTTTTTTGAGCTTATATATTGACATAAACACTTGTGAGACTGTTAGTGACAACTTATAGAAATAGCTTATGACATTTCCACAGGCTTGTTTAAACTTATTTCCATAAGCTCTCCATGATAGCTTACGAGAACAACTTATAGTTTATGTAAAAACAGTTTGACTTTATTTTATCTTTTATTAAAGAAATAATTTGTACATAAGCACATGATAAGGATCTATGCTTTTATGCTCTAAGCACTTAATTAAGCTGTTTACCCCAAACATTCAAATAATAATGTTTTTTTAATATGAAGCTAAATATCATATATTTGAGTAACGCAGTGTGGTTAGAAGTTTTCTGTTTATAGAATTTGATCAGAATTTCCCAATTTTGTGAATAGTTGTTGGATAAGTCATGGTTGTTGGAACAATGGAACATGATGTATCTGTATTCTGTTTTAATTTGCTATATAATTTTTTGAATTTGAACCTACATATTAAATATTTGAGTAATTCAATCTGATAAGAATTTGGTAAGAGTGTTGCAGAGGTCTAGAATAGTTATTGGATAAGTCAAGGCTGTTGGAATGATGGAAATAATATATGTATATGTACATGTATTCTGATTCATGTTTGATATATAATTTAGAAATTGATTAGAACTCGACTTGTTGTCAAAAGTAAGAAGTGGTGTGTTTTGGTTCTATTAGAGAGGTGAAACCAAAGAGAGTTTTACTATTTTATGCTATTTGCTGCCTGCCTAATGCTAGTTTTGAGAGTCGCGATGTTTTTGTTTGTTTCTTTTTCTTCTTCAATTGTTGTTTGCTAGGGTTTGATGGTAATTGTTGGATAATTCAAAGTGACCTACTCATAGAGTCTTAATTACTTTGTGAGAGCAGTGTAATGTGTTTGCATTTAAACTTGCTCAAAATTTTCCAAGATTTGATTGTGATGTGTTCATTGTAAAGTGTTAAACAGGGCCAATTAAAAACTCAAGATAGAGTAAAACATTAACAGAAATAGGGCCAAAAGGGTTATTTGTGATGAGTACATTTTACATTTTGCTTTATCATGCAAATGGCATAAGGTAGAACCTAGGCCAAAAAAGGGATTTAGGTTTTCCTGCGTGAGAATGCTCTAACAACTTGAATTTTTAGAGTTAATTGTTCTCAGTTTTATGCTATACATATACACTTGTAATAATTTAAGAAAATGAATGTAACTATATGTGTTGATATCTTGTTGGTGTCAAACACTCACACATATCACAGAAACTAGATGTCTTTGATATGAAGTGTCAGTGCCATGTATAACTTTTTGGAAGAGAATTGAACTTTTTGGATTGAATTGTTTTTGAATTTTATGATATATGTATATTTGAGTAATGCAATGGAGTTAGATTTTTGTCGTTATAGAGTTTGATAATGATTTTCCAAATCTGAGAGTGGTTGTTGGGTAAGTGAAAGCTGTTATAGCAATTGAACATGATATATATGTATTCTGTTATAGTTTGGTATATAAGACATGTTTGGATTGACTTTTTTTGAGCTTATATATTGACAAAAACACTTGTGAGACTGTTAGCGACAACTTATAGAAATAGCTTATGACATTTCCACAAGCTAGTTTAAACTTATTTCCATAAGCTCTCCATGATAGCTTACGAGAACAACTTATAGTTTATATAAAAACAGTTTGACTTTATTTTATCTTTTATTAAAGATAATTTGTACATAAGCACATGATAAGGATCTATGCTTTTATGCTCTAAGCACTTAATTAAGCTGTTTACCCCAAACATTCATATAATAATGTTTTTTTAATATGAAGCTAAATATCATATATTTGAGTAACACAGTGTGGTTAGAAGTTTTCTGTTTATAGAATTTGATCAGAATTTCCCAATTTTGAGAATAGTTGTTGGATAAGTCATGGTTATTGGAACAATGCAACATGATGTATCTGTATTCTGTTTTAATTTGCTATATAATTTTTTGAATTTGAACCGACATATTAAATATTTTAGTAATTCAATCTGATAAGAATTTGGTAAGAGTGTTGCAGAGGTCTAGAATAGTTATTGGATAAGTCAAGGCTGTTGGAATGATGGAAATAATATATGTATATGTATATGTATTCTGATTCATGTTTGATATATAATTTAGAAATTGATTAGAACTCGACTTGTTGTCAAAAGTAAGAAGTGGTGTGTTTTGGTTCTATTAGAGAGGTGAAACCAAAGAGAGTTTTACTATTTTATGCTATCTGCTGCATGCCTAATGCTAGTTTTGAGAGTCGCGATGTTTTGGTTTGTTTCTTTTTCTTCTTTAATTGTTGTTTGCTGGGGTTTGATGGTAACTGTTGGATAATTCAAATTGACCTACTCTTAGAGTCTTAATTACTTTGAGAGCAGTGTAATGTGTTTGCATTTTTTGGAAACTTGCTCAAAATTTTCCAAGATTTGATTGTGATGTGTTCATTGTGAAGTGTTAAACAGGGCCAATTAAAACCTCAAGATAGAGTAAAACATTAACTGAAATAGGGCCAAAAGGGTTATTTGTGATTAGTACATTTTACATTTTGCTTTATCATGGAAATGGCGTAAGGTAGAACCTAGGCCAACATGGGGATTTAGGTTTTCGGGCGTGAGCATGCTGTAATATTTAGTGACAACTTGAGTGCCATTTGTTTGGCAAAGGGTCAAGTTTATCATGAGAGGAGCAAACATATTTATGTGAGGTACTGCTTTTTTGAGGAATGAGCCTATTATCGAAGTGCATAAATTTGGCACAAGGTAATGTAGCAGACTTATTAACTAAACTAGTCCCAAAGAAAAACTTCATGCATATTTTGGACTTGATGAAATAGCTCAAAGTGGCTAGAAAATGGCAGAAGTTGAAGGTGCTATATAGCTTTTAGTGAAAGAATTGAACTTTGTGGAATTAATTGTTTTGATACACCGGTAGTAATTTAAGAAAATGAAAGTGATGGAATGTAACTATTCATTTGTTCATTAATTGTATGAAACAGAACTGAGGCCCTTGTGCTTCTAATAACAATTAAAAACATATCTATGCGGTATTGTTTACAACTCTCTTTGAATATCGCATTGTCCACTCTATGGTTTAGACTTCGAGTGAATTAACAATAGCCCAATTCTTATTCAACACAGTGCAAAGTAAAACTAGAGTAGTTTAATCTTCAATTCAGAGGAAATTAGACCAATTATATTTTTGGGAGACTAGTTGAAACCCTGTGTATTGATTCAACCTTCTGGTCTCCCTTGAAATCAACCTTATTATGTAGAAATTATGAAATATAGAACATGTCAAATTGTTTTAGGTGTATTATTTAAAACACATGCTAAATTGTTTTAGTGTTTGGAGTCATTATCGTTTTGACACTGTTTTGTGTAACTTGAAATATAACGATCTCATTATCCTATATACATTTCAAACTCATAGTTATGTTGTATACATTCCAACATGAAGCCTCTGTTTCTATTTCAAACTTGTATACATTTTATAAGTATTTAGTTAAAGTGAATTGAACATATTATCTTGAAAGTTGTGTAACATGTTGTGATGATTGTTTTTGTTTTAGCGAGAAAATTGTGATCCCGGTCACATTGCCCTTCATAACATTCCTAAGTGCCACAAAGGGTAGTTCAAAAATTACTGGGAATGATTCGTCTTCCACCATCGGAAGTGATGGGAAACCGTTGAAGACCTACAAGAGTGCAAGCGTTGCAGTGGATGCTGATTATTTTATAGCCATCAACATGACATTTGAGGTACTCAAAATAATTTAACCTTGTAGCTTTTTATGCAATATTTCATGTTTTTGATAACTTAAAGATTCAATATGAAAAAAATTGTGTATGAAAATCATAATTAAAGAAAGAAGAAGTTATAAGTATGATAAAGATAGTTACTCACCAAATTAAATTGCTTTGGATAATTCAAAGTGACTTACTCTTAGAGTCTTAATTACTTTGTGAGAGCAGTGTAATGTGTTTGCATTTAAACTTGCTCAAAATTTTCCAAGATTTGATTGTGATGCGTTCATTGTAAAGTGTTAAACAGGGCCAATTAAAAACTCAAGATTGAGTAAAACATCAACATAAATAGGGCCAAAAGGGTTATTTGTGATGGGTACATTTTACATTTTGCTTTATCATGCAAATAGTGTAAGGTAGAACCTAGGCCAAAAAAGGGATTTAGGTTTTCCTGCGTGAGTTTGCTCTAACAACTTGAATTTTTAGAATTAATTGTTTTTAGTTTTATGCTATACGTATACACTTGCAATAATTTAAGAAAATGAATGTAACTATATGTGTTGATATCTTGTTGGTGTCAAACACTCACACATATCACAGAAACCAGATGTCTTTGATATGAAGTGTCAGTGCCATGTATAACTTTTTGGAAGAGAATTGAACTTTTTGGATTGAATTGTTTTTGAATTTTATGATATATGTATATTTGAGTAATGCAATGGAGTTAGATTTTTGTCGTTTTAGAGTTTGATAATGATTTTCCAAATCTGAGAGTGGTTGTTGGGTAAGTGAAAGCATATATATGTATTCTGTTATAGTTTGGTATATAAGGCATGTTTGGATTGACTTTTTTTGAGCTTATATATCAGCATAAACACTTGTGAGTCTGTTAGTGACAACTTATAGAAATAGCTTATGACATTTCCGCAAGCTAGTTTCAACTTATTTCCATAAGCTCTCCATGAGAGCTTACAAGAACAACTTATAGTTTATATAAAAACAGTTTGAATTTATTTTATCTTTTATTAAAGAAATAATTTGTACATAAGCACATGATAAGCATCTATGTTTTTATGCTCTAAGCACTGAATTAAGCTGTTTGCCCAAACATTCAAATAATAATGTTTTTTTAATATGAAGGTAAATATCATATATTTGAGTAACGTAGTGTGGCCAGAAGTTTTCTGTTTATAGAATTTGATCAGAATTTCCCAATTTTGCGAGTAGTTGTTGGATAAGTATGGTTGTTGGAACAATGGAACATGATGTATCTGTATTCTGTTTTAATTTGCTATATATAATTTTTTGAATTTGAACCTATATATTAAATATTTGAGTAATGCAATCTGATTAGAATTTGCTAAGAGTTGTGCGGAGGTCTAGAATAGTTATTGGATAAGTCAAGGCTGTTGGAATGATGGAAATAATTTATGTATATGTATTCTGATTTATGTTTGATATATAATTTAGAAATTGATTAGAACTCGACTTGTTGTCAAAGGTAAGAAGTGGTGTGTTTTGGTTCTATTAAAGATGTGAAACCAAAGAGAGTTTTACTATTTTATGCTATCTGCTGCATGCCTAATGCTAGTTTTGAGAGTCGCGATGTTTTGGTTTGTTTCTTTTTCTTCTTGAATTGTTGTTTGCTAGGGTTCGATGGTAACTGTTGGATAATTCAAATTGACCTACTCTCAGAGTCTTAATTACTTTGCGAGCAGTGTAATGTGTTTGCATTTTTTGGAAACTTGCTCAAAATTTCCAAGATTTGATTGTGATGTGTTCATTGTGAAGTGTTAAACAGGGCCAATTAAAAACTCAAGATAGAGTAAAACTTTAACAGAAATAGGGCCAAAAGGGTTATTTGTGATGAGTACATTTTACAAGGGTCAAGTGTTAAGATTGGAATGAATAAATGAGTGGACAATGGTTTGTTGGTGTCCATCATGTTAATACCCTGTTAGCGCTAACATTGAACATTTAACTCAAATGTAGAAGTCATGGGTTCATCAAACTGTGTAGCCTGTGTTATGCTAGTAATGTTACTTAACGTACCACATTACTACCCTCATTTATTCTTAATATCTACTGTGTAAATCCTTAAGATTTCAACACTCGTTGTGCAACCAAGTCTATCTTGTTAAGACCCTGTTAGCACCCTAACATTGAACAATTAACTCACATGTAGAACTCGTGGGTTCATCAAATTATGTACTCGCGCCCTAACATTACTACCCTCATTTATGCTTAAAATCTGCTGTGTCAGTGCACATATCCAAGTTGAATGAATTGTATGAAACAGAACCGAGGCCCTTCTGCTTCTAATAACAATTAAAAACATATCTATGCAGTGAGGAGAAATTCACAGAAGGGGTTAATATTTCCCATTGACTTGGAGAACGCAACTGTTTTGTGACTAGTTATTAACATTGTACAGGAAGTAAATAGTTATATCTGGATAAGTATTCATTTGTTTCACCATTGAGTTTTCATTCAAAGATGGCATTGTTTTAAAATATGTTGCCAGTGGATATTCGCTTGTGATTTCTGTTTTCAAATTTTAACTATGGCTAGAGTTGTTAGCCTTGTGCTCTGCATTTGCAGCAAGAAAAATTCAGAGTAGCGTTGGAAAATGTGCTGTTTATACGTAGCTAACTTATAAGGATACAATGTGAAAAAGAGGGTATAAGAAAATCATAATTTATAAAAAAATTAAAAGTATGATAAAAATGGTTACTCAATTTTTTTTATTAAAACAGAACACGGCATCACCTCGCAATGGGTCAAATGAAGATCAAGCCGTTGCACTTCGCACTTCAGGAAACAAAAGTGCTTTCTACAACTGCTCGTTTTTCGGATTTCAGGACACATTGTACGATCACAATGGCCTGCATTACTTTAAAGACTGCTTTATTCAAGGTTCCGTGGATTTCATCTTCGGCCATGGGAGATCCCTTTATGAGGTATGCTTTCTTTTTTATATTCAGGCCTCATAATACAATGACTTATCAGTAAGCAAAAACAAAGTGTATAAAATGGAAATCTTAAAAAGTTTCTAACCCTCATGATCATGATAAAAGTTTTAACACCTCTGCATTTTTATCAGATATACTATGTAAGCCATGTAGGAATTATGTTTCCCTGACTTTATAATTTCATCTTAATCAACAAAACTACATGATATACACAAAACTACATCAGAGTACATTGTCAGAAATACTGATAAATAATGAAGTCAAAATGTACAATGGAAGACAAACACATGAACATATAATTTGGTCCTCAAAGATGTTTAAAAAATCAACCTGGCCTTACAAAAGACACATTTGAATAGTGAATCAACCAACTATCTCAATTTCAAGAAAGTGTGAATAAGTTTAAGAAAAGAAAAGAAAAAAAACAAATTAGGGGGAAGAATGTGAACATAATAAAGAACCAAAGGGAGAAGACGGAGGTAAAGAGAGGCAAGGGGCTTATAAGTATGGCTTATGATTCATACTTTCTTCAAATATTTTTACGATTAGTTTTTATGTTCCAGATTCCAACAATGCGTACTAATTCGGTAAATGCAACTAAAAATATTTTAAAGAAATTCTATTAAAGAAAACCGTAATGTGTAAAAGTTTCCTTCCCTGTGATCGATGTATGATGTGTAGGTTTAGTTACCAAACCTTCTTCTTGTCGGAGGCTTCATGTACAATGGTACAACTACGCATGATTTCTTCAATGATATATTTAGATATTATTTACTCACATTGATCTTCACTAGTTTTCAATTGTTTTTGGTTTACTTTTAAGAAAATCCTTTCCAGTTCCACTACTCAATTTTGAACTATGCTTTCACTTTTGCATATATTGGTGTATCTATGTATTGGAAATGCAAAATAGTGATCAATAATAAAATATAGAATTATAAGAAACTATAATAAGAATAAGATATTAAAGTGATGTAAATGTAAATGTCAAACTTATTCTCTAAGTCTTATGAAGCACTGACACATGGACACCGGACACGACATTGACACGTTGACACCGATAACAATTTTAGAAAATTACATCATTGAATGTAATCACATCGTTAGTGTCGGACACTGACACATGTCAGACACGTGATACACTTTTGATCATCAGTGTTGGTGTTACAAAGCTTATAACATTTTTTTTTTCTACTTTTTGCCCTGTGTTTGTGTGATGGAATACAATCTTTTTCATTTTTATGTAGTTACTCACCCGTTCTCGATCTCTCACAACTCCCAGTTTTTCTTTCTTTGACAGTGCACCCCTTGTATGCGTGTGAGTTTTGAATAGGTTTTTAAAATTCAAATAACCGCTTCCATTTACACAAATAACTGCTGCTATTAAGGGGTAATTTTGGAAGGAAGTGAGAGACATAGTGAGGGAGAGAATGATATACAGTAAACCGTATCCTAATATTAATGTTTTGAATAATTGTTGTCATAAAGGGTTCTAAATTAAGATGATGAAAAAAAGGAAATTAAAGAGAAACTGCAGTTGCAATTTAGTTAAGCCTAAACCAAAGTGATAAAATTCTAATGTAATCCCTATTATACAATTGCAAGCCAATAGTTTTATAAGTAGAGAAAATAAACCAAAGTGATAAAATTCTTATGTAATCCCTATTATACAATTTGGAATGTGACTGAGAGCCTGAGAGGCATGTCAAAGCGTAATTAGGAAAAGGAAATCCTTGTTAATATGTTCAAAATAACAGGAATAAATTGTACATAGCACTTCAACTATAATCTTTAGCTATTGTTTGATTAACTTGATAACAACTCATTTGAACTCATTTGAACACAATTGGGAATGGAAAATAGGCTACACAGTTGTAGATATGTATTATAGAAGATTCATAAAACTGCAAACCTAAGCATAACTGCCCCCTGTACAATTCCTTAATTAGATGTCTAACAGATTGCTTGTTGCTTAATCAACTATGCAGGGTTGCACTATAAAGTCCATAGCCGAGAAGATGGGATATATCACTGCTCAAGACAGATCAAAAGAGTCAATGGAGAGTGGATTTTCCATTCAAAATAGCAGAGTAATAGGCAGTGGGAAAGTTTATCTTGGAAGACCTTGGGGAGTTTATTCTAGAGTCATTTACTCTTACACCAGCATGGACAATGTTGTTTTCCCCCAAGGATGGGATGATACTATGGGTAATCAAAATCGCAGCTTGTGAGTATTATAATTGATTAAATTATATAGTAAAAATTATTATAGAAGGGCTTATTATTGATGTATTTTTTTTTTTTTGTAAACGCAGGACTGTATACTATGGCGAGTACAAGTGTACTGGGCTTGGATCCAGTTTAGCTGGAAGACCTCCTTGGGTACATAGATTAACAGACACAGAGGCACGGCAATTTATTGGCACACAGTTCATTGAAGGGGATACATGGCTCGTCAGCCCTAGTTAGGGAAAATTATAGATTGATTACATGAAGATTGGCAGGTCATGTACTTTTCAATTTCTGCATAACTTTATAGTTAGATCACATTCCACCTCCAGTAGTCTATAACTACCTAGTTGAAATCAAGTATTAATGTTAATTTTAAGGGAAAATTCTAGCCACCTCCCTGAGATACTACATGGTTTTCCCTTTCTCGTCAATTTGTTATCTCTATACTAACATGTGCTATAAAATTAATATTTAGTCCTATTCTCTAAAATGTGCTCTGATGTTCCAACCATTTTCCAGATTCTTCTTAACTGATTTCATATTGCTCAGAAATTAAGCATGAGTAGTGAGCTATACAGGTGAGAGAGCGTTGGAGAATTTACAGGAGCATTGAGATGATAGATTCAAATCAAAATATCACTATTGAGAAAAACATGCTTCAAAACCAGTATCATAAAATTTGAAGTTTGTTTGCTTTGAGAAATTTTTTCCAATTTTGATCTTTTATTTTCATGATAACCAATAAAAAAAAAAGTATTCCTTGTATTCAAGTATTTGTACAAGAAAAAATGAAGACAACCGTATGCATATTGTGTATGCATAGGAAAAAAAAATGTTCTTCTCTCTCCTAAAATTTGGATTTGGTCTAATTCAACTGCATCCGGCTTATAGAGTGAGAGGTGCCTCCCACTTAAATAACATTTTTCAGGTTTTATCTCATTTAATGTAAGACTCTTAATACCCCCAACCCAATATCGAATATCTATAGCATGACCTCAATGGTCAAGTGGATCTTGGACAAACTCTCATCCACTAACGTGAGACTCTTACACTATCTTCAAGTGATTGATAAACATTACTAGGAAAATTAAAATTCAGTGAAAGTGTTAGATAAACCATAAACATGGTCAATAATTGATTTTTTTTGTAAAAAAAATAATTGATTTTTTTTGGCTGGTCTGATAATAATTGATTGCAAATTTGCATGTTTAAAATTGACCACCGTTTGAAAACAACAAAATCTGACTGTTTAAAATAAAATATTTCCATTAACATAATTCATTGTAGTAGTAATTGACCACAATACAATTTGAATATTTAATTCATATCAAACGGGACTTGTTTAAAATAAAAAATATTTTCCATTAACTATACTTCATTGTAATTGACTGGAATGCAATTAAAATAATTAATTCATATCAAATATTAACATATCTATCCACATGCTACTTTTCATTCAGTCAATGAAAACTAGTATAAATATAAAACCATGTGTAAAATCAACAAGAAAAACACAAGAAAAAAAAAAAGGACGCATAATAAGAAAACCAACAAAAAATGACTCAATACTCATCTCTCTTATTGGTGCTTCTTATTCTATTTGTTGCTTCCTTCAATTCAATTTCAGCCACAGTTGTTGATGTAGATGTCATCTGCAAAGAAGCTTCAAATCCTTCATATTGTTCAAATATTCTCAACTCAAAGCCTGGAGGAGCAAAAGGTGTTGAGCTTGTCCACCTTGCAGAATACATACTTGATGCGCTTGATCGCAATATACTTAACACATATAAACTCATCATTCAATTGACAAGTGGGGATAACATTACAATAAATGACTATTATCTTCAGTGTTCATCAGATTTGATCTCCGTTGATAGTGCCACTAACAGTCTTGGTATTGCAAAACTAGATTTTCAGGCCAAACACTATCCAGCCATGGCTAAAGATACAACTGAGGTCATGAAATACATTCTTGAATGTAGTAATAGTCTTAAAGAAAATGAAACCAGCCCTTTACTTGCACAGTATGTTGATCGTCTTCGACAAGGTGTTCAAGTTCTTCAAATTATAACAAAATATTTAATTGCTGGAAAATAATTTAGATTTTTTGAGAAGGGATAATAAATTGCATTGTATCTCAGTTATTTGATTTAGAGTTGTTTCTTTGTATTTTAGTTTTGTCTATGTGGTGATAACTCAATGAAAATTGCATTGTAAAATCGCCATTAGTGCTAATTTATTTAACAAAAAACACCCTTCTCCAACTTTCAAAATTGAAATTATTTTACTTTTATTTAAAGGAATTAAAAAAGTTAGTATTAACTACTTCTTCCGTCCCAAATTACATGTTACTTTGGCACTTTACACATTAAGAAATCTCTAACTTTTGTGAACTTTGTTAAAATTAAATACGTATCTTTTTTTCCCTCTTTTACCTTTGAAAAACAATTAAAACTTTGTGAAAAAAACAAGGTTCCATCTTAATACCACAGTCCCAAATTAAATCACATGGTTCCTTTCCCTCTCTTTAATTGCAGTACCTCTTTCTCTCTCTCTCTCTCTCTCTCTCCCTCATAAAAACTAGAAAAAATTCATTTCATTTAAAAAAATCTCCAATTTGTTCATCAAAATATTTCAAACTTCCTTCCAAATTTTTAAGCATGTGACTGTTCTTTTTTTCCTATAAATTAATATTATTGAACTAATCTTCATAATCTTCTTCATCCATGGAATCTGGAACCATCTCTGAATTAATGGGATCTTCATCATCTTGTTCATCCATGGAATATGAAATTATTTATGGAAATTTAGAAACTTCACCCCCTTCATTATCAGTAAAAATCTCAGAATCTATCCACTACTTCTGAAAATATTTTTGTGTCTTTGGAAATTTTTATAATAAAAAAATAAAATTATAGTTATAAAAAGTTGGATACACGTTTATAAAGAGTCCATAGAAATCAAAATTTGTGGTAAGAGAGTTTATAGTTAAGTTTTAAGTCTCTAAATTGAATTTAATGTGGAACTCATAAACTACATAAGTCAAATATATGGACTTTGTGTTGGTAGAAGGAATTACTCTATGGGAACCGTGAATGAAAAGTATAGGAAAATTAGAATAGACAAGGGCCAAATAGGAAGAATATGAATATTTTTACATTGATATTACAAAACGTCATATAATTTGAGATGAAGGGAGTATTTAATTAGATAATTTGTCACCAATATTACATTGGTCTGCGTATAGTTGGACTTGAATTCCTTAAACGATATTTCAAGTTTAAGTATTTAAAGACAATTGTCTTCGATGAATTAATGCACCATAATATTATGACCAAACTAAAATATGATAGTACTTTGCTTTTTCATATTTGAAGACAATGTTTGGAGGGCCATTCTAAGGTGGATGAGTGAAACAAGTAATCCACGCTAAGTGAGTTGTGTGAGATGTTGGATGACTAATGTTATTATGCATCATAAGTATATTTTAAATTTCTTCTTCTCTCTCTCTCTCTCTCTCTCTCTCTCTCTCTCTCTCTTAACATCATTTCTCCCAATGAAGAACAAACATCTATGTCTTGACATGTTTGACGCTTGGTGGACTGTGGACTTGTATGGAGGAACATAGCACGTGGACTCCACTATACATTGACTATTCAACATGCCCATCTCAACTTGATCGTTCATGTCACATGAGATCCACCTTCAACATGCTCAACTCATCTTGATTGTTTAGGTCACATGAGCTTCACCTTCAACTTACTCAACTCAGCTTGATCGTTTAAGTCACATGAGCTCCACCTTCGGCATGCTCAGCTCAGATTGATCGTTCATGTCACATGAGTTTGACCTTCAACGTAACTAGCTCCTTCTCAAGTTATTGTCCAAGTAACATTGTGGTCCTCCGATATCTCATAACGTGTCACGCGTCATACACGGACAAGTGACATGAGCTTAATGCCCTAACTCCATATGCCTTGTACGGACGAGTCGTGTATGAAGGTGAGAAAAACACACACACACAAGAAGGGGGGGGGGGGGGGGTTGAATTGTGTGACTCTAAAAACTTGTTCTTTTCTTTTTCAAAGACTTAGCACCAGTTCAGAACCAGGTTCTGAACTGTTCTCAGAATATATGCAGCGGATTTAAACAAGTTAAAGAGGTAAAGGAAGAGAGACACAACAAATTATACAGGTTCCTTCTCAATGTGAGAAGTAGTCCTGTCCCCTTGTATCCAACAAGAGAGTTTCACTATAATCTGAAGATTACACAATGCTCAACCACACAGGAAGAGACTTCCAGTTGCTCAATCACAAAGAAAGAGGCTTCTATGCTCAACCACCAAGGAAGAGGCTTCCAATGCTCAAGTCACTTAGACAAGAGACTTCCCAATGCTCAAGTCACAAAGACAAGAGACTTCTGACTCAGACCACAAAGGAATGAGGTTACAATTGCTTAGTATACAGACTAAGACTTTAGGGACCAAACTGGTTTACAAGTAAAGGAGTTTGGGATGAACACTTGATCAAATATCAGAGGTGTTCTCTTAATACAACACAGGTTAAGACTCTTAACCTTCAGAAATTCTAAGTTACAAAGACTGAAGAATTTCTAAGAGATTTGAACTTTGACAGTTTTTACACAGAAAACAGAGCAGAGTTTCAGCAATGCGTTTCAAAGAGTCTTCAACATTTTCTTCTTCAAATCTTCCTCCTTTTATAGATAAAAATAGAGCTGTTGAAGATTTGCTGGAATTCAGGAAATTAGCCGTTGCAATTGGACTAGGTTGCTGCAAATGTGTGCTGCACTTTATTTGTCAGAACAGGGCAGGTGCCATTTTTGAATTGGCCCACCTTAAAAACTGGAGAATGTTTGGGTCAGGGAGACAACTGTTCCATTGAGTTGTTCTGACACCTCCAGGCATTAAATGCGCACAGTACTGGTTCAAATCCATGCCACATCAGCTTCAGAAGCTTCTCAGTGAACAGTGATCAGAAGCTGCTTTGGTTGTACGGATCAGAAGCTGGTCTTCAGATGTTGACTTTGCGTTGACTTCATCAGAAGCACCCAGTCTTCAGAAGCTGCACTTCAGGAGCATTTCTTCAGGACCACTTCAGAGGCTTCACTTCATGAGCACTTCTTCAGGACCAGTTTCTTCTTAGCCTTGCAACCTTGCTTCTTGGCTTTCCTTCTTGCTCTTTAGCTTGTTCTTCATAACCATTATCAATTAATACTTATTAAGCATGTGGTTCTGAAACACTTGAACAAAGCATTAGCAAATAACCAACTTTCTCTTTAATACATTGTTATCATCAAAACCACAAAGAGATATGTTTACACATAATGTTTCAACAATCTCCCCCTTTATACATAAGAGAGTTGTTAAACACATTTTCTTCCAACAATCTCCCCCTTTTTGATGATGACAAACATAAGTATTAAAACAGAAAGTTGTTGTTAACTTAATTAACAAGTTAACTGCAGGGTGTGAGGTTTGTAAGCTCCCCCTGAGTCTGATCCAAGTTAATTAAGTTCAGTTAAAAACACAAATGTGAAAATTTCAGAATTGTTGTTAAGTTTAATTAACAATCTGACTTCAGGAGAGGTTTGTAAGCTCCCCTTGATTCTTATCCATGTTAATTAATCTTAACTTAAAACAATATAGTGAAATTAATACTCAGAATTCAAAATGACTTGTTGACTTCAGGTTCTGAGGTTTGTAAGCTCTCCCCCTAAGTCTGATAATCCACAGGATGAGTTTTGTAAGCTCCCTGAGTCTTATCCAAGTTATTTTAAATTCATCTTAACTCACTAAGAGTTATATATATCTCACAGAATATATTATATATATCTCACAGAATATATCAGAGCCAGAAATTCACTTCAGAGGCTAAGAATTAAAAAGCAGTTCTCATAAGTTAAATTCAGTCAGAATTGTATCAGAGTTTAACTTAGCTTAACTGATCAGTATCAGAGCTACCTTAACAATTGTATCAGAGCTTAACCCTAACAAATTGTATCAGAGCTTTAATAGGCTTATCAATAAGCTTATCTTCTGACAATTTTAACATTTTAACTTATTTCTGAGCTCAGGTGCTTTAATACTTGTTTTACTTTCTCCCCCTTTTGTCATCAACAAAAAGTACTACTTTCTCCCCTTAAAACAGAAAATTTCTCTCCCCCTTTGTTCAAGAGAGTTTGAAAATATATCTGTATCCGAGCAGAGAGAGGATTTTTGAAAGAGTTTGAAAGCATATATCAAAGCAGTTCAGTTTCCCCCTTTTTAAAAGAGTTTGAAGACAGTTCTGACACCAAGTTTGAAAAGATTTCAAAAGGATTCAGAATTTGGGGGGGTTCAACTAACCAAGATTGTGAGATATTTGTGCAGTCATATGGATAACCAAGTAGCAAGGATAATCATCAGAGCCTACTTGATTTTCAATAGTATATGACTTGCAGTAAAATTAGAATGCTATTCAGAAGCAGAAAAAGTTTGGAGCTTCTGATCAGGTCATTCTGTGTTCAGACATTACTTGTTCAGTATACACTGGTTCACCATCAGAGCAAAACAACCAGTTGTGTTCAGTATCAGAGCAAAACTTCTCAAGAAGTGTTCAGTATCAGAGCAATTCTGAGCTTGCTTAAAAGAAATATATCAGAATCTGATACCAAAAGAGGATTTATCTCGGAGTCTGATACCAGCTAAAAGGTTTTAATACAAAGTCTGATACCAAATAAAACATTTCTGAAATACTGAACATTGTCTGAAACACTTGGGGCTTTTAAAATGTGTCTGTGCTAAACATTTTGAAAACAAACTGATACCAACTTGAAAATTGTTTGCTAAGCAATTTTAACATTGAATATCAGAGCAGAAAATCGCATTTTTTACTTGATGACTTTGGGAGGATTAGAGTATAAACTTTCAAAGCTTTAATCATCATTGCCCATAACTATACTTATCAGATTTTGACCAACATTAGATTTTTATCAGATTCAGAGGTCAGAAAATCCAGGTTCTGATCCTTCAAACTCTGAGGTTTTTCAGGCTTAACTTTATTCAGACTCTCAGAAGATGAGTGTTTGATAAGTCTTAGCTTAGGATAAACTTAGAATCAAGGAATACATTCAGATTCAAGCACATTTTTCATGAGACAAAATGCATGTTCAGATTCTTTTTAATAAAATTGAATCTTTCTTCTGTTAGGGGTTTTGTGAATATGTCAGCCCATTGATGATCAGTATCAATGAATTGAATATCCAAAACACCCTTCTGAACATAATCTCTTATAAAATGATGTTTTATTTCTATGTGCTTGGCTCTAGAATGCAGAATTGGATTTTTAGACAGACATATAGCAGCAGTATTATCACAATAAATAGGAATATTGTCTGCATGAATCTGATAATCCTCTAATTGATGTTTCATCCAGAGCAGTTGTGTGCTACAACTTGCAGCTGAGATGTATTCTGCTTCTGCTGTTGACAAAGCAATGGTTGCTTGTCTCTTGCTGGCCCAGGATATCAGATTCTCACCAAGAAACTGACAGTTTCCACTGGTGGATTTTCTTTCAATCCTGTCCCCAGCATAGTCAGCATCACAGAATCCAACTAGCTTATAATTTAGAGATTTCTTATACAGAAGTCCCAAATTAGTTGTTCCTTTCAGATACCTGAAGATTCTCTTGACAGCAGTCATATGAGATTCTCTAGGATCTGATTGGAATCTAGCACACAGACATACACTAAATAAAATATCTGGTCTAGAAGCAGTTAAGTATAGGAGAGAACCTATCATACCTTTGTACAGCTTCTGATCTACTTTAGTGCCATTGTCCTCTTTGCTTAAGGTGCAGGTGGGATGCATTGGTGTTGTCATCAGCTTGCAATCATCCAACTGGAACTTCTTCAGAAGCTCCTTGGTGTATTTTGACTGATGAACATAAACACCCTCTTTGCATTGGTTGATTTGAATTCCCAAGAAGAATTTCAGCTCACCCATCATGCTCATTTCAAATTCATCCTGCATTAACTTAGAAAATTCCTTGCAAAGGGAGGCATTAGTAGAACCAAATATGATATCATCAACATAGATTTGTACAATTAAGATTTCTTTCTTAACAGTTTTCCTAAAAAAAGTATTGTCAACTTGACCTCTTACAAAACTATTTTTAATTAAGAAGTTGCTCAGCCTTTCATACCAAGCTCTGGGAGCTTGTTTCAGACCATACAGAGATTTCTTAAGTTTAAAAACATGATTTGGATATTTAACATCTTCAAAACCAGGAGGTTGTTTGACATATACTTCTTCAGAAATCACACCATTTAAGAAAGCACTCTTAACATCCATTTGATACAAGATGATACCATGATTAATAGCATAAGAAAGAAGTAACCTGATTGCTTCCAGTCTTGCAACTGGAGCAAATGTCTCAGTGTAGTCAATTCCTTCTTGCTGGCTGTACCCTTGAGCTACTAATCTAGCCTTGTTTCTGATCACTTCTCCTTGTTCATTGAGCTTGTTCCTGAACACCCATTTTGTTCCAATGATGTTCTTCTGATCAGGTTTTGCAACAAGATCCCATACATCATTCCTTTGAAATTGGTTCAGCTCTTCTTGCATTGCTACAATCCAACCATCATCAGCAAGTGCTTCATCAGTAGTTGTGGGCTCAATCATGGATAATAGGCCAAGCATGGACTCATTCTGAGTGAATGCTGATCTTATCTTGATTGGGCTACTCTTGTTTCCAATGATTAACTCCTCAGGATGTGAAGACTTGTACTTGAATGAGGTTCTGGGTGGATTAGCTTCTGAGGAACCATCAGGGATTTGTTCAGGAACCATGCTGATCTTGATTAGCATCAGGAGTAGTGTCATTGCTGGAGAGTTTCTCAGAGTCTTCATTGTTTTCAGCTTCTGAACCTTCATCAGAACCTGAACTGGGTTCAGCTTCTGAAGGTTCTTCTGAGATTCTGACATCTGCAAAACTCTCAACCAGCTCTGGTATTTCACTACCAGGCTTCTTATCATCAAACCTAATATGTATAGCTTCTTCAACAACATGTGTTTCAGAATTATACACTCTGTATGCCTTAGATCTCTCTGAGTATCCTAAAAAGGTACCCTTTTGAGCCTTGGCATCAAATTTCTTTAGGTAGACTTTATTGTTTAGTATGTAACATGTACAACCAAACTGATGAAAATAAGAAATACTTGGTTTTCTTCCTTTAAATAATTCATATGAAGTTTTATTCAGAATTGGTCTGATATAGAACCTGTTCTGAATATAACATGCTGTGTTCATAGCTTCTGCCCAAAAGTACTTAGCAATTTTAGACTCATGGATCATGGTTCTGGCCATTTCTTGTAAAGACCTGTTCTTTCTCTCTACAACTCCATTTTGTTGTGGAGTTCTAGGAGATGAGAACTCATGGAAAATTCCATGGTCTTCACAAAAGTTTTCAAAAGGTTCATTTTCAAATTCACCACCATGATCACTTCTGATTTTCAAAATTTTCAAATCAGTTTCTGTTTGTACTTGTTTGCAGAATTTGAAAAACACATCATATGTTTCATTTTTGGTTCTGAGGAATTTAACCCAAGTCCACCTACTATAATCATCAACAATAACAAGTCCATATTTCTTCCCATTGATTGAAGCAGTTCCAACAGGACCAAACAAATCAATGTGAAGGAGTTCTAGAGGTTTTGAGGTGGAAACAATGTTCTTTGACTTGAAAGAAGTTTTAGAAAATTTTCCTATTTGGCATGCTGAGCACAAGGCATCTGAGTGATAATCAATACTGGGTAAGCCTCTGACCAGCTGTAACTTGCTAAGCTTGGAGATGAGTCTCCAGTTAGCATGTCCCAGCCTTTTGTGCCAGACCCATTTCTCATCACTCACAGACAGAAGGCAAACTACCTTCTGCTGAACCAATTCAGAAAAATTAATTTTATAAACATTGTTTTTCCTGCTGCCTCTGAACACTACAGACTTGTCTTTGCTACTGATTACAGTGTAAGTGTTCTTATTAAACAGGACTTCATAATTACTATCACATAATTGACTTATGCTAAGTAAATTATGTTTAAGTCCATCTACCAGCCAAACATTATCAATGTACAGGGAAGAATTACCTATCTTACCAGTACCAATGATCTTTCCTTTCTGACTTCCTCCAAATCCCACAGTTCCTCCCTCTTTCAGAGTTAGGGTTTGGAACATAGACTTGTCCCCTGTCATATGATGCGAGCATCCACTGTCCAGGTACCAGGACCTTTCCTTTTCTTTGGATGACAAGCATATCTGCAATTGAAATTATCTCAGACTTAGGTACCCAGATTTTCATGGGTCCTTTGGGGTTAGTCCTGAAAGGTTTTGGCTTTTTAAACTTATGTCTGAAGTTATAATGTTCAGACTTGTTCTGATACTTAGGATATGGATCCTTATATCTTGAATCAGTCTGAGTTTCAGAACCTGAATACTTCAGAACCTGAGTTCTCAAGAGTTTGGACTCAGACTTCTTCAGAACCTGAGACTTGGAGGTCTTTGGTTCTGATTTGTTCAGAGTTTGAACCATTGAGTACTTTGGTTCTGATCTCTTCAGAATTCTAACTTTGTTTACTTCAGGCACAAGGCAAGCTTCAGTTTTGCCTTTCTTAAAATAGTTTGAAGCAGAAAACTGATTGGTTTGCTTTGGCTTGCTTTGCCTAACATTCTGAGACTGAAAATGTTTTACATTAACTGGTTTGACAGATTTTGAAGTTTTAATAAATCCAGTCTTAGAAAAATTTGAATCAGATTTATTCAGATTCTGAGACTTACTAGTTCCAGGTTCTGAACACTTCAGATTCTGAACAGGTTTAAGTTCAGAGTCTGATTTTCTCTTACTCTTAGGCTTAGAACCTTTTGGCTTAGACTTAGGCAGGGTTTTAACATTTGCCTTCATCTTTTCCTTAGGTTCAGAAGCTTCAGAGTCTGAGTTGTTCAGAAGTTCTGGCTTAGTCTCAGATTCGGATACTTTCAACTTCTCAGAATTATCAGAAGCAGACACAAAGCATATACCATTGCCTTTTAAAATATTTTCAGAACATGAAGGTGAGTTTAATTCATTTGAAGGTTTGAATAAATCATAGCCAATGCCTTCACCTTTGTTTCTGATCATATTATACATCATAGAGGCAATTTTTGTTCTATTGAATCCAGTTAACATGAAATCCTGAAGAGCTATTTCCTGTTCATTAGGAATCTCTTCAGATTTCTTATGAGCCTCTTTTCTGAGTTCCTCAACTTCCTCATCATATTCAAAAATTTGATTCTGAAGTTTAAGGTTTTCCTCAGACAGCAAGTTTGTTTGATTTTTTAAAGACTTAATTTCTTTTAACTTGCTTTTAAGATGACTCATAAGATCATTAACTGTTTCAATTAAATCAGATCTAGAGAGTTCAGAATATACCTCATCTTCTTCATCAGAATCTGAACATGATTCTGCATCAGAAGATGCAATTGCCATCAGGGCCAGGTTTGCTTCTTCTTCATCAGATTCTGACTCATTGTCCAGATCATCCCATGTAGCCATGAGACTCTTCTTAAGCTTATTTCTGAAACTGCTGGACTTTGAGCTGGACTTCTTTGCTTTTTCCTTGGATTTTTCCTTCTGAAGATCAGGACAATCAGCAATGAAGTGGCCATGCTTTTTGCAGTTGTAGCAGCTTTCTTTCTGAATATCCCTCTTTGAACCAGAACCAGATCCTCTAAAGTTACTGCTTCTGTTAGAGAACTTTTTCTTTCTGTTCATCAGATACTGAAGTCTTTTAGAAATCATTGCAAGCTCATCAGCATCTGAATCTTCATCAGAATTTCCCTCAGGAAACTCTTCTTCAGATTCAATAGCTTTCAAAGCTTTAGCAGGTTTTCTTTTAGACTTCAGAGCCAATGTTTTTGGTTCTCTAACAGGCTCATCCTCATTGAGTCCCAGTTCATGCACTTTGAGGGAGCTTATAAGATCCTCAATACTTAGAGTATTCAGATCCTTAGCTTCCTCAATGGCAGTCACTTTAGGTCTCCATTTGGATGGCAGACTTCTAAGGATTTTATTCACATGATCAGCTGTGGTATAACTCTTCTTCAGAATCTGAAGTCCAGAAACCAGAGTCTGAAACCTTGAGAACATAGTCTCAATATTTTCATCCTCTTTCATTCTGAACAATTCATATTGCTGAACAAGTATGTTTGCCTTAGCTTCTCTAACCTTCTGATTACCTTCATAGTTAGAGCAGAGGGATGTGAATATTGCCTTTGCAGTGGACTTGTCACTCAGCTTCTGATACTCAGTGTGAGGCAATGAGTCCACAATGATACCTCTGACATGATGATGCTTCCTATAGATCTTTCTTTCTGCATCACTCAGAGATCTTCTGTTGACAGCAACACCTTCTTCATCTACAGGTATTGAGATTCCATCTTCAATAATGTCCCATAGAGTATCATCAATCCCAATAATGTGACTATACATTTTACTCTTCCACCAAGAGAATTTTTCTGGGTCACCAGTAAACATAGGAGGTTTATTGTGTGACCTAGACTTCTTTTCTTCAGTACTATAGTCATATTGTACATTTCTTTGATTTCTGGGAGATGGTGGATTTCTGGGAGAGGGTGGAGGTGAATCACTAGTTGAGGCCATGTTTTTCTCAGGATCCTACTGACACATTGTTAAGTGTTAATATCAGAACCGGAGCTCTGATACCAACTGAAGGTGAGAAAAACACACACACACACACAAGAAGGGGGGGGGGGTTGAATTGTGTGACTCTAAAAACTTGTTCTTTTCTTTTTCAAAGACTTAGCACCAGTTCAGAACCAGGTTCTGAACTGTTCTCAGAATATATGCAGTGGATTTAAACAAGTTAAAGAGGTAAAGGAAGAGAGACACAGCAAATTATACAGGTTCCTTCTCAATGTGAGAAGTAGTTCTGTCCCCTTGTATCCAACAAGAGAGTTTCACTATAATCTGAAGATTACACAATGCTCAACCACACAGGAAGAGACTTCCAGTTGCTCAATCACAAAGAAAGAGGCTTCTATGCTCAACCACCAAGGAAGAGGCTTCCAATGCTCAAGTCACTAAGACAAGAGACTTCCCAATGCTCAAGTCACAAAGACAAGAGACTTCTGACTCAGACCACAAAGGAATGAGGTTACAATTGCTTAGTATACAGACTAAGACTTTAGGGACCAAACTGGTTTACAGGTAAAGGAGTTTGGGATGAACACTTGATCAAATATCAGAGGTGTTCTCTTAATACAACACAGGTTAAGACTCTTAACCTTCAGAAATTCTAAGTTACAAAGACTGAAGAATTTCTAAGAGATTTGAACTTTGACAGTTTTTACACAGAAAACAGAGCAGAGTTTCAGCAATGCGTTTCAAAGAGTCTTCAACATTTTCTTCTTCAAATCTTCCTCCTTTTATAGATAAAAATAGAGCTGTTGAAGATTTGCTGGAATTCAGGAAATTAGCCGTTGCAATTGGACTAGGTTGCTGCAAATGTGTGCTGCACTTTATTTGTCAGAACAGGGCAGGTGCCATTTTTGAATTGGCCCACCTTAAAAACTGGAGAATGTTTGGGTCAGGGAGACAACTGTTCCATTGAGTTGTTCTGACACCTCCAGGCATTAAATGCGCACAGTACTGGTTCAAATCCATGTCACATCAGCTTCAGAAGCTTCTCAGTGAACAGTGATCAGAAGCTGCTTTGGTTGTACGGATCAGAAGCTGGTCTTCAGATGTTGACTTTGCGTTGACTTCATCAGAAGCACCCAGTCTTTAGAAGCTGCACTTCAGGAGCATTTCTTCAGGACCACTTCAGAGGCTTCACTTCAGGAGCACTTCTTCAGGACCAGTTTCTTCTTAGCCTTGCAACCTTGCTTCTTGGCTTTCCTTCTTGCTCTTTAGCTTGTTCTTCATAACCATTATCAATTAATACTTATTAAGCATGTGGTTCTGAAACACTTGAACAAAGCATTAGCAAATAACCAACTTTCTCTTTAATACATTGTTATCATCAAAACCACAAAGAGATATGTTTACACATAATGTTTCAACAATCTCCCCCTTTATACATAAGAGAGTTGTTAAACACATTTTGTTCCAACAGTGTAAAGGAAAAGTGATCAGCTCCACATGTTACAATACATGTACACACGAGCTATGTGGATCTCATAAGGTTAATGGGCATGCACATTTGAAAACAGACCCATTAAGTCAAGGAAGTGAGGCCTATAAAAGGGGACACTTAGAAAGCAGTAGAGGATGAATTTGAAATTCTGGCCAGGCAATACTTAAGAGATTTCAGGTTCTGAACCTAAACAGGTTCTGAACAATGACTCAGCACAATTTAAAGCAGATAAATAGCAGAAATAAAAAGTGCAGGAAAGCTAAAGAACACACAAGGTTTGTTAACCCAGTTCGGAGTAAACACCTCCTACTCTGGGGGATACCAATCCAGGAAGGAAATCCACTATAGGATTTAACCCAAAGACTCAAGACACTGACTCCCAGTTCCCAGCCTTAGCAATTAAACTCCTCCTAGTCAGACTTCTACCCAACTCTGAGTATTAGAATCCTCTAACTTCCTATTCAAGCAACTAAACCTAGCTACTTGAACAACCTGTTGGGTTTTTGTAGATTGGCTACATTTTGCAAAAACATCTACTAGCCAGATGCTGGGACAGATGCGGTAGCATATGAAACAGCATTACGAGTCTTGTGCTTTTCGCGCCAGCTAGCGCTTTATATTTGTGTACGCAATCTTCCAAAGATTTGCTTGAAGATTTATTTTCCTCTAGCTTGCTGATCAAGGCACGTGTATCTGATTGAAGATTTGCTTGAAGTTTTATTTGCCTTGCTATTTGTTCCACAAGATATCATTCTATATTTGGAAGCTTTTTATTATTTCTAGAAGACTGTTTTCAGCTGGACCGGACAATGTCCATGCTCTATTTTGAAGCCCAGACCCGTGCTATCTCAGTACTATATATTGGTGAAGGCAAACCCTAGTAGGGTAACTAAAAACCGTGTGTGTTAGCAAAGCGTGTGTTTTAAGGTTTTTAGGGTTTTGTTTGTTAATTGTGAGCCTTGCTTGTATCACCCTGATTCAAGCTAAGGACTGAGTTTGTTTTGAGTTGTAATTTGTAAGCTGCTCCTAAGCTTTTAAGTACGGAGTGAGTATGTGTTATTAGCGTGTGTTTCTCTTGGTTGTGTTTTATGTTTTGTGTGTTTGATAACAATACTGAGTGTGTTGTTCGTAGGAATTGAGACGGGGTCTCATATCTAGGAGTTCCTAGATAGAGTTGCCACTGGTAGGGTCTAGGTGCAAAGTCAAGTAGTGTGTCTGCGTTGGTCTTTTCACTAGAACTATAATAGTGGAATCATTCCTGGATTGGTATCCCCCAGAGTAGGAGAGTTGCTCCGAACTGGGTTAACAAACTCACTGTGTAATTTATATTTCCGCTGTGCTCCTTTTAATTTGTGTTTTGTTACGTTGTGCTATTTTAATTATTGTTCTGAGTAGACACGCGCTCGGACAGTTGTGCCATCATTGTGCACAGCATATTTCAGTCAGGTTGCCAGGAATTACAATTGGCATCAGAGCAGGCACCCTGTTCTGTGTGGGTGAGCTCCAAGGAAAGAAGTTTCTGGCTCAATGGATAAAGAAGGAGGACTGGTGAACAGACCACCCTTGTTGGATGGGTCGAACTATGACATTTGGAAATCACGCATGACAGCATTCTTGAAATCTCTAGACAGCAGAGCTTGGAAGGCTGTGATCAAGGCATGGGTCCCTCCTAAAATAAAAGATGCGAATAATGTTGATACTGATGAGTTGAAACCAGAAGAGGAGTGGTCTACAGCAGAAGACACTGCAGCTATTGGAAACTCTAAAGCCCTGAATGCTTTGTTTAATGGTGTTGACAAGAACATGTTCAGGTTGATTAAACAATGTACTATTGCCAAGGAAGCTTGGGATATCCTAAGAACAGCTCATGAAGGTACTCAGAAGGTCAAGAAGTCAAGGCTACAACTGCTAACAACACAGTTTGAGAATTTGAGAATGAAAGAAGGAGAGAGTGTTCATGACTTTCACATGAATGTGCTAGAATATGCTAACACTTTTGAATCCTTGGGGGAAAAGATATCCGATGAAAAACTGGTAAGCAAAATTCTCAGGTCCCTGCCTAAGAAATTTGATATGAAAGTATGTGCTATCGAGGAGGCCCAAGATATTGGAGATATGAAAGTTGATGAGTTGATTGGATCTCTTCAAACTTTTGAATTAAAGGTTAATGAAAGATCTGAAAAGAAAGACAAGAACATTGCTTTCATCTCCAACACTGATGAAGATGATGTGGAGAGTAATTTAGACACTGATGAGAGTATCTCTGAAGATATTGTGTTGTTGGGCAAACAATTTAATAAAGTTTTGAAGAGGATGGACAGACGCCCTAGGACAAATGCTCCGGACAACAGTCGCAGCATCTATAAAAATGTCAACAATCAGAGGAAACCTAGAACTGATGACAAAATCAATCAAAGCAAAGGGGTGCAATGCCATGAATGCGAAGGTTTTGGTCACATCAGAACTGAGTGTGCAACGTATCTGAAGAAACAAAAGAAGGTGATGACTGTGTCTTGGACTGATGAGGATGAATCAGAAGAAGAACCTGAAACTGCAAAACATGTGAATGCCTTGACTGGAGTGTGCACATCTGACAATGAATCTAGTGATGAAGAGCTAACATATGATGAATTGGCTGATTCTTACAAGGAGCTATATCTCAAAAGTGAGGAAGTTTGTAAAGCTTTAGAAAAACAAAAAGGGACCATCGCTCTCCTGCAAGCTGAGAAAGACAAACTTCTGAAAATAAACTCAGACCTCAATGATGAGGTTATCTTACTTACTTCCAAGATTGGCAATATGAACAAGCAACTGCGGATGATGAACAAAGGTACTAATGCTTTAGACGAAATTCTGGAAATAGGACAGAAACCTGGAGATTCTAAAGGTATTGGGTTTGACTACAGTTCTATGCCTCAGCAGAAACTATTACCAGTGAGACAGTTTGTGGCACCTGTTAATACTCATGATCATACTATGTCAAGACAGATGCCCCAGCATCCGGTGAGACAACAGGCATCAGGATATAGGACCAGATCAAAAGGAAGGAATTATGCGTGGGTATGTCATTACTGTGGAAGAAAAGGACATATCAGACCTTTTTGTTTCAAATTACATGGTTACCCAGACATGACCTATTCACCAAGACCTGATCCCACAGTAAAGATCACCAAAAAGCAGTGGAGGCAGAAAAATGATAATTTCACAAGCAACACTATGGATCCTAGAAAAATAGAACCAGAAGCTGATGAGATTGCTCAAATTGCTCATACATCTCTGAGAGTGTCATCCAGAAATGATTGGTACTTTGACAGTGGATGTTCCAGACATATGACTGGTGATAAAAATTATTTGACTGATGTTAAGCCTTATGCTACAAGTTTTGTGACTTTTGGGGATGGAGCCAAAGGAGAAATAAAGGGTGTAGGAAATCTTGTGGAAGAGGGTCTACCCAAACTTGATAAGGTGCTTCTTGTGAAAGGATTAACTGCCAACTTAATTAGTATTAGTCAACTGTGCGATCAAGGAATGAAGGTCAACT
Organism: Medicago ruthenica; assembly: GCA_018208015.1. Lineage (NCBI taxonomy): Eukaryota > Viridiplantae > Streptophyta > Magnoliopsida > Fabales > Fabaceae > Medicago > Medicago ruthenica. The sequence continues at coordinate 55,792,235 of CM031373.1, forward strand.
TTACTAAGAGTGAATGCTTAGTTGCTAACAGTGAAGGGGACATCCTGATGAAAGGTGTTAGATCAAAGGACAATTGCTACTTGTGGGTCTCTCAAGATAAAGCAAAGTTATCTACTTGTCTAATAACCAAAGAAGATGAAGTTAAGCTATGGCACCAAAAGCTTGGACATCTGAATCTCAGAAGCATGAAGAAAGCTATTGCTGAAGGAGCCATCAGAGGTTTACCAAAACTCCAAATTCAGGAAGGAAGTATATGTGGAGAATGCCAGATAGGAAAACAGACCAAGATGCCTCACCAGAAGCTGCAACATCTGTCCACATCCAGAGTTCTTGAGCTATTGCACATGGACTTAATGGGACCCATGCAAGTCGAAAGCTTAGGTGGTAAGAAGTATGCTTTTGTTGTTGTTGATGATTTTTCTAGATATACTTGGATAAATTTCATTAAGGAGAAATCAGACACTTTTGAAAAATTCAAGGATCTTTGCTTACAACTTCAGAGAGAAAAGGAGTGTGGAATTGTTAGAATCAGAAGTGACCATGGGAAGGAGTTTGAGAATGGTAAGTTCTCTGATTTCTATATTTCTGAAGGAATATTTCATGAGTTCTCTGCACCCATTACTCCTCAACAAAATGGGATAGTAGAGAGGAAGAACAGGACCTTGCAAGAATCTGCCAGGGTTATGCTACATGCAAAGAAGCTGCCATTTTTCTTTGGGCTGAAGCCATGAACACAGCCTGCTATATTCATAATAGAGTGACTTTGAGAAAAGGTACATCTACAACCTTGTACGAGCTATGGAAGGACAGGAAGCCAACAGTGAAGCACTTTCATGTGTTTGGTAGTAAATGTTATATTCTAGCTGACAGGGAACCAAGAAGAAAGATGGATGCTAAAAGTGAAGAGGGAATCTTTCTAGGCTATTCTACAAACAGCAGAGCCTATAGAGTATACAACTCCAGAACCAAGACAGTGATGGAATCCATAAATGTTGTTGTAGATGATGAAGGAAATAATGCTATGCCAGATGATGCTACATTTGACGCAGCTTCTGACATACAGGAAGCAAAGAAAGCAGATGAAGCAAGTGATAAGCAAGATTCTGAAGTAACTGGCCCAGAGAAGACTGCTCCCAACAAAGGACCATCTATCAGAGTTCAGAAAAATCATCCCATAGATCAAGTCATTGGCGATCCTAACCAAGGGATCACAACTAGAAGGAACTATGATGAGGTATCAAATTCTTGCTTTATATCTAAACGTGAACCAAAGAATGTTAAGGAAGCTCTAACTGATGAGTTCTGGATAAATGCTATGCAAGAAGAGTTAACTCAGTTCAAGAGAAGTAATGTGTGGGACCTAGTTCCTAGACCAGATAATGTGAATGTCATAGGTACCAAGTGGGTTTATAAAAACAAGTCTGATGAAAATGGTACTATCACTAGAAACAAAGCCAGACTGGTTGCACAAGGATATTCTCAAATTGAAGGTGTAGATTTTGATGAGACTTTTGCTCCTGTAGCTAGGTTGGAATCTATTAGATTGTTACTTGGGATTGCATGCATACTAAAATTCAAGTTGTATCAGATGGATGTCAAGAGTGCCTTTCTCAATGGGTACTTGAATGAAGAGGTTTATGTGGAACAGCCTAAAGGCTTCATTGATCCTAGCTTTCCAAACCATGTGTACAAATTGAAGAAAGCTCTATATGGTCTGAAGCAAGCTCCTAGAGCTTGGTATGAGAGACTTGCTGAGTTTCTAATCAACCATGGCTATAGGAAGGGAGGAAATGACAAGACCCTGTTTGTGAAAGATGAAAATGGACAGTTGATGATTGCTCAAATATATGTAGATGACATAGTCTTTGGAGGAATGTCTGACCAGATGATAGAGCATTTTGTTCAGCAAATGCAATCTGAATTTGAGATGAGTCTTGTAGGTGAGCTAAAGTTCTTTCTTGGTCTTCAAGTGAAACAAATGGAAGATACTATATTTATCTCTCAAAGTAAGTATGCTAAAAATATAGTCAAGAAATTTGGGATGGAAAATGCTGCTCATAAAAGAACTCCTGCTCCCACACATGTAAAATTATCAAAGGATGAGAAAGGTGTGGATGTTGACCAAAGCATGTATAGGAGTATGATAGGAAGTCTTCTATACCTTACAGCAAGTAGGCCAGATATCACAGTTTGCAGTTGGAGTGTGTGCCAGGTACCAAGCTGAACCAAAAATAAGTCATCTGACTCAGGTAAAGAGAATTCTGAAGTATGTGAATGGTACTAGTGACTATGGTATGTTGTATTCTCATGGGGAAAGCACTGTGTTGTTTGGATATTGTGATGCTGACTGGGCTGGAAGTGCAGATGATAGAAAGAGTACCTCTGGTGGATGTTTCTTTCTAGGCAACAACCTTATATCCTGGTTCAGTAAGAAGCAAAATTGCATTTCTTTGTCTACAGCTGAAGCTGAGTACATAGCAGCTGGTAGTAGTTGTTCTCAATTGTTGTGGATGAGACAGATGCTGAGTGAATACAATGTCAAGACAGATGCTATGACATTATATTGTGACAATCTGAGTGCAATTAATATCTCCAAGAATCCTATTCAACATAGCAGGACCAAACACATTGACATTAGACATCATTTTATAAGGGATCTTGTTGAAGACAAAATTGTTACTCTCGAACATGTTTCAACTGAAGAGCAATTAGCAGATATTTTTACCAAAGCCCTTGATGCTAATCAATTTGAAAAATTAAGACGGAAGTTGGGGATATGCTTAGTTGAAGAATTGTAGCAATTAATGTGCAAGGGGCGTGCAGCTATTATTTTTTCCCTTGTCAACCGCTTATTGCACGTCACTCAAGGAGGTTATTGCACACTTGCCTTTTTCAAAACTCTTGCACGTTATCATCATTATCTTTGTCTTAACTTCTCTCAACCTCTCATTGCCTCTCTTACCGCGCACATCTTCATTCAAAAATCGTCCACTTCTCATACCTTCACATTCAAAATCATCGCCATGGCTGATTCGTCTTCTCATCAAACTACACAAGATCAAGCTGCTGAAGCCGTCATCACTGATGCGCAACCCCTCACCACTATCCCTAGCGCTCCTACAAAGAAGCGTCGAACTAGGGCATCTGCACCACGAAGGAAGACACCTGCCAAATCTAGCAAGGCTGCCTCCTCCACCGCTGTGAACACCAGATCAAAATCAAAAGGTAATTCTTCTACCACTCCTGCTGCTCAAAGAGTAGGTCTTAGTATGGATGATCTGTACCTTAAGGACAACCCTTTTGTTTCGACTGTCGTTGAACCACATGCTGAACCTTCTGTCACTGAATCTTAAAATGTCGCTGTTGCGAGTACTGTAGCCATGCCCGAAACCCTAGGTTCTGATAATCCTAAGGTAGATGAAAAATTAGTTGGTGTTTCTTCGAATTCCCCTATCGAGAAAGATGTTACTACTGATTCTGGTGCAAAGAATGATGTTGATACGGCCGTGTCTGAGACACCTGCTGATTCCCCTGCCACAACAAAGAATGCTGTGACAGATGCTCCCGCATCTTTGTCACAAGCTCGAGAGGAGCCTGATGTGGTAGTTCCTAATATTTCTGGTTCTGTGAGTGTCCCTGAGAGTGAGTCCTCAGAGTCTGAAGATGAAGGGACTGAGACTCAAGATGTTGTAGATGATACTGAGACTGCTATTTTAGACTGTGCTGACACTATTGTTGTTGAGGAAGCTGTGCCTGAAGAAAGACCTCAGGAAGAAACTGGCACTATTGGTGTTGCTCGCAGGACAAGGAGCAAAGCTGACAAAACTGCTGCAGTTGTCAGTGAAGGAGAAAAGGATAGGAAGAAGAAAACTGTAAAGGCTGGGAAGAGGCCTGTGTATGGTCCCCCCAAGGCTGGAAGCAAGAAGGTGGCTCAAAGTGGTCACAAGAAGAAGAGCTTAAAAAGAAAAGACCCTCCCTCTAGTGACTCTGAGTTTGAGGTTGCTGAGCCTGAAGCTGCCACATCTGGTGGGGCTTCCAGAAAAACAACGAAGGGTATGAAGATACCTCTTACTATCCCTCCTGCCCCTCTTGATAATGTTTCCTTTCATTTGGAAAATGGTTCCTCTAGGTGGAAGTTCATATACCACAGAAGACTGGGTCTTGAAAGAAATCTTAAAGAAGATGTTTTCAAGTGTCAAAAGCTGGTTGATTTGTTGGAGTTTGCTGGTCTGATGAAGACTGTGAGAAATTTGGGTCCTTGTTATGATAAGCTGGTCAGGGAGTTTTTGGTGAATGTTTCTGATGAGTGTGATGACACAAGAAACCCTGAGTATAGGAAAGTTTTTGTTCGTGGTAAGTGTGTGAATTTTTCTCCTATGGTGGTCAATGCATACCTTGAGAGGTCTACTGAGGAGACCCCTGAGCTTGAGTTTACTGAGGACACCATCTGCAAGGCAATCACTGATAACAAGATTAGACATTGGCCAAAGCATTTGTCTTCTGCTCAACTGTCTCCTATGTATGCTGTTTTGAATAGGATCTGTGCTCAAAATTGGACTCCAACCACTCACTCCAATTCTGTTGCATCTGGGTTGGCCAAGTTTATCTATGCTGTAGGGACCAAGTCTCCCTTTGATTATGGAGCCTACATCTATTATCAAGTTATGGAACATGCCAAGTCTTTTGCTATTAAGTTTCCAATTGCTTTTCCTACCCTCCTGTGTGGGATTATTCTTCAGCAACACCCTGATATTTTGATCAGTAGTGATGAGCCCTGCAAGAGGCCTGGTCCTATGGCTTTGGACTGCAGTTTGCTGTCTTACTGAGACAAGTGTTGCCCTTGGAGCTAGGAAGGTGAAGATTGATAAGATCATTGCTGCTTTGAAGGCTGAAGCTGATGCTGAGGGTGAGCAGGATGAGGAAGAAGGAGGAGATAAGGCTGTTGCTTCTGCTGGTGACTCTGAGGATGCCTCTGATGATTCTGAGGATTTTTGATTTTCTTGTTTGTTCTGAATCCTTTTGATGTACTCTTTCTGTTTTTGCTGGTGACTGGGCTATGCCCTGAATTCTTATGCACCTTGTGTGCTTATGGTCTGTAATATGCATTCTATGTGGTTTCTATGCACTCTTTATGGTTCTATGCACTTTCTATGGGTTTGCCCTATCTGTTGGTTGTCAGAATTTTTGGCTAAAAAGGGGGAGTAGTATTGATTTATGTCCTATCTGTTGCTTGTGTGCATGATTTGATTTGAAGCTTATATTATATGGTACTATGTATGGTTACATGTGTTGAGGGGGAGTGTAGTATAAGTTGAGGGGGAGTACTGGTACAAATACTGGTACATGCATGTTTTTGAGGGGGAGCTATCTTAAGTTTTTTCTTGGTGTGTGGAAACTATGTGATTCCACTATATGAGAGTTTATTTCTCTCTGGTTGTTCCTGTGAGGCTAGATGTTTGTGTTATCTGGTGCATGCCTCTGACTCTACTTGCAAGCCATCTTTGACTATATTTTTCTCGCTTGGAAGTTATCTCATTATTTGCTACGATAGTTTCTTTCCTTGTTGTGTGCCTATGTTGACGTGAAGGAATCTTATCTGTGTATCTTCCAAAGAACTGGCTCTAGAGTGTTTTAGCCAAAATTTTGCCAAAGGGGGAGATTGTTGGGTTTTTGTAGATTGGCTACATTTTGCAAAAACATCTACTAGCCAGATGCTGGGACAGATGCGGTAGCATATGGAACAGCATTACGAGTCTTGTGCTTTTCGCGCCAGCTAGCGCTTTATATTTGTGTACGCAATCTTCCAAAGATTTGCTTGAAGATTTATTTTCCTCTAGCTTGCTGATCAAGGCGCGTGTATCTGATTGAAGATTTGCTTGAAGTTTTATTTGCCTTGCTATTTGTTCCACAAGATATCATTCTATATTTGGAAGCTTTTTATTATTTCTAGAAGACTGTTTTCAGCTGGACCGGACAATGTCCATGCTCTATTTGAAGCCCAGACCCGTGCTATCTCAGTACTATATATTGGTGAAGGCAAACCCTAGTAGGGTAACTAAAAACCGTGTGTGTTAGCAAAGCGTGTGTTTTAAGGTTTTTAGGGTTTTGTTTGTTAATTGTGAGCCTTGCTTGTATCACCCTGATTCAAGCTAAGGACTGAGTTTGTTTTGAGTTGTAATTTGTAAGCTGCTCCTAAGCTTTTAAGTACGGAGTGAGTATGTGTTATTAGCGTGTGTTTCTCTTGGTTGTGTTTTATGTTTTGTGTGTTTGATAACAATACTGAGTGTGTTGTTCGTAGGAATTGAGACGGGGTCTCATATCTAGGAGTTCCTAGATAGAGTTGCCACTGGTAGGGTCTAGGTGCAAAGTCAAGTAGTGTGTCTGCGTTGGTCTTTTCACTAGAACTATAATAGTGGAATCATTCCTGGATTGGTATCCCCCAGAGTAGGAGAGTTTCTCCGAACTGGGTTAACAAACTCATTGTGTACTTTATATTTCCGCTGTGCTCCTTTTAATTTGTGTTTTGTTACGTTGTGCTATTTTAATTATTGTTCTGAGTAGACACGCGCTCGGACAGTTGTGCCATCATTGTGCACAGCATATTTCAGTCAGGTTGCCAGGAATTACACAACCCTTAACAATCCCCTGTTTTGAACTCAATTTCAATGACAGACCTTCATTCGTACCTACAGGCTTAGAATGAAGTTACAACTCAATAACAAACCTAAACCAACTCAAACTGAGTGGTGCACAATAAAAACTCTAAGTTTAAAAACAAAGACTCTATTTCTGAATTATACTCTGTTCTGCGTGAGTCTTGAATGGCAACAATACTCCTCCTTTTATAACCTTCAGTCTTGCATCATAAATAACAACCTAATCTTCTGCACATGATTTGTTTCTGAAATAAGATTGGTCCAATAAGGAAACAAATAAAAACACTTTGTATCTTCAAAAGATTGTATCAGGAAAATACGTGTTTCCATAACAATAAACCAAATCTTCAATAAATCTTCTCCAAAACAATCCAGCATTCTAGAACAATATGCGTGGGTAATTCCTTGTTATATCTTGCAAAGATTCGCACAGAAATAACATGAAAATAACCAGCTTCTGACGAAGTCAACATAAGTCAACGCTGAACTTCAGAACCTGGAACTGCTACTGAAGTGCTACAGTGCTTCTGATGAGCATTCAGCTTCTGATGTAGTTTTGAGCTTCTGAACAGCTTCAAAATGAAAAACTTCCAACTCAAGAAATGTTCTAGATGAGGAGATGCTACTATTCATTACTTTGGTTTTTTCCAAAACATGCAGCCAACACAAAAGACTCAACAGAATTGATCTTGAGCATTGTATTTTCATCTAAGTCTTTTTGAGAGTGCTCTTGAAATACCTCTTGGGACATTTCACCGAGTAGCTCACCTGTTATAACTATATTGTTTTTACATAAGTGAACATGTTTCCTGTATTCTACCTCTACAATCACATATCCTATTTACTTTCTTCAAACTCATAATAATTCACAAACCTACCAACTTAATCTCCAGTTAACTTCATTCAACCAAGGATATACAGTCAATCACTAAATCTATACGTAAAGCCGGCCTATTGCAAGTACAACGTGGCCCTTGGCACATGGTCTCAAACTTAGAAGGACCTTAAAATTTGTAAATAAAAATAAAATTTCTACCTATGGACAAAATCCGTTGGTAAATGTCATTTTTCTAAAGGTAAAAGTCCAAAAGATAACAATTTTATTATCAATTATGCATTGTCCATAGATAAATGTTTATTTTTTAAGGTAAAAATCATGTTTAAACCATTGCTCATATACTTAACTATTACTTAGTTGTCTTTCATTATGAGTGATGTTAGATTTTTTTTCAATTATTTTAAATGAAAATTGCAAGATTATAACATGGCCTCCGAATTTCTTACGCCCGAATGATTTTCCTTTTGGAGGGTAGTGTGAATACTCTCTATGTGAATGTCTTGTTAATAGTTTTGAAGTTCAGAATAGCTATTGTTACCATAACTGATTGTTAAAGAGTCCTCTTTGTGTATATTTGATTTCAATTTTAAAGGTGAAAAAAACTAATTTTGATATGTTTGGATGTTTGTTTAGGTAAAATTACACAATTTGTCCCTTAACTTAATTTTAGTTAACATTTTCGTCATTTATCTTTTTTTTCCTCATTTAGTTATTTATGTTATAAAATGTCAACAAAGTTATCCTTTTTATCAAAAAAATAATAAAAAAACTCCAAAAAAAAATCATCAGAAACTTATCAAACTCATAAACATACCCAAATCTTCATCATACAAATCAAGAAACTCAGATTTCATTGAAAAAATCTCATTAAAAATGATAAGAAATTGTCATTTTAAAACATAAAGGACTAAATCAGGACAAAAAAAAAGATAAAAGACGAAAGTGTTACGATAAATTAAGTTAAGAGACAAATTGTGTAATTTTGTCTTTTTTTATCTAAAATTTATTTTGTTTAAATGGGAAATCCAAAGTTCGAACCCCGACCCCTATATATCAAACGTAATGTCTCTAATAATTGAGTTATGTTCGCATATTGAACAACTAATGAGTCAATTATTCTTCGGTCTTTCAATGTACAAAAATACCAGAAAATACATAGGGTGAGATTACATCTCAATGAGTCCACGAAAAAGGGATGAAACATGATTCTTGCCTTTAGTGCGAGAATGATTACATAACATTAAATCATTAATTACATCGTTCTTACATCTAGACTAGTCCCTTAGTTGTACTTAAGGATCTAGATTGAACAACTGGACATAATATTAGTCCCAGGCAAGTTTGGGTCCATGGACATAATATGTGTATTGACCCCACTTACACTTTCTTGCCTATACATTCCTGAGAACTCAGCTAGCCAGGGCCCAGGGGTCCTTATACATTCATTAGTTACTACTATACTTGACATGAGTATATATCTAATCATCAATAAGTTGTGTAAGGCACAATCTAAATCTTAGTTCAATAACATATAAGGGAATCAATTATAAAGTATAAGAGAAAATATTAAGATGTCCATACGAATTAGAAGTGATTTGGAGTGTTTGGTGTCTGGAGCATCTAGAGGTGGTGGAACACCATCTCTTTTGTAAATGTAGTTTTGCCGTGAAATTTTGGTACAACATTTTTAAATAGATTAGAACTGAGGTCATTTTGCTTAGAAATGGTTCACTTTTATTTGACATGCAACTATTTGAAAGATTTGGTAAGCGCAAAATGAAGTTTTTTTCTGTAAAGATTCTGGATATGGAGGGCTTTGTCGATGAGATGAAAAAAATCTCATGGAATTGGATTCCAGCAATAAATAAAGGGGTGTTTGTTTGTATTATGAATGATATTCGAATTCATTGCTTTGCCTCAATAATTAGTGTAGGGTGTCTGTTTTAATGGGTTAAATATCCATTGTATATTTTTGTCTCGGTTGTGAGTTGAGTACCTATTGTAATTTTCTCACTTCCATTTAATAAATAATTTGTTGTTTCCTTCAAAATAAAGTAAAAAATTGTTGTTAAAAAAAGTGATTTGGAATCGAGGAAAATATGGTACAGCCCTAGACATCTTAAAATAGCTCAAAACAACAATTATCGACTTCCCTGCGCTTTTGCGAAACATAATTTTTCCAAACTTGTTCATGTTCGTTTTCCACATATTCAAATCACTTAGAATGCTTACTAGCATCAAATTAGGGTGGAAATGGACAATCAAGAATCAAGAATTAACATGTCAAGGCATGCAAAAGGCAAGCAACAACTTTAAACTCAACATACCATATCAAATCATTCCACCCAAAATAAAAAATATTTCCATTAACTATAATTCATTGTAATTGACTGGAATGCAATTAAAATAATTAATTCATATCAAATATTAACATATCTATCCACATGCTACTTTTCATTCAGTCAATGAAAACTAGTATAAATATAAAACCATGTGTAAAATCAACAAGAAAAACACAAGAAAAAAAAAAAGGAGGCATAATAAGAAAAACAACAAAAAATGACTCAATACTCATCTCTCTTATTGGTGCTTCTTATTCTATTTGTTGCTTCCTTCAATTCAATTTCAGCCACAGTTGTTGATGTAGATGTCATCTGCAAAGAAGCTTCAAATCCTTCATATTGTTCAAATATTCTCAACTCAAAGCCTGGAGGAGCAAAAGGTGTTGAGCTTGTCCACCTTGCAGAATACATACTTGATGCGCTTGATCGCAATATACTTAACACATATAAACTCATCATTCAATTGACAAGTGGGGATAACATTACAATAAATGACTATTATCTTCAGTGTTCATCAGATTTGATCTCCGTTGATAGTGCCACTAACAGTCTTGGTATTGCAAAACTAGATTTTCAGGCCAAACACTATCCAGCCATGGCTAAAGATACAACTGAGGTCATGAAATACATTCTTGAATGTAGTAATAGTCTTAAAGAAAATGAAACCAGCCCTTTACTTGCACAGTATGTTGATCGTCTTCGACAAGGTGTTCAAGTTCTTCAAATTATAACAAAATATTTAATTGCTGGAAAATAATTTAGATTTTTTGAGAAGGGATAATAAATTGCATTGTATCTCAGTTATTTGATTTAGAGTTGTTTCTTTGTATTTTAGTTTTGTCTATGTGGTGATAACTCAATGAAAATTGCATTGTAAAATCGCCATTAGTGCTAATTTATTTAACAAAAAACACCCTTCTCCAACTTTCAAAATTGAAATTATTTTACTTTTATTTAAAGGAATTAAAAAAGTTAGTATTAACTACTTCCTCCCCCAAATTACATGTTACTTTGGCACTTTACACATTAAGAAATCTCTAACTTATGTGAACTTTGTTAAAATTAAATACTCCCTCCGTCCCAAATTATAAGAAAAAAAATCATTTCACACTTATTAAAGCTAAAACATAGTAATTTGAAGTATAATTTCGTGTGTTATCCTTGGAATAAGTTTTATAGAAAGATGTAAAAACAATTTCATTGGTTATTAGTTATAGAGAAAATGAAAGGGAGAGCAAAATGAATGCAATTTGCATTTAATTTCTCTTTGGAAAGATGATTTTTGAAATACATAATTAAATACGATAGAAATTGGTCTTTTTTGCTTATAATTTGGGACAAGAAAATGAGTTTTTTTTGCTTATAATTTGGGACGGAGGGAGTATCTTTTTTTCCCTCTTTTACCTTTGAAAAACAATTAAAACTTTGTGAAAAAAAACAAGGTTCCATCTTAATACCACAGTCCCAAATTAAATCACATGGTTCCTTCCCTCTCTCTCTCTCTCTATCTCTCTCGCTCTCTCTCTAGCTCTCTATCTCTCTCTCTCTCTCTCTCTCTCTATCTCTCTCTCTCTCTCTCTCTCTCTCTCTCTCTCTCTCTCTCTCTCCCTCCCTCATAAAAACTAGAAAAAATTCATTTCATTTAAAAAAATCTCCAATTTGTTCATCAAAATATTTCAAACTTCCTTCCAAATTTTTAAGCATGTGACTGTTCTTTTTTTCCTATAAATTAATATTATTGAACTAATCTTCATCATCTTCTTCATCCATGGAATCTGGAACCATCTCTGAATCAATGGGATCTTCATCATCTTGTTCATCCATGGAATATGAAATTATTTATGGATATTTAGAAACTTCACCCCTTCATTATCAGTAAAAATCTCAGAATCTATCTACTACTTCTGAAAATATTTTATGTCTTTGGAAATTTTTATAATAAAAAAATAAAATTATAGTTATAAAAAGTTGGATACACGTTTATAAAGAGTCCATAGAAATCAAAATTTGTGGTGAGAGAGTTTATAGTTAAGTTTTAAGTCTCTAAATTGAATTTAATGTGGAACTCGTAAACTACATAAGTCAAATATATGGACTGTGTTAGTAGAAGGAATTACTCTATGGGAACCGTGAATGAAAAGTGTAGGAAAATTAGAATAGACAAGGGCAAATTAGGAAGAACATGAATATTTTTACATTGATATTACAAAACGTCATATAATTTGAGATGAAAGGAGTATTTAATTAATTAGATAATTTGTCACCAATATTACATTGGTCTGCGTATAGTTGGACTTGAATTCCTTAAACGATATTTCAAGTTTAAGTATTTAAAGACAATTGTCTTCGATGAATTAATGCACCATAATATTATGACTAAACTATAATTCACAGGTGTTGAGCTTGTCCACCTTGCAGAATACATACTTGATGTGCTTGATCGCAATATACAAGACACATATAAACTCATCATTCAATTGCAAAGTGGGGATAAACTATTATTATTATTATCGTTTTTCATTAGATTTGGTCGACATTGATACTGCCACTGCCAGGCTTGGTGCTGCACAACTAGATTTTGAGGCCAAACACTATCCAGCCATCGCTAAAGATACAGCTGAGGTCTTGAAATACATTCTTGAATGTAGTAATAGTCTTAAAGAAAATGAAACCAGCCCTTTACTTTCAGTAACCCTACTACAAAACTGACCTTTTAATAGCGTTTTATTTTACCTTTAATAGTGTTTCTCAAGTGCTATTAGATCCCCCCGCTATTAAAGGTAAAATCCCTATAATACCGCTTTTAAAAAGCTATAAAAAGACCATGTTTTAATAGCGTTTATTCAAAAGCGCTAATATAAGCTGCTTTTGGTGCTATAAAACAAGTTTTTTTATATGGGGTTTATTAGCGTTTTTCCTAAAGCGCTATCTTAGATGCATGCCTATAATAGCGCCCGACAGAAAGCGTTATCGTAGACTCCTATTTTTTTAAAAAAAATATATTATATTTTAGAGCAAAATAAGGAATTTAATTAATCATAAAAAACATTATTATATAAGCAACTTTTGACAAAACATTATTATATAAGAAATTTACATATATTCACTATAAAAAAAACCTATCAACAAAATACACCTCAAATTCCAATCAATCTTATCTATGATTTACCCTTAACACATTAACAAATATCAAATGACAACGTCAAAGATCAATAATTACTTTATCAACTTTCGTCATAAGCTTCTTCACACAATTGTGCAGTCTCCTGTGTCATGGAAGAAAACAAATTATAGACCGCTCATACTCGCTTTTTTTTACAATTCAATAAAAATCAAAACACACATAATCTTAAAATCGTAATCACAATATACAAATGTGTAGTGCTTGAAGTATCATTCACTTTTACTTATATGCACTATATCAACCATATAAGTATTTAACTAGTTCAATTTGAGAACATAAGCATAAGCATTTTAGTCATGCTAAAAGCCTAACTCATAAGTATCACTACAAGGATTGTTAACAAAATCTTCAACCATCTTATTTAAACTATTATAATCTAACACATCACTAATTCTAATAACCATTGAAGTGCATTTCAAATTGAGAACATTCAGCATTTTAGTTAGTGTGATTTTGATGACTTTTCAACTACAAACCAAACAAAAACTTAACCAAATGCTTATCTATTTCTTTAGTACATGTGATTTTGTGAACATAATCTCAGAGCATCTATAAATGTACAAACTAGTTGAAAAATTAAAATACCTTTGAGTTGAGAAGAGTGTAGTACATACCTTCCGAAACAAAAATCCTTTAATTAATTCTACGGTACATTGAATTATAGTGCTTCATTCCATGAATCGGAATAACGCAATTGAATATACCTGGAGCTGAATCAAACACCACTAAACCATAATTATATTAGTAATTGAATTTTTTGTATATGAAATCATTTAGTGTAAGGTTAGTTGAGATTAGAGATTAGAGAGACACCTAAACCAGTGATGAGACAGGAAGCAACGACGAAGCCAACTCCTTTTCGATTTCAACTTCTAAATACTTTCTCACTACCAAATTCGTATCTACAATCAATTCATATAGAGAAAAATCAAAACAAAACAATATTTCAAAAAGAAAACCTAACAAAATCAAAGAGAGGGGGAGAGAGAGAGAGAGAGAGAGAGAGAGAGAGAGAGAGAGAGAGAGAGAGAGAGAGGGAGAGAGAGAGAGAGAGATTTGGGGTTTATTAACTTTTGTTTGAAAGGAAGAGAAGAGGGAAAGAGGCGTTCAGACAAGAGAGAAGATGACGACCAAGAGAGAAGACAATGTGTTCTCTTTTAGAGATAACTTACAATGAGCATATACAAAGTTCATTAATAACAACCCCTTTGACAAGAATATCTGAAGAAAAATGGAGCAGTGTCTAACCTGAAAATGGTGGAAGCTTCTTTCCATAACATCCAATCCCTTCACAAATAAAAGCCACAGATATATTATTAATAAAAATTAAAAACAGAATGTTGTCAAATACTCAATAGAAAAATACTAGAATATAAATATTACTCAAGACTTTTGTAAATAGCTACCAAAATAAGATCATCCTCAATAGAGTGGAAGGGCCATTAGGTGTAGTGTGACCTCAGTCACCCAAACACTAGTATTTGCTCTCAATTATAAATCAAAAACATGCACTCAGCATAAACAACATACCTTCCATCTCAATTTAAAATCATTTAACAAATATTAGATGACAACACACACATAAAGGTAACCTTAAAGTCCAAACATAATCACCGATGTGAAAAAACAACATGTTCTTCCCTCTAATTAAACACATAAACCTTCAATTAAACTTTACTTGCAAATAAATGGTTAAATTTGAACCCCACAGAATTTTCACATTATTTTGTGGTTCCTGATTATTAAAAGAACTTGACACATACTTACCATATTTTCTTCAAGACGAATAGTCAGAATTGGCCCTAAGTTGAGATTTTCCTCCATATTTGTTACTATTCCTTGATCGGCAGTAACACACTAAATACAATCTTATTGGTGTATTTGAATTATATCACTAACTCTACATGTGAAGGTTGTTAACGTCAACCAATGATCAAAGATTTAGATATATTGGAACAATCGAGGGACAAACTAAAAATGATTAAGTCTTTTAATACCTACTAAAGGGATGGAATCATACTCTAAAGTTAGTTCAAAATCATGTTAAAAACAATGTGAGATCTTTTTCTCAAGCAAAGAAGCTTTCATCATCCTCATCTTCTTCTACTGCTATGCTTTCTAATTCTTGTAAGAGACAAAAAGAGAAGGCAAAACAATCAGAGGAATATTTGAGGAAGGTCATGTACTTGAGTTGCTGGGGTCCCAATTAATTAAAGGAGATCATGGAATTTCTTTTAACTCTATTATTTGATCTTTTTTCACGTATTGTACAATATTGAAAGAGATTAATGTAAATTATGATGAATTGATGAAGATAGCAGCCTTGCTTCATATCACCCATAAGAAGTTTACTAAAATTTTAGTTTGTTCAATTTAATAATTTCATTGATATTTTCAAATTATAACTTCAAAAATCTTGTTGGTAATAAAAAGTTTATTAAAATTATAACTTCAAAATATTTTATTAATCTGAAATTGTAAAAATATGACCATTGTGGTGATATTGAAGACTTATTAGTAGACGCATCAAATTGGATATGGAATAGATCAAGAAATTGGATGTGGAGAGCTTAAATTGTTATCACTAGTAGTCTCCTAGTCTCTACAGAACACATGAAAATAACTAAATTAGATGTCATGATTTACTTGTGTTTTTCTTCTTCGAAAGAAACAAAAGAAAACAGCATAATTGTTTCTTTTTCCTCCATAAAGAACAATATTGTTTAGTAACATGCAAAAACAGAGAACAAAAAGCATAAAAAAACAGAACATAGGAATGAAATAAACTAACCTGAATCAGTGCTACCAACACTAACAAGCTGAAGAGAAACTCCTTTTTCCACTCCCAAATGGCCAAATCTATAAAAATAAACAGGGACATATAATTTAAATTATACGCACACGAAATTTTAAAAAGAAAATCAATAAAATATGAAATAAGCTCATATACAAACAGAAATATATCTCCAAATCCAATAATAAACAAATAATTGATGGGTCAGTGGAACAACAATACAAAGAAAATATCAGAAATTGTGAAAGATAAGGAGAATAATTACTTTGACAAAGACGAGAGCAGGTGGCGAAATTCGGCGGCGGCGACGAATTGAAGATGTCGGCGGTGTTTGATGGGGTTTATGGGTTTGATGGTGTTCAATGGGTTCTGGGTTATGCGGTTTCTGGGTTATCGATCTGGTTTGATTTGTGGTTTAAGATTCGACAATTTGTGTCCGATTTGTGTTATGGGTTCAAAATTTGTGTTCCATTTGTGTTCGATGGGGTTTATCGTGGAGAAGAGATAAGTGAGTGAAGGAGGAGAAGTTTTCATGAGGGGTAGGGGTGGACATCGGTCGGTTTCGGTCGGAAATCGGTCTCAAAACCTGAAACCAAACTAACCCACGGTTCCAATACCTACATCCAATTCCGCCCAAATTAAGGATCGGTTTAGTCGGTTTCGGTTTAATTGGTTTAGACGGATAATCGGGTGGGTTCAATCGGTTAATTCAAAATCCCAATAATTTTTTTAAGATATCACTGAACAAATAAATTCTAGTTTAGATTCTTAGTAATTCGAAAATTTGGCCTAAGCTGTGATTAATTTTAAGCCCATTCATATTCGTTTGAGGGCTAATAAAAAATCATAGCCTAAAATAAAAGTAAATTCCAATATAAAACTGATGTCACTAATTTAAGGCCATTAATAATTTTAGAACACCATTTTGGGTCTGAGGCCATTAATACTATTGTAATATGCTTGCATCAGTTCAAAGCACATCACAAACTACCACAACACAGCCAACAAGTATTGAGTCACAAGTATTAAATTACAGTCATCCAAATATTAAACTTAAACATTCAATATTAAAATGATATCTGCAACTTGCTGATGCTTCAACATGGTGAAACTTCAAGTTGCGTCTGGATAAATAAAAAAAACAAAAATTTAAGCTTTTTATATACAAATCAGAATAGCACCTAGCAACTAGCAATAGAGCTCACCATTTTTTCATAAAAAGAAGACCTTTTCAGCTTTTGCTAAATTTCTATTCCTCAATATTTCCCATTGCAAGCACCTAACATAAAAAAATACTCATCACCAATTCTAAACTACATGATCAAACAACTTTTTATGCAACATGCTAGATAAGGGAAAACAACATACACTGTACAGCCAAGCAACCAGCAGAAAGGACCTTACAAATAGTCCAGATTCACCATGGAGCCAAGCAAGCAATTAGAATTCATTTCAATATGAATCAAAAATAAAGAGAGGCACGTGTTGTGTAGTACGAGTCATACGTGACTCCGAAAAAGGATTCAAACAGCATGTGAATTCATTACAACAGAATTAGGAAATAATAATCAACCATACTAAAATTTAAAAGACATAAGAGTAAGTTGTAATCTACTTACAAAACATAATTATAATTTTACTCAATCACAACCAGATGGTTGTGATTGAGTTGTTGGCACAACCCCTACAACTGCTTCCCAACACCAAATGGTCGATCCTTGATTAACTTCTGTTATCAAATCAAAACTAAAAAATATTAAATACCAATCAACAACAAATAATAAATAAAAAATGATAGAGAAAGAAATTTAAAGCACCTAGAACAACACCCTCGTTAACCTTAAACTCTTCTGTTGGCTTTAACCAATTTTGGGAGCATATCAAAGCTTCTGCAATTCTCGGACTCAAGGAACTTTTGTAACTGTCTAACATCCTAACTTTCTTGCTGAAAATGCTCTCTAAAGAAGTTGTAGTTGGAATGGCCAAAATATCTCTAACCATTGCAGCCACATCATTGGATGATGCATTGTCAATGGTGACTGCAGACACATTCCTAAGACCCTAATCCCTCAATGACTCTTCTACTTTCCGACCTATTGTGTCACTTGTGTGGTTTGGAACCAAACTAAAGCTAAGGAGCCTTTTTTGGTATTTCAATTCATTATCAATGAAGTGGGCAGTTCGGGAAATGTAGCCAAAGTTTTGAATAGTAGTCCATACTTCGGGAGTAAGTGCTAGCCTACTACAGTCAGATTTAAAATAAGCTTTGAGCTTCAATTTTCATCTCGATACATCCTAAAACAATCCCTAACCACGGTCCTTCTAGTCAGGATATTCAAATGGGGCTGCAAAAAGCTGTCAGACTCAACTACTCCAAAGGGCAGCTTAGAAAGGATAACAAATCTAGCAATTGCCTTCCTACAAGCATCATTTGGCAAGAGGGCAGCAGCTGCTTCAGTTTCAACAATTGCAGCTGCACCATAATCATATTCAACACACATACGAAGCATACATATTCAGAAACAAGATTACGAAAAAACGCTTAGATCATAACAAAAGAGATGGAGGAGGAAAAACACTTAGATCATAACACAAATATAACTTAAGGCAAGATTATAACATAATCATATTCTTAAGGCAGGATTAGAGAAAAAACACAAATATAACACAAACTTCATTATAGAGAAAAAACAATTAGATTATGACAGAATCATATTCTTAAGCTATGCATTGAAACATATAAACTATTTTATTTAGAAGCATGTTTATAAACAACAAAAGCATGTTTATCACTTGCATATATACTCTATTTTTTAGAAAAAGCATTATTCATTACTCATTACTCATAGAAACATATACACTGTTTTATTTAGAAGCATGTTTATAAACAACAAAAACATGTTTATCACTTACATAGATAATCATTATTTTTTTAGAAAAAGCATTATGCATTACTCATCACTCATAGAACTCAATCAAAACATGTCAGAAGCAAAACGAGAGACAATCAAAACTTAATACTTCTCACTTGCATACTCAAAATCAAACAAAGGGGACATAAAAACAAACCAATTCCTTGGCCAGCGGCTCCATGACTTCCTTCGACATCACCTTGACTGCTACTGTGTACTTGATGCATCTTTCTAAGTTACAAATTATCCAAGTCTCCAATAACATAAAAAAAGAGTTAGAAATCTACTTAAATTACTTAAAAATAATGACATCATTAAACAATATAAAATCAGAACACTCTAGCTTAGTAACTTTTACCTTTTTTATCAATCAGTGATAAAATAAACTAGCTTCTGACCAACAAGTAATGAGCTGAAATAGAAATAACAACATAGAAAAAATGTGTTAAGAAAATAAATAACAAAGACAGAAATATAAGTAATTGATTAACTAAGAACCATAATAATAAGTTGAAAACTAAGAAAAACACATAGTAATTAATTAATGATTATAATATAAACACATAGAAAAACGCATAGCCTAATCTCGTGGTAGCTGGAAGCTTGAAATCAAAACAAACAAAAAGAATGTGAACAAATTTCCTGGAAGCTGCTTGAATAAAAAAAACTGAGATGATGCAGAGCAAATTCTGAAATGCTGAGACAGAGAATAAACCAAACAGCTAAACCAAACATGCACTTATTTCTTTTATCAGTTGCAAAATCATAAGAAATCACAAAATTGCTTATCAAAAACCCTAATCTAAGAAAGACAAAATCAAAACCCTAACTTTTACCTTTGATCAATCAGTGACTAACTTCATTTTTTTCAAACGATTTTTAACGATTGAAGCAAAGAGAATGAGATGATAAACCTAGATCAAAACAAAAGAGTGGAACAGTGGTTGGTTAGCAGTGAACATTGGATCTTAGAGAAAGAGGAAAAGAAAACAAACACATGACTTACACTGTAACAACCGTGTGAGAACGGCGGAATGAGAATCGGCGTTACAGCGAGATGAGAAGCGGCTGCCCGGCTGCTGCTAAGTGCTATCTAGGGTTTTTGTGTTGAGAGAGGAAGTGAGTTCTGTGTGAAGCATATATGGCATGCAATACGACAACGTTTCTGTTCTTTGAAGTAACTATTATTTCTATTTTATTTATTATATATAATACTAAATATGAGAAGTGTATGGGTCGGTTGGTATTGGCTTTCGATGGGCCGGAAAATTCAAACCGAACCGAACCGAACATATCCAGTCCAAACCATTGTTATGATCCCGCATGACCCGGTTTAACCGAATAACCCGACCGACTCGGTTCGGGCTAAACGGGTTGGGCAGTTTGGGCCGGTTTATGTGTTTTTTGTCCAGCCCTAATGAGGGGGTGTGATGTGTGGGATTGAGCTCTGGGTTGAATATTGTGCGCTAAAATGAAAATAGATATCCACCTTTTTTTTACTATTTTGATAGCCCAAACACAGCGTTTGGATACAAACGCTATCTAAACCCCCTACAATAATTGCTTTTGATGAAATGAGCTATCGTTCCAAAGCTAATTAATAGCATTTTTCCAAAAGCGCTATCTAATCCATGTTTTTGACTAGTTTATCTTAGCGCCCGACCAAAAGCGCTATAAAAGGCATGTGTGTTGCCTTTTTAATAGCCTTTATGTAAAAATGCTATTAAAGTTGCGCTATTAAAAGCCAAAAGTGTAGTATGTTGATCATCTTCGACAAGGTGTTCAAGTTCTTCAAATTATAACAAAATATTTAATTGCTGGAGAGTAAATTAGTTTTTTGAGAAGGGATAATAAATTGCATTGTATCTCAGTTATTTGATTTAGAGTTGTTTCTTTGTATTTTAGTTTTGTCCATGTGGTAATAACTCAATGAAATTTGCATTGTAAAATGGTCATTACTGCTAATTTATTTAATAAAAAACACCTATTTCCAACTTTCAAAATTGAAATTATTTTACTTTTATTTAAAGGAATTAAAAAAGTTAGTATTAACTACTCTCTCGTCCCAAATTACATGTTGCTTTGGCACTTTACACATTAAGAAATATCCAACTTTTGTGAACTTTGTTAAAATTAAATCTTTTTTCCCTCTTTTTTACCCTTGGAAAAACAATTAAAACTTTGTGAAAAAACAAGGTTCCATCTTAATACCACAGTCCCAAATTAAATCACATGGTTCCTTTCTCTCTCTTTAATTAATTGCAGTACCTCTTTCTCTCTCTCTCTCCCTCATAAAAACTAGAAAAAATTCATTTCATTTAAAAAAATCTCCAATTTGTTCATCAAAATATTTCAAACTTCCTTCCAAATTTTGAAGCATGTGACTGTTCTTTTTTCCTATAAATTAATATTATTGAACTAATCTTCATCATCTTCTTCATCCATGGAATTTGGAACCATCTCTGAATCAATGGAATCTTCATCATCTTGTTCATCCATGGAATCTAGAACTATTTCTGGAAATTTAGAAACTTCATCTCCTTCATTATCAGTAAAAATCTCAGAATCTATAGAGTCTTCTACTACTTCTGAAAATTAAATGTTTTTGTGTCTTGGGAAATTTTTATGGTAAAAAAAATAAAATTATAGTTAGAAAAAGTTGGATACACGGTTATAAAGAGTCGATAGAAGTCACAATTTGTGGAGAGAGAGTTTATAGGTAAGTTTTAAGTCTCTAAATTGAATTTAATGTGAAACTCGTAAACTACAGAAGTCAAATATATGGACTTTGTGTTGGTAGAAGGAATTACTCTATCTGAACCGTGAATGAAAAGTGTAGGAAAATTAGAATAGACAAGGGCAAATTACGAAGAACATGAATATTTTTACATTGATATTACAAAACGACTTATAATTTGGAATAATTTTTTTTCTCAAAACGTCATATAATTTGAGATGAAATGAGTATTTAATTAGATAATTTGTCACCAATATTACTTTGGTCTGCGTATAGTTGGACTTGAATTCCTTAAACGATATTTCAAGTTTAAGTATTTAAAGACAATTGTCTTCGATGAATTAATGCACCATAATATTATGACTAAACTAAAATATGATAGTACTTTGCTTTTTCATATTTACTTTGCTTTTTCATATTTGAACACAAAGTTTGGAGGGCCATTCTAAGGTGGATTAGTGAAACAAGTAATCCACACTAAGTGAGTTGTGTGAAATGTTGGATGACTAATGTTATTATGCATCATAAGTATATTTTAAATTTCTTCTCTCTCTCTCTCTCTCTCTCTCTCTCTCTATTAACATCATCTCTCCCAATGAAGAACAAACATCTATGTATTGACATGTTTGACGCTTGGTGGTGTAACACCCTAAGACCCCAATTTTAAATAAATAAAATATCAAACGTAAATAAAAGAAATAGGTGTTACCCGTGTTCACTTTTTATCATTTCATAAAATAAAATCATAAATTCATCAGCGGAAAATTCATCATTCATAACAGAAAATTGATCAAGTCTCAACTTTCATAAATATGTTTTCAAAATTCAAAATACTTCAAACTTCAAAATATGAAAATCAAATAGTCACCCCCGACCCTAGTGTTACATATCAGAGCTCGTGTGTGACTACATGTCTAATCACTACTAAATTAAAATTGACGGAAGATATTTCATGTCGCCACCTTCTAAGCGTCCCGCAATTAGATCTCTTCGTCCTGAGTGTCTGTATCCCACGAGTACAGACACCATAAATACAAAAACAAGCAAAGGGGTGAGAAATCCAGCCATGACATATTATTACCTAAGGAAGAAGAGATTGAGAGGAAAAAGATGGAGGTGAAAGAGAGAGTTGAACTTCACCTTGGACGTGCCGAAGAAGAGACAAGGCGTTTGGCTCACATTTGGGAAGTAAGTTCCATGTTTAGGAAAAACATGTGATTGTCTCTCCTAGGGAATCCATGCAGTCACGTGGTCAACAAATTTGATTGCGCGATAAAGTTCATACAATCTAGATTTGAAGTTTATTTTTAACTTTTTTAAGTCTGATGTACCGAACTTAAAATATGAGTCATCCAATCTAGTTTGCTGACTATCATTTCTTGAACAAAATTTCTTAAACTAAGACATATTACTTGTTATTCCCATGTTGTTGACGATAGAAAGCTTCAGTTATTGAAATTAAATTCTACTGGTTATGCTAACTGCTAATGTCATATAATGATAATCTAGGAGCTTGAAGTGATGGAAGATCCTATGAGGAAGGAAGTCACGATGGTGCGTAAGAAAATTGACTTGGCTAACAAAGATGTAAAGCAACTTGGACAGAACTACCAGAAAAAGGCATGACAACCATATCCTCTTCTGTTGAATAATATTAATATGACTATTGATTTTTCTTGTAAATTTGGAATTACTTTTTTCATATATGACTAAACATTAAGAGTGAAAACTAACCTTTAAAATTTACTTAATAGGAGAAAGAGTACAAAGAAGCCTTGGAAGCTTTCAATGAAAAGAACAAAGAGAAGAATCCTTTGGTAGCGACACTAACTGAGGTATAGTACTCAACACTTGTGTTATAACTTTGTTATCTCTATACTAACATGTGGTATAAAATTAATATTTAGTGAGCTATACAGGTGAGAGAGCGTTGGAGAATTTACAGGAGCATTGAGATGATAGATTCAAATCAAAATATCACTATTGAGAAAAACATGCTTCAAAACCAGTATCATAAAATTTGAAGTTTGTTTGCTTTGAGAAATTTTTTCCAATTTTGATCTTTTAGTTTCATGATAACCAATAAAAAAAAAGTATTCCTTGTATTCAAGTATTTGTACAAGAAAAAATGAAGACAACCGTATGCATATTGTGTATGCACAGGAAAAAAAATGCTCTTTTCTATCTCCTAAAATTTGGATTTGGTCTAATTCAATTGCATCCGGCTTATAGAGTGAGAGGTGCCTCCCACTTAAATAACATTTTTTCAGGTTTTATCTCATTCAATGTAATACTCTTAACACCCCCAACCCAATATCGAATATCTATAGCATGATCTCAATGGTCAAGTGGATCTTGGACAAACTCTCATCCACTAACGTGAGACTCTTGCACTATCTTCAAGTGATTGATAAACATTACTAGGAAAATTAAAATTCAGTGAAAGTGTTAGATAAACCATAAACATGGTCAAAAATGTGGAGGAATGAGTATACATATCATGATTGATATTTGATGTACCCATATTTAATATTAATTGATTTTTTTGTAAAAAAAAATAATTGATTTTTTTGGGTGGTCTGATAATAATTGATTGCAAATTTGCATGTTTAAAATTGACCACCGTTTGAAAACAACAAAATCTGACTGCTTTAAAATAAAATATTTCCATTAACGATAATTCATTGTAGTAGTAATTGACCACAATACAATTTGAATATTTAATTCATATCAAACGGGACTTCTTTAAAATAAAAAATATTTCCATTAACTATATAATTCATTGTAATTGACTGGAATGCAATTAAAATAATTAATTCATATCAAAAATTAACATATCTATCCACATGCTACTTAACATAAATATAAAACCATGTGTAAAATCAACATGAAAAACACAAGGAAAAAAAAAGGGAGGCATAATAAGAAAAACAACATAAAATGACTCAATACTCATCTCTCTTATTGGTGCTTCTTATTCTATTTGTTGCTCCCTTCAATTCAATTTCAGCCACAGTTGTTGATGTAGATGTCATCTGCAAAGAAGCTTCCAATCCTTCATATTGTTCAAATATTCTCAACTCAAAGCCTGGAGGAGCAAAAGGTGGTGAGCTTGTCCACCTTGCACACTACATACTTGATGTGCTTGAACGCAGTATACAAGACACATATAAACTCATCATTCAATTGACAAGTGGGGATAACATTACAATAAATGACTATTATCTTCGGTGTTCATCAGATTTGATATCCGTTGATAGTGCCACTACCAGTCTTGGTGTTGCAACACTAGATTTTGAGGCCAAACAATATCCAGCCATGGCTAAAGATACAACTGAGGTCATGAAATACATTCTTGAATGTAGTAATAGTCTTAAAGAAAATGAAACCAGCCCTTTACTTGCACAGTATGTTGATCATCTTCGACAAGGTGTTCAAGTTCTTCAAATTATAACAAAATATTTAATTGCTGGAAAATAATTTAGATTTTTTGAGAAGGGATAATAAATTGCATTGTATCTCA
Organism: Medicago ruthenica; assembly: GCA_018208015.1. NCBI lineage: Eukaryota > Viridiplantae > Streptophyta > Magnoliopsida > Fabales > Fabaceae > Medicago > Medicago ruthenica. Next base: position 55,817,221 of record CM031373.1, read on the forward strand.
GTTATTTGATTTAGAGTTGTTTCTTTGTATTTTAGTTTTGTCTATGTGGTGATAACTCAATGAAAATTGCATTGTAAAATCGCCATTAGTGCTAATTTATTTAACAAAAAACACCCTTCTCCAACTTTCAAAATTGAAATTATTTTACTTTTATTTAAAGGAATTAAAAAAGTTAGTATTAACTACTTCCTCCGTCCCAAATTACATGTTACTTTGACACTTTACACATTAAGAAATCTCTAACTTTTGTGAACTTTGTTAAAATTAAATACGTATCTTTTTTTCCCTCTTTTACCTTTGAAAAACAATTAAAACTTTGTGAAAAAACAAGGTTCCATCTTAATACCACAGTCCCAAATTAAATCACATGGTTCCTTTCCCTCTCTTTAATTGCAGTACCTCTTTCTCTCTCTCTCTCTCTCCCTCAAAAAAACTAGAAAAAATTCATTTCATTTAAAAAAATCTCCAATTTGTTCATCAAAATATTTCAAACTTCCTTCCAAATTTTTAAGCATGTGACTGTTCTTTTTTTTTTTTTCCTATAAATTAATATTATTGAACTAATCTTCATCATCTTCTTCATCCATGGAATCTGGAACCATCTCTGAATCAATGGGATCTTCATCATCTTGTTCATCCATGGAATATGAAATTATTTATGGAAATTTAGAAACTTCACCCCCTTCATTATCAGTAAAAATCTCATAATCTATCCACTACTTCTGAAAATATTTTTGTGTCTTTGGAAATTTTTATAATAAAAAAATAAAATTATAGTTATAAAAAGTTGGATACACGTTTATAAAGAGTCCATAGAAACACTACAAGAAATTATGTGATTTGCTACGACCATTTTCGTAGGTAATTCGCAGCTCCTAGCAAACGAGTTTAGCTAGAGATATGCTACGGAATACCTATTGATTCGGCCGTAGCATGGATTGAGAGACAAATTTGCTAGGGAAATATTTCTTAGTAAATCCGTAGTTAAAAGAAATAAATTCCTAGCAATTATTTAGTTAAACTATAGCAAATAAGTATTGAAAATGTATTTTCCGTAGCAACTTAACTATGACATATCGAAGCAATTTCGCAACAAATCCATAGCAAAATAACTAGGACTTATCGTAGAAATTTCACAAGAAATCTATAGCAACATAACTAGGACTTATCGTAGCAAATTCACAACAAATTCATAGCAACATAACTACGGCTCTAATATAACTAATTTGCGACTAGATCCTAACAATTTGGAAGTTTTCGTCCAATTTTTTTTATTTTTGTTGTTTTTTTTTTACTATAGTATAATTTATTACTATATTAATTTAACTAATTTATTACTAAATAATCATGTATGAGATTCTACAAGATATTCTTAATATTAGAACAACAATTGAGCTTATACAATATATTCTTTATAATAGAACCGTAATCCAGTTTGTGATGAAACCCAATTGCTCTAGTAATGTTATGTTTTAGGCTTATAAAGCCTTTTTCAAACTACAATTGAAGGTACCAAAAAGGTAGCAATACATAGATCACAAATGATCCAATATCTCTAGCAAAAATTTATCTCAATACATAATAAAGAAAGATGTGGTCATGACATCTATTGCTTAATTTCAGCTATCTTTTTCTGCCACAAGCAATCAAGTCCACTATCAGCATCTCCCTGAAAATAAAAAGGAAAGAACATGAAATTATGTCCCTAAGAAATGCAATAAAGGAAACCTAAATCATCAAGGTGTATCAATATAACATCTACGTATATTCAATGGCCAAATCAGAATACAACATGGTAGAGAGTAATTCCAACGTAAAGTGTAAATATTTTTTCAACCCAGCATTAATAAACATATCATAATTCTAACAACAGTACCACTTGCATGTCAATAAGTCATTATCCACAGTTCACAACTCTAGGGACAAGTGCATCATTTAAAAACATGTGTGACAAGTTCGTGATCAATATTTTGTTAAAGAACTCCAGTGTAGGCAAATTATATGTTAAGAGATTGTAATTAATATTATGTGATTGTCAAAAACTGAGGTGAAAACTTACAACTGGCTTCTCTAGAGAGTATACATTTATAGTTGAATGAAGCATAAAGGAAGATAACACACCAATCAAACAATTACTAGTTCTACAACTTCAACATATTCTCATACGTATAATTTGCCTACCTCAAATACCATCAGCTACTCCACCTTGCATTTGTGCTTGCTGCATGAAGCTAAGCATAGATAGGATTGGCTCCAACATTGGCGCCAATTGTGTTTGGACAAAAGAAGTCATTGCTTTATTTACCGCTTTCTGGATAGCTTCTTCTGTCGTAGCCGGAATGCCGAAAGGACCAATGCCCTCTGCAAATGAAGTAGATCCACCAATGTCCAAGCTGCGGCCCCCTAAAGTCCGTCTCTTCTTATTGGGACCTGACGCCTCTTCCCACACTTCTGAATCAACCTTCGGATGAGTTGAAGAATCCTCTCCATATTTTTCCAACATTGCGGTGTCATATGACTCCTACAAAAGAATTGATTAAGTGCTACTTATAAGAGAATTGAATTGATATTATAAATAAATCCAAATAAAACAGTAACAGATTAGTGATACAATGCTAAAAACCTTAACAAAACAATTCAGCCAACAACAAGGCACGATACAATGAACTAAACAATAATTAGCAACAAAGTAGCTTACGTATTAGAGATCGCCTCAACAGTTATAATTTTTCTCCTATCAATTTCTGCATGTGATCCTCCACTTGAAGGCATTGAAGTTGGTTCGTTAGCGGGTGGACCATTAGCACTACTCATCTTCTCATTATTGGAAACTCCAGAAAAACCTCCAATATCTTTGTATCCAGTATGTGGTGGTGGACTAGTGCACGATTGAGAAGGCTCTGGTGGATCAATATGACCTCTCCCTCGGCCATGCCTAATTCCTCCACTTGATTCCCTCATATTGTTGGAAAATCCAAAACTGACTACTTTATGTTTTCTCACACTATTTGCACCAGCTGCTTGGTGTTTGAGTAATTGACGTTGATGATTTTTCTCCTTGATGAGTTGTGTCTCTTCATCTTCAATATGATCATAAGCGTAGAATTCATCACTCTCTTCAAAATCATTAGTGGTTTTCTGCTTACGCTTTAATGCATTAGTCATCCCTTGCTTCTGCCTTATAATTTTGTCATTCTTAACACCTATTTGTGGAGGAGAATGGATCAATACTAAATAAAATTAGACAACATAATAATCCACATGACCTTATATACAACTCTAAGTCAAATATATGCAATACGACCAAGAAGGCAAATAATATACCTGGAAAAGGTGAATGCTGAGGTGGGTTGCAACCTCTCCCTCGACCATGTCTAGTTCCTCTACCTCGGATTGTCATGTTAAGATATCTAGAAATAACTTAATCTTATTCTTGTCAATAAATTAATAAATCAATATTGTATATTGAATCTGAATATAATAAACATCTCAATAAATACTACAAAAACAATAAACAACAAAACGATGAAAAACCAATAAACAACAAACTGATACAAGCTACTATTTGAATCTCTTTAATTGAAAAAGGTGAGGTTACAAACTACTATCTGAATCTGAATCTGAATCATATAATTCTTCATCTTCATCAACGGAATCATCATTTTCACTATCATCACTCTCACTAATGAATTCATCATCAAATGGAACTCCCGCTGGATTATATATATCATTTTCGTCAACTTCTTCCATTGGAGAATTTATATCAAATAAGAAAACTTGCTCATCTTCTACGACGACGGGTGTTCCTAAGGATCCATCATCTTGGTAATAATCATTAGCATCCAACTGCTTCAAATCAGCGTGTTCATTATTGAAGCTCTCAGCAACAAAGAGTTTTCGTCTAACCCCACTTAGTCGATGTGGTGGTATAGACTTCTCCACTGTTGACTTCTTAAAAGCATTTCGATCACGACGAAATGAATGTTCAAGTGGTAGATATTGGCGATGGCAATCAAACCAGCTACATTTCATACCATGAGTTAATCTAAATGACTTAGTGCGCTTCATACAATACAGACAAGCAAGTTTTCCATGAGTACTCCACCCACTTAGCTTCCATAGGCTGAAAAGTCGCTTATTGTCCACATTAATGTTGCCTTCATGTTAAAATACTGCCTTTTCCAAGCATCAAAAGTGTTTGCCCCATCTTCCCACAATATCTTTAGCTCATCAATAAGAGGTCTAAGATAGACATCTAAACTTTTACCTGGTGACTTTGGTCCCGGGATCAGAAGGCTAAGGGAAATGTACTCTCTTCTCAAACACATACTTGGTGGAAGATTATATGGTGTGACAAAGACAGGCCAACACGAGTGTGGAGTAGCTGAAATACCAAACGGACTAAAACCATCTGTACAAAGGCCAAGCCTGACATTACGAGGCTCTTGTGCAAAAGTCGGATATATGGCATCAAAGTGTTTCCAAGCCTCGACATCAGCAGGATGAGTGATTATTGATTTATCATTACGCACTCCATCTGCATGCCAGCGCATATACTGTGCAGTACTTTTAGACATATATAGGCATTGGAGTCTAGGAATAATGGGAAAATATCGCAACATGGAGAAAGGCACGTCTTTTCCTTTTGCTGAACATCCAACCTTTGGTTTGAACCGTGGGTGCCCACATACTAAGCAAGCAGAGCAAACTTTTGGATCCTTGTTTTCTCTATCATATAACATGCAATGCTTAGGACAGGAGTCTATTTTCTCGTATCTTAATACCAACTCGGCAACCATTTTCTTTGATCTATAAAAATTTTCAGGCAACTTTTCTGACTCAGGAAGCATGCTCTTAATTATGACAACCATTCGATCATAACAACTCTGACTCATGTTGAACTCAGACTTCAAATTCAAAAGTTGAGTTACAGCTGACAATTTTGAGTGCTTAAGACATCCATCCCATAATGGTTCGTCAGCATCTCTTAGCAAGGAATAAATCTTCGAAGCTGATGGATTGGGATCCTCCTCCAAATCTTCAGAAAGATCATCATCCATGGCATCTATAACCATATCTACGTAGGGATTCCTAGTCTCTGTCTCTTCATGATGGGGAGTTGATGTTGAGCTACTTTCCCCCCATTGATCTTCACCACGAAGAATCCAATTTGTATAACTTTCCATAAATCCATATTTATACAAATGTCTCGCTACCAAGAATGTTTTCTCCCTATTAGAATTCTTACATTTAGAGCATGGGCAAAAAATGCGACCTAAGACATCAGCAACTTTTGGATCTCTTTTAGCAATCTTGATGAACTCGTCAACTCCATTTTTGAATTCTTCAGTTATTTGATCAGTAAAATCTGTTCTCTGTTTCATCCAACTTCGATTGGGTCTCATGACTATCAAGGGATTCTGGGAGAAACAGTTTGGTTCAACTATTTGTTTTTATCTCTTCAAAAACAGTTTTTGATGAACTCGTCAAAAAATAAAAACTATAGAAAGAGAGAAATGCATATCCATCAGTCAATAGTAAATTCAGATATCCATAAGTTGATTAGACCATTGGAAAATAAGAATGAGAAATTAATTCTAGGAAAAATTAAGACTTATAAGTGCTTCTCTACTGATATATAGTTTATATTCTGATATATAGTCGAGATTTAAAAAAATTGAAAGAACATCATGATGGATGAGCATATAACATTTCAATCACACTTAATTTATTTTTAAAAACATTTTATAGTTTCCTTAATTTAGAAAAGAAAAATAAGCCCCCCTCTCTTCTTAAAAATCCTATGTGTGAATAATGTACATTGAAATGATAAATAATACCTATGGTATGGTAATGCGAATGAAGATATGAATACCTGTTAGTAATATGCCGATGGAGATGACTAAAATGATTCCTGATAGTTTTAAACTTGGTACCTCCAACCTTCCAATTCAAATTAAATATCTCAATATTGTAGTTACATCGAAATTATGTAAAATTATATTGCGTACCAGTTAAAAGGGAAAAAAGAAGAGATAGATAATAAGAATTCTAGTGATAAGGTAGAAACAAATTTCTTCTTCAAAAGGTAGAAACAAATTATGACCATATAAATTCTTATGAAAGCCTCAAGTTTCTAACTTCCTATATTTCTTGGAGATAACTAACAAAGACAAGCAAATATTATAAAAAAAAGTTCTTAAGGGAAAAATATCCACCCTTTTGACTTTTAGATCTACATAATCGATTCATAGTAGCAATGACAATATAGAATCAAAAAGCACTTGTAACTTGTAATAGTTAAACTTTAAACTTAGAAATGCAGCACCTATGTTGGTAGCTTAAAGACATTGTTTGGTACTTTAGTCATATCCTTGAATTCATTTCATCCTCTGTAGCACACATCAATTCATATGCAAACATTCAACATTAATTGATTTGCCATGACAGGTATTTTACTGTTATACTTATAAGTTGCAATGTAATACTAGTCAATAACCTGCACTGAAAAACAACGGCAGATCTTATGTCCACTTTTTATCCATTTAAACACCGACATGTCGACACGCTATATTCGCCACTACTTCTCAACACAAAACATTGTAAAATATAATTTAGACACAAAACATTGAATCTGTGTGAAGTGAATGGATTCAAACTTCAGATCACAAATTAGAGACAAATACACAAAGCAAAACTAGAATTACACTATTATTTTATCTATCAGGCACAAAACTGAGCAAGATCAAAAATCAAATCCATAATCAACGTTAAAAATTCAGTTAAGTTTCTTATTCTTCGCACGCGGCAACATCAAACGCACATAGATTTCAAAAAAAAAATCACAAAATTGTGAGCAAGATAACAAATTCACTCCCTAATCAATGTCAAAAAATTGAGTTCAATTTCTCATTCCAACATCAAACACATGGATTTCAAAAAATCACAAAACTGAAAACATAAATCACAAATTCAATATATAATCAATGTTGAAAATTGAGTTAAATTGCAAACGAAAATCAGACATGAATTTCAAAATGAAAATCAAACAATGCAAACAGAATAAGAATTTTCACATATCGCCGAAAGGAATTGACGGAGACTTATGTTATTTTGATCAATCAGAGACATGAAAATCAGTCACATAGATCAAAATTGCGATTGACAACCGAGAAAAAGTATGGATCGAAGATAACTGCAATGAGATCTAGAAGTAGAAACCGGGAACGCAAACAGAATAAGAACTTGAGAAGCTTACCTTTGCGCGAAAGAGGAAAAGGGATCGCGAAGTTCGATCTGCGACTGTGAAGTTCGATCTGCCACGGGATAGTGCACGACGGTGGACGAAGATGGTGAATCGGTGAACGGAGACGGTGACTGGTGATCGGAGACGGTGACTGGTGAACGGAGATGGTTATCAGAGACGGAGATGGTGAACGGAGAAATTGAGATCGATGGTTTCTTTTCTGTTTGGACTTGGTGATATTTTTGTTTGGGAATAGGTGATAGTTTTTTTTTTATCAAAAGTAATATAGGCTAAAAAAATAAAAAAAATAGTAATAATAAGTATTTGTGGTATTTCAGTGGTATTTTTAATTCAGATTTACTAGCAACATAATTTGTAGTAAAATAATGGTAGCAAAATCTATATTTTCTTGTAGTGAAATCAAAATTTGTGGTGAGAGAGTTTATAGTTAAGTTTTAAGTCTCTAAATTGAATTTAATGTGGAACTCGTAAACTACATAAGTCAAATATATGGACTTTGTGTTAGTAGAAGGAATTACTCTATGAGAACCGTGAATGAAAAGTGTAGGAAAATTAGAATAGACAAGGGCAAATTAGGAAGAACATGAATATTTTTACATTGATATTACAAAACGTCATATAATTTGAGATAAAAGGAGTATTTAATTAGATAATTTGTCACCAATATTACATTGGTCTGCGTATAGTTGGACTTGAATTCCTTAAACGATATTTCAAGTTTAAGTATTTAAAGACAATTGGCTTCGATGAATTAATGCACCATAATATTATGACTAAACTATAATTCACAGGTGTTGAGCTTGTCCACCTTGCAGAATACATACTTGATGTGCTTGATCGCAATATACAAGACACATATAAACTCATCATTCAATTGCAAAGTGGGGATAACCTTACGATAATAAACTATTATTATCGTTTTTCATTAGATTTGTTCGACATTGATACTGCCACTACCAGGCTTGGTGCTGCACAACTAGATTTTGAGGCCAAACACTATCCAGCCATCGCTAAAGATACAGCTGAGGTCTTGAAATACATTCTTGCATGTAGTAATAGTCTTAAAGAAAATGAAACCAGCCCTTTACTTGCACAGTAACCCTATACCTTTTAATAGCGTTTTATTTTACCTTTAATAGTGTTTCTCAAGTGCTATTAGATCACCCCACTATTAAAGGTAAAATCCCTATAATACCGCTTTTAAAAAGCTATAAAAAGACCATGTTTTAATAGCGTTTATTCAAAAGCGCTAATATAAGCTGCTTTTGGTGCTATAAAACATGTTTTTTATACAGGGTTTATTAGCGTTTTTCCTAAAGCGCTATCTTAGATGCATGCCTATAATAGCGCCCGACAGAAAGCGTTTTCGTAGACTCCTATTTTTTTTAAAAAATATATTATATTTTAGAGCAAAATAAGGAACTTAATTAATCATAAAAAATATTATTATATAAGCAACTTTTGACAAAACATTATTATATAAGTAATTTACATATATTCACTATAAAAAAACCTATCAACAAAATACACCTCAAATTCTAATCAATCTTATCTATGATTTACCCTTAACACGTTAGCAAATATCAAATGACAACGTTAAAGATCAATAATTACTTTATCAACTTTCGTCATAAGCTTCTTCACACAATTGTCCAGTCTCCTGTGTCATGGAAGAAAACAAATTATAGACCGCTCATACTCGCTTTTTTTTACAATTCAATAAAAATCAAACACACATAATCTTAAAATCGTAATCACAATATACAAATGTGTAGTGCTTGAAGTATCATTCACTTTTACTTATATGCACTATATCAACCAAATAAGTATATAACTAGTTCAATTTGAGAACATAAGCATAAGCATTTTAGTCATGCTAAAAGCCTAACTCATAAGTATCACTACAAGGATTGTTAACAAAATCTTCAACCATCTTATTTAAACTATTATAATCTAACACATCACTAATTCTAATAACCATTGAAGTGCATTTCAAATTGAGAACATTCAGCATTTTAGTTAGTGTGATTTTGATGACTTTTCAACTACAAACCAAACAAAAACTTAACCAAATGCTTATCTATCTCTTTAGTACATGTGATTTTGTGAACATAATCTCAGAGCATCTATAAATGTACAAACTAGTTGAAAAATTAAAATACCTTTGAGTTGAGAAGAGTGGAGTACATACCTTCCGAAACAAAAATCCTTTAATTAATTCTACGGTACATTGAATTATAGTGCTTCATTCCATGAATCGGAATAACGCAATTGTATATACCTGGAGCTGAATCAAACACCACTGAACCATAATTATATTAGTAATTGAATTTTTTGTATATGAAATCATTTAGTGTAAGGTTAGTTGAGACTAGAGATTAGAGAGACACCTAATCCAGTGATGAGACAGGAAGCAACGACGAAGCCGACGAAGCCAACTCCTTTTCGATTTCAACTTCTAAATACTTTTTCACTACCAAATTCGTATCTACAATCAATTCATTTAGAGAAAAATCAAAACAAAACAATATTTCAAAAAGAAAACCTAACAAAATCAAAGAGAGGGAGAGAGATAGAGAGGGAGAGAGAGAGAGAGAGAGAGAGAGATTTGGGGTTTATTTATGTTGGATATTTGGTTGTTGGCTTCATGTTTGCTAAAATCAAATATACAAGCAATGTGCGTCTTCAGAAGTTGTACCTTCAGAAGCTGAACAGTACTTCAGACGCTGAACCTTCAGAAGCTGGTTTTCTGCGTTCTGTGTTTCTCGCCTTGTAGTGTTTATTTTCTCATGTGATTTGTTGAAGATTTAATTGAAGAATTCTCCAAGCTGCGTTTCTAAAAGGAAGAAGAATTTCGCAAGATATTTTGTGAAGATTGGATTCAATTATTTGTGAATATATTTTCAAAGAAATCTTTGGAAAATATATTTCTGGAAAATAAATTGCTTCTATATGTTTCTAAAATATTTTGGAAATATATCTTTGAAGGATTTGGCTCAAGTTTATGTTGCTGCTGAAGCTATAAATAGAGGACGCTGTCATTGAAGAAAATCATCTCAACCAAAGCTATCATTTAAAGAGTATTAGGTTTTGAGTCTGTTAGTTGTGAGCTATATGCTCTGTTTTTCTGTACACCCCTCAAGTGTTTAGAGTTGGTTGTTTTATTGAGTTGTAATCACTTGAAACTTTTAAGCAAGGGTGACTGATTATGTTTTGAAGAGTGTCTTCATCCTTGATTATTGTTTAGAGTCTGATAATCACTGGGGCAGTGATTGACTGAGGGAAGTAAGAGGGGTCTTATATCTAGGAGTTCCTAGGTAGAAATACCACGGGTAGTGATTAAGTGAGAAGGCTGTGAAATAGGGGCTGTTCACATAGGACTTCGAATTGATACTATTATAGTGGATTTCCTTCCTGGCATGGTAGCCTCCAGACGTAGGTGTGTTTGTCACCGAACTGGGTTAACAAATAACATGTGTTTTTATTTTCTGTCTGTTTTGTTATTCTGCTTCTGAACTGTTGTTTCGCATACTCTGTTTTACGGTTCAGAATCAGGTCCTGCCAGGAATTTCAATTGGCATCAGTGCAGGCACCCTGCCTGTTTAAGGGTGAGCTCCAGGGAAGGTTTTTTCTGGCAGAATGGACAAGGAAGGAGGATTTGTGAACAGACCACCTCTGTTGGATGGTTCCAACTATGATTATTGGAAATCTCGTATGAGTGATTTCCTGAAATCTATAGATAGTAAGACCTGGAAAGCAGTTCTGAATGGTTGGGAACATCCTGTTGTGCTTGACAAAGATGGTAAGAAGACAGCTGAATTGAAACCAGAGGAAGAGTGGTCCAAGGTTGAAGATGAATTAGCTCTTGCAAACTCCAAGGCCTTGAATGCTTTATTCAATGGAGTGGACAAGAACATGTAGCTAAGGATGCCTGGGAGATTCTCAAAACTACTCATGAAGGCACATCAAAGGTAAAATTGTCCAGACTTCAACTTCTCACCACCAAGTTTGAAAATCTCAAAATGTTGGAGGATGAGAACATACAAGATTTTTATATGAATGTTCTGGACATGGCTAACTCATTTGATTCTCTTGGAGAAAAAATATCTGATGAGAAACTTATGAGGAAAATCCTCAGGTCTCTTCCCAAGAGATTTGACATGAAAGTGACTGCCATTGAGGAAGCACATGACATCTCTAGTATGAAGGTTGAGGAATTGATAGGATCTCTTCAGAACTTTGAAATAGCCAGAACTGATAAGAAGGGGAAAGGTGTTGCTTTTGTAGCAGATGCTGATACTGTGGATGATGAAAGCACATCAGAAGCTCTTGTGATGCTTAGTTAACAATTTAACAAGATTCTGAAGCAGGCTAACAGGAGATCCAAACCAAATGACTTTAAGAAGACAAGAACTGATGTGAAAAGTAGTCAATCCAAAGGTGTTCAGTGTCATGAGTGTGAAGGATATGGCCACATCAGGACAGAATGTGCCACATATCTCAAGAATCAGAAGAAAAGTTTGGCTGTTTCTTGGTCAGATGATGACTCAGAAGGTGAAGTGGAGAATGAGTCTGCTAAGTATGTCAATGCTTTAACTGGTAGATGTATGTCTGATGATGGAGTTAAGGTTTCAGAAGCACCATCAGGTTCTGAAACATCATCTGATACTGAGTCAAGTGATGGAGAACTGTCTTGTGAAGAACTGGGTACTTATGAAGAAGTTTGCAAGCAGCTGGAAAATCAGAAGAAGACTATCAGTCAATTGCATGCTGAAAGAAGTGATCATCTAGCACAAATCTCTGATCTCAAAGATGAGGTAACCCAGCTGAACTCTCAACTTGAACATGTGAAGAAACAAGTCAGAATGTTAAACACTGGTACTGATGTGCTTGAAGAGATATTGGAGAGTCAGACCCAAGGGAAACCAAGTGGTATTGGATTTGATGATATGATCTTGAACAACAAACATCAAAATCCAGCTAAAAGGTTCATTGCTGCTGTTAAAACATGTGATCCAATGATGAGCAAAAATAAGTTGGAACACCAGAATCAACCTCAGGGATCTAAGAACAAGAGGGCATCTCATCCTTGGATATGTCATTACTGTGGTAAAAAGGGGCACATAAAGCCTTTCTGTTTCAAACTGCATGGATACCCCAAGCACTTTCAACAAAGAAAATCTGAACCTGTTGTAGTCAATGTCAAGAAGGTATGGAGACCAAAATGTGAAAATGTTGACAAGAGGTTGAAGAATAGGAAAGGAAAGGTTGTTGCTGCTGCCAGCAGGCCTACTCCTGTTGTTAAGAAGAGTGCAGGTGTTGGACCATCTAAAGTCTGGAGCAAGGTAGTGGTCCCTGTCCCAAACAAGAAGGCACTAAAGGAAAGGAAGTGAATCCTAGTGAGTCTGAGGATGATGTTGAGCAAGACATCATGCCCTATGTTCAGAAGAGGATTGTTGTACTTCAGAAGCAGATTACTGGGAAGAAGATTCCTCTGAATATGCCTGAAGCACACATTAACTAAGCAGCATCTGATGCTGTGTCTAATGAAGACTAAGCAGCTTCTGATGCTGAGTCTAAAGACTGTCTATTGAATGGACCATGTTCTGGACTTCATTTTGTGTTTCTGATCTGCATTTTGTACTACTCTGCAGTTGTGTTCTCTTGTTTCTGTTCTTCTGTGAAGCCTGTGTGTGGGTACTGTTTGTGTGATTTTGCTGGTCTGAGAAGTGTCACTGGTGTTACTGATGTGTATGGTGTTGTGATGGTTGTTTGTAACCTCTGCTGTTTTTCTGTTCTTTCTACTCCTGGTGATTGCATGATTGTTTTTGTCAAAATTGTTTGGCTAAAAAGGGGGAGGAAAGTATAGTTGTTTTAGAAGCAGTTCAGTAGTTCAGGGGGAGTCTCTGTGTTCAGGGGGAGTTGTTCCTGTGTCCTATCAGGTGCTGATTTATGTGCTCAGAACTGGAAGCTGATCTATTTCAAAAGCTGCTGCTGCTGAATGATATGTTTTCAGGGGGAGTATTTGTGTGAAACGTAGTTCTGTTTTTATGCCGCTGCTGACTCTGTTGTTATTTGATTGGTACGTTTTTAAGTTCTTCATGGTTGCGCAATTTTGATGTGTGAAGAATTTGTTTGTGTATCTCTCTGTGCTCAAATTGATTTTAGCCAAAAATTTGCCAAAGGGGGAGATTGTTGGATATTTGGTTGTTGGCTTCATGTTTTCTAAAATCAAATATACAAGCAATGTGCGTCTTCAGAAGCTGGGCCTTCAGAAGCTGAACAGTACTTCAGAAGCTGGGTCTTCAAAAGCTGAACAGTACTTCAGACGCTGAACCTTCAGAAGCTGGTTTTCTGCGTTCTGTGTTTCGCGCCTTGGAGTGTTTATTTTCTCATGTGATTTGTTGAAAATTTAATTGAAGAATTCTCCAAGATGCGTTTCTAGAAGGAAGAAGAAGTTCGCAAGATATTTTGTGAAGATTGGATTCAATTATTTGTGAATATATTTTAAAAGAAATCTTTGGAAAATATATTTCTTGAAAATAAATTGCTTCTATATGTTTCTAAAGTATTTTGTGTTGGAACAAAATGTGTTTAACAACTCTCTTATGTATAAAGGGGGAGATTGTTGAAACATTATGTGTAAACATATCTCTCTTTATGGTTTTGATCATAACAAAGTGTTAAAGAGAAAATTGGTTATTTGCTAATGCTTTGTTCAAGTGTTTCAGAACCACGTGCTTAATAAGTGTTAACTGACAATGGTTATGGAAGAACAAGCTAAAGAGCAAGAAGGATAGCTAAGAAGCAAGGTTGCAAAGCTAGAAGGAAACTGGGTCTGAAGAAGTACTCCTGAAGTAAGAACTTCTGAAGAAATACTTCTGAAGAAGTACTCCTGAAGAAGTGCTCCTGAAGTAAGAACTTCTGAAGAAATACTCCTGAAGAAGTACTCCTGAAGAAGTGCTCCTGAAGTAAGAACTTCTGAAGAAGTACTCCTGAAGAAGTGCTCCTGAAGTAGAGGTTCTGAAGTGATCCTGAAGTGTAGCTTCTGAGTCTGAAGGCAGCTTCTGAAGTCTGGGTGCCTCTGATGAAGTCAACGCTGAGTCAACTCCTGAAGCCAGCTTCTGATCCGTACAACTGAAGCAGCTTCTGATGCACTGTTCACACAGAAGCTTCTGAAGCTGATGTGGCTTGGAAAGTGATCAGTACTGTGCGCATTTAATGCCTGGATGTGTCAGAACAACTCAATGGAACAGTTGTCTCCCTGACCCAAACATTCTCCAGCTTTTAAGGTAGGCCATTTCAAAAATGGCTGCTGCTCTGTTTTGCTTGAAAAAGTGCAGCACACTTTTGCAGAAAACCTAGCTCAACTTGCAACGACTAATTCCTCAATTCAAGCAAATCTTCAACAGCTATCTTTTCATCTATAAAAGGAAGAAGATTTGAAGAAGAAAATGTCTAAGACTCTGGAAACTACATTGCTGAACCTGCACTCTGTTTTCTGTGTAAAAACTGTCAAGTTCAAAACTCTTAGAAATTCTCATAGTCTTTGTAACTTAGAATTTCTTAAGGTTAAGAGTCTTAACCTGTGTTGTATTTAGAGAACACCTCTGATATTTGATCAAGTGTTCATCCCAAACTATTTCATTTGTAAACCAGTTTGGTCCCTAAAGTCTCAGTCTGTATACTGAGCATTTGTAACCTCATTCCTTTGTGGTCTGAGTCAGAAGTCTCTTGTCTTAGTGACTTGAGCATTTGGAAGTCTCTTGTCTTAGTGACTTGAGCATTGGAAGCCTCTTCCTTGGTGGTTGAGCATAGAAGCCTCTTTCGTTGTGATTGAGCAACTGGAAGTCTCTTCCTTAGTGGTTGAGCATTGTGTAATCTTCAGATTATAGTGAAACTCTCTTGTTGGAAAACAAGGGGACAGGACTACTTCTCACATTGAGAAGGAACCTGTATAATTTCTGTGTGTCTCTCTTCCCTTATCTCTTTTACTTACTAATCCGCTGCATAACTCTGAGATAATAGTTCAGAACTGATTCATATCAGATTCTGAACTTGACTTAAGTTTTGAAAAGTAAAAGAAACCAGTTTTTGAGTCACACAATTCAACCCCCCTTCTTGTGTGTGTGTTTTTCTCACCTTCAGTTGGTATTAGAGCTCCGGTTCTGATATTAACACTTAACAGTGTGTCAGTAGGATCCTGAGAAAAACATGACCTCAACTAGTGGTTCACCTCCACCATCTCCCAGAAATCAAAGAAATGTACAATATGACTATGGTACTGAAGAAAAGAAGTCTAGGTCACACAATAAACCTCCTATGTTTACTGGTGACCCAGAAAAATTCTCTTGGTGGAAGAGTAAAATGTATAGTCACATTATTGGGATTGATGATACTCTATGGGATATTATTGAAGATGGAATCTCAATACCAGTGGATGAAGAAGGTGTTGCTATCAACAGAAGAGCTCTGAGTGATGCTGAAAGAAAAATTTATAGGAAGCATCACCATGTCAGAGGTATCATTGTGGATTCATTACCTCACACTGAGTATCAGAAGCTGAGTGACAAGTCAACAGCCAAAGCAATATTCACATCCCTCTGCTCTAACTATGAAGGTAATAAGAAAGTTAGAGAAGCTAAGGCAAACATACTTGTTCAGCAATATGAACTGTTCAGAATGAAAGAGGATGAAAATATGGAGACTATGTTCTCAAGATTTCAGACTCTGGTTTCTGGACTTCAGATTCTGAAGAAGAGTTATACCACAGCTGATCATGTGAACAAACTCTTAAGAAGTCTGCCATCCAAATGGAGACCTAAAGTGACTGCTATTGAGGAAGCTAAGGATCTGAATACTTTAAGTATTGAGGATCTTATAAGCTCCCTCAAGGTGCATGAACTAGGACTCAATGAGGATGAGTCTGTTAGAAAACCAAAAACATTAGCTCTGAAGTCTAAAAGAAAACCTGCTAAAGCTTTGAAAGCTATTGAATCTGAAGAAGAACTTCCTGAGGGAAATTCTGATGAAGATTCAGATGCTGATGAGCTTGCAATGATTTCTAAAAGACTTCAGTATCTAATGAATAGAAAGAAAAAATTCTCTAACAGAAGCAGTAACTTTAGAGGATCTGGTTCTGGTTCAAAGAGGGATGTCCAGAAGGAAAGCTGTTACAACTGCAAGAAGCCTGGGCACTTCATTGCTGACTGTCCTGATCTTCAGAAGGAAAAATCAAAGGAAAAAGCAAAGAAGTCCAGCTCAAAGTCCAGTAGTTTCAGAAACAAGCTCAAAAAGAGTCTCATGGCAACATGGGATGATCTGGATAATGAGTCAGAATCTGATGAGGAAGAAGCAAACCTGGCCCTGATGGCAATTGCATCTTCTGATACAGAATCATGCTCAGATTCTGATGAAGAAGATGAGGTATACTCTGAACTCTCTAGATCTGAATTAATTGAAACAGTTAATGATCTTATGAGTCATCTTAAAAGCAAGTTAAAAGAAATTAAAGCTTTGAAAAATCAAACAAACTTGCTGTCTGAGGAAAATCTTAAACTTCAGAATCAAATTTTTGAATATGATGAAGAAGTTGAAGAACTCAGAAAAGAGGCTCATAAGAAATCTGAAGAGGTTCCTAATGAACAGGAAATAGCTCTTCAGGATTTCATGTTAACTGGGTTCAACAGAACTAAAATTGCCTCCATGATGTATAATATGATCAGAAACAAAGGTGAAGGCATTGGCTATGATGCATTTAAACCCTCAAATGAATTAAACTCACCTTCATGTTCTGAAGATATTTTAAAAGGCAATAGTATATGCTTTGTGCCTACTTCTGATAATTCTGAGAAGTTGAAAGTATCAGAATCTGAGACTAAGTCAGAAGTTCTGAACAGCTCAGACTCTGAAGCTTCTGAACCTAAGGGTAAGATGAAGGCAAATGTTAAAACCTTGCCTAAATCTAAGCCAAAAGGTCCTAAGTCTAAGAGTAAGAGGAAATCAGACTCTGAACCTGAACAAGTTCAGAATCTGAAGTGTTCAGAACCTGAAACTAGTAAGTCTCAGAATCTGAATAAATCTGATTCAAATATTTCAAAGACTGGGTTTACTAAAACTTCAAAATTCATTAAACCAGTCATTACAAAATCTCAGAATATTAATCAAAGCAAGCAAAAGAAATCAAATCAGTTTTCTGCTTCTAAATATTTTAAGAAAGGCAAAACTGAAGCTTGTCTTGTGCCTGAAGCAAACAAAGTTAGAATTCTGAGGAGATCAGAACCAAAGTACTCAAAGGGTCAGACTTCAAACAACTCAGAACCAAAGACCTTCAAGTCTCAGGATCTGAAGAAATCTGAGTCCAAACCCTTGAAAACTCAGGTTCTGAAGCACTCAGGTTCTGAAACTCAGACTTATTCAACATACAAGGATTCATATCCAAAGTATCAGAACAAGTCTGAATATCATAACTTCAGACACAAGAAGCCAAAACCTTTCAGGACTAACCCCAAAGGACCCATGAAAATCTGGGTACCTAAGTCTGAGATTATTTCAATTGCAGATATGCTTGTCATCCAAAGAAAAGGAAAGGTCCTGGTACCTGGACAGTGGATGCTCGCATCATATGACAGGGGACAAGTCTATGTTCAAAACCCTAACTCTGAAAGAGGGAGGAACTGTGGGGTTTGGAGGAAGTCAGAAAGGAAAGATCATTGGTACTGGTAAGATAGGTAATTCTTCCCTGTACATTGACAATGTTTGGCTGGTAGATGGACTTAGACATAATTTACTTAGCATAAGTCAATTATGTGATAGTGATTATGAAGTCCTGTTTAATAAGAACACTTGCACTGTAATCAACAATGAAAATAAGTCTGTAGTGTTCAGAGGCAGCAGGAAAAACAATGTTTACAAAATTAATTTTTCTGAATTGGTTCAGCAGAAGGTAGTTTGCCTTCTGTCTGTGAGTGATGAGAAATGGGTGTGGCACAAAAGGCTGGGACATGCTAACTGGAGACTTATCTCTAAGCTTAGCAAGTTACAGCTGGTCAGAGGCTTACCCAATATTGATTATCACTCAGATGCTCTGTGTTCAGCATGCCAAATTGGAAAATTTTCTAAAACTTCTTTTAAACCAAAGAACATTGTTTCCACCTCTAAACCTCTAGAACTCCTTCACATTGATTTGTTTGGTCCTGTTGGAACAGCTTCAATCAATGGGAAGAAGTATGGACTTGTGATTGTTGATGATTATAGTAGGTGGACTTGGGTTAAATTCCTCAGAACCAAAAATGAAACATATGATGTGTTTTTCAAATTCTGCAAACAAGTACAAACAGAAACTGATTTGAAAATTTTGAAAATCAGAAATGATCATGGTGGTGAATTTGAAAATGAACCTTTTGAAAACTTTTGTGAAGACCATGGAATTCTCCATGAGTTCTCATCTCCTAGAACTCCACAGCAAAATGGAGTTGTAGAGAGAAAGAACAGGTCTTTACAAGAAATGGCCAGAACCATGATCCATGAGTCTAAAATTGCTAAGTACTTCTGGGCAGAAGCTGTAAACACATCATGTTATATTCAGAACAGGATCTATATCAGACCCATTCTGAATAAAACATCATATGAATTATTTAAAGGAAGAAAACCAAGTATTTCTTATTTTCATCAGTTTGGTTGTACATGTTACATACTGAACAATAAAGTCTACCTAAAGAAATTTGATGCCAAGGCTCAAAAGGGTACCTTTTTAGGATACTCAGAGAGATCTAAGGCATACAGGGTGTATAATTCTGAAACACGTGTTGTTGAAGAAGCTATACACATTAGGTTTGATGATAAGAAGCCTGGTAGTGAAATACCAGAGCTGGTTGAGAGTTTTGCAGATGTCAGAATCTCAGAAGAGCCTTCAGAAGCTGAACCCAGTTCAGGTTCTGATGAAGGTTCAGAAGCTGAAAACAATGAAGACTCTGAGAAACTCTCCAACAATGACACTACTCCTGGAGCTAATCAAGATCAGCATGGTTCTGAACACATCCCTGATGGTTCTTCAGAAGCTAATCCACCCAGAACATCATTCAAGTACAAGTCTTCACATCCTGAGGAGTTGATCATTGGAAACAAGAGCAGTCCAATCAAGACAAGATCAGCATTCACTCAAAATGAGTCTATGCTTGGCCTGCTATCCATGATTGAACCTACAACTGCTGATGAAGCACTTGCTGATGATGGTTGGATTGTAGCAATGCAAGAAGAACTGAACCAGTTCCAAAGGAATGATGTCTGGGATCTTGTGGCAAGACCTGATCAGAAGAACATCATTGGAACAAAATGGGTGTTCAGGAACAAGCTCAATGAACAAGGAGAAGTGATCAGAAACAAGGCTAGATTAGTAGCTCAAGGGTACAGCCAGCAAGAAGGAATAGACTACACTGAAACTTTTGCTCCAGTAGCAAGACTGGAAGCAATCAGGTTACTTCTTTCTTATGTTGTTAATCATGATATCATCTTATATCAAATGGATGTTAAGAGTGCTTTCTTAAATGGTGTAATTTCTAAAGAAGTGTATGTAGACCAACCTCCTGGTTTTGAAGATGTTAAATATCCAAATCATGTTTTTAAACTTAAGAAGTCTTTGTATGGTCTGAAACAAGCTCCCAGAGCTTGGTATGAAAGACTGAGCAACTTCTTAATCAAAAATGATTTTGTAAGAGGTCAAGTTGACAATACACTCTTTAGAAAAACTGTTAAGAAAGAAATCTTAATTGTAAAAATCTATGTTGATGATATCATATTTGGTTCTACTAATGCCTCCCTTTGCAAGGAATTTTCTAAGTTAATGCAGGATGAATTTGAAATGAGCATGATGGGTGAGCTGAAATTCTTCTTGGGAATTCAAATCAACCAATGCAAAGATGGTGTTTATGTTCATCAGTCAAAATACACCAAGGAGCTTCTGAAGAAGTTCCAGCTGGATGATTGCAAGCTGATGACAACACCTATGCATCCCACCTGCACCTTAAGCAAAGAGGACAATGGCACTAAAGTAGATCAGAAGCTGTACAGAGGTATGATAGGTTCTCTCCTATACTTAACTGCTTCTAGGCCAGATATTTTATTTAGTGTATGTCTGTGTGCCAGATTCCAATCAGATCCTAGAGAATCTCATATGA
This sequence comes from Medicago ruthenica, assembly GCA_018208015.1. Classification (NCBI taxonomy): domain Eukaryota; kingdom Viridiplantae; phylum Streptophyta; class Magnoliopsida; order Fabales; family Fabaceae; genus Medicago; species Medicago ruthenica. The sequence goes on from CM031373.1 coordinate 55,837,663, forward strand.
CTGCTGTCAAGAGAATCTTCAGGTATCTGAAAGGAACAACTAATTTGGGACTTCTGTATAAGAAATCTCTGAATTATAAGCTAGTTGGATTCTGTGATGCTGACTATGCTGGGGACAGGATTGAAAGAAAATCCACCAGTGGAAACTGTCAGTTTCTTGGTGAGAATCTGATATCCTGGGCCAGCAAGAGACAAGCAACCATTGCTTTGTCAACAACAGAAGCAGAATACATCTCAGCTGCAAGTTGTAGCACACAACTGCTCTGGATGAAACATCAATTAGAGGATTATCAGATTCATGCAGAAAATATTCCAATTTATTGTGATAATACTGCTGCAATATGTCTGTCTAAAAATCCAATTCTGCATTCTAGAGCCAAGCACATAGAAATAAAACATCATTTTATAAGAGATCATGTTCATAAGGGTGTTTTAGATATTCAGTTCATTGATACTGATCATCAATGGGCTGACATATTCACAAAACCCCTAACAGAAGAAAGATTCAATTTTATTAAAAAGAATCTGAACATGCATTTTATCTCTTGAAAATGTGCTTGAATCTGAATGAAATCCTTGATTCTAAGTTTATCATAAGCTAAGACTGATCAGACACTCATCTTCTGAGAGTCTGAAGACAGTTAAGCCTGAAAAACTTCAAAGTCTGAAGGATCAGAACCTGGATTTTCTGACTTCTGAATCTGATAAAAATCTAATGTTGGTCAGAATCTGATAAGTATAGCTATGGGCAATGATGATTTAAGCTTTGAAAGTTTATACTCTAATCCTCCCAAAGTCATCAATTTAAAAATGTGATTGTCTGCTCTGATGTCCTTTGTTAAAGTTACTTGACAAACAATTTTTTCAATTGGTATCAATCTATTTTCAAACTGTTTAGCACAGACACATTTTTCAAATGCCCAAAGTGTATCAGACTATGTTCAGTCTTTACAAATGTTTTTATTTGGTATCAGACTCTGAATTAAAACTTTTTAAGCTGGTATCAGACTCTGAGATAAACCTTCATTTGGTATCAGGTTCTGATATAAGTTCAGCAGCCTTAAAATTATATTTTGGTATCAGACTCTGAGATAAAATCCTCAACTGGTATCAGACTCTGATATAATTCCTTAAGCAAGCTCAGAATTGCTCTGATAACTTCTTGTTTTGCTCTGATACTGAACAAACCATGTCTGAACACAGAATGCTCTGATCAGAAGCTCAGAACTGTTTCTGCTTCTGAACAACATTCTATTTTTCATGCAAGTCCTATACTCATTGAAAATCAAGTATGCTCTGATAACTATCTTTGCTACTTGATTATCAATATGATTGCATAAAAATCTCACAAATTTTGGTATCAACCCCCCCCCCCCCCCCCCCCCCCCAATTCTGAATTCTTTTGAAATATTTTCAAAATTGGTGTCAGAACTCTTTTAAAATTCTTTTAAAAAGGGGGAGATTGAAATGCTTTGACACATGTTTTCAAACTCTTTTTCTGCTCTGATACAGATGTCTTCAAACTCTTTTGACAAAGGGGGAGAAATTTTCTGTGTTGGGGAGTAAGTAAAACTTTTTGTTGATGACAAAAAGGGGAGAAAGTAAAACAAGTATTAAAGCACCTGAGCTCAAAAATAAGTTAAAATTGTCAGAAGTTAAGCCTGTTAAGCTCTGACACAATTGTTTATCTGATACAATCGTTCAGCTCTGATACAATTCTGATTGAATTTAACTTATGAGAACTGTTTAATTCTTAGCCTCTGAATTAAGTTTATGCTCTTATGCATTTGAAATTAGGCTCTGATATTTTCTGTGAGATACATAACTCTTAGTGAGTTAAAATGAATTCAAAATAACTTGGATAAGACTCAGGGAGCTTACAAAACTCATCCTGTGGATTATCAGACTTAGGGGGAGAGCTTACAAACCTCAGAACCTGAAGTCAACAAGTTATTTATAATTCTGAGTGTTTCTTTCACTTTATTGTGCTAAGTTGAGTTTAATTAACATGGATAAGAATCAGGGGGAACTTACAAACCTAACCCTGAGGACTGTCAGACCTGGGGGGAGCTTACAAACCTCTCCTGAAGTCAGATTGTTAATTACACTTAACAACAATTCTGAAATTTTCACAATTGTATTTTCAACTGAACTTAATTAACTTGGATCAGACTTAGGGGGAGCTTACAAACCTCACACCCTGAAGTTAACTTGTTAATTAAGTTAACAACAATTTTCTGTTTTAATACTTATGTTTGTCATCATCAAAAAGAGGGAGATTGTTGGAACAAAATGTGTTTAACAACTCTCTTATGTATAAAGGGGGAGATTGTTGAAACATTATGTGTAAACATATCTCTCTTTATGGTTTTGATGATAACAAAGTGTTAAAGAGAAAATTGGTTATTTGCTAATGCTTTGTTCAAGTGTTTCAGAACCACGTGCTTAATAAGTGTTAACTGACAATGGTTATGGAAGAACAAGCTAAAGAGCAAGAAGGATAGCTAAGAAGCAAGGTTGCAAAGCTAGAAGGAAACTGGGTTTGAAGAAGTACTCCTGAAGTAAGAACTTCTGAAGAAGTACTCCTGAAGAAGTGCTCCTGAAGTAAGAACTTCTGAAGAAATACTCCTGAAGAAGTACTCCTGAAGAAGTGCTCCTGAAGTAAGAACTTCTGAAGAAGTACTCCTGAAGAAGTGCTCCTGAAGTAGAGGTTCTGAAGTGATCCTGAAGTGCAGCTTCTGAGTCTGAAGGCAGCTTCTGAAGTCTGGGTGCCTCTGATGAAGTCAACGCTGAGTCAACTCCTAAAGCCAGCTTCTGATCCGTACAACTGAAGCAGCTTCTGATGCACTGTTCACACAGAAGCTTTTGAAGCTGATGTGGCTTGGAAAGTGATCAGTACTGTGCGCATTTAATGCGTGGATGTGTCAGAACAACTCAATGGAACAGTTGTCTCCCTGACCCAAACATTCTCCAGCTTTTAAGGTAGGCCATTTCAAAAATGGCTGCTGCTCTGTTTTGCTTGAAAAAGTGCAGCACACTTTTGCAGAAAACCTAGCTCAACTTGCAACGGCTAATTCCTCAATTCAAGCAAATCTTCAACAGCTATATTTTCATCTATAAAAGGAAGAAGATTTGAAGAAGAAAATGTCTAAGACTCTTGAAACTACATTGCTGAACCTGCACTCTGTTTTCTGTGTAAAAACTGTCAAGTTCAAAACTCTTAGAAATTCTCATAGTCTTTGTAACTTAGAATTTCTTAAGGTTAAGAGTCTTAACCTGTGTTGTATTTAGAGAACACCTCTGATATTTGATCAAGTGTTCATCCCAAACTATTTCATTTGTAAACCAGTTTGGTCCCTAAAGTCTCAGTCTGTATACTGAGCATTTGTAACCTCATTCCTTTGTGGTCTGAGTCAGAAGTCTCTTGTCTTAGTGACTTGAGCATTTGGAAGTCTCTTGTCTTAGTGAGTTGAGCATTGGAAGCCTCTTCCTTGGTGGTTGAGCATAGAAGCCTATTTCTTTGTGATTGAGCAACTGGAAGTCTCTTCCTTAGTGGTTGAGCATTGTGTAATCTTCAGATTATAGTGAAACTCTCTTGTTGGAAAACAAGGGGACATGACTACTTCTCACATTGAGAAGGAACCTGTATAATTTCTGTGTGTCTCTCTTCCCTTATCTCTTTTACTTACTAATCCGCTGCATAACTCTGAGATAATAGTTCAGAACTGATTCATATCAGATTCTGAACTTGACTTAAGTTTTGAAAAGTAAAAGAAACCAGTTTTTGATTCACACAATTCAACCCCCCTTCTTGTGTGTGTGTTTTTCTCACCTTCATTTTGGAAATATATCTTTGAAGGATTTGGCTCAAGTTTATGTTTCTGCTGAAGCTATAAATAGGGGACGCTGTCATTGAAGAAAATCATCTCAACCAAAGCTATCATTGAAAGAGTCTTAGGTTTTGAGTCAGTTAGTTGTGAGTTGTATGCTCTATTTTTCTGTACACCACTCAAGTGTTTAGAGTTGGTTGTTTTATTGAGTTGTAATCACTTGAAGCTTTTAAGCAAGAGTGACTGATTATGTTTTGAAGAGTGTCTTCATCCTTGATTATTGTTTAGAGTCTGATAATCACTGGGGCAGTGATTGACTGAGGGAAGTAAGAGGGGTCTTATATCTAGGAGTTCCTAGGTAGAAATACCACGGGTAGTGATTAAGTGAGAAGGCTGTTGTCGCGTCGAATTTCGGATGTCAAGCTATTGGGAAGCATTGAATCACTAATGTTAAACCACGACTGAACTTTTAATTTTCCGGGGAGAAAAGGAAAAAAGTTCGAAATTACCTTGAAAAAGATTTTAGGTTCGAAAGTCGATTATGCGAGGGGAAGGTATTAGCACCCCTCACATCCGTTGTACTCAACGGGAACCTCTTAGTCGGCTTAGGCTTAAAATGTTTCGATGTTTTACTTGCGTGTTTAATCATATAAAAAGAAAATATAACAACATAATGTGAAGTGAAGAAAAAGATAAAAACAAACGAAAGGGAGAAAAGGTTTTTTATTAATGGGCTTGACAAGATGTCGATCTTGCTCCTACGTATCTCCCGGTAGTCGGAGAATTCAAAGCGTACGTAGTTCTTTGGGTAGAAAAAATTTGTGTGTTGGTTCGTTTTAGTTAAAAAAGATTTGATCGCGTCCGAGCGAAAAAAGTTTGAAAAAAGAGAAAGTAATGAAAGTAAATGTCAACTGTTCGGGTTGTTGCCGAACTGGCCATTGACGACAATGCATAAAAGTAAATGATTTGATAAAAGGATTTGCACTCGGACTTGAACAAAGGTTTTAAAACGCACGAAAGCGTAAAAGGTTTTAAATGATGAAAGACGGACGCTAAGGCGATAAACTCGCGCAAGGCGTAAATGTTTTAAAAGGTAAAAAGTTTAAAATAAATGACAAACGCACGGAGGCGATAAATTCGCGCAAGGCGTAAATGGTTGAAAATAAACGCGCAAAGGCGCGAAAGGTTCGGATTGACCACGAGGGCCAAGAAAAGGGTAAAAATGGCCACAAGGGGGCCAAGGGAAGGTTGAGCGTGGGAGACGCGTCAAGGGTGGAATGACGGTTGCCCGAGCGACGAGACATACGTCACGCATTCGTGCAACCGAGGTTTGGGGAGACATACGTCAAGCCATTCCCGTTTCATTCAAGTTTGGTTTTGTTGGGACTCTAAGGAATCTCAAAAGGATCCAAAGCTTTTAAAGGGAAAGTTAAAAAAAGGAAATCACGAACAAGTTTGTTGTTCGAGTTTATTAAAATCATGAACATTGCTCGTTACTTAAGCTATCGAAACTCAAGAACAAGCATAGTTCAAGTTTAAATGATGAACAAAATCATAAGACGTGCACAAAATTGGAAAGTCCACAAGTTCGGCTCAATTTCGAGCTTGGTTTAAAAAGAATGAGCAAGCTTGGCTTAAATTCGCGTTTGGATTGAAAATCATGAACAACATGGTTGTTCAAGTTTGTTTTGAAAATAAACGAACTTTAGCTTATTGCTCAAACCTGGTTTTGAAAATTGAAGAACATAACTTGTCACACAAGTTATTCAAAATTTGTCGCACGAACTTGTGGAATTTTCGAAGTTGTGCATGATTATGAATAGGGTTTGGACAAAAATGATTTTAAACCTCTTTAGGTTCTGAATCAAGGGCTGGAACCCCAAAAATTTGACATTTGAATGCCTGATTCATGTTCTGAGTTTCACATACTTCGCAGAGCAACCAGAACTTGGCTCTGCGAAGTCAGGTTCTGATAAGTTCGCAGTGCGAAAAATACTTTGCTCTGCGAAGTATGCGAAATTTTGAACTCAGAAGCTGTTTTTGAACAGAAGTTCAAAAACTGCTTCTAAGCAAGCTTCAGAACCTAAAGGGGGTTAAAAAGTTTTGCAAAATGGAAGAAAAAGGAGGGTAAAAACTCAGTTTTAAAGCTTGGCCCCTTTGAGGTCCCTTTTGAGTTTGAAAAGGGGTTTTTGTGCACAAAGCAAAATTGAACAAAACAAAGGATGAAAACAGCAAACACAATGAAAAAATAGAGAATAAAGGAGACTTACAGAACTCCTAGCAATGCTTGAGCAATAGATTGGAAGTGGTTTGCTTGCTTGGTTAGAGGTTATGAACAATGTTCTAATTGGTTTTTGCTTTGTGTATGAACTGATTTGGTGCTGCAATGCAAGGGATCTTGGTGTGAATTTCGTGTGTGTAAGGCTGTTTATTTGTGTGTGCAACTGGTTTTTTCAATGTGTTAAATCCTTGTGCCTTGCCATTCCTTTTATAGGCAAAAAATGCAATCCTTGCAATGATGAACAAAATCTTAGAGCCTAGCTGATTTGGGGCTAAATTAAGGCTAGAACACTTTGCATTTAATGCTAATGGATAGAAGTTGCTTTGCCTTGTGCCAAGGGGCAAGATCTTGACTGATCTCAGCCACAAATGCAGCTGATTCTAGAAAGTAATGATGAGAAAAAACTGAAAAACAGGGCAGCTGCAAAAGGGGTGATTCTTGGGATCAATCCTTGCAATCTTGGAAGGTCAAGCAATGAAAACGTGTACTGCCATGTACAGGGAGATTGGGGGAAGCAAAATGAGCATGTGGGCTGGTGTGTGGGAGGAGAAATTCAGCTCAAAACAGGGCAGCACAAACAGCTTTTTGCAAGTAAAAACCACTTAAGTTTGACTGGTTTTGGTGGAGAAAAAGGGAAGGAAAGGGATCAAGTAGCTGGCTGGCAAGCTCAGGTTGGGTGATGGGTCAATTTGGAGGGACAAGAGCTGACCAAGGGCAGCCAATTTGATTGAGCACATGATAGGTTGGATGAAAATCCTTCTTTCCTTTTACCTTTAATGTCACACATTAATTCTTGCCTTGCTGCACTAAATCAGTCACAAATGGCAATAATAATAATAATAATAATACTAATAATAACAATTGCAAATGAAAACCAAACAGATAAATCAAAGAAAATAAAAATTCTGCAGAAAATCGCAGAGGTCGCAGTGCGAAAGTAACTTCGCACTACGAATTTCCCTTTTTTTGGATTTTTTGTAATTTAAAATAAAATAAAAGGTGGAAATGAATAATAATAATAATAATAATAAGGATAATGAAAATGGTAATAATATAAATGATAATGCAAATAAAGATAATAAAAGCAATGAGAATGAAAATGATGATAATAATAAAAATGATGAAAAGCTTAATATTATTAATTAGTAAAACCTTAATTATAAAAAAATAGATAATAATGATATTATTAATGAAAATAGAATAACAATAATATTAATAATATTAATGATAATGATGATGATAATAGTAATGTTAATAGTGATAAAATGCAAATAAAATGCTATGATAAGAATGAAATAATAAAAGGTAATAAAAGTGATGAAATAATAAAAGATAAAACAAATAAAATAAAATAAAAATAAAAATAAAAGTATGAGTCAAAAAATGGGGTATGACAGATGCCCCTATTTAAGTTTCTTCGTCCCGGAGATTGAAAGGGAAATTTGAAATGGACGGGTCGAAGAGACTTAAATATAGAGTACGCCATTTTTTGACTAAATATTTATCTAAATTGTAAATGCTATGAATGCACGTATGCGAATGTTATGAATGCTTATAATGTAAACAGGAATGCAAAGATGATAAAGATGACCACACTGGGGATAAGTGTCAGCTGTTCGGGTTAATGCCGAACTGCCACTGACGACAAAAAAGAAAAGGTAAATGCCAGCCGTTCGGGTTGTTGCCGAACTGGCCACTGACGACAAAAATAAAAAGAATGTCAACTGTTCGGGTTGTTGCCGAACTTGCCATTGACGACAGGAAAAAAAGAATGTCAACTGTTCGGGTTGTTGCCGAACTTGCCATTGACGACAGGAAAAAAAGAATGTCAACTGTTCGGGTTGTTGCCGAACTTGCCATTGACGACAGGAAAAAAAGAATGTCAACTGTTCGGGTTGTTGCCGAACTTGCCATTGACGACAGGAAATAAAAAGAATGTCAACTGTTCGGGTTGTTGCCGAACTGGCCATTGACGATAGGAAATAAAAAGAATGGTGTAGGTAAATGTCAGCTGTTCGGATGGTTACCGAACTTGCCACTAACGACACTGGGGATGCGGCTGACAAGCCGTTCCTTACAGAATTGCCCCTTCAATTGGGGAAAAAGGATGCACAAGCTGTCCATTAAAGAACTTGCCACTTGGCGCAACACTGGGGAATATGCACAAGCTGTTCATTAAAGAACTGCCACTTGGCATAAAGACATGATAAAAAGACGCGCAAGCTGTTCGTTTGAACTGCCATTTGGCGTAAAAGGGTGACATCTCCGAACCAGACAGACTGGGGATGACACTTGGGGAAAAAGAATTCACGAATTGCTCGTGATTGATTGATGAGACTCATGATGGTTAAAACAACCGTGTATGATATGTAATATGCTGCATGCATAAATGTACATATGTATGAATGTATGAATGCATGAATGCATGACTGTCACCGGGGACGTTGTGCGAGAGATGGACTTGTACTGGGGATACCCAAAACGTTTGTAAAGGAATTGCCCCTTGATACGATGAAAAAAATTTGCACAAGTTGTTCGTTAAAGAACTACCGCTTGGCGAAAAGGAGGACGACATCCCTAGACCAGACAGATCGGGGATGACATTCGACTGTTTGTTGTGGGAAATGCATGAATATGAGATGTATGTTAATGAATGATTATGATATGCTGCATGAATTATGCTGACCTGGGGATGACAGACGTCACGTGGGACGCTGGGGATTATGATTTGGGTGCCGAGTAAAGTCGGGCTTTGGATGAGACGCCGAGCGAGGTCGGACTTTGGTAAGATGAGACTCCACTAGGGGAATATGCCAATAAGATTGGGCTTTGCTTATGACTTTGCTGGGGATATAAGGATCATTTTGGAAGCATGATCGATATCCAGCCTTAGATGCCAATGGTGATTGGGCTTTTGATTGTAGGACAAAGATTGACTTCCTGGGGAATTTGCTAATCCACTGGGGATTGTGCTAACCCGCTGGGGAAAAGGACTGATGATTCCGTCGGGAATGCTCATGCTTTGGTTGGCAAGTCCTTGCTTGAATTGTCCTTTCGGGCTCTCGAATTGTCGGGGATATTCCCGATTGATTCACTAAGGGTTCTGTTGGGGAATTCCTTCTTTGCAATTGACCATGCTTGGCCTGCGAAGCTTTATCTGCTTTAAGGACAAATATCGATGTACACCCCGAACATTCACGAACTCGAAAGGAATGTGTTTGTTATTGATAAAAAGACTCACGAAATAAATTTTGAAAAAGTTTTTTTTTTGTTTTGAAGGTACTATCATCAAAAAATAAAAATGAATGAAAGGAATTTGATAAAAGGTAAAGTATGTTGGGAAGTGAAATTTATTAAAGGGGTGGTAGCCTGCCAAAGGCGTGGCTCCTTTGGTCGTGTTTGGGACTGCTGATGGCAACCAGGTCTTTCGTAGGGGACCTAAGAATGTTAATGATGACTGGGCTCTTTGAGATTTGTAGGGGGGAGGACCAAGCATGGTTGGGCCCTGTGAATAATTGTGCACTGGGCATAGTTGGGTTTTGGTTTAAAATTGTGGGCGCCAATGAAAATTGGGCTTTGGTTTTGTTTGGATGCCGAGCGAGGTCGGGTTTTAATATGTGGATGCCGAGCGAGGTCGGGCTTTGATATGTGGATGCCGAGCGAGGTCGGGCTTTGATATGTGGATGCCGAGCGAGGTCAGGCTTTAATATGTGGATGCCGAGCGAGGTCGGGCTTTAATATGTGGATGCCGAGCAAGGTCGGGCTTTGATATGTGGATGCCGAGCGAGGTCGGGCTTTGATATGTGGATGATTCATATGAAATTTGCGCATGCAGTTTTAATGCCCCCTTGTTCCGGGATTGTACTGAAAAATTCGAAATAAATACCACACAAAAAGTTATATCGTACAGTTCAAGTTAATAACATGTTTATCAATGAACCAACCTATCACTCATTTAAGTAAACGAACAACTTGAATATTAATGTAAAGGGTATTGAACACTCATCCGGCAAGTTGGTTAACATTCCGATCGAGTTATGTGTCCATCTAATCATCGTTTCTAAAAGTACAAAAGCATTGATCACAAGGTCTTCGAGGGTTGTAATTTGGCCGGGTTACAAAAGAAATGTCATATGTGGGGAAATTGAATTCAAATGGCCAAGTGAGAAGGAACATTCTTTCTAATTTACACCTTTCCTTGTTCGAATCACAACCTTTGGTGATACACGAACGTTTTTTTTTCGATCTTTGACAATTCTTGGATTTTATTGATTTTTCTTTTTTCCTTTTCTCTTTTGAGATTTCTCGATTTGTTTTTCTTTCTTTCTTTCTCTTGGTTGTCAAGATCTTTTACGAAATTCATCATTTCTGGGCTTTCACAAACCCCTTTTTTTTCTTTTCAACCGAATCAAAGGCGATACCTTAATTGAATGTTCCTTTCTCCTTTGGCAAGGGATAACAATCATGATGGTTTAGGGGTTTAAAAATTTTGAAAGAAAACTATCAGAATTTAGTGATGATTTAACCATGAACTAAAAAAAAAATTTTACAAACTCCGGCAATCTCATTAAGCAATTGAGCTTATGAAAGTCGGCGATTCATAGTCAATAATTCTGATTCGTTAGGCTCAAAGGGGTCGACAAATGCTCACTTCTCACAGGGTGGGCTATTTGTGGTCAAATGTTTTCACTCTTATTCAAAAAATGCCTCGATCATGCTAATGCTTTCATACAATTTAAAACAACGTTTAGATTTAACATAAAAATATCGAGTTAACAAAAATGTCGGCCTCCTGCATATGTATAATAATTTTGAGGCTTCCTCACATTTGGGCTGGTCCTAAATGGTTCATCGAATAATCATACTAACAACGCAAATTGCATTATATAGCTTTTGTGTTAAGTATATATCTTCACTTTGAGTTTAATCACACAAAAACAGGAAGCATGCATTTAGCTTTGCGTAAATTAATCAAATTTATCATTACCATTTATCCGTGGCTAAGTTAATTAACTTTGGCTTAATCCGTGGTTTAAGAAAAATGTCAATTTCAAATCCCCAACAATTCATAGTAAACAATGACATTTAACGCACATTAAAATTAAACAGGCATAAATGACGATGATTAAAAGGCCAGATAATAAAAGAAAGAGTACATAGTACAAATATGGATACAAAGTTTTAAACATAGGAAGAGTGTACGAGAAAAATGAAATAACATAAACATAAAAAAAACATGAGAAAATATCAAAAAGGGGGCCACTCAAGGAGTGAGAGCCTCATCATCCTCAGTCTCCTCGTCCTCGTCCTCTTCGTCCTCATCATCCTCCTCATCTCCTCCCTGGCCTCCGGCCGCTGCACCACTGCCTCCACCCTCAGAATACTCTGGCCTATCCCCGGGCCAACGACCATGAGCTGCGAACATCTCGGGTGTCGATATCTGATCGTCGGGATCTGTCGGCCTACCCATCTGCCTCTGAAGGCGATACATGGAATCATGCATCATGGTCATGTATCGATGAGTGGAAGCATTCTGCTCCATTATGAAAGTGCAAGTGTGATGACCCTGTGATGCTGGTGGAGGTCTAGGCTGTGGTTGCTGTGCCCTCGCCGCTCTCCTCCCTGTGCAGTGTCTGGAGATGTACTCATCCGTGATCGGGTTCTTTATGGTCTCGGACACATGGGGGAGGGATGGCTACTCGGGCTTCCCGGCAGAGTCCCATGATAAGACCCGGGAAAGCAAGCGGGCACATCTTTTCGGCCGGTGGCTTGATGCCACTCTCGACCACTATCTTAATCTCTTAGCAAATTGCCCTGGCCACATCTACTTGTTTATTGGTGAGGATATAGTAGATTAGGGGGGTGACGTCCAAGGTGGTGGAGGAGGTATGGCTCTTTGGTTTTATATTGTGAACTATAAGGTGGAAGATGACTTGAGCGTAGGTGGTGAGGTTGTTCTTGAGGGCTCTGGTAGGCTGCCCCGCCGCATTGAGCTCATAGCCCTTTCCGGATTGAAAGATGGTCTGGGCGTAGAGATCATGGTTCCAATTACCACGGTTCTGGTGCTTATGGAAAGCACAAAGTTCATCATTCTCTAGTTGGAAGGGGTTGTGGAGATAAGTGTTGATGGCGTCGCGATCGAATCTAATGATCCGACCATGCACCATGGTTTGATATGTGAACTCTCCTCGGGATCCACGGGAATGGCGTTTGCGTAAAATTCCCGGATTATGTCATAGTTAAGGTTTAGGGGAGGGCTCACCAAAACTCCCCAACGGCGTTGGTTTATCAACAGGGCCAACTCTCGCCAGGTGCCCTGCTCGCCTATGATGAACTGCCTCTCAGGCCAGAACGTCCTGCCGAGAAGCTCTTCGTATCTCTCTTGGTTCCGGAAGCTTAGGAAGCGAGAGGCGTCAAATCCCCCTTAGGGTCTAGATCCTGAAGCTTCACCCCTCAAGCGTTTTCCCGCTGGTCTTGGTGCCATCTACAAGAAAAAGGGCAAAGTCAGTATGATTACAAGTGATATAAGGTGAAACAAATGGAATTGGAAGGAAAAAATGAGAAAAACATAGGTTCTATTTCTGCTACAGTCGCACTGCGAACTCATGGTCGCAGTGCGAAGCTATGCGAAAAAATCTGGGTTGCCCAGAAAAATGGGTCGCAGTGCGAAGTTTATCTTTGCTCTGCGACCCTGACAGAACCAATCAAGAAAATCCTTAGAAAGCTACCCTATACTCTTAAGCTAAGCTTCAAACAAAGCATGTTAGATGAATGATCAAGAATAAATGCATGGGTAATGAACACAACTAACATAGCAACTAATTTTGATCCAATTTCCACAAAAATGGGTAAAGTGGATTCGTGTAAAATCACTTAAAGATAGAAAGGGAAATGAGCCTATTTTAACTACCCATAACATACATTTACTAAATTACAACTTATCCTAGCAAGGCAAGAAGGAAAAGAAACTAATCACAACCTTAAACCCTAAAAATGGAAGCTCAAAAATTTAAAAAACCTAAGACCCAAAACACGAATCAGAAGTAAAAGACAAGATAGAGAGGGGGAAATCATACCTTACTGCTTGCAGAGAAGGGAGATTAAAACTTGGATTAAGAAAGAAAAAATTATGAAGAAAAGGGTATGTTTTTTTTTGAGTTTTTGAAGAGTTGTTTATGAAAATGAAAAGTTCTTTTTTTTTTTAGTTATATGAGTTTAATAATAAAATAACGGTTAGATAAGAGATAGTGGAAATGAGTGGTTGGAGGGAGTTAATGAGGGTTAGTAAATTTTGAAAACTGGGCTGACAAAATTCGCATGCTTCGCACTGCGAAGTAAGTTTGCTTTGCGAACCTCAGGGTTAACTTCGCAGTGCGAAGATAACTTTGCTCTGCGAAGTCAATCATGCTCTGAGTTTTCAAAATTACTACCCTTTAACAACTTGGTCCCTTACATCCCCAACCATGGTTATAAAAAGTAATAACAAAAAAATATTGGTTGCCCCTGATAAAATGAAACAAAATGCAGTAATTATGAATGAATGCGGATGGGTGATATGCAAAGGTACGGCATGCAGAGGTTTGAAACTTCCCCCATCCTCACGTGTAGGCTCTAAAGGTGAAATTTCCTAAGAAGAGGTCCCTAGAGTCATCGATCTCACATGGAATTAGGGTTGTCTATGGACATACGTCGACATGACTTCAATTAATTCCACGTGAAAATCTCCTCTAAGCGGGGTTGGGCATCCTACCTCACGGACATACGTCAACGCGGGCTTCCGCTCACAACCACCATTCTAACTTAGTTTTCTCTCGAGCTCGGGTAGAGAGCCTCACACGTCCGGCATTAACCCGAACAATGTGGAGTAACATCGCTCAAGTAACCCCACAATTGATATATATAAAGATATGAAGCAAAATGATATATATAAATGTAGAGCAAAAGAATAAACAAATAAATGATAAGAAAATATAAACACACAAGTAAAATGAAGCAAATTAGCCTAAAAGCCGACTGAGATAGGCTTGACTCGTTTATGCAAAAACAAAGTGTTTTATGCACTTGTCCCCAGTGAAGTCGCCATCTTTGTCGCGTCGAATTTCGGATGTCAAGCTATTGGGAAGCATTGAATCACTAATGTTAAACCACGACTGAACTTTTAATTTTCCGGGGAGAAAAGGAAAAAAGTTCGAAATTACCTTGAAAAAGATTTTAGGTTCGAAAGTCGATTATGCGAGGGGAAGGTATTAGCACCCCTCACATCTGTTGTACTCAACGGGAACCTCTTAGTCGGCTTAGGCTTAAAATGTTTCGATGTTTTACTTGCGTGTTTAATCATATAAAAAGAAAATATAACAACATAATGTGAAGTGAAGAAAAAGATAAAAACAAACGAAAGGGAGAAAAGGTTTTTTATTAATGGGCTTGACAAGATGTCGATCTTGCTCCTACGTATCTCCCGGTAGTCGGAGAATTCAAAGCGTACGTAGTTCTTTGGGTAGAAAAAATTTGTGTGTTGGTTCGTTTTAGTTAAAAAAGATTTGATCGCGTCCGAGCGAAAAAAGTTTGAAAAAAGAGAAAGTAATGAAAGTAAATGTCAACTGTTCGGGTTGTTGCCAAACTGGACATTGACGACAATGCATAAAAGTAATTTATTTGATAAAAGGATTTGCACTCGGACTTGAACAAAGGTTTTAAAACGCACGAAAGCGTAAAAGGTTTTAAATGATGAAAGACGGACGCTAAGGCGATAAACTCGCGCAAGGCGTAAATGTTTTAAAAGGTAAAAAGACAGACGCACAGAGGCGTAAAAAGTTTAAAATAAACGACAAACGCACGGAGGCGATAAATTCGCGCAAGGCGTAAATGGTTGAAAATAAACGCGCAAAGGCGCGAAAGGTTCGGATTGACCACGAGGGCCAAGAAAAGGGTAAAAATGGCCACAAGGGGGCCAAGGGAAGGTTGAGCGTGCGAGACGCGTCAAGGGTGAAATGACGGTTGCCCGAGCGACGAGAAATACGTCACGCATTCTTGCAACCGAGGTTTGGGGAGACATACGTTAAGCCATTCCCGTTTCATTCAAGTTTGGTTTTGTTGGGACTCTAAGGAATCTCAAAAGGATCCAAAGCTTTTAAAGGGAAAGTTAAAAAAAGGAAATCCCGAACAAGTTTGTTGTTCGAGTTTATTAAAATCATGAACATTGCTCGTTACTTAAGCTATCGAAACTCAAGAACAAGCATAGTTCAAGTTTAAATGATGAACAAAATCATAAGACGTGCACAAAATTGAAAAGTCCACAAGTTCGGCTCAATTTCGAGCTTGGTTTAAAAAGAATGAGCAAGCTTGGCTTAAATTCGCGTTTGGATTGAAAATCATGAACAACATGGTTGTTCAAGTTTGTTTTGAAAATAAACGAACTTTAGCTTATTGCTCAAACCTGGTTTTGAAAATTGAAGAACATAACTTGTCACACAAGTTATTCAAAATTTGTCGCACGAACTTGTGGAATTTTCGAAGTTGTGCATGATTATGAATAGGGTTTGGACAAAAATGATTTTAAACCTCTTTAGGTTCTGAATCAAGGGCTGGAACCCCAAAAATTTGACATTTGAATGCCTGATTCATGTTCTGAGTTTCACATACTTCGCAGAGCAACCAGAACTTGGTTTTGCGAAGTCAGGTTCTGATATGTTCGCAGTGCGAAAAATACTTTGCTCTGCGAAGTATGCGAAATTTTGAACTCAGAAGCTGTTTCTGAACAGAAGTTCAGAAACTGTTTCTAAGCAAGCTTCAGAACCTAAAGGGGGTTAAAAAGTTTTGCAAAATGGAAGAAAAAGGAGGGTAAAAACTCAGTTTTAAAGCTTGGCCCCTTTGAGGTCCCTTTTGAGTTTGAAAAGGGGTTTTTGTGCACAAAGCAAAATTGAACAAAACAAAGGATGAAAACAGCAAACACAATGAAAAAATAGAGAATAAAGGAGACTTACAGAACTCCTAGCAATGCTTGAGCAATAGATTGGAAGTGGTTTGCTTGCTTGGTTAGAGGTTATGAACAATGTTCTAATTGGTTTTTGCTTTGTGTATGAACTGATTTGGTGCTGCAATGCAAGGGATCTTGGTGTGAATTTCGTGTGTGTAAGGCTGTTTATTTGTGTGTGCAACTGGTTTTTTCAATGTGTTAAATCCTTGTGCCTTGCCATTCCTTTTATAGGCAAAAAATGCAATCCTTGCAATGATGAACAAAATCTTAGAGCCTAGCTGATTTGGGGCTAAATTTAGGCTAGAACACTTTGCATTTAATGCTAATGGATAGAAGTTGCTTTGCCTTGTGCCAAGGGGCAAGATCTTGACTGATCTCAGCCACAAATGCAGCTGATTCTAGAAGGTAATGATGAGAAAAAACTGAAAAACAGGGCAGCTGCAAAAGAGGTGATTCTTGGGATCAATCCTTGCAATCTTGGAAGGTCAAGCAATGAAAACGTGTACTGCCATGTACAGGGAGATTGGGGGAAGCAAAATGAGCATGTGGGCTGGTGTGTGGGAGGAGAAATTCAGCTCAAAACAGGGCAGCACAAACAGCTTTTTGCAAGTAAAAACCACTTAAGTTTGACTGGTTTTGGTGGAGAAAAAGGGAAGGAAAGGGATCAAGTAGCTGGCTGGCAAGCTCAGGTTGGGTGATGGGTCAATTTGGAGGGACAAGAGCTGACCAAGGGCAGCCAATTTGATTGAGCACATGATAGGTTGGATGAAAATCCTTCTTCCCTTTTACCTTTAATGTTACACATTAATTCTTGCCTTGCTGCACTAAATCAGTCACAAATGGCAATAATAATAATAATAATAATAATAATAATAATAATAATAATAATAATAATAATAATAATAATAATAACAATTGCAAATGAAAACAAAACAGATAAATCAAAGAAAATAAAAATTCTGCAGAAAATCGCAGAGGTCGCAGTGCGAAAGTAACTTCGCACTGCGAATTTCCCTTTTTTTGGATTTTTTGTAATTTAAATTAAAATAAAAGGTGGAAATGAATAATAATAATAATAATAATAATAATAAGGATAATGAAAATGGTAATAATATAAATGATAATGCAAATAAAAATAATAAAAGCAATGAGAATGAAAATGATGATAATAATAAAAATGATGAAAAGCTTAATATTATTAATTAGTAAAACCTTAATTATAAAAAAATATATAATAATGATATTATTAATGAAAATAGAATAACAATAATATTAATAATATTAAGGATAATGATGATGATAATAGTAATGCTAATAGTGATAAAATGAAAATAAAATGCTATGATAAGAATGAAATAATAAAAGGTAATAAAAGTGATGAAATAATAAAAGATAAAACAAATAAAATAAAATAAAAATAAAAATAAAAGTATGAGTCAAAAAATGGGGTATGACAGCTGTGAAACAGGGATTGTTCACATAAGACTTCGAATTGATATTATTATAGTGGATTTCCTTCCTGGCTTGGTAGCCTCCAGACGTAGGTGTGTTTGTCACCGAACTGGGTTAACAAATAACTTGTGTTTTTATTTTCTGTCTGTTTTGTTATTCTGCTTCTGAACTGCTGTTTCGCATACTCTGTTTTACGGTTCAGAATCAGGTCCTGCCAGGAATTTCAATTTTTCTTTTGTTTGAAAGGAAGAGAAGAGGGAAAGAGGCGTTCAGGCAAGAGAGAAGATGACGACCAAGAGAGAAGACAATGTGTTCTCTTTTAAAGATAACTTACAATGAGCATATACGAAGTTCATTAATAACAACCCCTTTGACAAGAATAAATGAAGAAAAATGGAGTAGTGTCTAACCTGCAAATGGTGGAAGCTTCTTTCCATAACATCCAATCCCTTCACAAATAAAAGCCACAAATATATTATTAATAAAAATTAAAAACAGAATTTTGTCAAATACTCAATAGAAAAATACTAGAATATAAATATTACTCAAGACTTTTGTAAATAGCTACCAAAAGAAGATCATCCTCAATCGAGTGGAAGGACCATTAGGTGTAGTGTGACCACAGTCACCCAAACACTAGTATTTGCTCTCAATTATAAATCAAAAACATGCACTCAACATACACAACATACCTTCCATCTCAATTTAAAATCATTTAACAAATATTAGATGACAACACACACATAAAGGTAACCTTAAAGTCCAAACATAATCACCGATGTGAAAAAACAACATGTTCTTCCCTCTAATTAAACACATAAACCTTCAATTAAACTTTACTTGCAAATAAATGGTTAAATTTGAACCCTACATAATTTTCACATTATTTTGTGGTTCCTGATTATTAGAAGAACTTCACACATACGTACCATATTTTCTTCAAGACGAATAGTCAGAATTGGCCCTAAGTTGAGATTTTCCTCCATATTTGTTACTATTCCTTGATCGGCAGTAACACACTAAATACAATCTTATTAGTGTATTTGAATTATATCACTAACTCTACATGTGAAGGTTGTTAATGTCAACCAATGATCAAAGATTTAGATATATTGGAACAATCGAGGGACAGACTAAAAATGATTTAGTCTTTTAATACCTACTAAAGGGATGGAATCATACTCTAAAGTTAGTTCAAAATCATGTTAAAAACAATGTGAGATCTTTTTCTCAAGCAAAGAAGCTTTCATCATCCTCATCTTCTTCTACTGCTATGCTTTCTAATTCTTGTAAGAGACAAAAAGAGAAGGCAAAACAATCAGAGGAATATTTGAGGAAGGTCATGTACTTGAGTTGCTGGGGTCCCAATTAATTAAAGGAGATCATGGAATTTTTTTTAACTCTATTATTTGATCTTTCTTCACGTATTGTACAATATTGAAAGAGATTAATGTAAATTATGATGAATTGATGAAGATAGCAACCTTGATTTTCTCTCAAATTCATTATTCTAACTATGCTTCATATCACGCATGTTCTTTTTAGTCTTAAATCAGTAAAGAGAAGCAAGTAAACTGAATGAGCAAAGTAAATAAATTTGAGGTGAAAAAACAAAATTTACTAAAAAAAATCTTGTTGGTAATAAGAAGTTTACTAAAATTTTAGTTTGTTCAATTGAATAATTTCATTGATATTTTCAAATTATAACTTCAAAAATCTTGTTGGTAATAAAAAGTTTATTAAAATTATAACTTCAAAAATATTTTATTAATCTGAAATTGTAAAAATATGACCATTGTGGTGATATTGAAGACTTATTAGTAGACGCATCAAATTGGATATGGAATAGATCAAGAAAGAAATTGGATGTGGAGAGCTTAAATTGTTATCACTAGTAGTCTCCTAGTCTCTACAGAACACATAAAAATAACTAAATTAGATGTCATGATTTACTTGTGTTTTTCTTCTTCGAAAGAAACAAAAGAAAACAACATACTTGTATCTTTTTCCTCCATAAAGAACAATATTGTTTAGTAACATGCAAAAACAGAGAAGAAAAAGCATAAAGAAAATAGAACATAGGAATGAAATAAACTAACCTGAATCAGTGCTACCAACACTAACAAGCTGAAGAGAAACTCCTTTTTCCACTCCCAAATGGCCAAATCTATAAAAATAAACATGGACATATAATTTAAATTATACCCACACGAAATTTTAAAAAGAAAATCAGTAAAATATGAAATAAGCTCATATACAAACAGAAATATATCTCCAAATCCAATAATAAACAAATAATTGATGGGTCAGTGGAACAACAATACAAAGAAAATAACAGAAATTGTGAAAGATAAGGAGAATAATTACTTTGACAAGACGAGAGCAGCTGGCGAAATTCGGCGGCGGCGACGAATTGAAGATGTCGGCGGTGTTCGATGGGGTTTATGGGTTTGATGGTGTTCAATGAGTTCTGGGTTATGCGGTTTCTGGGTTATCGATCTGGTTCGATTTGTGGTTTAAGATTCGACAATTTGTGTCCGATTTGTGTTATGGGTTCAAGATTTGTGTTCCATTTGTGTTCGATGGGGTTTATGGTGGAGAAGAGATAAGTGAGTTCTGGGTTCAGTTTTCATGAGGGGGTGTGATGTGTAGGATTGAGCTATGGGTTGAATGTTGTGCGCCAAAATGAAAATAGATATCCGCCTTTTTTTTTTTTTAATATTTTGATACCCAAACAAAGCATTTGGATACAAACGCTATCTAAACCCCCTCCAATAATAGCGTTTGATGAAAAGCGCTATTGTTTTAAAGCTAATTAATAGCTTTTTCTAAAAGCGATATCTAATGCATGTTTTTGACTAGTTTATCTTAGCGCCCGACCAAAAGCTATATAAAAGGCATGTGTGTTGCCTTTTTAATAGCCTTTATGTAAAAATGCTATTAAAGTTGTGCTATTAAAAGCCAAAAGTGTAGTATGTTGATCATCTTCAACAAGGTGTTCAAGTTCTTCAAATTATAACAAAATATTTAATTGCTGGAAAGTAAATTAGTTTTTTTGAGAAGGGATAATGAATTGCATTGTATCTCAGTTATTTGATATAGAGTTGTTTCTTTGTATTTTAGTTTTGTCCATGTGGTAATAACTCAATGAAAATTGCATTGTAAAATGGTCATTACTGCTAATTTATTTAATAAAAAACACCTATTTCCAACTTTCAAAATTGAAATTATTTTACTTTTATTTAAAGGAATTAAAAAAAGTTAGTATTAGCTACTCTCTCGTCCCAAATTACATGTTGCTTTGGCACTTTACACATTAAGAAATATCCAACTTTTGTGAACTTTGTTAAAATTAAATCTTTTTTTCCCTCTTTTTTACCCTTGGAAAAACAATTAAAACTTTGTGAAAAAACAAGGTTCCATCTTAATACCACAGTCCCAAATTAAATCACATGGTTCCTTTCTCTCTCTTTAATTGCAGTACCTCTTTCTCTCTCTCCCTCATAAAAACTAGAAAAAATTCATTTCATTTAAAAAAATCTCCAATTTGTTCATCAAAATATTTCAAACTTCCTTCCAAATTTTGAAGCATGTGACTGTTCTTTTTTCCTATAAATTAATATTATTGAACTAATCTTTATCATCTTCTTCATCCATGGAATCTGGAACCATCTCTGAATCAATGGGATCTTCATCATCTTGTTCATCCATGGAATCTAGAATTATTTCTGGAAATTTAGAAACTTCATCCCCTTCATTATCAGTAAAAATCTCAGGATCTATAGAGTCTTCTACTACTTCTGAAAATGTTTTTGTGTCTTTGGAAATTTTTATGGTAAAAAAATAAAATTATAGTTAGAAAAAGTTGGATACACGTTTATAAAGAGTCTATAGAAATCACAATTTGTGGAGAGAGAGTTTATAGGTAAGTTTTAAGTCTCTAATTTGAATTTAATGTGGAACTCGTAAACTACAGAAGTCAAATATATGGACTTTGTGTTGGTAGAAGGAATTACTCTATGTGAACCGTGAATGAAAAGTGTAGGAAAATTAGAATAGACAAGGGCAAATTAGGAAGAACATGAATATTTTTACATTGATGTTACAAAACGACTTATAATTTGGAACAAATTTTTTCTCAAAACGTCATATAATTTGAGATGAAGGGAGTATTTAATTAGATAATTTGTCACCAATATTACATTGGTCTGCGTATAGTTGGACTTGAATTCCTTAAACGATATTTCAAGTTTAAGTATTTAAAGACAATTGTCTTCGATGAATTAATGCACCATAATATTATGACTAAACTAAAATATGATAGTACTTTGCTTTTTCATATTCGAACACAATGTTTGGAGGGCCTAAGGTGGATTAGTGAAACAAGTAATCCACGCTAAGTGAGTTGTGTGAGATGTTGGATGACTAATGTTATTATGCATCATAAGTATATTTTAAATTTCTCCTCTCTCTCTCTCTCTCTCTCTCTCTCTCTCTTAACATCATCTCTCCCAATGAAGAACAAACATCTATGTCTTGACATGTTTGACGCTTGGTGGACTGCAGACTTGTATGGAGGAACATAGCACATGGACTCTACTATACATTGACTATTCAACATGCCCATCTCAACTTGATCGTTCATGTCACATGAGATCCACCTTCAACATGCTCAGCTCATCTTGACTGTTTTGGTCACATGAGCTTCACCTTCAACGTGCTCAACTCAGCTTGATCGTTTAAGTCACATGAGCTCCACCTTCGGCATGCTCAGCTCAGATTGATCGTTCAAGTCACATGAGTTTGACTTTAAACATAACTAGCTCCTTCTCAAGTTATTGTCCAAGTAACATTGTGGTCCTCCGGTATCTCATAACGTGTCACGCGTCCTACACGGACAAGTGACATGAGCATAATGCCCTAACTCCATATGCCTTGTACGGACGAGTCGTGTAAAGGAAAAGTGATCAGCTCCACATGTTACAATACATGTACAAACGAGCTATGCGGATCTCATAAGGTTAATAGGCATGCACATTCGAAAACAGGCCCATTAAGTCAAGGAAGTGAGGCCTATAAAATGGGACACTTAGAAAGCAGTAGAGGATGAATTCATCTTGAGCATTGTATTTTCATCTAAGTCTTTTTCAGAGTCCACTTGGAATACCTCTTGGGACATTTCATCGAGTAGCTCACATGTTATAACTATATTGTATTTACATAAGTGAACGTGTTTCCTGTGTTCTACCTCTACAATCACATATCCTATTTACTTTCTTCAAACTCATAATAATTCACAAACCTACCAACTTAATCTCCAGTTAACTTCATTCAACGAAGGATATACAGTCAATCACTAAATCTATACGTAAAGCTGGCCCATTGCAAGTACAACATGGCCCTTGGCACAAGGTCTCAAACTTAGAAGGGCCTTAAAATTTGCAAATAAAAATTCTACCTATGGACAAAATTCGTCGGTAAATGTCATTTTTCTAAAGGTAAAAGTCCAAAAGATAACAATTTTATTATCAATTATGCATTGCCATAGATAAATGTCTATTTTTTAAGGTAAAAATCATGTTTAAACCATTGCTCATATACTTAACTATTACTTAGTTGTCTTTCATTATGAGTGATGTTAGATTTTTTTTTCAATTATTTTAAATGAAAATTGCAAGATTATAACATGGCCTCCGAATTTCTTACGCCCGAATGATTTTCCTTTTGGAGGGTAGTGTGAATACTCTCTATGTGAATGTCTTGTTAATAGATTTGAAGTTCAGAATAGCTATTGTTACCATAACTGATTGTTAAAGAGTCTCACATCGGACAAAAGATGGCATGAACATGTGTTTACAAGTGAGGACAATCCTCACCTTACAAGCCGGTATTGTGGGATTGTGTTAGGCTCAACCACAATTCTAAGGTGAGGGCTATACTCACCTTACAAGCTGGTTTCTTTGAAAGATACAAAGTCAAAGTTCGCCTATTAGGGGATGGTTCGAATCAACAAACTAGTATAGATTGTTGAGAAGCTTTTAGTCCGGTGGTAAAACTAGCATCTATACAAACAATCCTCAATATTGCTATTTCAAAATCATGGTGTCTGCATCAATTGGATGTCAAGAATGCATTCTTACATGACAACATTAATGAAATTGTTTATATGCATCAACAAAACCGGCTTGTGAGGTGAAGTTTACCCTCACTTATAAACACATATTCATTAAGGCCATCTTTTGTCTGATGCGAGACTTCTATAAGTGAAGGCAATCTTTACCTTATTAGCTGGTTTTGTTGAGTTATGTTAGGCCCAACCATAATTCTAAGACTAGTGATTAGCAAAACTTATTTAACACAACCATAATCAACAAGTTAACATTTTATTATCTTAATTAGTTGTCGAAATTATAGATGATGCTGCAAAAATGTGGTTGATTAGACTTGCTAACGTGTTATATATTTTGCGAAGAAACAATCTGTGTGTTTGATTTCAGCTTCAACATCGATTGCTCTACCAGAATCCTTGCATACGATAAAAGAAACAAGGGTAAATGGCATCATCAACAAAGATTACATGTTAATGAGATAAGGAAGAGTTAATGGGAAAAAGGCAATAAGCCTTGTGAAGGTTACATCTTGCAATATTTAACAATAAATAGCCTAACAATGTAGAATTTTTATTTAGTAAGCTGATTGCTTGAAAAAACATAGAAAAATATTCTTCATCTATTTACTATTTTCAGTTGACACACTAATGTTTGTCTTGTTTAATGCCAACTATAGACCTTCCACCCATCTTGTACACAACACCCACAACAACATAAAAAGAGAACACATCAATGCAAAAAAAATAGAGAAAAAAATGAGAACAATGTCTTGAGTGGCTTTTTAATCCTTCAATCTCTTTTTCCTCTTCCTGTGTTTTTGGTTTATATACAGTGACTGAAAACTATTTGTGTATACAAAATTCAAATTGAAATGCGATCAATATTGTCAAACATGGATCACGGAAAATAGAGATTTGTTCAAATTATGCTATGCTACAATGCTATTACTATAGCAGCGCTCTAGCCGCTATTTGACAACACTTTGTACTAAATAGCACACCGCCCTTTGAAATATGATGGCCGGTTGTTTGAACATATAGTGTTGCAGTAGATTATTTACCTCCCTGCAGCCACCACAGAGCGGTCGAAATTGCACCACCCCTGTGATGTCCCCATCTTCCATTTGCCCATCGGCTCTGAAAAACGCCGTCTTTTTTGTCCACCGCCTTCGTGCTATGGGTGGTAGTTTCTGCTGCGTTGCAACCCCTCTTCCTATTCAATAGAAAATTGCAAAGAACCACTCAGAAGAAAAGTAAATTCAACCAAAACAAAAGTTAATTATTGAAGTAACCTTGGTTCTGGAAGTTATGAAGTCGATGAAGGAGGTTTTTGGATTTGTTCATGTCGATTCTTTACACTGTTTATAACATAACACCGTTGAGAAGCTGATGACACGGGAAGCAAATGAATTAACTTAGAATTGATCTTTTCTCTGACAACATGACAATCCAACTCTATATGCTTACTTCTTTCATGAAAAGTTGGATTGTGAGCCAAGTATATAGCTGATCGGTTATCACAATAAACAGAAGCCGGTTTTGAAAAATTAACTTGTAGGTCATGAAACAAGTAATTCAGCCATTGTAGTTCACATGTCAAGTGAGCTAGAGCTCTATATTCAGCCTCTGTTGAAGATCGGGAGACAATACTTTGTTTCTTGGACTTCCAAGAAATAAGTGAGGAACCCAAAAGCACACAATAACCAGTTACTGACCTTCTGGTATCAGGACAACATGCCCAATCCGAATCTCCAAAGCCATGAAGCTTGAGTTCACTAGAGGCAGAAAAGAACAGGCCTTTTGCAGGAGCAGATTTAAGATATTTGAGAATTCTTTGAGCTGCTTGATAATGAAGAACTGCGGGGTTTGAGACAAATTGGCTTAAATGTTGAACTGAATATGAGATGTCGGGCCTAATATTAGTTAGATACAAGAGTCTTCCAATTAGCCTCCTATAAGAAGACACGTCAGTGAGAGGAGTCCCCTTGGTAGCTTCAAGTTTTGTAGAAGGATCAAATGGAGTTGCAGCTGGCTTTGAACCAAGGGTCCTGCATCTTCTAAAAGTTCCAAAGTATATTTCCTTTGGTTGAGTAAAATTCCAGATTTTGATCTAGCTATTTCAAATCCCAAAAAGAACCTGAACTGACCAAGGCCTTTTATGCAAAATTGTTTATCCAAGAAGGTTTTGACATATTGCATTTCAGAGATGCAATTGCCTGTCAAGACTATATCATCAACATAGACAAGTAATGCAGTAAATGAAGCATCATAAACTTTCACAAATAGAGAATAATCTACCAATGATTGAATATAACTGAAAGAGATCAAGGCTGCTGACAGCTTGGAGTACCATTGCCTGCTGGCTTGTTTTAGGCCATAAAGGGACTTGTTCAATTTGCAAACTTGAGACAAATTAGTGGTGGGATAACCAGGAGGTAAAACCATATATACCTCCTCATGAAGGTCACCATGAAAAAATGGATTGTTGACATCTAATTGCTCAAGATACCAACCTTTGATAGCAGCTAAGGAAAGAAGAATCCGAACTGTTGTCAGCTTTGCAACAGGGGAAAAAGTGTCAAAGTAGTCTACACCTTCCATTTGGGTGTAGCCTTGAGCAACTAACCTAGCCTTATACCTTTCAATTGATCCATTAGCATAATACTTTATCTTGTAAACCCACTTGCAACCAATGGGAACTTTAACATGAGGAAGAGTAACCACACTCCAAGTATTATTCTTAGCAAGGGCATGCAATTCAGTAGCCATGGCTTCCTTCCAACATTCAAATTTGTTTGCTTGAGTAAATGTTTTGGGTTCAGTCATGGAAGAAATGGTGCAACAAAAATGTGTGTAATTGGGTGAACAATTATCATATGAAAGAAAAGAAGAAAGGGGATATGAAGAAATACCTGAAGACACATTGGAGCAGCTCTTGGATGGAAGATTACAATGATAATCAGCAAGGTAACTAGGAGGTTGACTAGTTCTAGTAGATTTTCTAACAGTAGGTTCAACAATAGAATCAACAACAGGAATTTCATGATGAACTGCAGGGGCAGAAACAGACTGAGAAGGACGTGCAGAAGCAAGTTGTACTTCAGGTGCAGAAGCAGGATGAGGGGACAAATCTATTAGAGGATCATCAAGATCAATAAGGGAAGATGTAGGAGGGATGGTAGGTGGTTTAGTAACAAGAGTGAAGGGAAAATGATTCTCATAAAAAATAACATTTCTAGAGACAAACAATTCATTGGAATTGAGATCATACAAGATTGATCCCTTGGTCCCCTCTTTAATGCCAAGAAAGATAGTTTTTCTAGCTCTAGGATTGAATTTTGTGCGATGGGCTTGCAAAGTAGTAGCATAAGCTAAACAACCAAAAACCTTTAAGTGAATTATAGAAGGCGGTGTCTTATGAAGTAACTCAAAAGGAGACTTAAATTTCAACAAAGGTGATGGGATCCTATTAATGACATGAACAACATGTTGTACAGTAAAATTCCACATAGTAATGGGAACATGAGATTGAAAAGACAAGGATCTAACAACGTTTAAAATATGTTGATGCTTTCTTTCAACCACTCCATTTTGTTGGGGGGGGGGGGTGGTTTCAACACAAGTTTTGTGATGAAGAATACCTTTTGACAAGAGAAAAGAAGTCATAGCAATGACCTCACTACCATTGTCAGATCTGAGACATTTCAAAGTAGTATGAAATTGATTTTCAACATAAGCAATGAAGTGTTTCAACTGTTTTCGAGTTTCATCTTTTGTTTTAAGAAACATTACCCAAGTGAATCTAGAAAAGTCATCCACAAGAGTAAGAAAATACTCGTGTCCTAGAAAAGAAGGGGTTGAATAAGGTCCCCATAAGTCAACATGTAACAAGTCAAAAGGCGCTGAAGATTTTATTGAACTATGAGAAAAAGACAATTTCTTTTGTTTAGCATAATGACAAGCATCACATGGTGGAGCATTTTTGATACAAGGAATGAAAGGAAATTGCTTAGAAATGATAGACATGCCTGAACTAGAAACATGGTCTAATCTCATGTGCCGTACATCAAAACAATCATTAAGAACAGAATTACAAGAATGGTTATTGGCTAAGGATGGACCAGCTGCAATCACATACAATCCTCCAACAAGACTAGTTGTAACAATCATCTTCTTGGAAGTGTTCTACACAATGTGACACACACGATCAGTAAATTGAAGGTAACAATTATTGGTATCAGTTAATTCTGCAACAGAGACAAGATTAACACTAAAATCAGTAATGTACAGAACATTATGCAGAACCATTGTAGGTGTAAGTTGCATAGTGCCTGAAACAGAAGCAAAAATTGTATTGCCATTGGGCAGTGACACAGGAACAGGTTTAATGGATTTGAAACTAGTAAATGATTGGAAATGGGAGGAAATGTGATCAGTTGCACCCGTGTCAAGTAACCAAACAAAAAAGTTCTTACCATTTGTCTTGTTGGAATCACAATTGAAAGCAAAAGGGTGTGTCATTACTGAATTGGATTGATGTACTTCTGATTTAGAAGAAGAATGTGGTGGTTGGGACTGCTGAATTAAAGTCAAAATGCCTTGAAATTGTTCCTGTGTGAAGCCACTGAATTGATGAGCTTGCTGCTGAGAAGGTTGTTGTTGTGCAGCATAAGCATGGTTCTGTTGGCTACTAGGAGCTGCAGTTTGAGCAGAATTGGCTTGGCTTTTACCCTTAGGTTTATAACCAGGAGGAAATCCATGAAGGAGAAAACAAGTATCAATGGTGTGGTTGCTTCTACCACAATGAGTGCATACACGATTATGACTAGATGAACCCTTGTTAGCATAGAAATTCTTACCTCTACCTTGACCATTGGCATCATTGTTGCCACTGAAATTGCTAGGATTAGAAAAATTAATTGAATTCCATCTATTTGAGTGGGAACCATTAGTGGATGCATTTTTACGAGCATTGACAGCTAAAGCTGTAACATTCTCATAAGTTTCAGAAGCATTGGATCCATTACCAAGTAATTCCCTTTCTTGAGAAACCGAATGACATAGTCTTGCTCACGAAATTGTTTCATGGACATGAACATGCAATAGAGCACTTACAGCAAGGAATTGGACGATAATCCTCTAATTCATCCTAATTAACTCTCAAACCAGTAAAGTAATGAGATACATCAAGGTTACCTTGGAGAAATCGATACAATTCCTCTTGAATATCAGAAATTCTGAAGATGTCACCTTGAGAGAAACGATTCTTCAGATCAGACTAAACTCCAGAGGCAGTAGAAATCGAGAGAATTGATTTTGCAATAGACTCAGAAACAGAACGATGAAACCATGCAAGGACCATATTGTTGCATCATATCCATTGTGAAAACATTGGATTGTTCTTTGGCGGCTTCGGAAAAGTGTCGTCGATAATATGTTGAAATAACCCCTTTATAGATTGTTTTTGACATAAATTTTGGGAGGTTGATGTGAAGTAGAATTGACCAAAAAAGACTTTTACTTGTAGTGTGTGAGATTAACATCATTCCTCTTGGCATTAACGTTTCAGTTTTTCTGTTCAAGGATATTGAAGTTACCAATAATGCACTTGTAAGGGTACAACTTGAACAAAGCACAACTCAAACCATAACAGATATATTAAATAATATATAAAACCTTAATATTACACCATGAGCAAAACTCAACCAATAGGGAAGAGACACCTACTATTGTGTAGTACAATCTTAGTAGCTTAGTAGTACATTTCCATTTGTATATAAAACTTTGTACTTCATTCATTCAATCTAATGAGAATTTTAGTCTTGTTCATTCAACTCATATTATGGTATTAGAGGCTCTCTTTGAAGTGAGTTAGTTACGATCCATAACCGTTTTTCCGCTGCATTTTCTCGCTTTTTCTTGCCTTTTCGCGCAGTTTCCTGCATTTTCTTGGTGAATTCTTTGAAGATTCATCATTTTTTCTTCTCGTTTCTTCGTGTTTCTGAAGAACGATCATCTTTACCTTGCAGTTTCTTGTTCTGCACGTTTTCAGATTCATCTTCTTCGTGAGTTTCACTACTTCAATTCATCAATTTTTCTTCTATCATCATGGTTCGTCAATATTCTGCTGCAGTTCAGTTTAATGCAGATTCAATTTTCTACGTTCATCCTAGTGAAGGTCCCAGTTCAGTTACAGTCACGCCTCTTCTCACCGGATCCAACTATCTAGCTTGGAATCGTTCAATGCAACATGCACTTGCTGCGAAGAACAAGCTCGCTTTCATAGATGGATCTATCCTTGTTCCTGACATTGATGATTTGAACAGAGGAGCGTGGGAAAAACGCAATCACTTAATTCATTCATGGATTCTTAACTCAGTTTCTCCACAGATTGCTCAAACCATCATATTTCATGTTCATGTTATTAATGTTTGGGAAGAACTCAAAGAAATGTTTTCCAAAGCAGATCGAATTCGTGTTTCTATGCTTAGTTCTGCTATCAACAACCTCAAGCAATGATCCAAATTTGTTCTTGATTATTTCACTGAAATGAAAACTTTATGGGAGGAACTTAATTCTCACAGACCTATGCCTCTTTGCACTTGCATTCACCCTTGTAGATGTGAAGCTATGCATTCTGCAAGAAACTTTCATTTGGAGGATCAAGTTATACAGTTTTTAACTAGTTTGAATGAACAATTCTCTGTTGTGAAGACTCAAGTGTTACTCACGGATCCTCTCCCTTCTATCAACAAAGTTTACTCTCTTGTTATTCAGGAAGAAAGCAACAATGTTCCTTTACCTTCTTCAGCTTCTCTAGATGATTCCAACATTTTGGTGAATGCAACTGATGCTAGCAGAAGCCATGGGCATGGAAAGAACTCTTATGGTGGCAAAGGTTCAAGGTTCTGCATTTTCTGCAATCGTTCTAATCACACTGTGGAAACATGCTATCAAAAGCATGGTTTTCCTCCTTTTAACAAGCCCAAACCTTATGTAAATGCTTCCTATCATGATACTTCTGAAGTTAAGCCTTTGGCAAATGCTGCTGAGGCTTCTTCATATGTTCCTAATGCTAGTATTACTCAAGAGCAATATCTTCATCTTGTATCCTTGCTTCAACAATCAAGTTTGGCTCCTTCAACATCTCCTTCTGCCAGTTCCAATCATGTCACTTCTCATCCTACTACTCATTCTCAGCAGGACATTTCTTCAGGTATAAACACTATTTTCTCCAAGTCTTTGAATGTTCAAGCTCCCATATGGCTTATTGATTCTGGTGCAAATGAGCATATATGCTCATCTATTCAGTTTTTAGGTCAGTCTATACTATTTCACCTATTCATGTTAATCTTCCCAATGGCCAATCCATTATTGTTAATCAAGCTGGTAGTGTTCATTTTTCTCCACAGTTTCATATTTCACATGTCTTATTTTCTCCACAATTCAAAATCAATCTCATTTCACACTGATAAGTGTCTTATACAGGATTTGACATCCCCGAAGATGATTGGTTTGGGTGAACTTCATGATGGCCTTTACCGATTGAAGTTTTCAGATGCTTTACTTCATAATGCTTCTTTACATTCTAAGCTTTCTCATTGTAATAAATCCATCAATAAAGTTTCTATTTCTAGGAAATTCTAGTTCTTCTATTCCTTTATCTGCTTTATGGCACTTCAAATTAGGTTACTTGTCTCATCAAAGGTTTTATCATATGAACAAATTGTATCCAGATATCATTGTTGATAATAAAGTTGTGTTTGATATTTGTCATTTTGCCAAACACAAGAAATTACAATTTTCTCTTAGCTTATCTCATGCTTATGCAAACTTTGAACTTTTACACCTTGATATTTGGGGTCCCCTTGCAACTCCCTCTATACATGGCCACATATATTTTTTGACCATTGTTGATGATCATAGCAGATATGTTTGGATTATTTTACTTAAATCAAAAGTTGAGGTGTCTTTACATGTTTAGAACTTTATTATCATGATTGAAAACCAATACCATACCAAACCTAAAACCATTAGAACAGACAATGGTCCTGAATTCATGATTCCTGCATTTTATGCCTCTAAAGGAATCCTTCACCAAAAATCATGTGCAGAAACTCCCCAATAAAATGGGAGGGTAGAAAGGAAACACCAGCACATTCTCAACGTAGGAAGAGCCTTGCTTTTTCAGTCCAAATTGCCCAAAACTTATTGGTCATATGCAGTTCTTCATGCTGTTTTTCTTATCATCAGAGTGACTTCCCCTCTCCTCAAACATAAATCACCCTTTCAAATACTTTTTGATACTACCTGATCCAACTGTCTTCAAAGTTTTTGGTAGCCTATGTTTTGCACCCACATTACAAGCTCACATAACTAAACTACAATCCAAAGCTAGAAAATCACTTTTCTTGGGCTACAAGTCAGGCTATAAAGGCTATCTTTTACTTGATTTACATGACCATACCATTTTCATTTCGTGATATGTTATCTTCCATGAACATATTCTACCTTATAAACCATGTACACCCTCTCCTATTTCTCCTTGGACTTACTTTCCTTCTTCCTTTACCTCTTCACCCACTTCCATATCTCCTCCCATCATAAATGACCCTCCTCCTCCTTCTGCACCTACTAGTATCTGTAACAACCTGATTTTTAGCATTAGATTTATCTGTTATTATTATTTAGTATTATTTATTTAATTATATTTGTTAATTAATTATTTATGTGTGATTGGTGGGTTAGTGGAATTATTAGTGCTTGAGTGGCATTTTCGTAAATATGTTAGGACTAGTAATTTGAATTTTATAGAATAGTGGTGTATAATTAATATGGGGGGTTTAAGTGAAGTAAAAGTATAGGGAAAATATTTGTGAGTTAATTGTGACTAAGGCCATTAGTGGGAGTGACCCTAAAACCATATTATAAATAGACTAGTAGTGAGTGTTGGTGAACTAGGTTAAACATTTTAACACAAAATTTTGAAAGGCGAGTGAGAGAATAGAGAGAGGAGAGGCTTGGAGAAGAAGAAACTAGAAGAGCTCAAGGGGAAGCGGGAATTCTACTAGAAGTAGCAAGAAAAGTGAAGAATTAAGGTAAGTGGGGAGATTACCTTCACCAAATGGGTTTAATAAGCAATTATGAGGTTTGTGTGTTTTAAATTATGATTAATTGCATGTTAATTGCTACTGATTTTGGTGAATTTTTTGCTCCTTTTTGTTGATTAAATTAAGCATGTTAAACCTTGATGAAACTGCATTTTCTTCATGTCAAAATTCATGTTTTATTATGATGAATTGATACCTTTGTGAATTTCAATGATTAACATGATAATTGAATGATGTTTGTTGATTATGAAGTTGATTATGAGCATGTGTATGTGTTTTGTTTGAGAAATCATGAAGTTATGATTAATAAGTTGTGATTTAAGTGATTTTGGGAAAATTGATTATTTGAGTGAATTTGATTAAGTTGCTACTGTTTTGATTAAGTTGTTGTCATATGATAAAAAGCATGAAAATATTATGTTGGTTGTGTAGCTTTGATGAGAATTAAGTTGTTGTTGTTGTTGTTGTTGTTGTTGTTGTTGTTGTTGTCTATGTGAAAATTGCTTAAATTGGTGAAAATGATTAAGTTGTTGATGAAATGGATTAAGTTGATTCATGTTGGTTGAATTAAGTGATTATGATCATTGCTAATTGAATGAAAAACTTGGATTGTTGCTCTTATTCTTTATTTGTGAAATTAAGTCGTTTTGGAAGAAAATTGATTTTTGAGACGAACTTTGAATTAAGTTGATTAAGTTGGTGTTAAGTGATTTTGATTAAGTTGTTTTAAACTGTATTAAGTGGGCATTAAGTTGTGATTACTAGTTTAATGATTTGGAAATGTTTCAGTGGGAATTGGGTCGAAAAACGATGTTGAAAACAATATTTTTACGCAAAAACCCAAAAATCGGAAAAATCATGTACTGGTAGTCATGCACGACTGTGCGCCCCTGTGGCATGGACCATGTGTGACCCTCGTACCTAGGACACACGACCGTGTGCCCCTGAAGCACGATCGTGCGCCCTGTGCAGTTTGGTAAAACCCTAATTCTGTGACTTTTTGAGGTACCCAATGCACTTGAATGACTTCCAAACCCTTAAATATGATTAATAGGTGTTTAATGGTGATGTTTATGATTGATTAACTTGGACATAAGTGTAGTATGGATTATAGGTTAATTAATTAGAGACAGACTTTGATAATGAAGTAAAACGGTGATGTTTTGCATGTTGCTTATGCTATGTGGATGAATGAAGTTGAATCATGAATATATGTGGTGTAGTAGTAGGTTGAGGTAACCTTACTTAATTTATTCATGAAATGTGGATTATGTGATTTATGGTGAATAAATGCAAGAATGACGTGTTTATGATTAAACTTTGTGAAATGCATTAATATGAAGTGAATGATGTTGGATGTTACTTAATGCATTATAGTGCTGATTTAAATGATGATGTGGTGAATTAAATGATGATGTGCTAATATCATGAATTGTGTGGATGTATTGATTTGATAATGCAATTGATAGTTGTGAAAGTTGCATGATTTAAGATCATGATTTCTAGTTGTGTGCATTTTCAAGTTCATACGTGAAACATCCATGCATTCATAGTCGGTCGATAGTTGCTTGATTTAAGATCAAGATTTGATAGTTGGGTGATTTAAGATCACTATTTGATAGTTGGGTGATTTAAGATCACTATTGATAGTTGGGTGATTTGAGATCACTATGGTACCACATGCATGTAGAGTTGTATTAGGCGCATTACATTCACATGAGTCGTGTTTGGTAATGTTTTGGTGTGAACTTGTGCATTTAGGTGGTAAATGTCAAATTGTTGAATTGTGGAAACTATGAATGATTCATAATTGTGTTGTTGATGAATTATAGTCAAGATTATGATTTAATTGTTGATGATGTATAATTAAGTTGGTAATTATTTAATGATGAGGGTATGTTATGATTTATGAATTATGCATGAGTAATAACCAGGCTTTTTGTATTGATGAATACTTATATGTTAAAGTGATGTTTTTGCCTGAAACTTACATGCGTTTATTATATCCTTTTGTTGAATGTATATCTTACCCTCTAGTGGCTTTATTGTCGCCTCATCCGTGGGTTTAACCCTTGTGGATGTAGACTTGCAGGTTGAGGAGTAGTGCTCGGTGAGTTGTGCTGAGGATGGCATCACGCCTATTCTCCTTTATGTTGCGTTTTTGTTTCTGAGGATGTCTAGATTAGGTGCTCTGATCTAGGAGTCCGGGATTTATTTTCTCGTCGAATGTTATGAGGATGTATTTTATTTGAGATATTTTTGTTGAGACCCGTGATGATTATTATGTTGCGATGATTTATTTCCGCTGTGATGTGATGAACGTTGATGAGATTTTCATTGTGAGAAATTTGTATGAGTTAATTGGTGATTTGTGAGATTCCGATTAGTTGTGTTGCATGATTTATCGCTTAATTAGTAGTCTCGGGGATCGGGGTCTTACAGTATCAACCCTCCTCTACTTATTGTTCCAGTTAGATCATCTTCCAAACAAAAACACACACCTACCTACCTCAAAGATTATGTTTGCTCTACAACTGCTAATAATATTTCCAATATTTCATCTAGTACTTATTCTTTATCCAATTATCTGTCATATAATAATTTGTCTCACTCCCATTTTTGTTTTGCTTTGTCTATTTTACATCATGTTGAGCCAAAATTTTATGCTGAAGCAAGCAAGCTTGATTGCTGGAAGGAAGCTATGCAAAATGAATTGACTGCTCTAGAGAAGACTGGTACTTGGGAACTTGTGGACCTTCCTGATAAGGTTAAACCTATTGGATGTAGGTGGATATACAAAATCAAGCATAATGCTGATGATTATGTAGAAAGATACAAGGCAAGATTGGTAGTTAAAGGTTATACTCAGATTGAGGGCCTAGACTATTTTGACACCTATTCTCCAGTTGCTAAGCTCACTACAGTCAGAGTAGTTATTGCTCTGGCATCCATCAATAGCTGGCATCTTCATTAGCTTGATGTCAATAATGCTTTTCGGCATGGATAACTTCAAGAAGATGTCTATATGTGCATTCCTCTAGGTGTCCCTCAATCTCACCCCAATCAAGTCTGTAAGTTTCACAAGTCTTTATATGGACTCAAGCAAGCTAACAGGAAATGGTATGAAAATTCTACCTCCATTCTCCTACAGAACAACTATACACAAGCTTCTTCTGATCATTCTTTGTTCACCAAGCACACTGATAGCAGCTTTACTATCATTTTGGTCTATGTGGATGATGTGATCCTTGCTGGCAACTCTCTCACTAAATTCACCAACATCAAAACCATTTTACATGACCAATTCAAAATCAAAGATTTGGGCTAGCTCAAATACTTCTCAGGCCTTGAAGTAGCTCATTCTTCCAAAGGTATCTCCTTGTGTTAGAGAAAATATTGTCTAGATCTATTGGATGATTCAGGTCTATTAGGTGCTAAGCCTGTTTTTACTCCACCTGATCCTAAAGTTAAATTACACCATGATTCAAGCCCTCCTTTCACTGACATTCCATCATATAGGAGACTTATAGGAAGATTATTGTATCTAAATACAACCAGACCTAATATCACCTTTATCACACAACAACTCGGCCAATTTCTCACAAATCCTCTCAAACTCATTACAATGCTGGTATGAGAGTTCTCAAATATCTCATAGGATGTCCAGGATCAGGTATCTTCTTTCCTAGAGACTCTGACTTTCACATTCAAGGCTTCTCAGATGCTGACTGGGCAGGATGCAAAGACACAAGAAGATCCATATCAAGCCAGTGTTTCTTCATAGGCAAATCCTAAGTTTCTTGGAGAACAAAGAAGCAACTCACAGTCTCCAGATCTTCTTCAGAAGTAAAATATAAAGCATTGGCTTCAGCTTCATGTGAAATGCAGTGGTTATTGTACTTGATGAAGGATTTACATATCCAGTGCAACAAAGTACCAGTGATCTATTGTGATAACCTAAGTGCAATCCATATTAATGCTAACCCTATATTCCATGAAAGCACAAAGCATTTGGAGATTGATTGCCACATAGTTAGAGAAAAGGTGTAAGCAGGAATTTTGAAACTTTTGCCAGTTTCTTCAAAAGATCAAGTAGCAGACTTTTTTACAAAATCCTTACTTCCTCAACCTTTCAACAATCTTCTGTCCAAGTTGGGGATGGTTAACATTTACCAACCTCCAACTTGTGGGGGGCTATTACACCATGAGCAAAACTCAGCCAATAGGGAAGAGACACCTATTACTTGTGGTACAAGTAACTATTGTGTAGTACAATCTTAGTAGCTTAGTAGTACATTTCCATTTATATATAAAGCTTTGTACTTCATTCATTCAATTTAGTGAGAATTTTAGTTTTGTTCATTCAACTCATATTACTTAACCAAAGAATTATCATCTATAATCATCTATAAAAACAACATTTTTTTTAATCATAAGTATTATTTTATAGGTTTTTAAGGGTTTTTTTAATGCAATTTTAATCGTTTTTCTTTATTTTCTTGAATTATTTTACTTCAAAGCATTCATTTTTCTTTCTAGGTAAAAATAATGAAGAGCAAACACTTTGGAGCAAAATCATAAAGAGCGAAGCAAGAAAAGTCAATTTTAAAGGCATTTCTTAGGTGGCACGATCATGCCACCTTTTGAACTGATCGTGCGCCCCATACTGAGCAGACTGTGCCATTTGAGGCAGTGTGATCACGCACGTCCGTGTGCCCATATGGCACGGTCGTGCGTCCTTCCAGTTTTCCAGATTTTTCAGTTTTAAAACATGGCACGACCATGCGCCCATATGGCACGGCCGTGCGCGTTATGCAGTCAGTTTTAATGTTTGAAAACTCTTAGAAAATGCCAATTATTGCTACGTAATTCGTGTTTAATACCTTGTCTGAGGTTTTTAGCTATAAATAGGGCTACAATCAGCTTTGTAAAGAGGCTGAGACTTGGTGTATTGTTACTATAGTGAAATTCAATTGATACATTGCTCTAAGTTCATTTCCCTTTATATTTTCTGCACTTTATATTTTCTGTCATTTACAATTTCTACAATTTATATTTTTGTCATTTACCTTTATGCAATTTAAATTCATGTTATTTATATTTTGTCAAGTGTCTACGATGAACAATCGTGAATAGACTTGTCTAGTCTTGGGATTGTTGGAAAAGTCTAATGACTAGATCCTAATCAAACCAAGCCTAGACTCTATTTGATAAAACTCTATTTTCCTAACTAATCTCATCGTTTTTAAACTCAAAAGCAAGTGTTAAATGAAGTACCGAACGGAGAAGTTCAACAAATACTATTTCATCATTTCAAATATCAAGTGAAGTATCGAACAAAGAAGCTTGATATTGGAACAAATGAGATTAGACAAGGCATCCCAAAGCTTGATGAGAACACCCCAAATGAGTAGCTTTGTGATGTCTTGAGGTCATAAGGATCGAGCTTAATGGGTCTCATATAGAAATCAACCATGAGAATAGGCGTGATTGTTATTGGGATACATTCATGTATTTCGAAAGGAAACATGAATTACCTTAGTGAGTCTTGTCTTTGGAAAATGGATTCAATATAGAATAGAGATATAGGCTTGACTATTTGAGATTCTGTCATTATATATACCAATAATCCCAAGATGACTTTTATTTCATATAACATAATCACAGATATTTTCCAACTCTAAAACTTAATCCGTCCAGCTAACGTATTTTGAAAAAACTTAGTCAGTACTTACAAAACTTCATGTGGATCGATATTTTACTACTCCATAATAACGGTGCACTTGCGGTGACGTATCATTAAACACGTTGTGAACATTGTTAAAAATTTATATTGCATATAACAAGATAAAACACAAAAAGCATTTCAATTGTATCATTCTGTTATGAACATGCGTAATCTGTTTTCTATGATCACTTCATTATGTTGTACTCCTTGCATGCACCCATAATAAGAATAATCATGTACATGTGGATAGAGAGAAAGACCACAAACCATTTAGGGCCAACATTCTTAGCAACAACAATGAAATTAATATAGATGCAAACTGTACCCAATTTATCAATAATTAGACACCAAAAAGAAAAGTCCACACGTACTAAAAAAATCTAAATATAAAAAATGATTAATCACAAACAAAGCCAACTTGATGTTATTCATGAGATATTATACTTAGTTTAAAAAAACTTAGGAAGTGAATGAGAAAGTAAAAAAGATATTAGAAAGAGAGAAAGGGTATTAGGAGATGTAGAGTGTTTACCCCAGTAACACACTCGCAACCGTTTGATCAGACCTGTGCCTCTCACACCCACAAACAAAAGGAAATTTCAGAACGAATAGTGTTTCGGCTAAAATCGTTGCTCGATTTTGGATAACTTTCAGATGTTCGTACTGTGTACTATGGGGAAATCGGGGCACGATTTTCTTAGGATCTAGACTCTGTATAAGGCTTCATTCTTCATGTTTTGTGTGTGATTTAGAGAGAGAAACTTCAAATACAAAGGAGGTAGCTATACCAGTTGATGATATAATTGAAGATGGTATAACTATACCAGTTAATGAAGAAGGAGTAGCTATTGACAGAAAAAGTCTTACTGATGTTGAAAGGAAGATTTACAGAAAGCATCATAGAGTAAGAGGTATCATTGTGGATTCTATGCCTCACAATGAATATCTGAAGTTGAGTGATAATTCTACTGCAAAGGCCATTTTCACTTCCTTGTGCTCTAACTATGAAGGAAACA
Organism: Medicago ruthenica; assembly: GCA_018208015.1. Classification (NCBI taxonomy): domain Eukaryota; kingdom Viridiplantae; phylum Streptophyta; class Magnoliopsida; order Fabales; family Fabaceae; genus Medicago; species Medicago ruthenica. The sequence continues at coordinate 55,877,164 of CM031373.1, forward strand.
AGAAAGTTAGAGAAGCCAAGGCCAACCTTCTGGTTCAACAGTATGAGTTGTTCAAGATGAAGGAGGATGAAAACATTGAGACTATGTTCTCAAGGTTTCTAACTCTAGTATCTGGACTTCAGTTTTTGAAAAAGTTACTCAACTGCTGACCATGTGAACAAGATCCTTAGAAGTCTACCTTCTAAATGGAGAGCTAAAGTAACTGCCATTGAGGAAGCTAGAGATCTAAATACACTTAGTCTTGAAGATCTTATCAGCTCTCTCAAATGTCATGAACTAGGACTCAATGAAGATGAACCGGTTAAAAAGTCTAAGTCTATTGCACTTAAATCTAAAGGAAAGTCATCAAAAGCTCTAAAGGCTGTAGAATCTCCTGAGGGAAGTTCTGAAGAAGATCCAGAAGCTGAGGAGCTAGCAATGCTTTCCAAAAGGTTTCAGTACTTAGTCAAAAGACATAAGAGGTTCTCTAATAAGGGTAGTGGCTTCAAAGGATCTGGTTCTAAGAAAGAAGATCAGAAGGGTTGCTTTAATTGCAAAAAGACTGGTCATTTTATTGCTGACTGTCCAGAGCTACAGAAGGACAAATCAAAGGAGAAATCCAAGAAGACCAGCTCTAAATCAAGCAACTTCAGAAACAAAATCAAGAAAAGTCTTATGGCAACATGGGATGATCTTAACAATGAATCTGAATCTAAGAAGGAAGATGAAGAAGAAGCCAATCTGGCTCTAGTGGCAACAACATCTTCTGATACAGAGTCAGGGTCAGACTCTAAGGATGAAGATGAGGCATTTTCTAAACTTACTCAATTTGAACTTGTTGAAACAGTTAAGGAACTTATGAACCATCTCAGAAGCAAGATAAAACAAGTAAAAACTTTGAAAACCAAATACAACTTGTTGTCTGAAGAAAATCTCCAACTTCATCATCATATCAATGAGATAGAAGAAGAAGTAAGAGATTTCATAAAAATGACTCATAAGAAACCTGATGAAATCCTACGTGAGTAAGAAATTGCGCTTCAGGAGTTCATACTAACTAGAATCAACAGAAGCAAAGTTGCGTCTATGATTTATAATATTAATAGGAACAGGGGACAAGGTATTTGTTTCTCAAATGATCCATTCAATCATTTAAAAGAAACAAACCTACCATCTTGTTCTGGAGATATTATGAAAGGTACTAAGGTATGTTTTGTACCAAAATCAGACATTACTGAGACTCTGAACTTATCAGAATCAAAGACTGCTGAGTATGAAGTTCTGAACAAATCAGAATCCAAGACTTTTGAACCAAAGATGTTGATGAAAGCAGAATCTAAGACTCTGCTGAAATCAAAACCAAAAGGTCCTAAGTCTAAGATTGTGAGGAAAGCAGATTCTAAACCTAAAAAGGTTCAGACTCTAAAAAGATCAGAACCTAAGACTAGCAAGTCTTAGACTCAAATTTTCAAAAAGCTGTATTTATGAAACCGTCAAAAGATACTAAACCAGTTTGTGTAAAACCTTTTAAACCTCGAAATGTCAGACACAAGGTACAAAATAAACCATATCCTTTCAGAACTAACCAAAGAGGACCCATAAAGATATGGGTACCTAAGTCTGAAATCATTTATGTTGCAGATATTCTTAAGAGTAAAAGAAAATCAGAGATCATGGTACTTGGACCGTGGCTGCTCGTGACACATGACAGGAGAAAAGTCTATGTTCCAAACCCTGACCATGAAAGAGGGAGGAATTATGGGATTTGGAGGAAACCAGAAAGGAAAGATCATTTGTAATGGTAAGATAGGTAATTCTTCCATTTCCATTAATAATGTTTGGTTAGTAGATGGACTCAGACATAACCTACTTAGCATAAGTCAATTTTGTGATAGTGGTGATGAAGCTCTGTTTGATAAGAATTCTTGTACAGTAATCAACAACAAAGATAAAGGAGCCAAGGGTGATCCCAAACTGGTATGTGTTCTCACGTGCCTATACTCCACTGAAAACCATGACGAATCACATCTTTCACACTCCAAATACTACACCAAACATAGTTGAGATTATGGCCTATGCTAGCTCCAAAATAATCACTTCGAGGAAAATATTTAGCTTTGAGTAAACGAGTTATTAGAGATTCTGGAGTAGAAACCAACTTCATGCCTACTTGTGTAACACCCATATTAATTTTATCTAGAATATTAGCATGCGCATTAAACTGATACTGGATACATCAAAATTTTCAATAGTAATAATAATACAACACAACTGAATGAATACAAATTTCCTCATTTATACAACTAATCAAGTACCACTAGTTATACTTATACAATGTCTGATAAACTCCTGAGCTGGTACATGACGAGCAACTGCACTCCATTCAACGTCTCCCTGATGAACTGCATCATGAACCTCTTGCTTACCTATGTACCTGCATTAGAAGGATTGGGATGAGACATAATGTCTCAGTGAGCTCCACCCAACCTACTGTTGGCAACCTCGAGGAAACCTAGGGTCGCCATGCACTAACTATTGGTAATCTCGGGGAATCATATGATCGTCGTCAGTCTCTACATATCTTGCGATCAAGGGAAAACTAGGATCGCTATATGTCTCTATCATATACTTATCATATGCATAATCTCATACTTAGTGCTCTAGGGGAAAAACTATGATCACTTTCTTAAGCTCAACTATCATAAAGCTTCTAAACGGATTAGCATTTTTTGTATTACATATACATCTTTCTGATATTATTAAGTTAGAAAGTTAGCGTGTAACACACAATAATTATTTTGGTTCATTTTACGGAGTGCATCCGAGTGGAGTAACCCCGGAGTACATCTCCCTACTACCGGTGAAAATTCCTATCATATCAGGCTAACACCAGACTCTTCTTGTCGTCGTGCGATCATCCTTGCGGAATAACTCGTCCCACTAGCGTGTACCTCCTGTGTCTCACTAGCGTGAACAACAGAAGACATGACTTATCATACTTAAATTAATAGTCTTAACTTATGCATGAACCTTTCATGTCCCACTAGCGTGAACAACGAAAGTCACGACTTAACTTTGAAATATTCTCTAAACTTAAACGTGACCCTCAGTGTCCCACTAGCATGAACAGCAAGAGGCACGTCTCATTATAGTCTTATCATATTATTAATCTTAACTTACGCGTAAACCTTCCGTGTCCCACTAGCGTGAACGACGAAAGACGCGACTTAATATTTTAATTAAACTCTTATGTGCAGCTATCCTCGCGGATGGTAACTTCACCATTCCAGCTCGTCGAAACCCCATGTGTTCTAACTAGCGAGAAAACAGGAGACACATTTAATCTTTACTTAATGTCTTAACTTATATGTGGCATTGACGTTCCAACTAGAGGGAACTCCAAGTAGCACGTCTTAACTTAATCTTGTCTGAGCTTTGCACTTGATTGTTGAAAATACATTCCTCGTACCACCGTACGCTTAATTGAATACTTTTTCTATTCTTGATACCTATTAAACTTTCTAGACACACCGTTATCATATGTCATACTTAAGGGCTTACTATCCCACTTGTAATAATTTCTTGTTCCTCTTACCTTTACCTTTTGTACCTCTAATGCTTTGCCTAGTCCTTGTTTACTTATACTCTCATTTGTTGGAAGCCTTTAGGATATGTTAAAATAGTGTTCCTTGAGAAAAATAGGGTTTTAGATGCTGTACTTGGCACTTGGACAGTTGGTACATTTATAAAAGAGTAAAAAACCAAATGTTGTCAACTTAGCAGAGCAAAGTCTAACTTCGCAGAGCAAATTCTAGGCGAAGTGGTCCAAAACCAGAGCAAAGTCTAACTTCACAGAGCAACCATGACAGGACAGAAAATGTTCAAAACGTGATTTTTCCACCATTTTAACTTATCCAAACTTACCCAAGCTTCCCAACAGTACGAGGAATGATTTTCTATTGCTAATAAACAATTTAAAACATGATTGAACAAGGAATTGACAAGTATTAGAGATTAGGGCACAAAATCACTAACTTAGCATAAGATAAAATTCACACTCAAACTCACTCATGGTGGATTTCTAAAACCCTGGGAACTCACCTAGTACTTGTGATGATCTTTGCCAGCCTTTACAACCAAAACCCTAGCTTTGGAATTCTTCCTCTTAACTTGTTTTCCTTAACTTCTCTTGCTTCAATCTTTACCAAAGGAGCTTGCTTGAGGTTCAAGAGATTGTAATTGAACAATTGATGGATTATGGGTGGTTTGATGATGATGGCCGAAAACCTAGAGAGAGAGGGAGAGAAGGAAATGATGAAAAAGAAGAAAATTTCAATCTCCCCCCTATTTATAGCCCTTCATCTCATAATTACAATTTTGCCCCTACTCGCTCGTAATTTCTCTGATACTTATAAAAGTTGCGCCTAGGCGGGATATTACACTCTACCCCCTTAAAGAAATTTCGTCCTCGAAATTTAGAATTCCCTTGAGAACATATACAAATGGATCTTTCATACTCCTTTCTCTACTATCCAATTCTCCAAATTTCATGGCTACTCTAGGGTCTGACACATAGATCATTTATACAGCTCGATTAAACCTGATTGGTTACAACTGTTCCATAGCTTTAGTTTCCATCATCTGTAAGTCAAAAATATTTGACAATCTCTTCCCTAACTGAAAGGCCTGATGCACATTACATAATTCTTACATAATAGGGCGTGCGGTTGTCGGAACCAATACCTGACTCACTTGACTATGTCTGTTGTTCGACATACTTCTTGCAAATCCAACTTAAAGTTACTAAACCGCGGATACCCTTACTGAATAATCTTATATTGACAACATCGGGTCGATCTTATCTTCCTCAAATATTCTCCTCTCTTGAAGAGGTCTATTGCACTACAACTAATACTAATGAATTCTTATCTTTGTCTTTCGCCTCGTATGACGGCGTCTTACATATATAATTATACCATCCTTCATATAAAATCATCCCTACCCTGAAAAGCATCTGATATCGGGTATTCTTAAAGAGAAATAAAGGTTACTGCAACTACCTCCACTTCCTAAATGCAAGTAGGAGGCATTACCTCTAGTACCTGCTCCTTTCTTTCAGACATCTAGGGTTCTACTTATCACAAACATAACCATTACTTCCACTATGAAATTCTCAAGAGCTCGCGGAACTTATAGATTACTCGTGCTCCGCTTCAATTAATCCACGGCGTCACTTATCTTAATAGCTTAGAGATCATTTTTTATGACTAGGTGTTGGATAATCTTCTATCATTCGTATCACAACTCATTCTCGAATTCTTACTGTAGCGTTTATATTTTCTATACCGATATATCCAAAATTTATAGCACATAATTTACCTACATGATCGAGTACATGTACACTACTAATGGGTACATAGTACGTCAGATCATCCTTGTCCGAATAACGGGACATCATTCTTAATCTAAATATATTCGAGACAATACCACATCAGTTGGAGTTCTTCTTCTTATTCTTAACTCATGTTTATTCCCTGAGTATACATTATCCCATCATAAATTACGGTTACATTCTGTTGAGTCTTTTGGTGTTGGCTGCATGTTTTGGCAAAACCAAAGTGTTGTTTGGAAGCATCTCCATATTTATAACAAGTCTTCAGTTGCAAGAAATTTCATTTGAAGATGTTCAGAAGCTCTAAATGACATCAGAAGCTGAATACCTCATCAGAAGCACTGTAGCTGTTCAGAAGCTGAATTCAGGTTCTGATGGACGCGCTGACTTTTGTTGACTTCATCAGAAACTGATATATTTCAAGTTATTTTTATGCGAATCTTAGCAACATTTGGCAAGGATTTGTTCCAGGATTATTGCTTCTAGAATGATGATTTATTTGGAGAAGATTTAATGAAGATTTGGTTTTAAATTATGAAGCTCGTATTTTTTTCTGCAGAATCTTTAAAAGATATATTCCTGGTTTATTTGTTTCCTTATTGGATTATTCATAATTCAGAAACAAATCCAATTCAGAAGATTGGCTACATAATTAAGAGACTTGTTGAAGCTTATAAAAGGAGGAGTGCTGATGCTTTCAAGAGGGACGATTTTAAGAGTATTATTCAGAGAAATAGAGTCTTAGTTGTCTTTAAGCTTTTGCTTTATTTTTGTACGCCACTCATATGTTTTGAGTTGGTTTAGGATTGTCATTGAGTTGTAATTCATTCTAAGCCTCTAGGTACGAATGAAGTTGTGTTTTTAAAGTTTTCTGAAAAACAGAGTGTTTCTGTTTAAGGGTAGTTCAAGTGGTTGGGTTGTAGTTACTTGAATAGGAAGTTAGAGGTTTTCTAATACTCAACGTGTTGGGTAGAATTCAAGACTAGGTGGAGATTAATTGCTTGGGATAGGAACTGGGAGTCAGTGTCTGAGTCTTAAGGGTTAATTCCAATAGTGGAATTCCTTCCTGGATTGGTATCCCCCAGAGTAGGAGGTGTTTACTCCGAACTGGGTTAACAAACCTTGTGTGTTCTTTAGCTTTCCTGCACTTTTTATTTCTGCTACTTATCTGCTTTAAATTGTGCTAAGACATTGTTCAGAACCTGTTTTGGTTCAGAACCTGTAATCTCTTAAGTATTGCCTGGCCAGAATTTCAATTGGCATCAGAGCAGGCACCCTGCCTGTAAATTGGGTGAGATCCAGAGGAGTTAATATCTGGCAAGCATGGATAGAGAAGGAGGCTATGTCAATAGACCACCCCTACTAGATGGCACAAACTATGAGTATTGGAAGTCTAGGATGTGTGCATTCTTAAAATCTATTGACAGCAGGACTTGGAAAGCTGTGATTAAAGGCTGGGATCATCCTGAGGTTTTGGACAAAGATGGTAACAAAACTGGAGTATTGAAGCCTGAGGAGGAATGGACCAAAGCTGAAGATGATCTGTCACTGGGAAATTCAAAAGCTTTGAATGCTATCTTTAATGGTGTTGATCAGAACATGTTCAGACTCATCAAACAATGTACTGTGGTTAAGGATGCTTGGGAAATTCTGAAGACCACTCATGAAGGAACTTCTAAGGTGAAGATGTCCAGATTGCAGCTGCTGACCACCAAGTTTGAGAACCTGAAGATGAAGGAGGATGAAAATATCCAGGATTTCTATATGAATGTGCTTGACATGGCAAATTCTTTTGATTCTCTTGGTGAAAAGATGTCTGATGAGAAGTTAGTAAGAAAAATCCTCAGGTCCCTGCCCAGAAGGTTTGACATGAAGGTTACAGCAATTGAAGAGGCTCATGATATCACCACTATGAAGCTTGAGGAGCTGATTGGGTCTTTGCTCAACTTTGAAACTGCCTTTTGTAAACAGACTGAGAAGAAAGGAAAAGGTGTAGCTTTTAGTGTGAATTCTGAAGCTGATGATCAATAAGAGTCTGAAGAAGATGACTTATCAGAAGCTCTTGTGTTGCTGGGAAAACAATTCAACAAGATTCTGAAGAATGTTAACAGAAAAGCCAAAGCCAAAGGTCAGAACTTCAGATTCAATAACAAGAAGCAACAAACTGATGAGAAAAAGACCAAGTCTGAGGAGAAAAGTAATCAAGCTAAAGGTGTGCAGTGCTATGAATGTGAGGGTTTTGGACATATCAAATCTAAATGTCCTACTTTCCTGAAGAAACAGAAGAAGAGCCTAGCTGTTGCATGGTCTGATGATGGTTCTGAAGATGATGATGTTAGTGAATCTGATATGTGTGATACTGGTCTGGTAGTGAGGTCAGGAGCTATCTTGAAGGAGGAAGCTGTTTTAGAGTCTGAGACCTTTTCAGAGTCTGACTCAGAGTCTGAAGCCTCATCTGTGTCTGAAGCTGCTAAAACCTCATATGATGAACTAGCTGATAACTACAAGAAGCTGTATACCAGAAGTGCTGAGGTTTGCAAACAAGTTTTGGATCAGAAGGAGACTATTTTACAACTGGAGGCTGAAAAAGGTGAACTGTTAGTGCAGAATTCAGATTTAAAAGAAGAAGTGAACCACCTGACCTCCCAACTTGATCAAATGAAGAAGCAAGTGAAGATGTTGAACTCTGCTACTGATAAGTTGGAGGACATTTTGGGGAATCAGCAACAAGGAAAAACTGGTTTAGGTTTTGTTGATCAGACTCAGATTCCTAAACAGATGAGTTTTGTTCCTGCTACTCAAACTCATGATTCTATGGCTGGAACATCAAAGAAGAGACCTCAGAAGCAAGCCCAGATGCAAGGTCAGAAGCATATTCAGAAGAGACCTCAGATGCAAGGTCAAAATTATGTTCAGAGGCTACCTCAGAAGCAACCCCAGAAATCTTTCAGAAACAGAAGGAGGAGGAATCATCCTTGGATCTGTCATCATTGTGGAAAGAGAGGACATATCAAACCATTCTGCTTCAAATTGTATGGGTATCCTGAACATTTTCAGTATAGAAAAGTGGAACCAGCTACTATCAGACACAATGTTCAGAAGGTGTGGAAGCCCAAAGTTCAGAATGTAGGCCTGATTGCTCATACTTCACTGAGAGCCACTTCAAAACAAGACTGGTATTTTGATAGTGGGTGTTCAAGGCACATGACTGGTGTGAAGAAGCTGCTAAGCAATATCAGATCATACTCCAGAAGTTATGTGACATTTGGAGATGGTGTAAAAGGTCAGATTTTGGGTATTGGTGATTTGATCAGGAAGGTTTGCCCAGACTTAATGATGTGCTACTAGTGGAAGGACTAACCTCTAATCTAATCAGTATCAGCCAGCTTTGTGATCAAGAATTGAAGGTTAATTTTAACAAACTAGAATGTATTGTTACTGATCAGGAAGATAAGATTCAGATGAGAGGCTGCAGATCCAAAGACAACTGTTATTTGTGGGTTTCTGAAGAAGAAAGAAGTCTGACTTCTTGTCTTATGAGCTCAGAAGAGGAAGTCAAACTCTGGCACCAGAAACTGGGACACTTGCACTTGAAAGGCATGAAGAAAATCCTAAGTACTGAAGCTATCAGAGGTGTGCCTAATCTGAAGATCAATGAGGACAGTGTTTGTGGTGATTGTCAGATTGGTAAACAAACAAGAAGGTCTCATCCCAGATTAGTTCACCAGGTAACTACTAAAGTACTAGAACTTGTTCATATGGATTTAATGGGGCCTATGCAAGTAGAAAGTATTGGAGGAAAAAGGTATGCTTTTGTAATGGTAGATGACTACTCTAGATATACATGGGTCAGCTTTGTTGGAGAAAATTCTGACACTTTTGAAGTCTTTAAAGAGATGTGCATTCAACTACAAAGAGAGAAGGACAGTGGGATTGTCAGAATCAGAAGTGATCATGGCAAAGAATTTGAAAACAAGAGCTTCTCAGAATTCTGTGCTTCTGAAGGTATAAAGCATGAGTTTTCTGCACCTATCACACCTCAGCAAAATGGTGTAGTTGAGAGGAAGAACAGGACTTTAGCTGAATGTGCAAGGGTTATGTTGCATGCTAAGATGCTGCCATATATGTTCTGGGCTGAAGCAATGAACACTGCTTGTTATATTCATAACAGAGTTACTTTGAAGAAGGGTACTACATCAACTCTGTATGAATTGTGGAAAGGGAGAAAGCCAACTGTGAAATATTTCCATGTTTTTGGGAGCAGATGCTACATTTTGGCTGACAGAGAGAATAGAAGAAAACTGGATCCTAAGTCTGATGAGGGCATATTCCTGGGTTATTCAGTAAACAGCAGAGCTTACAGGGTGTTTAATTCCAGAACCAAGGTTGTGATGGAGTCCATAAATGTGGTTATTGATGATTTGTCTGCTGAGAATGAAAAGAATGAGCCTGAAGTTGTTCCAGAATCTGAAGCCTCAGAAGAACAAACTTCAGAAGCAGAAAAGCATTCAGAGTCTGAAGAAGCAGAAGATCAACTAGATCAAGTTCCAAATGGTAAAGGGCCATCAATTAGAGTTCAGAAGGATCATCCTAAAGACTTAATCATTGGAAGCTTAGATCAAGGTGTCAGAACCAGGAGATCAGATGTTGCTGCTACTGATTCATGTTTTGTGTCAAAGGTTGAGCCTAAAAATGTGAAAGAAGCCCTAACTGATGAATTTTAGATTGAAGCAATGCAGGATGAGTTGAATCAATTCAAAAGGAGTGAAGTGTGGGATCTAGTTCCAAGACCTGAAGGGCTGAATATGATTGGGACTAAGTGGATATTCAAGAATAAAACAGATGAAAATGGTACTGTAGTCAGAAACAAAGCAAGGTTGGTTGCTCAAGGCTATACTCAAGTAGAGGGATTGGATTTTGATGAGACCTTTGCACCAGTGGCCAGACTAGAGTCCATAAGACTGCTGTTGGGTGTCTCCTTCATTCTCAAGTTCAAGCTATTTCAGATGGATGTGAAGAGTGCATTTCTAAATGGATATCTGCAAGAAGAAGTGTATGTTGAACAGCCTAAAGGATTTGTGGATCATAATTTTCCTAATCATGTTTACAAACTGAAGAAGGCCTTGTATGGATTGAAGCAAGCACCAAGAGCATGGTATGAAAGATTAACTCAGTTTCTTGTGGCTCAAGGTTACAGAAAAGGAGGTTCTGATAAGACATTGTTTGTGAAAGATGAAAATGGGAGTCTGATGATTGCTCAGATTTATGTGGATGATATAGTGTTTGGAGGGATGTCTCAGAAGATGGTCAAACTGTTTGTTCAGCAAATGCAATCATAGTTTGAAATGAGTTTGGTTGGTGAGCTGACATATTTTCTTGGATTACAAGTTAAGCAAATGGAAGATACAATCTTCATTTCTCAAAGTAAGTATGCCAAGAACATAGTGAAGAAGTTTGGAATGGAGTCTGCTGCTCATAAGAAGACACCAGCTGCTACTCATCTGAAGCTAACCAAAGATGAACAAGGAGTATCAGTTGATCAAAGTCAGTACAGAAGCATGATAGGGAGCTTATTGTATTTAACTGCAAGCAGACCTGATATCACTTATGCTGTTGGAGTATGTGCAAGATACCAAGCTGATCCTAAGATGAGTCATCTGACACAAGTTAAAAGGATCTTGAAGTATGTGAATAGCACAAGTGACTATGGAATCATGTATTCTCATAGTTCAAGTTCTGAACTGATGGGATATTGTGATGCTGACTGGGCTGGAAGTGCTGATGACAGGAAGAGCACCTCAGGAGGTTGTTTCTTTTTGGGAAATAACTTAATTTCATGGTTTAGCAAGAAGCAAAACTGTGTGTCATTGTCAACTGCTGAAGCTGAATACATTGCTGCTGGGAGTAGTTGCTCACAACTGGTGTGGATGAAACAGATGCTGGAGGAGTACAACATGAATCAAGGTGTTATGACATTGTTTTGTGATAATTTGAGTGCTATCAACATCTCTAAAAACCCTATTCAGCATAGCAGAACCAAACACATAGACATCAGACATCATTTTATCAGAAACCTTGTGGAGGATAAAGTCATTCAGCTGGAACATGTAGCTACTGAAGAACAAGTTGCTGACATATTCACAAAGGCCTTGGATGCTAGGCAGTTTGAAAACTTAAGGAGCAAGTTAGGAGTGTGTTTGCATGAAGAGTTATAGCAATTACTGCAAACTGGATGTGAGGAAGATAGAGTACCTGCCAGTTGTGCCTTTGTTAAATGTGATCCTGAACCTAAGTCAGAGTCTGAGACTACTTTTGGATATGTAGTTTTGGTTCCCTATTTGAAGTCTGAGATTTGTCAGAATTTTGTGGCTAAAAAGGGGGAGAAAATCTTATGTAATGTGTTGGCTCTAATACCAAGTGTTGCTGCTCCTGCTCAGAGAATTAGTTTAAATTCAGCTTTCAGTGTTGTTCAGAAGTTATTTGTGAAGCTCAGAGTTCAGAACAAATATAACAAGAGCAGTCAAGATGTTATTGAGGGGGAGTATGTGTCTCAGGGGGAGTACAAGATTGTTATGGTCCTGAGTGTTTCTGTGATCCGAGGTATGGTCCTGAAGAACAATTGTGTGCAGCTCCTGAAGTATTGGCTCTGATATGCTCTGATACCATAAATTCAGAAGTAAGGGGGAGTTTGATGTATGCTGAGTGTATGTTGAGTTGCAGGGGGAGTGTGTGATGATCAGGAGTTGATCAGTAGCTCTGATACCTTGAAGTAGCTCTGATACCATGATTCAGGAGTCAGAAGCTGAAGCTGTTGTTTAACATAGCTCAGAAAGTGTTCTGTCCGCTGCCTAAACTGATTGCTATGATGTGTTACTGTGGAGTTCTTCATTGCTGAGTTGATTATATGGGAGATTGAAGAACTTGGATGGTTTTAGCCAAAAATTTGCCAAAGGGGGAGATTGTTGAGTCTTTTGGTGTTGGCTGCATGTTTTGGCAAAACCAAAGTGTTGTTTGGAAGCATCTCCATATTTATAACAAGTCTTCAGTTGCAAGAAATTTCATTTGAAGATGTTCAGAAGCTCTAAATGACATCAGAAGCTGAATACCTCATCAGAAGCACTGTAGCTGTTCAGAAGCTGAATTCAGGTTCTGATGGACGCGCTGACTTTTGTTGACTTCATCAGAAACTGATATATTTCAAGTTATTTTTATGCGAATCTTAGCAACATTTGGCAAGGATTTGTTCCAGGATTATTGCTTCTAGAATGCTGATTTATTTGGAGAAGATTTAATGAAGATTTGGTTTTAAATTATGAAGCTCGTATTTTTTTCTGCAGAATCTTTAAAAGATATATTCCTGGTTTATTTGTTTCCTTATTGGATTATTCATAATTCAGAAACAAATCCAATTCAGAAGATTGGCTACATAATTAAGAGACTTGTTGAAGCTTATAAAAGGAGGAGTGCTGATGCTTTCAAGAGGGACGATTTTAAGAGTATTATTCAGAGAAATAGAGTCTTAGTTGTCTTTAAGCTTTTGCTTTATTTTTGTATGCCACTCATATGTTTTGAGTTGGTTTAGGATTGTCATTGAGTTGTAATTCATTCTAAGCCTCCAGGTACGAATGAAGTTGTGTTTTTAAAGTTTTCTGAAAAACAGAGTGTTTCTGTTTAAGGGTAGTTCAAGTGGCTGGGTTGTAGTTACTTGAATAGGAAGTTAGAGGTTTTCTAATACTCAACGTGTTGGGTAGAATTCAAGACTAGGTGGAGATTAATTGCTTGGGATAGGAACTGGGAGTCAGTGTCTGAGTCTTAAGGGTTAATTCCAATAGTGGAATTCCTTCCTGGATTGGTATCCCCCAGAGTAGGAGGTGTTTACTCCGAACTGGGTTAACAAACCTTGTGTGTTCTTTAGCTTTCCTGCACTTTTTATTTCTGCTACTTATCTGCTTTAAATTGTGCTAAGACATTGTTCAGAACCTGTTTTGGTTCAGAACCTGTAATCTCTTAAGTATTGCCTGGCCAGAATTTCAATTCTATCGGTATTATAAACTTATTTCTCATTTCTGAACATCGAGTTCAAGATCCTTGAATATTCTCAACTAAAACGCTTTCGGTATCAACAAACCTGTTCTGATTAGTACCTCCTCACTTAAACATTAATGTCCATATACAACTGTTACTATTACATGTTTACATAATTGGAAAAATATATGATGCACTACTGACTGATGAGTACAAAATACTGAACATAATATGGTACATGAGACATGTTTTCATGATGTGGGTATAATGTGAAATAAACTTATATGCCACTGTATTTGTCGTTCCTGCTCGATGCTTCAAGCCCAAATATATTACCTTGCAACTGCAACATTTAATATGGTTGCCTTATGCATAATTCTCTTGGCTAAACTTACTCTTCCAGCCCCTTTTTGAAGTTACTGAGCTGAATAACTAGATTACCATACTAGCGGTGACCTTAGTCGCTTTAGACTTAACGTGGTATGAACACATCCTTCTTATTCGTACCACATATTCTTAAACTACCTCGATTTCCATTCCTCATTAGTTTCGAGGTTTGAAATATTCCTCAGTTTAACTTTTAAAATTTCCTGTTAGAACTTATGATATGTTCAAGTCGTCACTGCTTACTACTATTCTGTGTTACGAGAACTGAGCACTGAATACCTTTTCTGCATTTCGTCTGGAAAGGACTTCACAATCATTCTTGTCCCCTAAGCTTCAGCTTAGAATTGTTTGTTAACTTATTCTTGGATTACTTCTCCGCTGCGCAACTCTGATTTTTAACAATCAGATTTGGGATAGGAGTAATACACCACTATTTTTGTATAAAGTCCCTTTACCAATCTTACTCCTTTATAACCTTATAGTTACCATACAGAACTATCTTACGTTCGTTGCTTCACTTGTGATTTCGTCTACATACTTACCCAAGTGTTTTAATCATTCTTCGAAGTTCACATGTCAATAACAAGGGTTAACTTCATACTGTATGACGCTTCGAGACACTACTTACCTTACTGACTGGTCATCTCCTAGGTTTGTGTTTTCCTTTAGACGTAAACAATGTACTTGTTTTCGTAAATTGATTTTCTTGAATATCCTTCCAGATTCACATCTTCATATACTGAACCCACTGATGGTTCAAGTCTCGTTTACATTCCTTTTTATTCCTATCCGTAAGGATTTCATACTTATACTCTTTTCCGAAACATCTTCGGTCTCCATAACTCTATCATGTCCATTAGGTTACTCTTCGAGTTTCTTCGAGAACAAACCGTCTAAAATAGATTCAAACTTCTACTGGCTCTCTTGTAACCCAATCATAGGTTACATCTCTACGAGTACCCGGCTAACTGATCTTAAACTTCAACACTTTATCATTACCTATTGGATTCCTCCAGTAACTCGTTACTGCATTCACAACTCAAAATTTGGTCTTATTAACTGAACGATTCTCCACTAATACTAAGAAATTCCATAGGTCTTCTCGACTATTGTCTTCTTCATATGGTTTAAACAATCCAAGATATGTACCTTCTATCACCTTCAGAAGCTTACCAACATAAGGTGATATCTTTCGTCCTTCCAAGATAATTGCGTAAAGAACCCGTCAACTTGAAAACTTAAAACTCCTTAACATTAACCACGACTTTAACTTGTGCATTAGCGACGATCTTCCTGATAGTAATGCCTCAAAATAACTCTTGACTAAATTCTGATTATGCCTCAAAAACTGATCTACTATAATCTTGTGTTACCTTAAACTTGCCTTCTTCATCCAATCAAGGAATTTCAACTTTGCTCATCCATCAGTTCACTAAATCCAACAATACATGATTCAATCTCTATTTCCCGATCCTACTGAAGATTTACATCTCATTTCATGCCCTTTCTAGGGGTCTCCTTCACTTGTCGCTAAGCTTGCGTTTCTCATACAAAACATCTCGACGACTCATATTAAAGGAAGGTAGTCTGATCCACTTTTCTTTGTGTAAAATTCCTGTTAAGCTTAGCTTATTTTCCAATCTTCTTACCAATAGGACATATTCGAATCATGCTTCAATACGCAACAGGTCTTATCACTACTACTTACCCATCCATCTTGGTTCTTAGGTTGCATACCATCTTCACTTCATAATTCACAAATCTGGCACTTGGGGTTCGAGAGATGTGGCTGATCTGACAGGGTTAAACTTGCTTGCGCTTCACCTTCAAGACCACATTTGAGAGGTAAACTTAATTTGTCCAAATAAGTTGTCTAGTCCATAATTGATTCTCTTAACTGTTTGGATATTAAAATCTCATCCGGTTCGAGTGTGCGAGTCCTTTGATTCTTACACACTCTATCCTTGCTGGGAGTCTAGAGCTTCCAATAAACGACTGATAATTCCTCCTTCCGAGTTTCTGAGTCAGGTACTGCAATCCTTTAACTCTGTACCCGAATTTATTACTTTGTCTACACCTCACTTTAACTTCTCTTACTACGGTTCCCTTTAAGGTTCCAAATTATTCCTTAGAGTATTCCATGATTCCTTAATTCTTATGTTTTCCACGGACGTGGCATCGCTCAACGACGCGTCCAACTGAGTTAAGGTACTTCACCTCACTCTTAAATATCTCTTATGTTCCTGAAACTTTGCCATTAACAGGCTTAGTTACTTTACAGTTTGATGGCCACCATTTAGCATTGATTACTTCTTCGCCAATTCTTGTCTTAAAAATCTGGCGCCTTAATCTTCGCTTTTCATACACTTCATTCCTCCACGGTCACATTCAGCTCTCAGACATTTGTCCTAACTGTCATATACTAGATTGAGTTGATCAGGCTCAACTAAATTTGACCTTTAGAACAATATTCGGAACCCAATGGTCCCACTACTTTTATTGAATTTTAATGACCCAAGGCACGGTCTGAATCGACCTGCTCTGATACCAATTGTAACACCCATACTAATTTTATCTAGATTATTAGCATGCGCATTAAACTGATATTGGATACATCAAAATTTTCAATAATAATAATACAACACAACTGAATGAATACAAATTTGCTCGTTTATACAACTAATCAAGTACCACTAGTTATACTTATACAATGTCTGATAAACTCCTGAGTTGGTACATGACGAGCAACTGCACTCCATTCAGCGTCTCGCTGATGAACTGCATCACGAACCTCTTGCTTACCTGCGTACCTGCAACAGAAGGATTGGGATGAGACATAAGTCTCAGTGAGCTCCACCCAACCTACTGTTGGCAACCTCGGGGAAACCTAGGGTCACCATGCACTAACTATTGGCAATCTCGAGGAATCCTATGATCACCGTCAGTCTCTACATATCTTGCGATCAAGGGAAAACTAGGATCGTTATATGTCTCTATCATATACTTATCATATGCATAATCTCATACTTAGTGATCTAGGGGAAAAACTATGATCATTTTCTTAAGCTCAACTAACATAAAGCTTCTAATCGGATTAGCATCTTTTGTATTACATATACGTCTTTCTGATATTATTAAGTTAGAAAGTTAGTGTGTAACACACAATAATTATCTTCGCTCATTTTATGGAGTGCATCCGAGTGGAGTAACCCCGGAGTACATCTCCCTACTACCGGTGAAAATTCCTATCATATCAGGCTAACACCGGACTCCTCTTGTTGTCGTGCAGTCATCCTTGCGGAATAACTCATCCCACAAGCGTGAACCTCCTGTGTCCCACTAGAGTGAACAATAGAAGACATGACTTATCATACTTAAATTAATAGTCTTAACTTATGCATGAACCTTTCGTGTCCCACTAGCATGAACAACGAAAGTCACGACTTAACTTTGAAATATTCTCTTAACTTAATCGTGACCCTCAGTGTCCCACTAGCGTGAACAGCAAGAGGCACGTCTCAGTATAGTCTTATCATATTATTAATCTTAACTTACGTGTAAACCTTCCGTGTCCCACTAGCGTGAACGACGAAAGACGCGACTTGTGGCCTTGACGTTCCAACTAGCGAGACCTCCAAGTAGCACGTCTTAACTTAATATTGTCTGAGCTTTGCACTTGATTGTTGAAAATACATTCATTGTACCATCGTACGCTTAATTGAATACTTTTTCTATTCTTGATACCTATTAAAGGTTCTGGACATATTGTTATCATATGTCATACTTAAGGGCTTACTATCCCACTTGTAATAATTTCAAGTTCCTCTTACCTTTACCCTTTGTACCTATAATGCTTTGCCTAGTCCTTGTTTACTTATACTCTCATTTGTTGGAAGCCTTTAGGATATGTTAAAATAGTGTTCCTTGAGAAAAATAGGGTTTTAGATGCTGTACTTGGCACTTGGACAGTTGGTACATTTATAAAAGAGTAAAAAAACCAAATGCTGTCAACTTAGCATAGCAAAGTCTAACTTCGCAGAGCAAAGTCTAGGCAAAGTGGTCCAGAACCAAATGCTGTCAACTTCGCAGAGCAACCATGACAGGACAGAAAATGTTCAAAACATGATTTTTCCACCATTTTAACTTATTCAAGCTTACCCAAGCTTCCCAACAGTATGAGGAATGATTTTCTATTGCTAATAAACAGTTTAAAACATGATTGAGCAAGGAACTGATAAGTATTAGAGATTAGGGCACAAAATCATTAACTTAGCATAAGATAAAATTCACACTCAAACTCACTCATGGTGGGTTTCTAAAACCCTGGGAACTCACCTAGTACTTGTGATGATCTTTGCCAAGCTTTACAACCAAAACCCTAGCTTTGGAATTCTTCCTCTTAACTTGTTTTCCTTAACTTCTCTTGCTTCAATCTTTACCAAAGGAGCTTGCTTGAGGTTCAAGAGATTGCAATTGAACAATTGATGGATTATGGGTGGTTTAATGATGATGGCCGAAAACCTAGAGAGAGAGGGAGAGAAAAATCTGAATTTTTAGTGAGAGAAGGAAATGAGGAAAATGAAGAAAATTTCAATCTTCCCCCTATTTATAGCCCTTCATCTCATAATTACAATTTTGCCCCTACTCGCTCGTAATTTCTCTGATACTGATAAAAGTTGCGCCTAGGCAGGATATTACACTCTACCCCCCTTAAAGAAATTTCATCCTCGAAATTTAGAATTCCCTTGAGAACATATACAAATGGATCTTTCATACTCCTTTCTCTACTATCCAATTCTCCAAATTCCATGGCTACTCTAGGGTCTGACACATAGATCATTTATACACCTCGATTAAACCTGATTGGTTACAACTGTTCCATAGCTATGGTTTCCATCATCTGTGAGTCAAAAATATTTGACAGCCTGATGCACATTACATAATTCTTACATAATAGGGCGTGCAGTTGTCTGAACCAATACCTGACTCAGTTGACTATGTCTCTTGTTCGACATACTTCTTGCAAATCCAACTTAAAGTTACTAAACCGCGGATACCCTTACTGAATAATCTTATCCTGATGACATCGGGTCGATCTTATCTTCCTCAAATATTCTCCTCTCTTGGAGAGGTCTATTGCACTACAACTAATACCAATGAATTTTTATCTTTGTCTTTCGCCTCGTATGACAGCGTCTTACATATATAATTATACCATCCTTCATATAAAATCATCCCTACCCTAAAAAGCATCTACCTCCACTTCCTAAATGCAAGTAGGAGGCATTACCTCTAGTACCTGCTCCTTTCTTTCAGACATCTGGGGTTCTACTTATCACAAACATAACCATCACTTCCACTATGAAATTCTCAAGAGCTTGCGGAACTTATAGATTTGAATTCTTTGATTACTAGATTTGAGATAACTTTGATTACTAGATTTGAATTCTTTGCATGTTAGTTGCCCCTATGTTAATGCATGATCTATTTATGATTTTTCCTTGCCTAAAACCCTAATTTTCGAGTATTTTGACCTCCTGGTGTTATGAATTGGTTGTTGGTCGTTTTCTTGGAATTTTTGGAAATTGCAGGGCCTGCCTACACTGGAATTTCCGTGCCACGATGACACTACATCGCGCCATGATCATAGCTTTCTGGGCTTCATCGTGGCACGATGAGGGTGTCTCGTGCCACGATCATCTTTTTCTGGACCTTATCGCAACACGATAGAAGCCCCTCGTGCCACGAAAATAACAGTGTGGTGCCCCTTTTTAAAAACTTGTTTTATGGCCAGGAACCGATCTCGTAGTACCAGAATGTCTATACACATATGTTGAAGGGAGGAAAGGCCTTAAATGGATTGTGCGGTAACTTATGAGTGATATATGATATGAATCCAATGATATTTACGCGGGTAGATTACTGACCTGGGAAATAAGTTGTAGTTTGAGAAGGACTTCTACACCTTTAACTATAGGTTAAGGATACCTAGTACCCTAAGAACATTTAAAGATTCAGAGATGTGCCTCTTGTAGTTCCCGTTAGTTGGAACGTCGAAGGCCACATATAAGTCAAGGGTTAATGATAAAGAAATTATACAGATATATATATATATATATATATATATAAGAATGATAAGATTAAGTTAAACGTGTCCAGCAGGCTCCGGATTATGCCGGATGGGACTTCTCCGAGAGGGCTATCCACACGTAAGTTAAGTCGTGATTCTCAGGCTCCCCGTTAGTAGTGGAGTCGAGGTTCCCCGTTAGTAGTGGACAGACGTTGTTCCTATGTAAGTCCTGCACGGCAATAAGAGGAGTCTGGTGTTAGCCTCAGATAGGAATTTTCACCGGTATATGGGAGATGTATTCCGGGGTTACTCTACTCGGATGCACTCCGTAAAATGAACCAAGATAATAATTGTTTGATTCATGCTAACCCACTAACTTAATGATACGAGTAAGATACTCTTAATATGTAAAGACTTATGTCAGGACCTAGATAGTAATCTAGTTTTCCATGATTATTCAGTAAAACAAGCAAGACTGTATAAACCCATAATGGGTTGAGATTAGTATATGGCAACCGTAGGTTTTTCCCGAGGTTGTCATGCAGCCTAGGATAAGTAGAGCTCACTGAGACATTATGTCTCATCCCAATCCTTTTTGATTTCAGGTACTCAGGTAGCACGCAACAAGGGTAAGGAGAAGGCTGTCGAGTGATCGTGCCTTTATGCTTATGTTTATGATAATGTTGTATACTCAGATATTATGTGTTGTAGTACTTGGTTCAGACAATTTGTGTACTAATATTCCGTTGTAATGTTATTACTACGCATATGTATCTTTCTCAGGCTAAATTTTCTGTATTGTAATTAATGTATCCAGTACCCAATTTTAACACTTGTATGAGATCCTAGGCAATCTCTATATGAGTGTTACAACCATATTGAATGCCTTAAGGCTCTTTACACCCATACCTCCAAATACCTTATGAACTTAAAGACGTTCCCAAGATAACCAATGCAATCCTCGAGAATTCGCGGAATTATGACCCCACCAAAAGGAATTTAACATTTTTTCAATTTCATTAATGAGGGATCCCGGAAGAAGAAAAATACTCATCACATAGAAAGGAATAGATTGCAAAACAAATTTAATGAGAACCTCCCTCCCAGCCTTCGAGAAACATCTACTACTCCATGAATTGATTTTATTCCAAATACGATCCTTGATAAATTTAAAAGTTGCATATTTGCTACGTCCAATCATAGATTATTTACCTGTACCCAGAACTTGACGAACACCGAGAGTAGAAGCAATGAGATTTTTAAGATTATAGTATAATATAGTATAATCTTAAATATTATTTATATATTTACTCATATTATTTATTATTTAATTAAATATTATAGTATAATCTTATCCCAGTAGAAAAACTAATTTAAGTAATTATTTATAATAGTTTAGTATTTATTATTTATTATATTAATTACAATAAATATGACTTTTAAATTATATATATGGTAGGAGAGGGTGTAGGGTGAGGAAACTTGATTCCTATTGGGGGTGAGGATCCCAACCTAGACAGAAAATGGATGTGTGTCTTTATACAGGGGGTCGGGGGTGGGGAGGCAAAACTCACCTTGCCCAATCGCCATACCTATAAGATTGTCTACCAAAATTTATAGAGATTAAAAAAAAAGGTAGGTGTAGCAATACATTTGTAAAAAAATATGAGTTACTTTTCCATAATTGATGATATCATAAGAGAAAGAAAAAAGGTTTAAGAGTCACATTTGTAAAATAAATGAGTCTATTTTGTATAAAAAAAATAATTAATACTTATGGAAGTTTGTAAAATGTCTTAAGTTAAAGGACAAAGACCCAAAAACACTTGGATGAGATAGTAAGTGACCTCTTTCTGTTTAATCAGAGGTCCTAGGTTCGATTTCACCCCTGAGAATGTAACACTATTAAATCTCTCGAGGGAAATTGCCAACCATTGTGGTCTTATGCAGCTCAATAGATTAGTCTATACAGTTGCGCGCAAAGGATAATCTGTTCATACATAAAAAAATGACAAAGAAATATGAAGAAATGGTCTTATAATTAGGTATAGAGAAATTATATATGATTTCATGGCCATTAAAATAATTTAATTTTATTGAATAAAATAATTTTTTTTTGAAAACTCGATATTGATAAACTATATTAAACTATTGTATAAATTAAATCTATAAAATATTATATTTATTAAAAGTAATGTATTAAATATCATAATGAATTAATATTCATTGAATTTTTATATTTTTCATAAAAAAAATCTCTTTTTCTAGGTGATTATACAATATTTTTTCCGAATACAATGTCTATAAAAGCAGAATAACTCAAGTAAAAAAAAAGTATAACAAACATCGTTTTCAAAATTTCTTCCTCGCTCATTTCTTTTTGTTTTTGGGTCATCACTACCATGGCCAGAGGGAAGGTCAAACTTGAATACATAATCAATAAGTGCAAACGGAGCGCAACATTCAGAAAAAGAACAGAAGGTTATAGATTAACTTTTCCTTAGTTTCAATTAAATCATGCATTATCATTTCATATCATCATACATGTTTATTTTATTTTATCCGTCCCATTGTAATTAAAATCTTTGATCCTCGGTGTGTGCCTCAAGGTATCTCTAGAACTTATGCCCTTAAGGCCCCACTGTAAAACTAATTTCTCGTCGACATACATGATTGGACTCACACCATGTTGATGAAATAGTTACATATTTATTGCCATTATAAATAAATAAAAAGTTAGTATCGCTTTTTGAATCATATATTTTACCAAAGTAGAATAAATATATTCATCTGAATGATCTTGTAAAAAAAAATATTAATGCATCTAGGATAATTCTAGAGTAATTAATGCATCTAGGAATTTGTATATGATCTTATGTTTAGGGACAAAACTTTTTTGTAAATTACTCGTATAAATAGGAACGGAGGGAGTATTAAAATTTAGGGAGTCTATATGATATTTCAACTCTTTATTATTAGCTACTAAGAGTCCATCCAGCAGTTAATATGTCTTTACCCCCTGTAATTTGAGAGAATTCCGGTTTACCCCCTGTAAAAAAAAAGTTTAGATTCCAACCTTGTAAAATTAAGATTCTCCAGTTTACACCTCTGGCCCCATCTGACACATGCCACGAGCTGATGTGGCAGGCCACTGTGTAATTAATTTAATTTTTCATTTTTTAAAGGATGTCACGTGTGTTATTAATCCACGTCATTAATAATTAAAAATAAAAAAACATAAAATAATTAAAATAAATAACCAAAAAACAGTTTTGAATTAGAAAATCTGAGAAATTGTTCTTCCTCCTTCTTCTTCCTCGCGACCTCCTTTTCTTCTTCCTCATCTGCGCAGCCTCCTCTTGTTCTTCCCCATCTTCGCATCCTCCTATTCTTATCAATTTGTCTGGTTTTCCCTCGTGACATCCTCTTCTTCTTCTTCTCCATTTTCGGATTTTTAGGGTTTAATATGGTGGGAAGCAAAGCATCATCAGTTGGTAACTCAAATGGAAGAAAAGGACCCAAATTTAGGTGCAATCAGCATATGAAAATGTGGGTATCAAACACAGACGAAAATCCAAAGAGGAAATTTTTGAGATGCCGAAATTATTGGGAGGTAAAATATTTTGATTTTGTTGTGTATTCTTCTTTCTCCACATTGAATTTGTTTTCATATTCCCCTCCTCTAAAATTGATGTAATAATGTTGTGTAGAATGAAGATCATTGTGATTTGTTCCTATTGGATGATGAACTAGATGAGCCAAGGTTAGTGCAAAAACTGGATTCAAAAAACTTTGATTTTGGGAGCAGTAACATGGTGAATTTGCCTTCAAAGAATGTTGAATTTGGTTGCAAAAACTGTGCAAGTTTATATGAATATCTAAGGGTGTTTGGTAAGGAAATTGGAAAGGAAGTTGGAAAAGAATTTGGAAAGGAATTAGGCAAGGAATATGGGAAAGAAAGGGACTCAACCAAGCATCTAAAAGTAAAGAAAAAGTTGTAATATGAAAGAAGCAAAAACTTTGGCCTAATTGTTATACTTCTGTTGTCATGGATCTTTTTTTTAGTTGTTTTGAAGTTTATGTAATGTGTTGAAGTTTATGTAATATTTTGAAGTTTAGTCTATTATGACATGAACATCTATAAGTGGTATGATGTAATGTTTGGTATTAATGAATGAACTATGTGTTATAACTTTGATTTGGTAACATTTGTGCATATAGTCAATTCAAAATATAGCACATAAAGTGCATTAGTCATTACAAAAGATAGCACGTAATGTGCATAAGTCATTACAAAATATAGCACATAATGTGCATTAGTCATTACAAAATATAGCACATAACGAGCATTAATCATTACAAAATATAGCAATTAAATTGCTTAATTTCATTACAAAAGATAGCACATAAAGTGCTTAAAGTTACAACAAAACACTTAAAAAAAGATAACACTACTCCTCTGGAGGCACAACCATTGCAGGTAAAGTTCTCATATATGGAAGCACTACTCCTTCCTTTGAACCCATTGCAGCATCTTCTTGAGTTAGTACCCCTTCTTCACACTCATCTAACATCAATGTGCATCAGCAGTAGCACCAGGACCCTTAATTGTTTTTGTCTTCAGTTTCCTTAGTCTATCACTAGTTCTCTTCTTAACTCTTTGGACTGCTTTCTTCAACTTAGCCCCATCTTGCTTCTTTGGCCCATTCATCATTCTTAGAGCATTGAACATTTTTGGCCCATTCAGCATCCTTGGCCCATTAAGCATTCTTGGCCCATTCAGCATCCTTGGCCCATTCATCATCCTTGGTCCATTAAACATCCTTGGCCTATTCCTTAAATTTTGCCTTGATTGTGGAACAGGAACAGACACAGGTTCAGGAACAGGAACAGGTTCAGGATCAGAAACAGGTTCAGGAACAGAAGCAGGTTCAGGAACAGAAACAGGTTCAGGAACAGGTTCAGGATCAGAAACAGGTTCAGGATCAGAAGCAGGTTTAGGATCAGAAATAGGCTCAGGATCAGAAGCAGGTTCAGGAACAGAAGCAGGTTCAGGAACTGGTTCAGGATCAGAAGCAGGTTCAGGATCAGAAGCAGGT
The DNA here is from genome assembly GCA_018208015.1 of Medicago ruthenica. Taxonomy (NCBI): domain Eukaryota; kingdom Viridiplantae; phylum Streptophyta; class Magnoliopsida; order Fabales; family Fabaceae; genus Medicago; species Medicago ruthenica. The sequence goes on from CM031373.1 coordinate 55,902,116, forward strand.
TCAGGAATAGAAGCAGGTTCATGAACAGTAACAGGTTCAGGATCAAGAACATTAGGCATTGCATTGTCATCAGGTATTGATGCAAACACTTCATCAGGCATGTCATCAAATACATTCTCAGGCATTGCTTGCTTCTACAACATTATAAGAAACAATCTTGTAACAATTTGAAAACATTACAAACCAATTTAACAATTTGAAAAAAAATGCAGTCTTAAGTCCATACCATTCTCTTAGCAGGATTCTCAACATGATTTTCAACATTATCATCTTGTACAGCAGGATTATCAACATTCTCATTCTCAACATTACCAACACGGTTTTTCTTTGGTTTCCTCTACAACATACAACACAAAACAAATATGTAAAAATAATGAAAACAGGAATGTGTCATTTATTGTGATTAGTAAGAAATGTATAACTTCCTCTTAGCAGCATTTGGGTCCTGAGTAGTACTTTTACACCTCCTTGCATTGTTTCCAAACTTGTCACATTTGGTACACCTATAAGCCACTCCAGGTCTTCTCATTCTAGCACCAAGCTCATCAACTTCTCTGATTCTGAGTTTTTTGGGCCTTCCAGGTCCTCTTTTGTAGTGAGGTGGCAAAGGCTCTTCTGTTTCTACTTCAGGCCATATGTCCATACCATTAATAGGGCTGACTCCAAAACCATAACACTGTTGGTATGCTTCTCTTGAGTAACATTGGTCAACAAAATATTCTGGGTTTTGTTTCCTATATCCTAATGCCGCAACAACGTGTATACATGGAATTCCTACCAATTCCCAGAACCCACAAGAACATGTTCTCTTAGCAGTGTCAACAATAAATTGTTGCTCATGATAATGATGTGTCACCTGCCATTCATCAGCTATGGACCAGTTTGGTGTCCATTGTCCAGACATAAACACCTCTTTATCTAACCTCTTCCTAGGCATAGGCATAATTTTGTGGTTCCATCTACTTAATTTAGTTGTAGCAGTGGCCATCCTATTCATTAAGTAGTTCCTAATCCACTCACACATAGATAAAAATGGCTTATCCCTAGCAACTAAAATTGTAGCATTAAATGACTCAGTTAAGTTATTCATAAGCACATCACACTTAGGGTAGTAATTAAATGCATGCTTACACCAACTTTTAGTAGGCACTTCCATCAACCATTCCCAGGCACCAGCATCCACCGTCTTCAACTCATCCATTTTTACTTTCCATGCTTGATAATAGGTGGCTTTAGCAGCACCCATCATCAAGTCCCTTATCAGAGTTCCACCTCCAAATTTCTTCTTGAAGTTTGCATATAAGTGTCTTAAACAATCCTGTGCTCAATTCTTTCAAACATATCTTCAAAAACTGACATCAATCCCTAGAACAAATCAAGCAGTTAAAATAACATTCAATAAAATTGGTAGAAAATTCAATTCATTATAAAAAGTTAAAATAAGATTCAATTAAAATGATTTTACCTTTTGCTGATCTGATATGAAGACAAATCTTTTATCCCTTCCAATGTCCTCCATCAACAACTCAATAAACCACTTCCAGGTAGCCTTGCTTTCAGTTTCAACAACACCAAACGCCAGTGGAAAATATTGGTCATTGGGATCCCTTCCAACAGCTACTAGAAGTTGTCCACCATACTTTGTCTTCAAGTGACAACCATCTACCCCAACAAAAGGTCTACAAGCAGTTGTAAACCCTTTCTTGCATCCATCAAAACAGAAATAGAAAGAACCAAATCTGGGTTGAAGTGCAGGATTTGGTCTATCTACATTGACCTTAACTGTGTTACCAACACAAACCCTTTTAAGCTCAGTAGCATACCTCCAGATCATGCCATACTGCTTATCAGCATCCCCCCATCAACAATCTTCTGTGCTATCTTCTTAACCTTCCATGCTCTTCCTTTTGTAATACCTATTGAGTCGTTCTTCCTCATATCTTTAATGACATCTTGGATTGTGACTTTCTCAGTTGTTTGCATTTTATTAACAACTGCAAAGTTTGCAACCCACTTAGAGTTGGCATATCTGTTATCAAGAACCCTAGGACAACTATGCTTTCCCTTCCAAGTCTTTATTTGATACGTGTTCCTGTCCCCCACTTTAGAACAAAGTGCCAAAAACCCACAATTGCCCTTACAGACAACCCTTACCCTATAACTCTCATTTTTCACAAAGGTAATTTCATACCCATTAAGTACGTTCCACTCAATTATTGCATCCTTGAATTCTTTTAAAGAATTAAATTCCATGCCTAACTTAAATTCAAACTTCTTATTTAATTGCTCCTTTCTAAACTTTTCATACTTAGGTCCTTTCTCATGGTCAGATTCATCTGAAGCCATGTCTATAACCAAACCCAGTTACAATTTCAACAATAGCAGCTATACCCCAAGTATCAATATCTATATCAAAGACAATTGTTTGAAGTCCACCCCTATAGAACAAAACTTTATCCCTAACAAACTCTCCACCATGATGAAATATGCAGTTGAACAAAGTTTTTTTCTGTTAACCAAAATTTCACCAATCACAGCAAGACACGTGTCAATATATACCCCACACACACAGTCAGAAAAGCACATCAATTTAAAAGCCCTAAAAGACAAAATTCATGCAAAAATTTGTTTGTTTGTGCCATCAACAAGACCACAACAACTACAAACAAATTGTATAATAAATAACATTCAAATAAAGAAGAAGAACCTATTCACCTTCGAAGCGTTGCCACTTCCTTCTCTGTTCTTGTTCGTTTTTGTCCCACAATCACTGATCCTCTTTCCTTCGTTTTCCTTCGTTTTCAGCGCTTCCTTGTTCTTCGCGTTCTTCGTCTTCTTCGCGTTCTTCGTATTCTCCGATTTCATCGCAACCTTCTTCTTCTTCCTGTGCCTGGTGTTCGTCATCTTCTTCTGGGTTTCGTTTCTAGGTTACAGTTTTTTTTTCTTTGTTCAATTCTGGTTTTCAATGGATTCTGGGTTTCGAAATTCAATGGATTCTGGGTTTGATTTTGAATTGGAATTGATTCTGGGTTGAATTGATTCTGGGTTTAGAGAGAAGTTGTTTTTCACTTTGTTAGGGTTCAAAATGAAACCCCAAAATGAGCCTTTTCAATTTCTCAGATTATTTTAATTATTTTATGTTTTTTTATTTTTAATTATTAATGACGTGGATTAATTACACACGTGGCATCCTTTAAAAAAATGAAAAATTAAATTAAAAGTGGCATGCCACATCAGCCTTTAGCACGTGTCAGATGGGGCCAGGGGTGTAAACTGGAGAATCTTAATTTTGCAAGTTTGAAATCTAAACTTGTTTTTTTACAGGGGGTAAAGACGTATTAACCCAAAAATTAATTAAACAAAAACACTTAAATCAACAAATAAACAACAAAAAAAATCATGTAATGAACTATCTCCAATTTGTAAACACCCAAAACAAAAATAAATAAAGAGTAAAACATTTAAATATGATAGATGAGCGGTAAAGAGGAAAAAGAACATCACATACAGAATGATGTTGGAGTAGAAACCTCGTGACGGAGGAAGAGTATGTAGCGGAGAGTGACAAAGATCTATGGATAATGAAGACATGAAAGGTGTTTTCGCCGAGATGAGAGGTAGAAGAGGGAGGGAAATAAGTCTGGTGAAGCATATGAGTTAAAAAAATTAGGTTAAACCATTATGGAAAATATGCACTATTGGAAAAATAAATAACAACATTAATTATGAAATAGACATTAATGCGATCGTTACAAATATTACATTCTAACTAACCGGATGGTGAGTCAGACATAAGAGGTTAAACTCTCATAATGTAGTGAAATACAGTTCAAATCATACCCAAATTGCAAAAATATAGGTGTATGAGTTAATGACAATCATACCCATATTTTGATAACGACGAAAGAATCCGACCGCCAACACGGTGACAAATCCATACACCAATCGTTTATTGTGATAAACAACAGAAAACACACGACCATCTCTAGCCTAACAGTTTAAAGCTCCATAACGCGTGATGAACTCAGATCGAGGGTTGAATTCAAAATGACGGTTTGACCAGAGCTTAAGGTACGAATGAAAACTAGCAATATGCGACCAAGGATGGAGACGACTGCTTACTCAGCCCCATTTGTGGTTTGGGGTGTCTGTTGGAACAAGAAAAGTCTTGTACAATTCCTCAAAGGTTTTGATGATAGCGAAGTATTAAAGAACAATTGGAATACTAACATATGTTCAAGTGTGCAGAATCAAGGAAGAATCTATCTATCAAGGATAAACATATGAAGAGCATCAGAAGGACCAAGAGAAGCTAAGAAGACTATAGTAGAAGACCAAAAGGAAGGTCAACCAGAAGTCAACGTCCTAAGAAGACGGGTACCACACAGATTCTGGTGAGGTAACTCAACAGACTCCGTGATCGGAGCTTCCAAACCTCTGCGTGATCAAATGTCTGATGTCTTGAGAGGTATCCGGTTGGACTTAATCGGAGCTTACAAACCTCTGTGTGATCAATCTGATATCTTGTTGATGTTCTGATATGCTTTATTGATTATTTGTTCTGATGCACTCAAGAGTGATTAAGAATGAATTTAATTAATTGGGAATAAGACTTAGGGGGAGCTTGCAAACCTCGCCTTAATGGACTATCATAGACTCAGAGGGAGCTTGCAAACCTCAGAACCTGAGACTGTCAGACTTAGGGGGAGAAGCTAAGAAAACTCTGGTAGAAAAAAGGAAAGTCAATCAGAAGTCAACGTCCTAAGAAGACGGGTACCACACAAATTCTGATGAGGTAACTCAACAGACTCTGTGATGGTCATCAGACTCAGAAGCAGACATCACAAACTTGGATTACCCTCAAACCTGAGTAAGTCAAGATGGACCCAGAATCCATGTAGGTTTTGTCCTATTCTATGAACTGTCACTATCAAGGTTCTGATAGGTGCCGTTCTTTTGTCTTCTTCTGTCTACATGCACAATCAGACAAAGGACATCAAGAACAAAGTGAATGCAACAGATAATTCTTCTTTTAGCAAAGGAAAATTCAAAGTCAATCCAACGAGATTATCCATATCAGGTAAATGGCCAACGTTCTTGATCAAAGCTTCTCAACGACTCTATTTGCACTGGCATCCTTCTCCAACGTCTCTCAAATCCCTGGCCAAAAAAGGAGTTTAAGACCATGAAGAAGATTAAGAAGACTCTATTATTTAATTGTGTCATTACGCTGTCAAAATCATATAGCGCAAAACAGTTAGGATTTTTGTATTCAAGCTTATATCTTAGAAATCCTAGAATTGTAGAGAGTTTGTTCATTTGTTCATATACACTAAACATTGTTAAATCAAGTGTAGAACAAATTAGAAGTCTTTAACATGTGAAGCTAAAGCGTATAAGTCTCTTGGTGAAACCTTGAGCAACTGGAAGTATCTTAGGTGTGTCCTTAGAGCATTGGAAGTCTCTTGCCTACGTGGTTGAGCACTTGTAAGTCTCTTGGAGTTGTCCTTGAGCAAGGAAGTCTTTAGGAGAGTCCTAGAGGAGGAAGTCTTAAGCAGGTGTGCTTAAGCAAGGAAGTCTTTAGGAAGAGTCCTAGAGCAGGAAGTCTTGAGCAGTTGTGTTTGAGCATAGGAAAGTCTCTTGGAAGTATTCTTGATCAATTTGTAATCCCGAGTGATTACAGTGAAATCCCTTGGAAGTGTAAGGGGACTGGACTACTCCTAAGTTATAGGAGGAACCAGTATAAAATTGCTTTGTGTTTGCTTTCTCTCTCTCTCTCTCTCTCTCTCTCTATATATATATATATATATCTTTATATTTGTGTTTATGTACTATATCCGCTGCACTCAGACTCTGTATCAGAATCTGTATACCTCAGATTCTGAACAGCTTTTAACACTTAGAAAAAGAAACCAAGAAAAAGTCAACACAATTCAACTCCCCTTCTTGTGTTTCTATCACGTTCAGTGTCATCATCAGCATAAGTGTGCTCAAAACCCATCGACACAAAAAAGAATGAATTCTGGAAATGTGAGACATGTAAAGACCAGATCCAAAACTGGATATGAAACAAACATAACCAAATCACCAAGAACCACAAACCAACCAATTAGGCCGGAAGTAGAACCTACACAAATCACCACGTTTTAAGAAAATGACGACAAACCAAAGGGGACGACAAGGTAGAAGGATGATTAAACTGGCTGGTGCGTTGTAACAACCCAATTTTTAGCGTTAGATTTATTTGTTATTATTAATTAGTATTATTTATTTAATTATATTTGTTAATTGATTATTTATGTGTGATTGGTGGGTTAGTGGAATTATTAGTGCTTGAGTGGAATTTTTGTAATTATGCTAGAACTAGTAATTTGAATTTTAGAGAATAGTGGTGTATAATTAATACGGGGGGTTTAAGTGAAGTAAAAGTGTAGAAAAAATAATTGTGAGACAATTGTGACTAAGCCCATTAGTGGGAGTAACCCTAAAACCATATTATAAATACACAAGTAGTGAGTGGTGGTGAATTAGGTTAAACATTATAACACAAAATTTTGAGAGGCAAGTGAGAGAAGAGGCTTGGAGAAGAGGAAACTAGAAGAGCTCAAGGGGAAGAGGAGAATTCTACTAGAAGTAGAAAGAAAAGTGAAGAATTAAGGTAAGAGGGGAGATTACTTTTATCAAATGGGTTTAATAAGCAATTATGAGGTTTGAGTGTTTTAGATTATGATTAATTGCATGATAATTTTTGTTGTTTTTGGTGAATTTCGTGCTCCTTTTTATTGATTAAATTAAACATGCTAAACTTTGATGAAATTGCATTTTCTTCATGTCAAAATTCATGTTTTAATATGATTAATTGATTCCTTTGTGAATTTTGATGATCTTGATGATTAGCATGTTAATTGAATAATGTTTGTTGATTATGAAGTTGATTATGATCATGGGTATGTGTTTTGTTTGAGAAATCATGAAGTTATGTTGAATAAGTTGCAATTTAAGTGATTTTGAGAAAATTAATTAATTGAGTGAATTTGCTTAAGTTGCTACTGTTTGATCAAGTTACTGCCATATGATGAAAAACATGTAAATATTATGTTGGGTGCGTAGCTTTGATGAAAATTAAGTTGTTGTTGTTGGTGGTGGTGGTGGTGGTGTTTTGCTAAAATGACTTAATTAAGTGAAAATGAGTAAGTTGTTGCTTAAATGAACAAGTTGCTGTTAGAATAGTTTGAATGGGTGATTATGGTGATGTTGAACTTGATGAAATACTGTTGGTGTTGTTATACAACCTTATTTGTTAAGTTGGTGAAAATGGACTTTTGAGACGAACTTTGAAAATTACCGAAAAACCTTTGGAATTCATGTCAATTTGATGTTTCATTGTGTATCCATAGTTCAATTTAAGTGTATTGATCATGGGTATTGTTTGTAAACTGATTTTGGGTCAATTGGGATGAAATGTGGGACTTCGCTCAACGAAGCTCCAGGTTGCTCAGCGACCTTAGCAGATACATCATCAGTTGTTCTGCGTGTTTTGGCCTTTGGGGGACATTTCCGGACATCCCTGGGCATTCCTTTTGTGATGTTTTGATGCTGTTTTGACCTTTCATTGATGGATAATGATTGCTTGCCATTGATTGATTATATGGTTTGATTTTGAGACGAACTTGGCGATTTTGTAAAATTGGATAATTGACGAAAAGGACTTAATAATTAGTTACAATAGTATGAATGAAGTTGAATCAAGAATATAATGTGGTGTAGTAATAGGTTGAGGTAACCTTATTTAATTTATTCATGAAATGTGGATTATGTGATTTATAATGAATAAATATAAGAGGGGCGTGTTTATGATTAAACTTGGTGAAATGCATTAATATGAAGTGAATGATGCTGGATGTGCCTTAATGCATTATAGTTGTGATTTAAATGGTGATGTGGTGTTGATGTGTTTTGTGTGGAATGTATTGATTTGATAATGCAAATAAAATGGTGATGAAATGTAGCATGATTTAAGATCATGATTTTTGGTGATGTGCATTGTCGAGTCTTTACGTGAACATTTCATGCATTCATAGTCAGTTATTGATGCTTGATTTAAGATCAAGAATAAACACTGGTGCTTGATTTAAGATCAAGAATAAACTTTGGTTCTCGGTTTAAGATCAAGAATAAACTTTGGTGCTTGATTTAAGATCAAGAATAAATTGGTGGGTGATTTAAGATCACTAAGGTACCACATGCATGTAGAGTCGTATTAGGCGCATTACATTCACATGAGTCGTGTTTGGTAATGTTTTGGTGTGAACTTGTGCGTTTATGTGGTAAATGTTAATTGTTGGTGTGTGGAAATTATGGAATGATTCATAATTGTGTTGTTGGTGATTTATAATTGAAATGGTGATTTAATTGTTGATGATGAATAATTGAGTTAGTAATTATATAATGATGAGGGTATACTATGATTTATACATGAGTAATAACCACGTTTTATGTATTGATGATTATTTATATGTTAAGTGATGTTGTTGTTTGAAACTTATGTGCGTTTATTATATCCTTTGTTGAATGTATATCTTACCCTCTAGTGGCTTTATTGTCACCTCATCCGTGGGTTCAACCCTTGTGGATGTAGACTTTTAGGTTGAGAAGTAGTGCTCGGTGAGTTGTGCTGAGGATGACGTCGCGGCTATTCTCCTTTTATGTCGCTTTTATTTTCCGAGGATGTCTAGATTAGGTATTTTGATCTAGGAGTCCGGGATTTATTTTCTTGTCGATTTTTATGAGGATTGTATTTATTTGAGATTTTTATGTTGAGACCCAAGATGATTTTGATGTTGAGATGATTTATTTCCGATGTGCTGTGATGATTGTTGATGAGATTTTTATTATGAGAAATTGTATGAGTTATTGGAGATTTGTTAGATTCTGATTGTTTGTGTTGCATGATTTATCGCTTAATTAGTAGTCTCGGGGATCGGGGTCTTACATGCGTCGCCCCCCCCGAAAGGAGAAGGCGGAAAAACAACCATGACGAAAAGGAACAATTGTGCAAAGGGAGGATCTAGTCGCACCACTACCCCAAGAGGCTACATTGCGAGCTTGAAGGTTGGATTGGTAGGGATGAGCGCTGCGAGAGATATATAGAGAGAGGTTAGAGAGAAGAGTATTAGAGAGAAAAAACATGTTTGTAAAGCCACTATAAAGTAATATGTTTGATGCAAAATATAATATACTAAAAATTAACATTACATAATGATAAAGATTGATTATATTTGAAACATAAAAAATAGTAAAAAAAAAAAAGAAGAATAAATTAAACTAATAAGTGTTATTAAAAAAATAAAAATCAACAAATAATAACTTTAATGTAATATATCATACAAATATAAAATAGACAAATATTAAAATACATGTATACCGAAAGAGCATATCTTTGAGTTTCCTACTCAGCCCTAGGGGTGTGCATGGTCGGATATTTTGACCAACCAAACCATATCCATATATAAACCACTTATATGGTTTTGGATTTCTAACCATGACCATATTTTATTATAAACCGGTTATATAACCGGTTATGAATATGGTTATGGATATATAACCGGTTACTTTTACAAAACCGGTTTATAAATGGATATGGTTTGGTTTAAAAAATATCCGGATTTTTTCTTAATCCGGATTAAAAATGGTTATTTATTGGTTTAAAAACCAGTTTTAAACCGGTTTTTTTGTTGTTTAAACCGGTTTTTTTGTTGTTAAAACCGGTTTTTAAGACTGAAATAGCAAGTCTGCAAATCCCATTATTATTGCAATATAAAGATAAGGAAAATACATATCCCTGAAAACAAAGTATCCATTTGCACGCCTGCATACACAATTGAAATATTGCTTTGTCATAATAGTTTTTCACATGCTGACATATCCTTTAAAAATTACAATCAGCTGGCATTTCCAATGGATAAAAGGTCATAATGTTCCTAAAAATCATTCTTTACACAAGCTTTACACAACAGATCCTTTACAAATATATGTAGATGCATGTCAATCTTCATCAAGAGAAATGGGGGCTGAAGCACCACCTTTACTATGAGTTATTGCTGCAAAAAAATAATCAACAAACACAAAAGCTCATCAATTCAGAGCTTTGACAGAATTGCTGAATTTTAATAACAGAATTGCAAATAAAAACCAACGGAATCTCAACCCAGCTGAAAAGTGTAAACAGAAACAGAACTACAACAAACTTTTCAGCCCCTAATTGCAAAACTGTAAACAGAACTACAACAAACAAACTAATTCATAATTCAGAGTTTAGAGGGACTTGAAACTATGCAGGAAAAGCAACATAGCTGCATTTGATAAGCACATAGCTGATAAGCAACAAAATTTTAACAGAAATTATCCAAGGGACCAAACACATCAAATAAATTTTCTTCAGATGTGAGGCAATTAAAAGTGAATCAAGGGACCAGCAACATATATTATAAGGCTAGAACTACAAACATTAATAAGCATTTATTATAATCACAGAAATCCCTATTAAAAAAAATGTGAGGCAATTAAAAGTGAATCAAGGGACCAGCAACATAGCTGCATTTCCATGTCTATTCTTCAGATAGATCACCCATTTTGACACAAACTGCAAAAAAAATGATATCCATATTAAGCCCCGGTGATCATTAATGTTATCAATCACAAATCCTGAAAATAGTGATTTTAGCAATTACTACTTGACATGGTTGTTTCAGTTACAGCAGTGATTCTTGCCCCACAACCTAATATAATATCTATTGTATTCTCAAAAGAATGAAATAATAAGTCTCCAGCAACAATAAAGTTATAAATTAAAGTGCAGTAGTAGTTAACAGAATGCTTACAGAAAATGATCCCAAGAGTCTGTCACGTGCTAAGACCTCAGCAGTCTTCACCCATATCTGTAGAGAAATATTTAGGCTTAGTAGCAAAAATAAACATAATTTAGACTAAGACCTTGTTCTCATGACTTAAATATGCCATTAGTAAAATACAATTTTATTAATATTTTGACACAAACTGCAAAAATGTATAGAAAAGATATCCTTATATATATGTATAGCCCAACAACTATCCAAAATCAGAGGAGAACTATGACCCATGCCCCTCTGAGTCAGCCCGTATCTAGTAGTATTCATAGGCCTCTCATCGAGACATATGATATGACCCATGCCCCTCTGTATAATTATGTCAATTTTTTTAAATCAATTTTTAGAGAGTATAATAAATTTTAGTTGAAGCTACTGTTTATAACTTTTAATTTTAAAATTGATTCGAACACACAAATTTATAATTCAACTTATTTTTAAAAGAATATATACAAACACAAGTCCCTTAATTTACAAGTCACATTTAATCTTAATCAATTGTTTTTGGGAGTGATTGTCATAATATTCTTCATATTTTTTTAAAATTTATTTAAAAAATATGAAGACTATACATGATTTGACTAAAAAGTAGGGAAAAAAAAATAGCGATGAAATTTTTTTAAGAGACTAAAAATCTAACAATTTTTTTTTGAGAAAAATAAAACGAAAAACTAGCATATTTATAAAGACAAAAAAACATATTTAACACTAATCAATTTTATAAAATCTAATCAAAATCAATTCTTGTTTAAGTATAATCAAACAGTGTTGTCATTTTCCATCTTATTTTTGCCGTATTGAAACAACCAAGTGATCAACGCATGAACGAGTCAAAGAGGGAAAGCACGTATATAATGTATAGAGCCAAGAAGCTTCCTTGTTTTCGTGAGCCAAGAAGCTTCCTTGTTTTCGTGTGAAGATATGTGTTATTTGAATAACTGTTTTAAAGATAAGTTTTGGGACAACTATAAATTTATAACAAAATATAATTATTGATATAAAAACCAAAACAATAGAAAGAAAAAAAACATAATATAAATATAAGAGAGAAATTTATCATAAAAGTTGTCTCAAAATATCTTTACAAGTATATAAACTATCTTTGTGAATGCATTAATTAACTAAAACATCGACAGTAACAATAAATAAAGACACGACACAAAAAGCTGCGAAACTACCTTAACAAAACCGCTTTCCCACGTTCTCGTCACGTCCCTTCAAACTTCCCACTTTCCCAATTTACCCCTCAACACTTCATAGAAACCGCGTCTTTCCAAGGACATTTTCGTCATTCCAACCTCTTATTCTCAAACACTTCCTTCTTCAGTTCTTCTCCGAAGCAGTTACGAGACTAACAAAAAAAATGTCTGAAAACGGTGAAGAGAAATTACTCGCTGTAGCACGCCACATAGCAAAAACGCTAGGCCAAACAAATCACAACATGACCGATGATATTCTTCAAATCTTCTCAAATTTCGACGGTAGATTCTCTAAAGAAAATCTCTCCGATTCAGGTCCACGGAATGATACCATACGCTACACCGCACTTGAACAAACTCTTAACAATCTCGACCGTCAGATTTCTCATCATCTCTCCTCGGAGATTCCGACGGCCGCTTCCGCCGCGTTTCTCTCCGCCGTTGACGAGCTTGTTGCGCTTATTGAAGACTGGAGTCCTCTCTCCGATGATAAAACCGTCGGCGCGTGTCTTCTACGCGCTGACGATATTCTTCAACAAGCTATGTTCCGTGCGGAGGAAGAGTTTCGGTCGTTGATGGAACTCGGCGGCGCGTCGTTTAACGGTGAGATGAATTGGAACGGTAATTCACTTAATGAATCCAACGACGAGGTGGATGAAGATGAAGAAGAGGAAATTGACGGTGATGAGGATTTGTTTCCGGTGGCGAAAGCGGTTGTTGATTATAACGTGGTGATCGACGCGCTTCCTCCGGCGACGGTGAACGATTTACGCGAAATCGCGAAGCGGATGGTGGCAGCGGGGTTTGGGAAGGAGTGCTCGTATGTTTACGGTGGTTGTAGGAGGGAGTTTTTGGAAGAGAGTTTATCGAGATTAGGGTTACAGAAATTGAGTATTTCGGAAGTTCATAAGATGCAATGGCAAGAGCTTGAAGATGAGATTGAACGATGGATTAAGGCTTCGAATGTTGCTCTGAAAATTCTGTTCCCGAGTGAACGGCGTCTATGTGATCGCGTTTTCTCCAGTTTATCTTCTTCGTCTGCAGCTGCTGATCTTTCATTTATGGAGGTCTGCCGTGGTTCGGCAATTCAGTTACTGAATTTCGCTGATGCGGTTGCGATTGGTAGTAGATCGCCGGAACGGTTGTTTAGAGTGCTTGATGTGTTCGAGACAATGCGTGACCTAATTCCTGAATTTGAATCATTGTTTTCTGATCAGTATTGTTCGTTTCTTGTTAAAGAAGCAATCACAAATTGGAAGAGGTTGGGTGAAGCGATAAGGGGAACTTTCATGGAATTGGAGAATCTGATTAGTCGTGATCCGGTGAAGGCGGTGGTTCCTGGCGGAGGTCTTCATCCGATTACTCGCTATGTGATGAACTACCTTCGTGCTGCGTGTAGGTCGAGTAAAACCCTAGAATTAGTTTTCAAAGACAATGCACTTTCTTTGAAGGATTACCATAAGCATGATGAAAGTTTACAATCAAATTCATCGTTTTCGGTTCAAATATCATGGATTATGGATTTGTTGGAACGAAATTTGGAAGCGAAGTCTAGAATTTACAAAGACCCTGCTTTGTGTTCTGTTTTTATGATGAACAATGGGAGATACATTGTTCAGAAGACTAAAGATAGTGAATTAGGAACACTTTTGGGTGATGATTGGATCAGAAAACACAGTACAAAAGTGCGGCAATGCCATATGAACTATCAAAGAAGCTCATGGAACAAGTTGTTGGGGTTTCTGAAGGTTGAAACATTGGCTGCAAAACCTATGAAGGAGAAACTAAAGATGTTCAATCTGCATTTTGAAGAGATATGTAGGGTTCAATCTCAGTGGTTTGTCTTTGATGAGCAGCTCAAGGAAGAAATAAGGATCTCAATCGAAAAGCTCTTGTTGCCTGCTTATGGAAGCTTTATTGGAAGGTTTCAAATTTTACCGGAGCTTGCTAAGAATAGTGATAAGTATATCAAGTTTGGAATGGAGGACATTGAAGCTCGGCTTAACAATTTGTTTCAGGGAAGCGGTGGATCGAATGGTGGCCGTAAGTGAAGGTAAAAAAAAGCTCCTGGTTGTTGTGTGTATATGTATATGTATGAATTTGTAGGGTAATTAGGATACAAAGTTTTGAATGTGATCAATATAGTCCACATTTGCTATCTATATGTATGTCATTGTATGTTTTTCTGCTCAGATCAGTTCTGTTGTAAAGTTTAGGTTTCAATTAGTGATTTCCTTCAACTGTTCCATTGTAGTCGTTACTTCACATTTGATTGTTTATAACAGGATTTTAAGAGTTAAGAGTGAGCATTCTTGATCACAAAATTTCATTTGTTAATTATATATATGCCTGTTTCTCTTGTATATTTTTAGTCTTTTTAGTTCAAGGACAAAGTTATGGCAGTGACAGGACTAGTACCTGTTTTATGTGGTGTAAAAAAGGACTGCAATCTTTTGGAACCATTCTATGTTTGTTTAGCCAGGAAGATTCACAAGCCTTTAGGAATGGTGGGTTAATGGTGTTTGAGTTCAAATTGGATTTTAGATAGTTTACAGGAGATATAGGAGTGGCGAATGGTTACGCCAGAAAACTTAACAGTTGCAGCCATAGATCAAAACACTGAAAAGGAGGAAGGTTCTGCTAAAATGTATAAAGCTCTATTTTTTGTCCTAGACTAATTGTGTCATGGGTTTGTTAATTCCATTAATCTAACTGTATTTTGAGATTCACAAACAGTACCAGTAATTTTTCCCCTCAGGTGAGACATGACAAGGTGTGAATAATTGGAGGAATAGAGAGAGGATCTCTGGTTTTGGTCTTTTTGGAGTAGAATTTGGGACGAAGAATCCTGGTCTCTCAGTACATGTAGGAGTTGGTATTCATTCACATGAAATGTATATCTAGATTGATAGTGAGTTTCGTGAAATCATGGTGAAATCGTGGTTTTGTTGAAGCTCTAAGATGTAACTTTTGTTAAAATTGTGGTGGTTCACCTTGATTCTGCGAAAGTCACTGCCAATCCAAACTGCATAAATCTTCCCTCTTGTATGTCTTGCATACAAGTCAAGAGACAGGTTTCTGTAAATAAAATTTCAAAATTATGGTTCAACTGTCTACTTGCACTTCACCCTGATAATAGTTGGTTTCTATCTTTATTAATTTTTTGAGAAGCCTATGGAATTTGATTGGCGCTACAGAAGATTTTGTTCCTATTATCATTTTGTTTTTTAGTAATTAACTAGACAGAGACAATAGCTAAAATTGATTGATCCTCAAGAAATCTGTGTGGATTCTAATCCTTGTCGTCATTCCTTTATCCAAAAATGATACTGAGAAGTAGAGCCTATGGTTATAGCCATGAATATATTATCTTATTCCATCATTTAGCACATTCCATCTTTACCCCAACTTTGAGTAGACTTGATTGGATAGTCATGTAGCTAGCGCAAGATGTAGACATAATTGAGACATGTTTGGTATCACTGTGGATTTTGTCAAAATTACGGTGTCACCATGAAATCTACTCTGATACCAAACATGCATTTCAATTGGTGATGAACAGTGTTTTAGAATCGACTCTCAAATCCCATTGGCTCATAAATCACAAAATTGCAAAATGGTGTAGTGTGAATTGCTTGTCAATACTTAAAAGAGCTTTATTAAATCATCTGGTTATCGCTGCATATATTCATTCGAAAACTGAAAGAAATGAATAAATAAATAAAGGGCATGTTTGGATAAACAACTTATTTGCACCTTGTAGCATATGTATAAGTTTGCATAAGCTATTTTTATAGGAAAAAAGATAACATGATATTAAATTGATGTTGTATATGTTATTAATTGTTTTTATAAGCTATACTAGAGAGCTTATGGAAATAAGTTCAAAAAAACTTATGAAAATTGTCAAAAGTTGTTTTCATATATTAGCCCAAACAGTCTCCCAAACAAAAACTTATGTCAGTACATAAACTCAAATAAGTCAATCCAAACAAGTGCAAAATGTCTTGCAAAATGCTGACTTAAGAAGAAACAAATTGTTATTTGGTACGTACCATTACGAGGAGTTGAGGAATCCCATTAGCACTATGATGAAGCTGAGGGGAATAATATACATCCGTTTTCATAATTTTATGAAGGTGCACAATTTGGACAGTTTGCATAAGCTATTTGATCGATTGTGTATGTTTTTTAAAATTAGCTGTACATATTTATAGAGCAAAAATGTAATCTACCTCAATATATCATGTTCTTCTCTAACTTAACTTGCATGACAAGTGTATTAAGTATTGACTAAGCATATGTTTGTTCTAGCGTTTGAATTGTCAAATTAACGTCCAAAACTAGCTTCCACTACAACTTTTTAGAAGTTCCAAACCTTAACTTTTGCGTCAACTTGATTTTTCACCGTGATTTAGGTGAACATGGCCCAGTTCCAAACAAGCACTAACTAAATATAGGTTGACTAAGTTAATTGACCCACAGAGAGCATCAACAATGAGACTCCACTATTTAGGTGTTTAAGTGGGTTCCACATGTCCTTGGTGGCTCTCTTGTCAAAATTTGGCTCCTAAGACCATCTCAATGGTGAGGTCTTAACCATTTAAAACCCGGTACCTAATAGGTATCTCAATTGGGGAAAAAAATTGGGGCTCTTCTAAGACTTATGGTCACACTTAAGACTTCCATTCTTAAGTGGACCCCACACTACTTTTTATTAAAATAATATGTTATCGTTAGAATATAAATGATGAAGAGTTAGTGGTGGGACCCAATTAGACCTTTTGTCAGAGGGGGGTCTCCATTGGAGAGACTGAGTGCTTATTAGGTATTGCTATTAAAAAATTACAAAAGAGTGATATGTACGCGTGAGATCCGTTTAAGAACTCCAAATTGAGGGTCTCCGTTTAAGAACTCCAAATTGAGGGTCTCCATTGCAATTAAAATTATAATTGAATATGAATGTGATATGTATGTTGAGTTATGTAACCAGGCTCGTTTGTGTAGATGTATATGTGATGATTTGTTGATGTTGTTTGACTGACATTCATGCGTTTATTATTATCTTATGTTGAGCATATATCTTACGTACCCTCTAGTGGTTTTATTGTCGCCTTATCCGTGGGTTCAACCCTTGTGGACGTGCAGGCTGAGGAGTATCTTACTCGTGAGTATGTCGAGGATGGCGTTTGCCTACTCGAGTTTATCCGTTTTGGAGTATAGCTTAGGAGCTCTGATTAGGATTTGGGGTTTTGCTTATGTTATGCCATGTGATGTTAGGATTAAATTTTGTTGAGATATTATATTGATTTGTATGTTATGACCGAGACATGACATTTGTATGATGTTGATTATGATTTTATTCCGCTGCGATATAATTATGTTGATGAAATTTTTATAATGAATATGTGATGAGAGATGTATGTTGAAGTAGTAAGGTTCCAATGTATGATAAATGCGTGATTTATCTTTATGTTTATATTCTCGGGGATTGGGGCTTTACAAAGTGACGTCAAATTCCCCTCTGAGTCGAACGATGGACATTCGTACCAAACATATTCCACCCTCCTCTTGTCTCCGTAGTTGAGTCCTTGGTTGATTTCTTGAAGTTGATCCTTCAATTCTTTTAACGTGACATCGTCGCGAACCTTGAAAAAAATGAGGGTTTCCACTGTTGAAGGATACTTGAGCGTATACTTGAGCCATTGTTTCAGATCTACACCATAAAAAATTAAAAACAATCAATGAAAAACTCATTCAAACGTTTCATCAAACACTTGGAGTGAAAATTATACATAAACCCTTAAACCTAAAAACTACAACATAAACATGAAAACATCTAAACATTTAAGCAACATAAGTCATTAACATGTAAACATTCTATCATTTCTTGCAAAGAAAAAATCAAAATTTAAACAAACCCTAAAACTTAAAAATTTCTAATTTAAGAGGAAAAATCTAACATATAAACATAAAATGACAATGGTACTTGATTAAGATAACTTACTTGTTGTTGGAGTGGTGGGTGATTTGAAGTTGAAGAAATTTGAGGTTGAATGATTTGAGAGATTTTTTTTGAGATTTGAGAAGTGAAAGAAAGTGAAATGGAGAAGTGAGGTTCTGCCTAAGTTATAAAAAAACATTGTGTGACTTAAGTCACGTTGACATCTACCGAGCGTGACTTAAGTCACGCTGGAGATATTTTTGTCTGTTAGTATAGGAGTGAACAATTTTCGTTGGGAGAAGAGCAATTTTCTAATTGCTTTGATTTTGTTTCAATTTCAAAATAATAATTTGGTTTGTTGGCAAGATGATATAATTTGTATTGCTTGAATCTTGTTAAATATATAAGGCTCTCGAGCTAATGGATATGTGTATTTTTGTTTTTCAAATATAAGTATGATTAGTATACAAGGAGAGGACCCCTTATGCTCTTAAAAAAAGACATTTTCAAACTACTTCATTCGGTCATTATTATAAGCAAAATTTTACTTTTTAGATGAGTAGTGCATATACCTCAGTCATGTAATGAACATTAAAAGTGAAATTTTGTTTATAACAGTGACTGGAGGGGAGTACACCTATATAAATCTGCCATTTTCACCGTTAAGTTGCACCAACAATTCAAAAGGTTTGAATCAATTATCTGTATGAGTGTTTGGTGGAGAATTTGAATTTCATTTTCTTCCTCATCTTCTAGCTGATCGACGAGACTTGAATTTCCTAAAGTCGGGTTGAGACAATCCATCATTTACTTAGTCATGCAGTCTTACCCATTAAAGATTGGAAAGTTCATGTTTTGACATCGCATTTTTAATTAAACCATCCGTATCCATCTTTACAAAACATATTTGTTGGAACATTGGTGTGAAGTTGGAAGAAAATTGAATGATTAAACACCAAGTAATAAGACTTTGAGCTAGTGTGATGTGAATTGAAAAAATAGAGAGTGGGGGTCCCACATAAAATAGAACACACACATTAGTAGTGTTTAAATTGCGGTATTTAATTTTAAATACTTTATAATGATAAAAATAATAGTAATTATTATTTTTATTCGTGAATATCACTTCCCATAAATTTAGTTTATGTTGTTTGTGATAAGAATAAGAATTCAACTGAGTTCTTATCTTTCCTTCATTCATATCCAATGAGTTTGTTTCCTCCACTTTTGTGGATTTGTTTCATTTTGATCTTATCCACAAGTATTGTTGAACTGATTAGTGGTTAAGTTTTCTTTTGATCTTATCCATTAGAGTAACTGTTGCCGCAATTTTAGCTAAAACAGTTACAAAATCTCTATATAAATAGAGGACTCCACTCAGTTCAATAATCACACCAAAGAGTTCTATTGAGTTGTCGAGAACTCTTTCTCTCTTCTCCCCCCAGCTTGTGTTAACGAGCTATTCTTCTCCTTATCTCCTTTTTCTGTCCCTTCGGATTTAAGAGTGTTCTTAAGACCTTAGTCCCTATTCGGTATAATGTCCCTTCGGAATTAAGAAAGGTCTTAAGAGCATAGTCCCTTCGATAATACATGTCCCTTCGGAATAAAGAGTACTTTTAAGATCATAGTCCCTTTCTGAAATAATAATGTCCCGTCGAAATTAAGAATGATCTTAACGGTATATAAATATTCTTTCAATATTTTTCTACTCTTGGAGAAGTTAAAAGTTAGAATGGTGATAACACCATATTTGAGTGGTCCTAGCACCATAATAGAGTGGTCACAGTACCATATTAGAAAGCGGTTTCAGTATTAAAGAGTGGTCTTAGTACCATATTGGAGGTGTAAATCTCGAACGGTTTTCTACAGTGCAGTAGTTAACCGCACAGTTGTAGCTGGGCTTGTTTTATCCTGGAGGCGGCGTGGTTGATAGTCTGCCTTGCACAATTTTGGGCAGTGCCGCGAAACGTCTTAAAGAGAGCGACCTGGTCGTGACTCAACCTAGTAACAACTTCGGTAGATAGTCCCTTTCAAAATAGAATTTGGAAATCCAAATACAACAACTTGGAAATCCAAAAACAACAATTTTAAGACGATTCGTTCTGCCATGTCTACCGAAGAAATTACTTATTGAGATTTCGTTGTCCCAAAATAAAACAAGGATAACTCAGGCTATAAAAATACATCTTTCAACTGAAACGACGAAGTGATTGTTGTTATAACAACAACACTAATAAATTCACATATCGCTTTTAATGGTAAAGCGTGGAGTTAATTGTGAATAGAAAATTGTCTCTCGGCACATCCACATAGTTTGGCATGTTTCGCATAACTTAATGCTAGTTAAATCCTCTTTATTTGATAGAAGGATTAATTGTTCCTCTGTTTGTTATTTATGCAATCAACACCATGAAAACTATTAACTTGGTTATGGAGTATAAAGCGTTTTGCTTCCCGTCACCTCTTGGAGTAGCTACTGAATGGTCCAGTTATAATCAAAGTTAATTTATTGAATAGATGGAACGTACCGAGGAACAATAGGACAATTTTACCATCCAATGGTCATTACTATTTGTACGAAAATGAGAACATTGAAAAATCAAAGAATGGACCAAATTGAAAAGGTTTTTTGATGAACTAGAAATGAAATTTGTTCCAAATATTTCGTACAAAGATATGAAAGAATCTGTATTTCAGATTTCTATTGAATAAGACTGAGTTGACTCGGACTTAAAAAGAGACTTGTGCATCATGCATTCTTGTTGGGGAAAGACTGCACCTTTGATGATACGCTCAAAATTAAATTCTCCCTCTATTTTATAAGTTGTGTGATTTTAATATTTGACATGTCAAAATTTGTCATATGAACAAGCGTTTAATTTTAAACTTGAGTAACTTGGACTTAATTCCAAAGTTATATGACTAGAAAATTTTATTTTTTACAGTCAAGATGAATGAACTAAAAGTTCATATAAATCAGTGTTTAGAGAATTTGAATCTCTAAACTTAATAAATTATGATGATGACACATAAACTAGAAATGATAAAAATATATATTTTATCATATGACTGTAAATTTTGAAAAATAAAATTGATACGCTTGATACGTTCAATTTTTATAACAAAAATTGAAATTTATGTTGAATAGAGTACCCAAGTCTAAGAACAAAATTTCTAATTAAGAAAGTTTTGAAGAAAAGACAACCCAACTTGTCTTATTTTTTGAACTTGAGATTGTCTGGATTATATTGGATTCTGGACCCCAAGAAAGTTGAACTCACTAGTAGAGCCTATGAATGTGTATTCATTAGGTATGCTATAAATAACGAAGCATGTAAGTTTTAAAACCTAAATGCTAAAGTGAGCATAGAATTAAACGATACTGATTTCTATGAATACCCCTTTAAATAAAGAATAGTGGGGGCACTAGTGGGGGCGCTAATGAAAGCATGCCATTAGTGGGGGCAAAGTAATTTCCCCTTTTAAATTGAGAGCTAGTGGGGGCACTGCATCTGATCACATTCCAGTAATCAGAAACAGTTATGAAAACATCGTACGAGATGTTATAGAACCTCGAAGAGGTAAGAAAGCTATAATTGCTAAAGAGTATAAACATAATTATATGGTTTGTATATTGGAAGAGGATCCATCTGGCCTTCAAGAAGCTTTGTCTTCATTGGATGCTAACTTTTGAAAAGAAAAAAAACAGTAAACGATGAAATGGATTCTCTAGAGTCTGACGAAACATGACTCTTAGTTGACTTGCCTCCTGGATGCAAACTAATCGGTTGTATTTGGATTTTGGAAAAAGAAACTAAAACCTGATGGTTCGGTTGCTTAATACAAGGCTTACCTTGTAGAAAAAGGTTTTAGGCAAAGAGAAAAAAATATAGATTTCTTCGACACTTAGTCACCAGTCAATCGAATCATATCCATAAGGGTGCTAGTCCCTTTAGCCGCTGTTCATAAATTGATAGTACACCAAATGGATGTGAAAGTTGCCTCATTAAATGGTGAACTAGAAGAAGAAATCTATATGGAACAACCAAAAGGTTTTGCGATTCAGGACAAGGAAACAAGGTCAGCAAGTTAGAAAAATCTTTGCTTGGTCTAAAAATAACCTCCTAAGAAATGACATGGAAAATTTGACAACCTAAAGATATTGAATGAGTATAAAGTGAATGAAAGTGACAAATGTATTCACTACACATATGGAAATAACATTTGCACGATCATATGTCTCTATGTAGACGACTTGCTCATATTTGGTTCAAATATTCATGCTATAATTTATGTGAAATCATTGTTTATCAACAACATTGATAAGAAAGACCTAGACAAAGTTGAAGTAATTCTTGGTTTCAAGATTACTAGATCAAAAAAGAGAATTTTTTTAATTAATCTCACAATGTTGAGAAGATCTTAAGAAATGTAATTATTTGACTGTAAACTTGCAAGCACACCTTATGATCCAAGTGTAAAACTCTTCAAGAACACTTGAGGTGGTGTTAGACAAATAGAATATGCGAGCATCATTGGCAGTCCTTAGATATGTCACTGAATGTATTAGACCCGACATTGCCTATGTCGTGGAACTCTTGTGCAAGTTTACTAGTAGACCAAGTGAGAAGCATTGGCATGCTATTGAAAGAGTCATAAGGTGCCTTAAGAAGACTATGACTCTATGATTAATTACATTAGGAGGAGTATCATGTTGTACTTGAATGGTACAAGATACAAAATAGAACATCCTTCAGATGAGTCTTAAGCGACCAGTGGCTGCACATTGAGCATCACTGGAGGATTTGTTTGTTGAAACATATGATATTGACTCAATCCACACTGGAATGATCTGAGATGAGAACACTAGAGAAAACTAGTGAAGAAGCAAGTTGAGAAAATGCTTGTTAGTTGAGATCCCCTAGTGGGTAAAACCGTTGCCAAGAGTGTTAATTTATTGTGATAGTATTGCAGCTATTACAAAATTGAGAATCTTTACTGCAATAGTAAGAGACAATTATTAAGGCACGAACACATAACAAATTAGAGAGCTAGCTACTCTCAAAAGGAACGGTTAAAGTAGATCATGTACGTACTGATAAAGAATTAGTCAATCCTTTGACGAAAGGAAAAACTAGAAAGAAAGTCATAAACACATCCAATAGGATGGGACTAATGCCTAAAGCTCACAAGTGATGGTAACCCGACCTAAATGACTGGAGATCCCAAGAAATAGGTTCAATGGGTAATAACAAGTCATGAGTGATAGAACATGCTATGAGAAAATTAAGAAAGCATGAATCCTGCAGCGACAGAAGGATGAGATAATAGAAACTCTTAATGAGATCTATACTCTATGTTGAGTGGAGTACATAGCTACAGGAGTACTCTTGATAGACTCACCTATACGAATGTGGAACTGAGGCCGGTTCCTATGGGATTTTGAGGCAGAATACCTAGAGCGTTCGTTAAAACTGGGATAGACGTGCAGGGCCATAAACGCACGGGCTTTTAGAATACACCTTAGGAAAAGGTTTGTGTGCGGACTCTATGTCTGAGATAGAGTTCAATGCTGTAAGCAACTCTTGTTGAAGCGGAATAGTATTCGCTATGCAAAGGTTCAAGTTGTAGGCGACACCTTTGTTTATTAGCAACCTTATAGAAACGTTTTGACGTTATTATTGAAACCATTTTTTAAATTCAAGTGGGGGATTGTTGGAACATTGGTGTGAAGTTGGAAGAAAATTGAATGATTAAACACCAAGTAATAAGACTTTGAGCTAGTGTGATGTGAATTGAAAAAATAGAGAGTGGGGGTCCCACATAAAATAGAACACACACATTAGTAGTGTTTAAATTGCGGTATTTAATTTTAAATACTTTATAATGATAAAAATAATAGTAATTATTATTTTTATTCGTGAATATCACTTCCCATAAATTTAGTTTATGTTGTTTGTGATAAGAATAAGAATTCAACTGAGTTCTTATCTTTCCTTCATTCATATCCAATGAGTTTGTTTCCTCCACTTTTGTGGATTTGTTTCATTTTGATCTTATCCACAAGTATTGTTGAACTGATTAGTGGTTAAGTTTTCTTTTGATCTTATCCATTAGAGTAACTGTTGCCGCAATTTTAGCTAAAACAGTTACAAAATCTCTATATAAATAGAGGACTCCACTCAGTTCAATAATCACACCAAAGAGTTCTATTGAGTTGTCGAGAACTCTTTCTCTCTTCTCCCCCCAGCTTGTGTTAACGAGCTATTCTTCTCCTTATCTCCTTTTTCTGTCCCTTCGGATTTAAGAGTGTTCTTAAGACCTTAGTCCCTATTCGGTATAATGTCCCTTCGGAATTAAGAAAGGTCTTAAGAGCATAGTCCCTTCGATAATACATGTCCCTTCGGAATAAAGAGTACTTTTAAGATCATAGTCCCTTTCTGAAATAATAATGTCCCGTCGAAATTAAGAATGATCTTAACGGTATATAAATATTCTTTCAATATTTTTCTACTCTTGGAGAAGTTAAAAGTTAGAATGGTGATAACACCATATTTGAGTGGTCCTAGCACCATAATAGAGTGGTCACAGTACCATATTAGAAAGCGGTTTCAGTATTAAAGAGTGGTCTTAGTACCATATTGGAGGTGTAAATCTCGAACGGTTTTCTACAGTGCAGTAGTTAACCGCACAGTTGTAGCTGGGCTTGTTTTATCCTGGAGGCGGCGTGGTTGATAGTCTGCCTTGCACAATTTTGGGCAGTGCCGCGAAACGTCTTAAAGAGAGCGACCTGGTCGTGACTCAACCTAGTAACAACTTCGGTAGATAGTCCCTTTCAAAATAGAATTTGGAAATCCAAATACAACAACTTGGAAATCCAAAAACAACAATATTCAAAATGCAACGTCAAAACGTGGACCTTCCAATCTTTGATCAGATAGTTCAAATTAGTAATGACGTGATTGCTTAAATCTAGACAATCCATTTCTCTGATCGACAGCTTGGCTTGATTTCTTTGTGCATGATGATTGTCTATCTGGCTTAAGAAAGTCTCTTAAATTGTTAACCCATGCTATAGGACTAATAGTTAAGCCAAAAATTGATGCAGGGTTTGACTTATTACTTCGAGGCCCCAAAATACTTTAGAAACCTGTTTTATGAATTCTCTGATCACATCACATTTTACATGATAGAGGATATTTTGAACATCAGCAGCAATAATGAAGGAATGTATTGATTATTAATAATTTGATTGAATTTGATTCCATATCTTCAATTTGACTGTGACCAATTGAAGAGGTTCATGCACCATGCATGATACACGGATGCCAATCTGCCAATTTCACCAAGACCAAGAGTTTGTCTTATTATTAGATTTGATTGGATGCTAACCCACTCGTGGGCATATATCATTATCATATACTAGTACAATTTATTGGTCTTGCCAGTTAACACCAATGTTTAAAATTAATCTCTCCATATATTCTCCAAGATCCTATTCAATGTCCCGAAACTTGAAGCAGTACTTTCAAAAATGTATGTAGATTTGGTAGTTACAATAACATCTATAGTTTAGGATTTTGATGTAACGCTTTACCTTAACAATCACTAGGGTGAGGAAGTATTACACATAGTCTTTAGTAGATCTATACTTTTTTCTTTTTTTTATTTTAAAAAATTTGGTTACATTTAAATAGAAACTCTGAGCCTTTTAAGTCTTTGCGACTGGGAAACTAGCATGATTGACATTGATTTAATAAAAACAAGAAAAAACGCATATAAGTTGAGTTTTGAGGAACTAATATTTGTTTTTTATGTTTTCCCGTTTGTATCAATTGGATCACAGACTTAACTTTGAGAACAAGTAATATTATGAATTTTTACTTATGGAATTTGGAGGACGACACCACAAATTTTAAATATTGATCTATCGTAGACTATATGACATACTTGTGTATTCTAGATGTCACCTTACTTAACAATATAAAATCTCACCTACTGCTCATATATCTGCAAAACGATATCATAAATCATTATAGTTCTAGATAAATTTGTACTTTTGTGGGTGTAGATGTAGTCTTGGAGAATGAAGACTACAAATAAGAAGAGTTTTTGCTCTTTCTTTCTTTCTTAATATAGTAATTGAGTCACTAGGAATCTCTGTTTGCTGAAATTGATTTTGAATATAATCCGACTCTTTCAACTTTTGGGTTTTGGCACACCAAACAAGTGAATATATTAAAAAAAAATTAGAATATTAATAATTTTTTGTTAGGATTTTCATTGTTAGTGTATTATTGTTGGATTATGAAGGGAGTTCGAGCATCATATTGAACTAAGAGTAATACACAAACGGATTGGACATCACATTTTGTATCTAAAATCTTGATGTTAAGTATATAACTTATTTCACTTATATGTTGTTCAAATGTTCATTTTTCTGTCTAATTTAAAACTTTTAATTCACACCAGACACACCAGCATGTGTGTATATATATATATGTTTTGTACCAGCCATAAGGTCAATCAAACAGCGACACATAGATCAGACGTCCACCACTCTAAGGGGCGTCACCTGAGGGTATATGTAACACCCATACTAACTTTAACTAGTATATTAGCATGTGCGTTAAACTGATACTGGATACATTTAAAAATTTCAATAATAATAATAATACATCACAAATGAATGAATACAAGTTTACTCGTCTGTACAAATATCCAATACTATTACAATACTTATACTATATCCATTACGTTCTTGAGCTGGTACACAACGAGCAACTGTACTCCATCCAGCATCTCTGTGAAGATCTCCATCACGAACCTCTGACTTACCTGTAAACCTGCACCAGAAGGAATGGGATGAGACATAATGTCTCAGTGAGCTCCAGCCCAACCGACTGTTGGCAACCACAGGGAACCTAGGGTCGCCATGCCTACCTTGGCAATCTTGGGGATATCCTATGATCGCCAAGTCTTTATCTGCCTTTGACTGTAAGTCTTCCTGTATCTATAGCTTAGAACTGCCTATAACCATTGCCATAAACGGCATATGACTATAACTATAATTGCCTATATCCATAAGTGTGATCTGTCTGTATCTATGACTTAGTGATCGAGGGGAAACCTAGGACCACCTTCTGATAATTGTCTATAACTATAACTGTGAATTTCCTGTGACTATAACTGTAACTGTGACTTTGACTATAACTATGAAACATAAAACATATAAACAGTTCTATAGCAGTTTTATGTTAGCTGTTAGCGTTGAACAAACAATTAATCTGAGTTCATTTTACGGAGTGCATCCGGGTGGAGTAACCCCGAAGTACATCTCCCTATAAACCGGTGAAATTCCTATCATATCAGGCTAACACCGGACTCCCTATGAAACGTGTGGACAACCCTCTCGGAGAAGTCCCATCCGGCGAATCCCGGAGTCTGCTGAACACGCCCTATGACTGTGAAACGTGCAAGCACGCCAATATCTTTGATCTTTAATTCTTTAACTTTAACATATGAACATATAATCTGTTACTGTAATAGTATAACAATTCTATAACGTATAACCTATAACCTATGATTCTTGGCTTATCGTTCTCATAAGCCACCTATAATCGTCGGAAAACCAACACTATGATCTTATCTGTAACTTTGATTGCCGAAGCATTCCTATTATCCTCGTATTCTAAAATGAATACATCTATAATCATGTTTACCTAAAATAGGTTCCAACTTGACTATTATATCATTCTTGGATTCGTGTAGACTGAATCGAGTCCGTAACATCGCCAGGTAAGGGTTAAACCCTAAACTAGATCCTTAACATTTCTATGATAGCTTGTGGGTTAAGGTAACCCTCTCTTAATATTGTGTTTATCCTCATCTATAAACTCATCTATACAATCTCAAGGATAGGTCTTTAAATGCTCATCAGCAATGCTTAACCATTACATGTTGTTCCTTGAGTCCGAAGCAGTATTAGATAGCCAAAACGGTGCGAGTAAAGATGAAAAACAACATGGTCCTGTCCACCTCAAAATCGTAACACGATTTGGCAATCGTGTCACGATTTCATGCACAGAAATCGTGTTGGTTCCTGCCTGTAAAATCGTGACACGGTTGTAGAATTGTGACACGATTTTACCTGCAGTTGGACAGCATAGGGCAAGTTAAAAATATGTTTTCCACCATTTTTGGTCTATCCAATCATGCCCAAACATCATACAACTTAAAGGGATACTTTCTAATGCTTGCCAACATAATACAACATGTAATGATCATGAATTACTAGCAATTTAGAATTAGGGCTCAAAAGTTCATAACTTTGATCATAATACTATAAACTCAAGAAACTCAACAAAGTGGGTTCTAAAACCCCTAGGGAGCTCACCTTATACTGGATTGGTGCTGGTTTAGCTTGCTTTCCAAACTTCCTCAAAACCCTAGCTCTTAATTCTTTCCTTTCTTCTTGTTTTCTTTAATTTTTCTCTTGCTCCAATCTTCCCAAAAGCCATGCTTGCTTGGAACCAAGGTTTAGGGAGGAGTTTAATGCTTTGAGGGGTGATGATTTGATGATGATGAAGATGAAGGGGGAGGGCGAAAATGAGAGGAAGAGAGGGAAGAAAATCTGTTTTTCTTTTAATGAGAAATTGAGTGATAAATATGAATTTCATTCATATTTATCCAAATAACCATTTTCCTTTAATTTACATCTTTGCCATTCCCTCATATTACCATTTTGCCACTCTTTCATATAATTCCTATAACACTGTTAATTGCCTTGTTTAAGCGGGATATTACACTCTACCCCCCTTAAAGAAATTTCGTCCTCGAAATTTAGAAAATCCTTCTGAGATCCTGAAAGGTAAATCCTTCCTACCTCTTTCTCTACTATGAAAATTGCCAATTCTATTAGCTTATTTGAATTTCATGGCAACTCCAGGGTCAAACATGTAGATTAGTTACGCACTCCTATTAAACCATACTGGTTAAAACTTGTTCTTTAGCCATGATTTCCGTTTCTACAAACCAAAACATATGACAATCTCTCTCCTGCTGAAAGATCTGATGCATGTTACATAACTATTATCTGTTAAGACGTATGGTTATCTGAACCAACATATCCATATTAACCTGAAGACGTCGAGTCATTCTGTTTTTCCCCAATTATTTCAACTTTCCGAGAAATCTATTACATTACTTTTAGTTCCAAGAACTTTTGTCTTTAACTTTCGCCTCGCAAGACGACCTTTTACTGTTACACTCGTATCATTCTTCTTATAAATTTATTCTTACACTGGAAGGTATCTGATATTGAATATTCTCAAACGGAATTGAAATCTATTACAACTACCTCCACGATTCAAATTCAAAGTGGTGGCTGAACTTATGGTTTACGTTCCTTTCTTTCTGTTGTCCTGGTGTAGCTATTATCACAACCATAAGCATTGCTCACATTCCCACTGCGGGAATCCTTAAAGCTCGAGAAATCTTATGAGCCACTCGTGCTGCGATTTAATTAATCCAGGATAACGCGTAACTAGGTCTTAGGAGCTTCATCCCTTCTAATACTCTGACAATCTTATATCATTCAAGATATCCTTTACTCATGGAATTAATACTTTCTTTACTAATAATTTCAAACTTATAAAAGTCTAGTACAAATGACGTGTAGCATAAGCCGTCTCACATATCATCATATAATACAGTCCATAGCACATAGCTTCCATGCATGATCGGGCACGTGTACACTACTATCGGATACACAGTACGCCGCATCATTATTGTCCAACTAATGGGACCTCATACTTAATCAAAATATACCCGAGACGATGCCACGCCAACTAAGGTCACTCTTCTTAGCTCTTAACTCATACTTGTATTCTTTGAATATTCACAATCCCATAACGTAAATTATGGTTACATTCCGTTGGCGTTAAAACTTATTTTGTCTAAACACATTCTCCGTTTTCGAAAAGAAAACTCTATTCTGTTCGCTATTCAAAATAGCACTCTTAAACTCTGAATCTTTTAATTCATGTCTTGAATTCACGTAGCCTTTTACTATAAACTATGAGTACTCTTCTGATCTGTGTAAAACATTTCCTTCCTTTAACTGTTAACATTAAGTTCAAGAATTTCTGAACTCCTCTACTGAGATTCGTTCAATATCAGCAAACCTGTTCTACTTAGGACTTTCCTGTTAAAACATTACCGATTGCGTACCACGGTTACCGATATATGTCACACGACTATGAATATGTTACACTACTGTCTAAGTAGTATAAACTCTGCCTGATCAGTATACATAATACTAATCATAACCTGTTACATGCTTGTTACATGCGACATGCTAGCATAACGCGGATACGATGTGGAATAACTACATGCCACGGCATAATTCCTCTTTGGTTAAACTTACTATTCAAGTTAACTTTAAGTTACTGAGCTAAACAGCTAGATCACCGTATGAAATGTGGTCTCCTTCGCTATGTACTTATTTTTCTATAAACACATCCTTTTAAGTTATCAAACTGCTTCGATTCTCTTATCTCATGAGTTTCGAGATCTGAAACATCCCTCGACTTATCTATTAAAATTTCCTGTTAGAACTGATGATAAGTTCAAGTCATCACTACTTACACATATTCTGTAACTTGAGAATTAATCTCTGAATGCCTTTCCTGTAATTCCTCTGACAAGGACTTCACAAACATCCTTTTCTCTAAACTTCAGCTTTGATTTGTCTGTTAACTCATAATTGGATTACTTCTCCGCTGCGCAACTCTGATTTAAACAATTGACCTTGGGATAGAAGTAATACACCACTATTACCATATAAAATCTCTTTGGCCAATCTTTTGACTTTATAACTTTGTAATTACCACCCATGACCATCTTATCTTATAATTTTCTCTTGTGGTTTAATCCACCTGTTCAACTTACTGACTGATCGACACTTGACTTTGTGTTTCCCTTCGGACATACACAATGTTCTTACTTTCACGAAATAAGTCGAAACCTGTAAACAGTCTTTAACAATAAATACGAGCCCAACGATGCTCCTGTTAAAACAACTTAAGTTCATACACTATTTACTTGTGGTAACTTCTAGAAACATTCTATGACTTTCGGAAATTCTCGTCTTTCATATACTTAATCGATTAATGAATCGAGTCTCATCCTATAATTATCCGTAAGGATTTCACGTCCACAAACTTTTTCCAAGACACTTAGGTCCATAAAACTCTAACATAACTCTTGGTTACTCCTCGGGTTTCTCCGGAAATAATCCGTCTGGATAAAACTCAACTTTTACCGGTTCTCCTGTAAATTCAAACACATGATACACCTCTTCGAGTACCCGACTAATAAATCTGTAAGCTTCAATACTTAACATTTTCCATTGGATCCTTCCTATAACTTATTACTGTATTCATAATTCCATTCTAATCTTGTTATCTGAACAATAGTCCATATGTCTTCTCGACCGTTGCCCTCTTCACGGTTTCGAACAATCCAAGGTATGTATTTTCTACCAACTTAACACATACCAACATAATGTGATCTTTGTCGGCTTACCCGAAAACGTGTGTAAGGAGCCCATCGAAAGAGAATATAGAACTCCTTAACTTCAACCATAACTTTAACTGTAACTTGTACGTTAGTGACGATCTTCCTGCTTAATCCATAAATGAGTCTCTTACCTGTCGGATGTTAAGATCTCGTCCGTTCCAAGTGCGCAAGTCTTTCCATCCTTACACCCTATAACCTTACTGGAAGTCCAGAGCTTCCAATAATTAACTTTCATTCCTTAGTCCAAGTCGCTGGGTTTGGTATCACAATCCTTTGCATCCGCAGCCGGAATTAAAACTCTAATTGTACAATTCATTTTAACTTTCCCAAATTACGGTTCCCGTTAGGATTCCAAATCATTCATCAGAGTATTCTATAATTCTTTACTCTACACATCTCCTCGGAGAAGGCATCGCTCAAGGATGCGTCCAACTAGTTAAGGTACTTGACCTTACTCTTAAATACCTCTTGTATTCCTGAAACTTTGCCATTAACAAGCTCAATTACTTCACTGATAGAGAACCATCCTTTGACATTGAACACTTTGTCAATTTCGTCTTAGAATCTGACGTCTTAACCTTTACCCTTCGTACACTTCTTTCCTCCTTGGTCACATTCAGCTCTCGGATATTTGTCCTAACTGTCATATACTAGACTGAGTTGATCAGGCTCAACTAGACGTGACCTTCAGAACAACATCCGGAACCCAATGATTCCACTACTTTTATTGAATCTTAAATGACCCATGGCACGGTCTGAATCGACCTGCTCTGATACCAATTGTAACACCCATACTAACTTTAACTAGTATATTAGCATGTGCGTTAAACTGATACTGGATACATTTAAAAATTTCAATAATAATAATAATACATCACAAATGAATGAATACAAGTTTACTCGTCTGTACAAATATCCAATACTATTACAATACTTATACTATATCCATTACGTTCTTGAGCTGGTACACAACGAGCAACTGTACTCCATCCAGCATCTCTGTGAACCTCTGACTTACCTGTAAACCTGCACCAGAAGGAATGGGATGAGACATAATGTCTCAGTGAGCTCCAGCCCAACCGACTGTTGGCAACCACAGGGAACCTAGGGTCGCCATGCCTACCTTGGCAATCTTGGGGATATCCTATCCAAGTCTTTATCTGCCTTTGACTGTAAGTCTTCCTGTATCTATAGCTTAGAACTGCCTATAACCATTGCCATAAACGGCCTATGACTATAACTATAATTGCCTATATCCATAACTGTGATCTGTCTGTATCTATGACTTAGTGATCGAGGGGAAACCTAGGACCACCTTCTGATAATTGTCTATAACTATAACTGTGAATTTCCTGTGACTATAACTGTAACTGTGACTTTGACTATAACTATGAAACATAAAACATATAAACAGTTCTATAGCAGTTTTATGTTAGCTGTTAGCGTTGAACAAACAATTAATCTGAGTTCATTTTACGGAGTGCATCCGGGTGGAGTAACCCCGAAGTACATCTCCCTATAAACCGGTGAAATTCCTATCATATCAGGCTAACACCGGACTCCCTATGAAACGTGTGGACAACCCTCTCGGAGAAGTCCCATCCGGCGAATCCCAGAGTCTGCTGAACACGCCCTATGACTGTGAAACGTGCAAGCACGCCAATATCTTTGATCTTTAATTCTTTAACTTTAACATATGAACATATAATCTGTTACTGTAATCGTATAACAATTCTATAACGTATAACCTATAACCTATGATTCTTGGCTTATCGTTCTCATAAGCCACCTATAATCGTCGGAAAACCAACACTATGATCTTATCTGTAACTTTGATTGCCGAAGCATTCCTATTATCCTCGTATTCTAAAATGAATACATCTATAATCATGTTTACCTAAAATAGGTTCCAACTTGACTATTATATCATTCTTGGATTCGTGTAGACTGAATCGAGTCCGTAACATCGCCAGGTAAGGGTTAAACCCTAAACTAGATCCTTAACATTTCTATGATAGCTTGTGGGTTAAGGTAACCCTCTCTTAATATTGTGTTTATCCTCATCTATAAACTCATCTATACAATCTCAAGGATAGGTCTTTAAATGCTCATCAGCAATGCTTAACCATTACATGTTGTTCCTTGAGTCCGAAGCAGTATTAGATAGCCAAAACGGTGCGAGTAAAGATGAAAAACAACATGGTCCTGTCCACCTCAAAATCTCGACACGATTTGGCAATCGTGTCACGATTTCATGCCCAGAAATCGTGTTGGTTCCTGCCTGTAAAATCGTGACACGGTTGTAGAATCGTGACATGATTTTACCTGCAGTTGGACAGCATAGGGCAAGTTAAAAACATGTTTTCCACCATTTTTGGTCTTTCCAATCATGCCCAAACATCATACAACTTAAAGGGATAATTTCTAATGCTTGCCAACAGAATACAACATGTAATGATCATGGATTACTAGCAATTTAGAATTAGGGCTCAAAAGTTCATAACTTTGATCATAATACTATAAACTCAAGAAACTCAACAAAGTGGGTTCTAAAACCCCTAGGGAGCTCACCTTATACTGGATTGATGCTGGTTTAGCTTGCTTTCCAACTTCCTCAAAACCCTAGCTCTTAATTCTTTCCTTTCTTCTTGTTTTCTTTAATTTTTCTCTTGCTCCAATCTTCCCAAAAGCCATGCTTGCTTGGAACCAAGGTTTAGGGAGGAGTTTAATGCTTTGAGGGGTGATGATTTGATGATGATGAAGATGAAGGGGGAGGGCGAAAATGAGAGGAAGAGAGGGAAGAAAATCTGTTTTTCTTTTAATGAGAAATTGAGTGATAAATATGAATTTCATTCATATTTATCCAAATAACCATTTTCCTTTAATTTACATCTTTGCCATTCCCTCATATTACCATTTTGCCACTCTTTCATATAATTCCTATAACACTGTTAATTGCCTCGTTTAAGCGGGATATTACAGTATACGCCAACACCAGTGCACGTCACCGCGCCATAGCGCCCCCTCGTGCATCAGATACTGTACATGTGTCTCATAACCGCCTCCTAATCATGCACCTCATATTACGGAATCAATTATTCTCACACACGCCTATATAAGGGTGAGTTAGTTTCACCCCCATGATACCATTCACTTTACCCACACTTTTCACGCACTCTTTCTCACTTCCAACACTGACTTGATCATCGGAGTGCTAACTTGCCTGCAGACACCTTTCGTTCCACCGCGAAGACTCGTCGTCACCGTACCGGAGCACCTTCCGCCACCGTTGCCTCCATCAGTTCCTCACCGGACATATCAATATTCAGGTTTGAATTTCATAATATCTTACTCTTGCTCCTTTCATAAATGTTATTATTCTTGTCTATTTTTTGTTTGGTGAAAAAATATGGTAAGTATTATGTCTCTTTCAACATATTCGTGGATGATATAAACTCGTCTCCATGGTATACCACATTGTTTGGACGTTAGTGCAAGATACATATACCAACAAGATCCTAGTAAAGTACGTTAACCACACAAACGAAAAGTGAGCTCCAAAAAATCTAATAGGATAGGATTGGTTCATGGTCTCATATGAAGGGTCCATTCTATTAATGATCTTCAACTTTACTAAATTATTTCAAGATTTCGACTTTGCCGTGAATCAAGCCTTGCTTCACATGCCAACTGGCATTTTAGTTTTTACCAATCTCACTCAAATAATGTGTATAGGATAAACTTCTTAATCAACTAGTTTGCATGGTTATGAATTAGAGCACTACCTTTACATAAAAGTAAGATGAGTATGTTTTGATATGCTAGAGGTGAAAGATCAAATGATCATATACATAAATAATAAAAAAAAAGTTGTAGTTAAGTCTAATTTTGATAATTAGAGAAGAGTAAATCTAACTGACTAGGTCACATAATCATAGATGGATGATCAAAATCAAAAGTTATTTAGTCGTTGTATCTGACTAAACAATGTCACATGGCATTATGTTTCGGTTTGAACTAATTTATTGTTAGATTCAATAGTTAAGAGTTACTCATTTTAATCATGGATAAAAAATACTCTCTCTCACTTGATACGTATTCACATAGTCACTTGCTAATGAGGTGGGACAAAAAAGAAAAGGATAGAATCGATCATGTTTAAAGTTGATTTAAAAAAAAAAAACATGAGTCGATGAAATGAGATTATTTGGATATGATGCTAGCAAAAATTATTTGGATCATGTTTAATTTTTTTTTTTACAGGGTGGAGTTGATCGAGTTCTTATTACTACTATTAACTGTTAATTTTTATAATTTACTCTACAAAATCCTATAAGAATGGAGCGTTAATTAAGAAACAGATGGAGTAATTCACACGGTTAATTAAGTTAAATATTGGTCAAGTTTATGGAACCAAGTATCTGCACCTGATCAATCTTTTACTGCTTAAAGATGACAGTTTATCGAGATGTTAACAAGACTAGTATATAGTAAAAAGAACATGCACTTAATTGACTCGTAATAATAACAAAACTTAGAGTCTTTCGAGATTAAAAGAACATTATCAGTATGTAGCTTAATTAGAGGTACCACGGTAGTCTAATTTGATTTGGAGGATCTTATAATATTCCTAATCATTTGTTTAGACTTTATGAAAGATCATAAAAATAGAAAGTGAGGTTGATTAAATAATGTGCTTCCACCTTGGATTTAATGTAATGACAGACTAAGCTCACGTTGTTCAATAATGAATTGCGGTCTTAAATCAATTAAATTTTGTCTTTGTTTCTGTTAGATTTAATTAAGTCTAAAAAAATGGTAAACCTCGTGCGTTCATGTAACCACCACTATTGTTTATGAGAAACGTTTGATTGAGGTTTTCAGCTTTTTGTGGTCGGTGCCTGAAACCTCAGTGCCACGAAGCTTCGTCCTATATATTGTGTGTGCACATATTCTTACACTAACTGCCAAAAATTGAAGTTAGTTTATACAGTTGACTGGTTTGACCAATGTAAATGTTCCATGGCATGGAGTATTCTTCCGAATTCATAAGACCAAATAAATAGTATTTTAGCTCACACATATAAAGAGATTATTATCAAAATATTCAATCATTTTTTTTATCAATTTCCTTTTTATTATTAAAAAATATTTTTTATGTGTGTATCCAAACACTATTTATTTGATTTTCTGACCATATTAGCATTCCTCTTTGCCATGTTACCAACACACCAAATATTTGATCTAATAGTAAACGACGGATTGTGTGTCCGAAAATCACATATTTCAGCCATGTTCTTGTTCTTAAGTGAGGTAAATAAGGATAATTTCATAAACATTTTTTCAATATGAAAATATTTTCTACTTTGAGCTGAAGTGTCATACGTACCTTTACCCTAAATTTATTTTAGCAAAAAAAAAAAAAAAGTTTGCAAAGTTACTTTTGGCTTAACAGAAGATTATTTTTTGTTTGTTTTTTTACCTACTAGATTTAAACTTGGTTGAGATTACTTCCACAAATAGTTATAAAATTTTAAAACTAATGTATAATAAAAAAAAATATAAGTAAATATCACATGTTAGATTAAGTAGGTACGAATTTTGAATTTATAAATTTTGTCAAATATATATTATTTATAATGAGTTAGGAAAGCGGAGTAACTTTACTTAGAGTTACTCATAGATTAATTTAATGGATCATACTAACATGTGTTTTTAGACACATGCTAAAGATTCTACAAATAACAAATATTTATTTAAAAAGTTTTATTTTCTATTTTTTGAGAAATAAATTAACATAATTTTTAATAAATAATTTCTTCTTTTGATATGTTAACACGTGTCAACACATTTTAACATTTTCCTAACTTAATCCTTCATCGCTATATATGTTAATTGCCAATGACACTATATATATATATATATATATATATATATATATATATATATATATATATTTGGGTGTGTGTAAGTTGCTACGGTTATCCTTCAAAAAAAAAAAAAATTTCTTCGGTTTTGACCATGGCTAAATAGCCCTTTTCTGGTAGTGACGATATATGCAATAATAATTTGTACTGATTTTCCTTCATCTTCTTCTACATTTTTAACTTGAAACATGATGTTTATTTTTCTTCATAATCCAGCATATTTAATTCTTTTTTAGAGCAATATATTTAATTCTTCTTGACAGGTCGTTTTGTTATACGTTTCTCGAGTTTAAATTTTAATGAACGAACTATTAAAAAATGATTTAAAAAAGAACAAAAAGAGACAGCTCTACATGATAGCAAGATAAATAATATATATAGCTACATAATGGAAAAGGCCAGCCTTATCTGTTCAATGTAAGTTGATTTTTCAGTACAACTACAAACATAATTAGCAGCAATATAGTATAAGAAAGAAAATTACAATATTTGATATGTTGATGTGCAAATTCAAACTCACACAATATTTGTTAGAAAAGAAAAAGAAATGATGGAAAAAAAAAGAGAGGAAGTGATGGAGACTAGAGAGATCTGATCACCGAATTGGTATATTTGAAGAGCTGTCTAATTTTCACACGCTTTCAGAAATAAAATGCTGATCCATCAATTTAAGTATAATTTGATACTAGTGATATTTAGTGTTTGTTTTATATATATATGGACCTTATTAGTTTCATCAATTATGAGTTGTACATTTCATCACCTAAATTATTTTATGTAAAAGGGAAAATAAATTAAATTCTGTCGTATGTTTTTTTTTGAAGTGATAGAAATATCACATCATAATAGTCCCCATTCCCTCAAATTATATACATGAAACAGGAAAGGTGGCATGGGACATAGGAAATGAGCTGATGAATGGTAGCCAGGTCTACTTTTTATTTTTA
The DNA here is from genome assembly GCA_018208015.1 of Medicago ruthenica. Classification (NCBI taxonomy): domain Eukaryota; kingdom Viridiplantae; phylum Streptophyta; class Magnoliopsida; order Fabales; family Fabaceae; genus Medicago; species Medicago ruthenica. The sequence continues at coordinate 55,940,618 of CM031373.1, forward strand.
TTTTTTTATATGAAGCCAAGTCCACAATTTATTCTGAAAACTTATCGAAAGATACATTTAATTAGATCGGTTTTTTCTTTTTTTACATCAGAAGATATCTTCTTATCAACTTATTTTAGAGGTTGAACAATTCTAAGAGCGAATAGAGCAACCGTCATAAGCAATTAAGCATAAGTGAAACTCAAGCCTAGTTACAACATATTAGTATAGATGAGAATAAGAAAGAAAAAAAAGGTATGTTCAATGTTAAAAGAAAATATTCAGAAGAAGCCATGAGCATGAAAAAAAATTAATTGCAAAATCCTTTCGGATGAGAGTTATTAGAGCATGATGTAAATTAATCACGTAGTTTCATACACTTTCAACAAGACATGTATCCATAAGTGTTGAGCCTTGAGACATGGATTGGCCTCAAGAGGCTCCGAACAATAGTTAGCTTGGAGAAGTTTAGAGAATACTCAAAGCCTAAAGAGGTTGAATGAAGAATACTACTAGTAAATAATACTAATAGACAGAGTAAGTAATACTAATTTTTCACGGATTAAGTCCTCCAAGTGAAGATGACAAAATCCTCCTAGTAAATAATACTAATATAAAAATACTCGTGTGTTCTTTTTTATCCATTCTCACATTCTTTAGTTAACGTTTTTCTTCATGTATTTTCGACACAAATATTTTATAAAAAGTTTTCAGTAAAATAAAGAAAAACTCTTTGATAAAGAACTTATCATAAAACAAAAATCGATTTTTAAGATTTAATTGAAAAAAATCGATTTCCTAGGGATTAAATCCAATAGTGGATTTCCTTCCTGGATTGGTATCCCCCAGAGTAGGAGGTGTTTACTCCGAACTGGGTTAACAAACCTCTGTGCCTTTTACTTTTCTGCACTTTATTTTGCTGCACTTGCATTGTGTTTTGTTGTGCTCTATTTTTGCAATTTACTGTGCCCTGCGTATTGTTCAGAACCTGTTGGTTCAGAACCTGGTTACTCTGTCTCATTGCCTTGCCAGAATTTCAATTGGTATCAGAGCAGGCACCCTGCCTGTGTTTTGGGTGAGATCCAGAGGACTTTATATCTAGCAAGCATGGATAGAGAAGGAGGCTATGTCAATAGACCACCCCTACTAGATGGCACAAACTATGAGTATTGGAAGTCTAGGATGTGTGCTTTTCTAAAGTCTATTGACAGCAGGACTTGGAAAGCTGTGATTAAGGGCTGGGATCATCCAGTAGTTTTGGACAAAGATGGTAACAAGACTGAGGTTTTGAAGCCTGAAGAGGAATGGACCAAAGCTGAAGATGATCTGTCACTGGGAAATTCAAAAGCTTTGAATGCAATTTTTAATGGTGTGGATCAGAACATGTTCAGACTCATCAAACAATGTACTGTGGCCAAGGATGCTTGGGAAATTTTTAATGATGTAAATTAATCACGTAGTTTCATACACTTTCAACAAGACATGTATCCATAAGTGTTGAGACTTGAGACATGGATTGGCCTCAAGAGGCTCCGAACAAAAGTTAGCTTGGAGAAGTTTATAGAATACTCAAAGCCTAAAGAGGTTGAATGAAGAATACTACTTGTATTCCGGAGAGACAGAGTAAATAATACTATTTTTTCACAGATTAAGTCCTCCAAGTGAAGATGACAAAATCCTCCTAGTAAATAATACTAATATAAAAATACTCGTGTGTTCTTTTTTATCCATTCTCACAGTCTTCAGCTAACGTGTTCTCCATGTATTTTCTTCACAAATATTTTATAAAAAGTTTTCAGTAAAATAAAGAAAAACTCTTTGATAAAGAACTTATCATAAAACAAAAATCGATTTTAAAGATTTAATTGAAAAAAAATCGATTTTCCTGTCAAAGAAATCAATTTCATCAAGTTGCACTAGACAATGCTATTTTCACCCAACGAAATCAATTTTCTTGTTACAAAAAACGATTTCTATCAATGAGAATTGGAAAATAGAGCTTTTTCAACTTATTGCGGAATAAACAAGTATCTTGACTTTCTGATCAGCACATAATCAAGGAGAATGATGTGATATTAATTTTGTGATACACTATTAATTTTTGAGATCATTCCAGCCATTACTATTAACCTTGTATTATTTCCTTTGATAGCTCCAGTAGTCAACACTTATAATTAGGCTAATTATTGCACCAGTTATAATGTCTCAGGTGCTATAAATGTACTAGTATATCATTCTTTTGTATATCAGTAAAAAATAACAGCCTGTTTTATCATGGTATCAGAGCGGGACAGTTCTGAGGAATCAGAGCATTACAGTTCCGAGGAAGAAATTTCGGAGAAGAAAAATCATGCCTCCGATAAAAGTAAAAAATCACATGCCATTGATTCAAGTTCACCATACTATCTTGGTTCCTCAGATAATCCAGGAACTCCATTGGTGGCGGCTGTTCTAAATGGAGAAAACTACAGAACGTGGTCACGATCGATGAAAACGGCGCTTCGAGCAACATTGAAGCTCGGTTTCATTGATGGAACAATCACGAAACCAGGGAAGAAAACAGCCAATTATGTCAATTGGGAGAGAGCGGATTCAATGGTAACAACATGGATCATCAATGCCACTGATCCAATACTGCATAGCAGCATTTCACACGCATCAACCGCGAGGGACATCTGGCTCGATCTAGAAGAGCATTTTGCTCAAACCAACGCACCAAGGATCCATCAATTATGGCGCAATCTCTGTCTTATGCAGAAGGATGATGAGTTGAGTGTAACTGAATTTTACACTCAATTCAAGAGTTTGCTTGATGAGTTGAGTGAATTGCAGCCTCTGCCCGAATGCACTTGTGGAGCATCAAAGGAATTGATGCGAAGGGAAGAAGAACAGCGTCTCCATCTTTTCCTTGGAAGTCTGGATAATGAAAAATACGGACATGTCAAAACCTCCATTCTGAATGTGGAACCATTACCTTCACTCAGATGCGCTTTCAATCACGTCTTGAGAGAAGAAGCACGCTTCACTGTGGAGAAGGAGAAAGGGAATAATAAGATGGATCCAGGTACAACCTTCCACTCACATTCAGGAAATAGGTAGAAAAGAGATGGACCCAGGCCCAAGTGCGATCACTGTGGAAAGGTTGGACATCCTAAGTTTAAGTGTTTTGAGATAATCGGATATCCTTCCAACTGGGATACTCGCAGAACGAACCGATGGAACAACAAATCAGGAGGAAATTTTGCTGCACATACAACTCATGTTGATGAGGATCGAGGCAAAGATAATGGAAATGTGGTTAATAACGGTCACGCCCTGCACGGAATAAGAATGAAGAATGCGGGATCATCCCTCACTAGCATGGCTGGTAATAAAGAGATCCAACGGATCTTGGACAGCGGCGCATCCCATCACATGACTCCTTTTTCCTCAATATTAGAGGGAATACAGTCACTTAAGAAACCTTTCTATATCACAGTTCCCACGGGAAATACTGTGCTGGTAGAAAGAGTTGGAAATCTCAAACTTGATAGAAATATCAAGCTATCTAATGTGTTGATTGTGCCCGATTTTAGCTGCAATTTAATCTCTATACATAAGTTGACACGTGATTTAAATTGCATGATAACTTACCAATCTGATTCTTGTGTGATATAGGACCTAGCCACGAGGAGGACGATTGGATCGGGTAGCATGCATAATGGGGTTTATGTGTACAAAGGGATGATGCAAGGATCTGCTTTTACAACAAGTAAGAAAGATGATACCACTCTTTGGCACTACAGAATGGGGCACCCCTCAGCACAGTCTCTGCAGCGTCTTTCAAGTATTATCAATTGTAGTTTTAATTTCAATAACTTAGATTGCTGTGATATATGTCACAAGTCAAAGCAACATAGACTTCCTTTTCCTCATAGTATCAATAAAGCTGAGAGACCTTTTGATTTAATACATTGTGATTTATGGGGGAGATATAATACTCCTTCACATAATGGGTCTCATTATTTTCTTACTTTAGTGGATGATCATAGTCGCGGGACTTGGGTTTACTTGATGAAACACAAAACCCAAACTGTTGACATATTGATAAGTTTCTACAACATGATAGAGACACAATTTAATGTGAAAATTAAAAGAGTACGTAGTGATAATGGGACAGAATTCACCAATCTTGGTATTAAAAAATTTTTCAGCCAAAAAGGAATACTTCATGACACATCATGTGTCGCCACACCTCAACAAAATGCCCGTGTAGAACGGAAACACAGACACATTCTAAATATTACAAGGGCTCTAAGGTTTCAAGCAAATCTTCCCATTCGCTTTTGGGGAGAATGTGTACTTGCTGCAACTCATATTATAAACAGAACCCCTACTGTGGCAAATCAAGGTATCACGCCATATGAGGTAATTTTTGGAAAGTCACCAACTTATGATCACTTGAAAGTATTTGGCTGCCTTTGTTATGTCAGTACAGTTTCGAAACCGAGGGACAAATTCGATCCAAGAGCAGAAAGGTGTATCTTTGTAGGCTATCCACAAGGACAGAAAGGTTGGAAAGTCTACAATCCTAAGACACGGGAATTCTCTATTTCACGTGATGTGGTGTTTTATGAACATATCCTGCCGTATGTTGTTCACGAAAAAGATGTGACAACGGAATTACCAAGTGTAGTTTTTCAAAATGTCTCTGAACAACAAGAGGAGAACAACCATAATGAAGAAGTGAATTGTGAGAACCCAGAGAATCAGGGAAGGGACATAGATGCAGCTGAGTTTTACAATCAGAATGAGGGGGAAATCAATTCAATGGAGATTGAAATGCAAAATAAGGGGGAAACAGATCTTCCACCACGCACACGAAAACCACCCGCCTATCTCGGAGACTACTATTGTCATGCAGCGCACAAGAACCCCATGAGCATGGCCCCGACTCATTCACACTCCTCAGGTAAAGTCTATCCTATCACTAATTTCATCAATAATGATTGCTATTCTCGCAGGCATCAAGTATATCTTGCATCAATCCATAGCACTGAAGAACCGCAAAGCTATCAAAGAAGCCGTGAAGAAACCCGAATGGCAAAAGGCCATGGCAGTAGAACTCAAAGCTCTCGAGGAGAATGGAACTTGGGACCTAACATTACCACTAGAAGGAAAGAAAATAGTGGGATGCAGATGGGTCTACAAGATAAAGTACAAGGCCTCAGGAGAAATCGAAAAATATAAGGCTCGCCTTGTAGCGAAAGGGTACACACAGGTAGAAGGAGAGAACTTTAATGAGACTTTTGTACCTGTGGCTAAGATGACTACAGTTTGTTGTCTTCTTACTGTTGCGGTAGCGAAAGGATGGGAATTACACCAAATGGATGTTAGCAATGCTTTTCTACATGGAGATCTAGAGGATGAAGTTTATATGCAGGCACCGAATGGTTATAATACTCCTCAAGAATGGATGGTTTGCCGGTTGAGAAAGTCTTTGTACGGGTTGAAGCAGGCCTCGCGAAATTGGTATTCAAAACTCTCCCATGCACTCATAGAATATGGTTTTCAAGAATCACATGCAGACCATAGTCTTTTTACTTATTCAAGAGAGAACATATTTATGGCAGTTTTAATTTATGTTGATGACCTTGTGATTGCGGGTAATAACACTGACACATGCACCAACTTCAAACAATACTTGAAACAATGTTTTCATATGAAAGACCTTGGGTCTCTTAAATATTTTCTAGGTCTAGAACTCGCACGAGGAGCAAATGGGTTGTTTATGTGTCAGCGAAAATACACGCTAGACATTTTGAACGAATGTGAGATGCTTAATTGCAAACCCTCTACTTTCCCAATGGAGCAGAATCAAAAGTTAGTTCTAGACAAAGGACTGACTTGTTCAGATCCTTCTCGCTACCGAAGACTCATTGGTCGTTTAATTTACTTGACAATAACACGTCCAGAGATTACTTATTCAGTCCACATATTAAGCCAGTTCATGCAGTCCCCACAACAAACTCATTGGGATGCAGCCATGCGAGTGCTACGATATCTCAAATCTTCACCAGGGCAAGGTATCATCTTGCCAAAAGAAAACGATCTTCAATTGGTGGCCTATTGTGATTCAGATTGGGCATCATGTCCACTAACTCGAAGATCAACATCAGGATATCTAATGAAGTTAGGATCAGCTCCTGTATCATGGAAAACTAAAAAACAGTCCACAGTTTCAAAGTCATCAAGTGAAGCAGAATATAGAGCCATGGGGCAAGCTGTCAGTGAAGTCATTTGGTTAAGAAGCCTATTATCCAGTTTACAAGTTCACTACGATTCACCGACTGTATTACTCTGTGACAATCAAGCTGCCATACATCTTGCAGCTAATCCAGTGTATCATGAACGTACAAAGCACATTGAAGTGGATTGCCATTTCATTCGCGCACATTTGCAGGAAGGCACAATTTCTACCAGTTATGTTCCCACCAAAAAACAGCAGGCATATATTTTCACCAAGGCACTGGGTGCAAAACAATTTCAAGAGTTGACATTCAAGTTGGGTGTTCATAATCCTCACACTCCAACTTGAGGGGGAGTATTGTAGAATAAGCAAGTATCTTGACTTTCTGATCAGCACATAATCAAGGAGAATGATGTGATATTAATTTTGTGATACACTATTAATTTTTGAGATCATTCCAGCCATTACTATTAACCTTGTATTATTTCCTTTGATAGCTCCAGTAGTCAACACTTATAATTAGGCTAATTATTGCACCAGTTATAATGTCTCAGGTGCTATAAATGTAATAGTATATCATTCTTTTGTATATCAGTGAAAAATAACAGCCTGTTTTATCACAACTTTTTGCAAAATTTAAATCTAAATTCAAATTTGAAACTATATCTTGTAGTAAATAGGGAACCCTACCATTAAAATAACTCGGATTTATATTCGTATATCTGAATGAGTAGTAAAAAAATCATAATTCTCAAATTCTCAAAAACCACAATATGTCAATTCTCAACTGTTTCCAATTTCGTTCCCTACAGTAAATTGCCCAACTCAACGAGTATCAGAGTGTTTTTGGATGGGAGAATGTTTTGAGTTAATGTAATGTTTTGAGGGAATTCAAATACTTTTAGATGAATTTCATTGTTTGGATAATAATATGGAGAATTTTCAAAATGATGGAAATTTATGAAGTATTTTGTTCAAGTTAAATTTAGATAATTTCAAATGACACCTAAAAGCTAAGAATTTCAAATTTCTTCATTCTGATTTTCAAATTTTGCATTTCTTAAAAATTTTGCATTTTGGAAATTACAAATTTACCCCTCAACTTATTCAAAATAATAAATTGACCCCTCAAATTTTTTGAAATTTACAAATTGACCCATAATTTCAATTTTCAAATTTGGCCAAAAAAAAATTTATAAAAGTTGCAAAAAATGATGACAATGAAATTTTTGATTACTCCATCCATACAAGAATATTTAGAAATGAAGTCAATTTAATTGAATAATTTAAATTGCCTATAATTCTAAATTCTTCAAAATTTCTTAATTACCTCATCCAAACACACTCTTAGTTTATTACTTCTCATTGTTTCAATCATCCTTCGACCGGTAAGACCAATCATTCAAAAGTGCCCTTTTCTTTTATTCCCACTATTGTCATTATTCTTTGAATTCGGTTAAAACCATAAGAGTCAAATGTGTTGGAATCATCTTTCGTCACCAAATTCGTGTGCAAGTGAATCATCAATTAAGGAACGAAGAAGTTTAATCGAGAATATAATGAGTGAGGGTTTAAATATAATGAATATGAATAACGAATTATCCCTAGGTCGCAAGACCATAAAGTTGTATTTTAGATTATTATGGGGGAAAAAATTAGGCTACTTGTTATGTGATTACACCATCTATGAAGATGTGTCGTTACATTACTCATTGAGTTAAATTATTATGTTGAATGATAACTGAATGTTAATAGTTAATGTTTAGGTTAAAGTGTCGATTGATGTATTTAACGTATGTAATTCATGTTAAATATATTATGTTTGATGTTAAATTAGTTGTTATGCAATTTATAATTATTATTTTGCGATTTTGTTGTGTTTTGGGATGTTTGAGGGTTCATAAATTGAATTTAGACTTAACAAAATTGATTTTTGGGTTTAAAATTAGGAAATTTAAAAAAACAAACCTAGAAGAATCAATTTTCAGGTAGAAATCAATTTAAAGATCAACTTTAAGAAATTTAGAAAATTGATTAGAGAAATCAATTTTTGACTTAGATACAAATGATTTGTGATATAGAAAAATCACAAACAAAATTAAGTGTGATGATCTCGACTTTGATTAAAGGATAAATTGTTAATTATTGATCGATTGAGTGTTAAAACTAAGTTTCATTGAGGTTTAGAATTAATTAAGCTGCTGGATTTTAGAAAATCGATTTTAGGTTTATCAGAAATTGATTTTTTGGATGAAAAATCAAGAAATACTCTAAGTGTTATAGAAATATATTTAAGGGTCATTAAAATTATTAGTTAAGTCTAATAACTTAGATAATGAACTTAGATGAAGATTGGATACACCATTTATGTGTATGTTTACATTTAACATTTTTATGTTTACATGATTATGTGTCTATGTTCATCATTGTTGTTATACCATTATGTCATGCAAGTCATAATGTGGGCTCAATTGTCTGGTGTTAAACCAAGAGTTCACGACCAGATTGAGCTATTGTGGAGGTTACTAGTAGAAAGGTTTTACAAGAAATATGGGCCACCAGTATGACATTTTGACTATTTTTCTGGTACCTATGCAGACCCGAATCTCATATTTCATGGGAAATAGGTGACTTCTTTGCTTGCACTAACTTGGAGTAGAATGGATCCGTCGGAGTACACATCGTTAAGTTGCATAAATCATGGTCTTGCATATGATGTCTATTGTTGTCATATGATAATCCTCGTACACTTGTTTCATATTGTATTGGTTATTAAATGTATTTGATATGTTTTATCTCATTCGATTATATTATGGAAATGATAACTCACGTAATATGTTTCCCTGACTGTTTGCGTTACTCTGAGTGGCTAGATGAGAGATGACAATTCTTGAAGAGGAGATTGAAGACAAAGTGAAGGATTTATCAATATTTCACTATCACATTAGATTTAGATTTAATTTCTATTATGAATAAGTCAGTTATCTCTTATGCAACTCCATTTAAGTTTATGTTTAGAATCAACTTTGTACAATGTGACACTATGATATTCCACACGTTGATTTTATGTTATTCTACAAGTTTATGGATTAAATTGATTTTTTCCCATAATTTTACTATTATTACGCTTTTAACCATTTTCGTGGTAGAGAATGTTATACGAAAGGCCCAAACCACAAACATTCTTCCACCATGAAGAAGAAGTAGACCTCCTTGATGATTATCCAACTCGGGTCCTTGAACTATTATGCGGCATTACTTTACAACAAAAGATATGACCATCCGACTTAAGAAATCTATTATATGGTTAACAAATTGATATTTTTTCTTGGATTTTCACTCACTAAAAGACCAAGTAAATGAAGGGCATTGCACCTTGTTGACAATATAAGAATATAGCCGCCAAGCAAAAAGTCTCCCACATTGATGCTTAATTATCTACTTCTATAGAACCCAGAGGCTCAAAGGTAACTCAAATTATCAAATTTTTTTCCATAATTTTACTGTTATTACGCTTTTAATCATTTTCGTGGTATAGAATGTTAAACGAAAGGCCAAAACCACAAATATTCTTCCACCATGAAGAAAAAGTAGATCTCCTTGATGATTATCCAACTCGGGTCCTTAGACTATTATGCGGCATTACTTTACACAAAACATATGACCATCCGACTTAAGAAATATATTATGGTTAACAAATTGATATTTTTTCCGTGGATTTTTACTCACTAAAAGACCAAGGTAAATGAAGGGCATTGCACCCTGTTGACAATATAAGAATATAGCCACCAAGCAAAAAGTCTCCCACATTGATACTTAATTATCTACTTCTATAGAACCCAGAGGCTTAAAGCTAACTCAAATTATCAAATTTTTTCCCATAATTTTACTATTATTACGCTTTTAACCTTTTTGTGGTAAAGAATGTTACACGAAAGGCCCATACCACAAATATTCTTCCACCATGAAGAAAAAGTAGACCTCCTTGATGATTATCCAACTCGGGTCCTTGAACTATTATGCGACATTACATTACAACAAAACATATAACCATCCGACTTAACAAATTTTGAACAACCACACAAGTAAATTGAACACCGTTTCTTAATCAAAAACCTTAAATCATGAGGTATATAAGTCTTTACACTTGACACACCAACACAAAACTTACTTAGACAATAAATAATAGAGTCATGCTAACCAGTGCTCCGAAGGCACCAGTTAAGCAATTAGAACCGGAAAGAGAAGAAATAATTAGCGTTAATATAGCATTTTTAAGCACACAAACCACCGTACGTATTTGAAGACTATGTACTTTCCAATATTAAATGAACCTAACTAACTTTGGTGAATAATTCATAGCATGAAGATTCTGCCAGTAAACACGGTAACCTTTAAACGCGGATTTCTCAGTTTGCGAGTTTTATTTGTCATTATTTGGAGCTGTATTTGATTGATTTTGGTTTTATTTTACCTTTCTTTCTTTGTCTCTATTTATCGGTGAACGAGTTTCTGATCAGGTGTCATGCATTATATTCATCTATATTTCTTTATAACCTTCACATTACTTTGATCTTGGCAGTTTATGGATCTAAATTAATCTCTCATCTGTTTATGGGAAATGATGATTTGTTTCTTCTGTTTTTTAATATGTTTATTCGATGTCACAACATAAAAATAATAAGTGTAAAAAGTAGTAGTAGATAGTTAATGATTCGAATTATTTCTTGTAAGACCAACTGTGCACATGGTTGAGATGCATTTTATTACTAGATATTTACCTAGTTCGAGTAATGATATGGTAACCAACCAATAATTTAAAATTACAATTTTTTTTTTGGTACAGAAATTACAATGATTTATGTTGCAAATTATTGAGACTCTAATCTGAATCCGTAACAACACCCATTTAGTGTGTTAATTTTGCCAAACAAAGAGAGACAATTACAAGTAGAGGTACTTTTTTTTTCAATTAAGTAACCTAGGGTTAGAAATTCACCTTATAAGGTGAATAAACGAGGTGTTTGGAGTTCAAACTCCAGTCCATACATATATCATACAATGTTTTTACATGAGAGAAATAAATATAGATGGGAAAATGTTTAATGTTACTAAAGATTGTTCACAATAATAAACATCCATTAGCCCATGTATGTTAAGGAATAGTAGACTTCATTTTAGAAAATAGCTACGGCAGAAATTTAAAATTAAGTGTAGTTATAAGGTTTTTAATTTAGTTTCTCATTGATATATGGTAGATATAGTGAAGGAGGAATATTTTCTCACTCACTTTGATGTTGTAATTAAAAGAGAATTGTCAGGAAGAAAAACAGTACTAATAATTGTACTAGATCAAACTCTTTGTTTAAAATATATAGATCAAATGAGACACAGCTATGCTACCAACCAGAACTCATTTTTAAATTCGTCTAAGAAAACGCATATTTAAATATACACTCAATAAATTAATTAAAATTATCCTGATTTTTATAGTTTTATATTTCCACTCAAATGGCCATACTCATACACTCTATCTTCTTTTTAAAGTGTTAGCCTATTTTAATTATAATTAGAAACTAAAACAATACTAATCACCTCCTTAAAGCAACCTGCAAGAAGCTAGAATTACAAAAACAATGAACCCCACCCCACCCCACCATGTGAAAATACAAACCACATAAATTGAAAGACACCCTACTCTCAAAGGACAATTTTGTCAATTCAAATTCAAATCCACATATAGTTCCTTAATTATTAACTAGAACATCGCATCACAATTATTATTTAATCGAATCCTCCATTTACATTATGAGTATGGTTGTTGCTATATATACCTAAGTAACCTCACACCTTTTTCCTCGGTTCAAACAATCCCAAAAGACTCAAACAAGTTTGATTAGTTTTTCTACTTTGTTCTTTTTTATATATTTTTGCATAGAAGCTATAATAATATGGGTAATAGCTTAAGGTGTTGTTTGGCTTGTGTTCTTCCTTGTGGGGCACTAGATTTGATCCGAATAGTGCATTTGAATGGCTGTGTAGATGAGATTACACATTCAATCACAGCAGGTGAGGTTCTCCAAGCCAACCCTAACCATGTTCTAAGCAAACCAAGTTCTCAAGGCGTTGTTCGTCGGATTTTGATCATTTCACCGGATACCGAGCTCAAGAGAGGAAGCATATACTTCTTGATCCCGGCAACATCTTTGCCGGAGAACAAACGGAATGGATCAATTGTTAGTGACTCTCATCTCAACAAGAAAGCATCATTGTCTTCAAAGAAAAGAAGCACCAAGCACGGTGATGATGGTGATGACAATAATGGTAGTGGTGATGGTGATTGTTTCTACTCATCAACATCACCCTTACAATATAAGGAGAAGAAATCCTCAAGACGGGATCGCAAGAAAGGTCGTGTTGGAATTTGGAGGCCTCATTTAGCAAGTATTTCTGAAGACTAAATAGTTTTCAGAATTATCAACCAGTGTCATGTAAATCATGACACTGGCTGCAGCAGAGGAGACCGTTAAAAAAATTTAATGGTTCAATTATTGAAATATATAGCAACATGGCCCTTTTTCTTGTTTTACAAGTGTATGTGGGCATTTAATTTTGTGGATAAATTTTTTTTAACCTTGCTTTTCGTATACTTGTGTTTTAATTTCTGTGGGATGAATTATGTGTGAATTGGATGTTATCAAATCATATAATTTTATTTGCTTCATAGAAAAAGGAAAGAAAACAATATATAACTATATAAGGTGATAAGAATTAATGTTCAAACTTATATCAAGTGATTTTCAATCTCAAAGTCACAAGTTTCGGTGAAAATAGATTGATTGACTTTGTAACTTGAAGGATAGAGTTCAATTTCTCTCGCGGAATGGTTGTAAAAATAATAATTAATTCATGTCACTTTAATTAATTATAATTATAATTTTTTCTAATATTTTAAAAAAAAAATCTCAAGTTGTAAGCTTATGGAAAAAGTATCTTCCTTTTCTTTGTGTTTTGTATACATAATTGAAAATGAGAGTTGAGGTGAAACAAATGAGTGTTGAGCTTTTTTTTGTGCCCCACCATTTGAAATTATTCAATGCTTACCTAGCTACTTGTCCTAATTAATTAGCTTTGTGTCAAAATGAAAATTTGAGATCATTCTTGTGATTTTCTAAGTATTCTCAACTAAGAGATCCAACTTAATTTTGAATTTTAGCAATTTTTTAATGATTAAGTTAGTCCCCTTATTTCGTGTCAGTAAAAGAAGTTAATATTCTTACTTTGATGAGCACTTTGTGAGTGATCATTATATGCAACAATGTGTAACAAGTAGTCACAATAGTCTATGAATGTATCAAAATTCTAAAATAGTATCTGATTGTACGTTAATCAAAATAGTCTCACATTAAAATAATCTGTTAATGTTATCATATTAGTCTTTCAATATACTTATTTACTGTCATATCAATCCATATAAGTATTTACTTATTGCGATATCAGTCTCTAAAAAAAAGTTATTGTAAACATTGAAGAACTATTTTAACGTCATAAACTATTTTAACTAATAGAATTCACCATCAGTGACTAAAATGACTATTACGTTATATATATATATATATATATATATATATATATATATATATATATATATATATATATATATATATATATATATATATTAGAGACCATGCGTATTTAATTGGTACATGCATGTTAGGCACATATGCATACACAAGGAATCTATCTATTGGAGAAAACGAGAAAAAATGGCTTAATTAGGCTGACATTATTATTAAATAAATGTTCTTTGATTAAGACTCTTTTATACTTCTCTAAAATAAAATAGATTAAAATAAGCATATTAAGAATTGATACAAAAAAAAAAAAATTAGAAAGAAAGAAGTAAACCTTCTCAAGCTGGCTCTATTTATTTAGTGAGAAAAATTCCAACTTTTCTCTAACCTCTTGATATGCCGTAAGCGTACGATTTTATTACATAGTAAATAGATCGATGCCATGAGGACTAATGTTTTTTATCAACTTTTTAAGAAGATTAGCTAAAAAGATTATAACTTAGAGATTGATGCTTCCGATTGGGGCCCTAAGCCCTTCCGGTTTAAAATTTTTTGGCTTGAACACCGAAAGTTTAAGAGTGTGGTGGAGGACGCTTGGAGGAAGTATGGAGTAAGTGGGTGGATGGGTTTTGTGCTTAAATCTAAATTGAAAGGGTAGAAGGTGGATATTAGGGAGTGGAGTAGAGTGGAGTATGGGAATGTAGAGTCCAAGTTAGATAGATTGAAGGAAAAGATTATGGTGTTGGATGTTAGGAGTGAGAATGGTGTGTTATCTCCTTTAGAAGTGGAGGAGAGGAAATTGAAGTTTGAGGAATTGTGGAGGGTGTGGAAGAGTAAAGAGGCCTTGTTGTTTCAAAAGTCAAGGTCGAAGTGGTTAAGAGATGGGGATGGGAATTCAAAATTATTCCATAGTTGTGTGAAGATTAGATCTCATCGGAATGGTATAAAGGTGATTAAGGAGGGTAATGAGTGGGTGCATGAAGTGGGGGATATTAGGCGGGTGGTGGTGGAGTATTTTAGAAACCAAGTTTCAAATGTCGAGTGGGAGAGGCCTAAGTTGGATGGGGTGAATTTCAAGTCTATCTCCGAGGTGGATAATCGCTTCCTCATTGAGCCATTTTCTATGATGGAAATTGAATCGGTGGTTAAGGATAGTGACGGTAATAAGAGTCCGGGGCCGGATGGGTTCAATTTTGCTTTCTTTAAGCATTTTTGGTATCTTATTAAGCATGAGGTGAGAATATTTTTCGATCAATTTCATGGCAATGAGGTGCTCCCGAAATGTTTATTGTCCTATTTTGTTACACTTATTCATAAGGTGAAGGTGCCGTTATCCCTTAAGGAATTTCGTCCCATTTCTTTATTGGGAAGTTTGTATAAGCTTCTCTCTAAGGTGTTAGCCGGTAGATTGGCGAAGGTGATGAATTCCGTTATTTCGATGTCGCAATCGGCCTTTTTAAAAGGGAGGAATTTGGTGGATGGGGTGTTGGTGGTAAATGAAATAGTGGATTTGGCTAAGAAAAGGAACCGGGAATGTTTAATTCTTAAGGTGGATTTTGAGAAAGCTTATGATTCGGTGGATTGGATTTTTTTGGAGTATATGCTTAGACGGGTGGGTTTTGTGGGAAGTGGATTTCGTGGATGAAGGCGTGTGTGTGTGGTGGGAGTATGTCTATTCTTGTTAACGGGAGTCCAACCGAAGAAATTAATATACAAAGAGGTCTCAAGCAAGGAGATCCATTGGCGCCTTTCCTTTTCCTTTTGGTGGCGGAGGGGTTTAGTGGTCTTATGGAAAATGCGGTGAGTCGGAATTTGTTTAAAGGTTTTGAGGTGTCAAGGGGCGGGACGGTAGTCTCTCACCTCCAATACGCTGATGATACTCTTTGTATTGGAGAGGCGACGGTAGATAATCTTTGGACTCTAAAGGCGTTGTTAAGGGGGTTTGAAATGGTGTCCGGGTTAAAGGTGAATTTTCATAAGAGTTGCCTTTTGGGAGTTAATGTGTCCCCGGATTTTTTGGAAATGGCATCCAATTTTCTTCATTGTAATTTGGGTTCATTTCCATTTACTTATTTGGGACTCCAGGTGGGTGCAAATTCTAGAAGGTTGTCTACTTGGGAGCCGTTGTTGGATCAAATTAGAGGTAAATTAAATTCTTGGGGGAATAAGTATATTAGTTTAGGAGGTCGTATTGTCATTCTAAACTCGGTGCTTAACTAGGTCCCAATTTTTTATTTGTCTTTTTTAAAGATGCCGTCAAAGGTGGTTAGTTTGCAAAGAAGTTTTCTTTGGGGTGGGGCTCGGAGTGGAGGAAGGAAGATTTGTTGGGTAAAGTGGAGTACGATTTGTCAACCTAAAGTTAGGGGAGGTTTAGGTGTGAAGGATATTAAGAAGATGAACATTAGTCTCCTTGCTAAGTGGAGATGGCGCCTTTTGTGTGAAGAGGATGTTCTTTGGAAGTTGGTGTTGGTTGATAAATATGGCCCAAGAGTGGGGCGGTATGTTGACATGGTGGGTGAGGGGTGGCCTTCTTTTTCTTCCCGGTGGTGGCGAGATGTGATGTCTTTGGGAGAAGAGGGAGGAGTTCGTTGGGTGTGGAGGTCGGGAGAGGGAGGTGTTTTTTCGGTAAAATCGTGTTACAAAATTTTACTTAAGTTGGGAGTAGTCGATAGAGAAGTGCCGTTGGAGGAAGTCGCGGTCTTTCGTGATATGTGGAAGAGTTGGGCACTGTCAAAGGTGTTGGCTTTTTCTTGGAGGTTGCTTCTTGACCGTATCCCAACAAAGGTGAATCTTGCTAAGAGGAGGCTTTTGGTTGCCGAAGACTCTAAGAGGTGTGTTTTTTGTGAAATTGTTGACGAAACGGGTGTTCATTTGTTTTTACATTGTCATGTTATTTCTCAAGTGTGGAGGGAGGTGATGAATTGGATGCAAGCTAATTTTATAACTCCCCCGAATTTGATGATTCATTTTAATTGTTGGTCAAGTGATATGCGTACCAACAAATTGAAAAAAGGTGCTTGGGTCATTTGGCATGCTGTTATTTGGTGTATTTGGAAACTGAGAAATGATAGGATTTTTAATAACAAGTTTTGTGGGGTTGATGAGTTGGTGGATCAAGTCAAGGTGTTATCTTGGCATTGGTGTATGAATAGGTCGATAATGGCATGTTGTTTGTTTTATGAGTGGTGTTGGAACCCAAGAGAATGTTTGGCTAGATAAGTTAGGTTTCTTTGGGGGGAGGTTTTGGTTTAGGGGCTGTGTTGGTGTGCTGTTGGGTCTGCCAGTTCTAGTGTTTTTTGCGCCCAGCAGCCGCTATTTGGTGATTTAGGGGAAGCTTTTGCGCTCCTCTTGTAATTGTGAGCTTTTGCCACTTATTTGTGGCATGTCTCTTGTTTGATATAATTTGTTGTTTCAAAAAAAAAACTTAGAGATTGATGTTAGTATGAAGATTAATAATAACATAAAAAGTGTTTTAGAATCAAATTCTTTTGGTTTGCTATGAAAATCAAATTTCTAAAGGTGAAGTGAAATAATGTAACCTACTTCTCCTTTCATAGATGCATAAGTCTGCTTGAACCAATGATAAATCCCATTTTCTTTGCGGAATCGTTGACAAAACCATTTAGGTTTGATTACCTATATCACCTTACGAGAAACTATACTATTTTCATATTTTGAATCCCTTATTATATCTTATAGGCTCGAGACCAATCACCATTTATTTGTCGATATCAAACTTCATCTTTTGATCATTCGTTCAATATCTAAGATTGAATGATTATAATTCTATAATTTAATACTTAAAAATGTTTCTTAGGAACAATCAGATAGAATTATAAGGTTTTGAAATTCATCGCAACAAAAAAGAATTCGAATTATGAAATGTCTGTCATTGAACTTTTTTCCACAATCCAAGACTTACGAAGTCTACTCACTCATACTCATCGTAGACTAAACAAAGTTAAACAAAAGACATAAGACAAAAATGATTAAAGGAAAGCTTACTTTTATTAACTTAGCAAAATGCAAGAGTAAGTGTAAGGCTCTATTAAAATTGAATGCACAATGAAGATTCTATGGTTTATGCTGACTAAAAGTTCTCATAAGAGATGAAGAGTGGATGTTAATATAGCCTAGTTTTGAGCATTCAGTAGACATCCACTACTGATGGCCGTATCCACCTTAGGGCTTAAAATTCATACCATTTCTCTTATCTTTTGGCTACGAACTTGGAAGTTCTTGCTACGGGAATAAAGTGATTTTCCTTGAGTTTTCAACCCTTTTGCATTGACTTGGCCTTAAAGTACCATCATTTAATTCCTTTTCTTTAAAGCTTGGCCAAAAGTACTTTTTTCATAACTTTCTTCACGTTTTCTTGTTCTTGGCCTATAAAATAGAAATTAAACAAAATGTAGTGAATTGAAACTAAAACCAAATAAAAACACTAACTTATTAAATAAAATAAAACCATAAAAACAAGGCTTATCGCCTCTTCTTCATTCACTAGATAGGTCGTTTTAGGTCATAGTTTAGTTCAGAAGACCTATCTGCATCATTTTTCTCTCCTTTCATCTAAATTAGTATTATTCATTTTTTTTTGTGATTTTATTCTATTAGTGCAGAGTAGTTTGGTTTTCTCATCGTGTTGTGGTGTTTGTTCTGCTTAAATTGTCAGATCGAATTCGACTCATTATAAATTCAACTAATGATGATTTGGGCATTAACACTACAAATTCGAAGGCATGAACATTCCAGTAACTTTAATTAGAATTCAAAACAAATTCTAGAGGATTCACATCATAAATAAATAGAGAATCATAGCCTTGTCATAACTAGATTTGTGAATATTACACTCTTTGATCCTTAGACTTTTCTCTCCATTTTCCACTCTTATATGTTGCTCAAGCTCAATATTTGACAAATATATGTTTCAAATTTCGGCCATACCGAGAATTACTATGATCAATGTTTTGAGGCTGAAGCTTACCCAGAAAAAAGAAAGTGAGGGAAAACATTGTTTGTAATGTAGTGCAATGAGAATATGAGATTTAGACCTTGTTGTTTCCTTTTTTTCTTTTTTAATTTTTTTTAAATATCTTTTGGTTAATTATTTTTTTAGGCATATTATTGTTTAGTGAATGTCCCTATACATAGGATGATGAGAATGAAAGCAAGTTTAGGCATAAAGACATATAATTTTATGAACAAAGATTTTAGTGTTACAAAACAACAAAGAGTGTATTGGCATATATGTTTTTAGTTAACATACCAAAATTCATTATTAAAGGGTTGTTGTTGCACAACTAAAACAGAAAATGTAAAATCTGATGTGGCTAAGAGGTTCCCAACAGGGCCAAGCTCAGGAAGTTCACACCATTCTGTCAAGCCCATAATACATGGAGAATTTGCTATATGATGTCTACCAACTATAACCAAACTAAAACGTCCTTCCATCCTACGAATAACTTGTGTTGTTCCTGCCCCATCTTCCACAATCTCCTCCTTAAAAAACACCTTTTCTTTTAGGTTACTAGTATACCTTACATGTTCCATCAAATCAATGTAAGGATTTTTTATGTTACATTGTTTTTGTTGCATCATGTACCGTACCCAAATCACGGTGAGTCTTACATTAGAATGTTCCGCGATACGCATACCGTAAGCCATCGCTTCTTGATCATCTGCACCACCTAAAAATAGCATAGCAATTTCACAAAAGCACTTTTCATGAATAACCAATAATTTTCCCCTCATTTGGCTTCGATCGATTAAGATACCAGTCGAACAAGGCGCTTTGTTTAGTACTTTTTGGTTCACTAACCTAAGTGAACCATTGGAAGCTTCAACATTTCCATTCATTGACCATTGCTTATGAAATGGCACGATTAAAATGTTTGATTTTGTGTCCATTGCCATGTAGCATATATCATCATGCATGCTAGCATATGGTGCAATTGCTGTAAAAAGTTGCAATGTGACACATCCTTGATTATGCAATAGAAATTGATTAAACACATTACTTATGTGTTGAGTTGAAGTCTCTTTATAAGAGCTTGGTTTAAATTTAGGATTCTCATTTTTTGTGAGGATTGAGGCTGCTCTGCCTGATAATTCCATGAGATGCAAAACAAAGACTGAGAGAGGTGTTGTGTTTGTTGGATTTGTGGCTTGAAGGAGGTTTATCATTGGATGTACATTTTCTTCATCTTGGATGCATACAAGTATTTTGAGATCAAAATCTTTTTGTGAGTCTTTAACTGTTTTTCTGATGTAGGTTTTGTATCTCCTTGACGGATCATATATGTAATGAACAACTAGAGTTGCAAATCCTGTTATGGCCACCATTGTATATATCATGAGAGTGAATTGAAGTTCACCTATTTGCTGTTATAACATAAATTAAATAGATGGAAATTAGGATAATATTTATTTTATGCGTAAATGATATAAAGAAAAGCCAAAACACCAAACATTTTTTTACTCTATTATTATTATTATTATATTATTATTATTCCTTTAAAATAATAGAGAAAAAGGTTAATGCATTTCAGAGAATAAATCATAAGGCATATTACATTTATGAGAACCACAAAATAACAGTGTCAAACATTTATTAAATAGTCAACATGTACATGAGCTGATAGCTCAATAATCTTTTAGCCTTGTAAGTTCAAGGTACAAAGTTTAAATTAAATAGTCAACATTTGAAATTAGAAAAACCTTAATTTCAATTTTTTTATAATTAATGTACATATACTTTATTATGATCTTAAACCAGTAATTTTACTCTACAGTCTATATTTTACCCTTAAAAGTTAGTCTCTTATTTAGGGGAGTTATTCCTTTACATTTGAATATACTCTCCAAATCCTAAATATAGGACGTTTATAACTAAAGATAATTAAGAAAGTTGATATTGATATTAAATTCGTTAACAATTCCTACAGGTTTACCTTTTTAGAGACATAATTAATTTATGTTTTCATCATAATATTTATTAAGCAAAATTATATTTTTAGTCCCTTAACTTAATTAATTTCAGTTAACAATTTGTTTTTTTTTTTTAGCTTTTTTTCATTGCAATTTTGTCCATTAACATATGGATTTTCAAGCTTCAAATCTAAGATTCATATAAAAACATAAATGAACAACCATATATTTGAATATTGAGAAGTCATAGGAAAAGGAAACCATGAATCTGAAACTCGAAAAATTCATATAAAAGTTAACAAAAAGACAAAAATGCAATGAAAAAAAATAAATGACTACATGAAATTAACTTAAAGAACTAAAAGTGTAATTTTTTCTATTTACTACAAGTTGTGCAGTAAAGATGTAATATAGTAGTATTTTTTCTAAAAAATAAATAGCGCAGTTTTTTTTTTTGACAAAAATATAAATTGCGCAGTTGAAAATTTAAAAAGTGCTATATACACACACATATAATAGAAAGGATGTAGAAAGTACCTTACTGTTCAATAATATGTTGAACAAACTGAGATCGATAAGGCCTTTGCAACACATGATTGTAGCCAAAGCAAAGGAATCCCAAAATTCAATATGAAAGTGAAGTGATGGTAAAATGGTTCCAACAAATTTTCCTATATACCCTGCAATTATGATAACCTCCATGAATGTTATCTTTGACCCTACTAAATTAGGAACTTTTGTCCTCAACCCACTAATAATACAATAAGCTGGAACAGTCAAAGTAGAGCCAATAGTACCAAGTCTTTCAGTCAAAATAGAACCTAAAGGAGGACCATCCGGCAAAAACAAACCAAACCAAAACGCAACGATAAAAGAAGATTGTCCCGCAATTTGTGCGGAGAGTCCAACTAACAAAAGTATACAAATTATCATCAAAAAATGGCTTTCCGTCATAGGCTTTCCCTTTGGATTGCGGTTTGAGATCCATATAACTAATGGCCTTAACAAAAAAAATAAGACGGCGAAATAACTAATTGTTATAGCCAATTCTAGAAGAAATTTATATGATTTACGTTCCAAGGCTATAGTTCCATTGATTACGACAAAATAAAATACCCACATACATGCATCACTAACTATGGATGTTGATAATGCCATTCTACCAATCTCTGAATTTAAAATGTTCATCTCACTTAGGAAGCTACTAATAACTGAAAATGAGGTTAATGAACCAAAAATTATCAAATTTATCATACTAAGTTTTTCAGATCCTAAAGGGGTGAATATTTCAACAAGTTTTAGTGCTATAATGCCAAGTACTATAGAAGATATGTGGCCTGATATTCCAATTATTACTGCACGCTTTTCAACCATCAAAATCTGTTTAGAGTTTATTTGTACCCCCATCTTAAAGAAATAAATTATCATTCCAAATTCTGCAAATGTTGAAAGTATCATTATGCTTGCTGCTGGAAATAACATCTCAAAACTTGTGTTGTCTCGACCCAAAAATAATGGACCCACTATGATACCAGCCTGTTAAAAGAACAAAATGATAATTATCATTATGGTAATTGTAACAACAATATTAAATAAGAGAAACGCTAACCAATGCTTTGATGCACTTGTTTAGAAATCCATTTTTTTTTTTTTTTGGATTGTTAGCATAACCCTAATAATAATAATAAACGGGTCATGTTAACTCGTATCTTAGGGACATTGATTAAGGAAGTAAAAAAAAAAGTTTTAAATTGAAAAGACACATTTTTTTTAAACATTTGGGATATTGATTACACAATTTTCAAGATAATACAACTATATTTGATTCCTTAACATAAATAATCACTCTTTTACTACTTTTGAAAATTTTTGTATGTTTGTTACATATTTTAAAATGAAAAGTTGATTTTAACGGTTTTTCTTAAAAATTCTTAAAGAAAACAGTTTTTCTTAAAAATCATGTTTTATAGATGAATTTTTAAAAAAAAAACATGATTTTAATTACGATAGACAAACACAAAACAGCTTATACTTTTTAAATTTTTTTTAAAAAATAATTTCTAAACCCGTGTATCATCAAATCAAATGAGTTCCAAGTGGAAAGTTTTGTCAAGAAGTATTTGCTTCTATGTGAAAATCCAATTATTCAACATGTTTAATCTAAAATACATGGTCATGAATATATTTTAATATTTTAACCATATAGAAAAAATGATATAAAAAGAGTGATCATATTGGTAAATTCCCTCATTTCCTAATTGATGCTAACAACGCAATCAAATAGTAAAGGTTAGATGTACTATGTTGAATGAAATAAACTCACCACAATTTGTGCAATAATGAGAGTTTGATGACAAGGACTTAACAATAAATGAGTAATTCTACTAAGAACGAACATAAGAATAATCTGAAATGCTAGAATAGATTTGGTTTCTTTGAGGGGATTTTCTCCATGCCACACACCCTTGTGTGTATCTGTTGTCATGTATTGACAAACTAATTTCTCATTATCAATCATTCCAGAGGAAGTCAATTGATCTAGTCTTTCATTTTTGGCTTCCATTTCTATTGATTTAATGAAAGTTAATCCTCATAAGAATTAAGCAAAAAGATATGAACAATGCAAATAAACTTTAGAGAATGTGTTTCTGAGAGAGAGATGATGGAAAGAGAGAGTGAACCAATCATTTTGATAATGGATGAATGAGGAAGTCAGAAGCTTAACGGTTGAAAAGTAACAATTATTGTTATCCAATAAAATTGAGTAGCCAAAAATAGGAAGTTTTAACAAAATAATAAAAATAAATCTTGATTATTATTGCATCATTTCAAACCAACAACCAACCTTAGTCTGAGCGAAACTAAATTTAAATCTAAATTCTTGACTTCGAAGAGTTTTATAAAGGGTTAAATAAGTAAATGATCCCCCTAAATATACCAACATTTGATTTTAGTCCCCCTAAAATATTTCTTAGGCTTTTGGTCCCTTCAAAATTTTCTATCAATGAAATTAGTCCCTACTTTTTAGTCAACTCATGTCTAACCTTCATATTTTTTAATGAAATTTTCCATATATGGGTAGAAAATTATGACAATATTTTCCAAAAAAAATTAGAATTTTTTAACAAAACATGAATTTAATATGAATTTCTTAGCACCAAAAACATAATAATTCATATTTAATTCATGTTTTGTTAAAAAATTCCAATTTTTTTGGGGAGAGATTATCATAATATTCTATCCATTTCTGAAAAACTTCATTGAAAAATATGAAGGTTAGACATGAGTTGACCAACAAGTAGAGACTAATTTCATGGATAGAAAATTTTGAAGGGACCAAAAGCCTAAAAAATATTTTAGGGGGACTAAAATCAAATGTTGGTATATTTAGATGGACCATTTACTCATTTAACCCTTTTATAAACTAACATTGATTTTTTTTTTGTTTTCGCGCAATATTTTTTTTCAAATAAGATAGTAGATTTACAAAAATAGTATTAGTAGTTAGATCACTAATAATCAATAAAATAAAATTGTCTTAATATCAAAGTCAGTTCGAAAAAATTACATTCTAGGGTTCCTTACTTTTTTATTGACATTCAATGCACCTTTCCCGCAAATATTGTTCTTCCAAGACATTTTTGTGCAGTTTTGGATGATAAAATGTTTTCCTCTATGAGGTTGGCTGAGAGCCACAGACAATCAACATAATAAGGTTAATGAAAAAAAAAATCATCTAAATGGAGAAAATGTGCATATATAATGCAGCAATTATATATTTTACTGTGAGTAACTTTCCATGGCCTCAATTCTTAAGGAAGGCAGCTAGAGACTACAGAATAATTGCAGCAAGAATAATTTTATAATTTTTGTCATGGCCTAAACTTTGTGTGTTGACACTCCCTTAATTTTTTTTATATATGCACCGATTATTGCACTAATTTATTTTATGAATCAATATTTATTTAAAAAAAATACTTTATGAATAAGAATTGAGAATAAATATGAAACATATATATTCATCACTTCTCTAGGTTCGAATCCAGCTCTAGAAATGCAGCGACTTAAATCTCTCGAGGAATAATTTTACAATCCATCATGATCCTACTCATCTTAAGAGAATAATCTCTATAGTTGCGCGTCGAAAATACTCAATTTATACCAAATGAAGTCACCTTAGAATGAGCAAAAGCAATGCAAAGAAAGAAAGAAAACAAAAACAAAGAAAGAATTGAATCAAATTTGGAAGGTTTTAGGAAACATGTTCTATTTAAAACTAAGTGTATGCATAAGAATGTTTCTGTCATATCCTAAACAATGCTATACATTTACTCTTCTCAAATGTGTAGACTCCTCTGGATCACGTGATCCCCAAAATCTAGTCTGTTGTTGCACAACTAAAACTGAAGTTTTATCTCCAATATTCAAAGAAGCAAGAATCTCTCCAACAGTTCCCAACTCACCATGCTTCCATTTTCCAAGTTCAGACATCAACTTTGAATCGTCATGCCTCCTTCCAACCATAACAAGATCATAAAAACTGTCCATGTATTCAATAACTGAAAGCACATCTCTTCCATTTGTTACAACATTTTCTTTATAAGAAACCCTATCATTCCTAAAAGCACTCAACCTAAACTCACTCAATATTTGAGTATCAAGCTTTTTGCTTCTATCTGAACCACCAACAATATCTTTTGAAGACGACGAAAAATGAAAGAGAGTAATATTTACATTAGGTTGATCCATCATACGTTTTGCGTACGCGAGCGCTTCTCTATCGTCTGAGCCTCCAAAGAAAAGCACAGCAACTAGATAAGTTGATTCGTTCAAATAGCCGCACCAAAATTTCTTCTGATTGCCACGATCGATGAGGACACCGACCGAGCAAGGAGCTTTCTCGAGAACGTTTTTGTTGAGTTGCTTGAATGCGAAAGTTGACTCGGCCATACCTCCGATTATCCATTGTTTATGGAAAGGTATGATTATGAAAGTTATTCTTTTTTCAAGTGCCAAGTAGCAGACATCATTGTGCATTGTAGCATAGGGTGAGATGCCTTTATAGCAATGCAATGATACCTTTCCCTTATAAGAATCTTCAAATTTGCTGAATGCATTGAAGATTCTTTCGCTAGGCTTTTCTCGCGGTAAGTGCGCAACAAGCACAGAGGCAGCTCTTCCAACAAGCTTAACAAGCTGTAGTACAACCAAATCTATGTGGGTTTTTTCAGTTGGATTCGAAGCAGCAAGGAGGTTCAGAATAGCCAATACATTATCTTGTTTGTGAATGCAAGCTAGTATGCGCAATTCTTCGTCGCTTTGGTGATGCAATATTGTCCTCCTTTTGTAAGCAAGAAACCTTCTAGAAGGATCATATAGAGCTTTCACAACAGGCGACACAATGCCGGTTACAAGCACTAAAGTAAGAACCATAATTGCAAACAATTCATCATTCAGAACCTGCAAAGACATAAGAAAAGTTTCCCTTTAACAATCTTATACACAATACTAGCTAGTTTTGAGTTAATAGACATTTTAGTCTTTGACATTGTAAGGGTCTTGATTCAGTCCCTGAAATTTGCAAAATAGCAATTCAGTCTCTCGATCAGTATACTTCTTTAGTAGTATCCAACAAAACAAGCATATAACCTTTAAAATTGTGGTGCAAAATTTGAGAAAAAGACTAAACTTATTGATATTTTTCAACTTGAGGAACTAAATTTACCAACCCTTACAATTTCAAGGATTAAAATGTGTATTTACTCGCTAGCTTATGAAATTGTAATATGAAGATGAATGAAAAGACATGACTTACATTTTTTAATCTCAGGTTGATCAACAATGCCAATTCAACAGTGCCTTTGCAGTTCATTATAAGACCAAGAGAAAGAGCATCTCTAAACGGCATCCTACAGAAAAGTAGAGGCAATAAAGCCCCAATAATTTTACCAAAAAAAGCAGTGCAAATAATCAACTGAACAATTCCCAAATTCTTCATCTTCTGTATTGCAAAAACATCCGTCCTCAATCCCACGACCACGAAAAGTATCGGTAAAAGCACAACTGAAACAAAACACTCGAGCTTATCTACCAATGCTGCACCTAATGGAGGACCATCTGGAATAGCCAACCCTACCATAAAAGATACAATAATTGCATCTAAGCCGATAACTTCACCGATGAATCCACAGAATATTAGTATTATAAGAGTTCCACAAATGTAAATTTCTTGAACAGGTTTTCCTTCTGGTGTGTGTTGAATTGCATATAATGCAGCTGGATGAACAACAAAAACTATGAACAAAACAAGAAGAGTGGTTGAACAGATCAATCCAATAGATACCCCTATTGACTTCGTCGATGATATATTTGCAGTAAACTTCATTGTCAAAACTAAACTAAAGCAAACATCGCATACTAGCGAAGATGACGAAGCCAACCGTCCGATCTCTGAATTGAGGATTTGAAGTTCAGCAAGAAAGCAGGAAATTACTGGAAAGGCTGTGATAGATTGAATTTCTACCACTATAGGAAGCACCCTTGAAACATCATTATCCAATGATACAAAGTGGCCGAGGATAAAAGCAACCGATCCACCAAGTGTGTAAGGAACAAAGAAGCCTAAAATTCCAATGGCAAACGTCCTTTTCCCTGATCGGAAAATGATGGTTGGATCTATCTTTACCCCAAGTAGGAAGATGAATAACATGAATCCAAAAAATGCTAATGTGTCAAGCACATTTCTTCCTTTTATTGGGAAGAAAGTGTTGGCAAATGCTGAATAGTGACCAAGAATTGAAGGACCTAGTGTCACACCTCCCTAGTGAACATCAAACATTGTAGAAATAGATCATATATACATATCATTAGCCATTCATTCTCATTATACCAAAAACCAATGATAAGTGTTGTGTGTATTACAAGTGATGCAGCCAGGTTATATCACTCACCAATGATAATGAAAAAACAAAGTAAAATTATGTAGCCAGAAAATGAAAAGTAGGAAATAAAATAATTTGTTCATTATTAATTAGTATGGGTTTAGTATCAACTAAGTGGTGCACCGGACCCGAAGGAGTAGCCCAGTGGTTTAGGTTAGGACACCAAAGAAGTTATATGTAAGACGTCTAGGATTAAATTTCTACTACTAATATTCTCAACAAACTAATTACTAACATTTATCTATAAAAAAAGGTGCACTGCTAGTTCACAGTAATTACGAAAATAGCATGTGAAAATGGTGCTATGGAGGACAAGCCAATGCGGTCACCTAAATAATGTTGTAAAAGATCTTCATCAAACAATTTGTACGCGAATATCTAGTCCTTTTTTCAAAAGGTCTCTTGTGGTAGGGATTAGACTAATGGACATAATAATCTCGTTAAAAATCTCAATAATAATGATATAATGTGATCACAAACAAATAAAATATTCTATACACATAAACAATCAATGAATGACCCAATACCAAAATGGTATCTTAAAATCAAAATCAAGGTTGTTTTTAGAAACCTCGGTGACAACTATTTGGACGCGACATCAAGGTTTTTGATGTCTCTGCCAATGTAACATGATTGCAGTTGAAACTGCCTCGGTCACATTTGACCATGATTATCCGCATTATCAAGGATTGCGATCTCTATAGGTTGTAGCACTGACACTTTTGATTGGCCAGACTCTGACACTACACCAACATATGTGATTACATTCAATTAACTCAATTTTCTTATATTATTACAGGTGTCCACGTATCAGTGTCAGTGCCATGTTTATGTCATTGCTTCATGCATTGGGACGGCATTGCGAAATTTAAATCTTGATTAAAATAAAGAAGAGAAAAAGGTTGCAAGCTTACAAGAATCTGCGAAACAAAACAAGGTTGACCAAATGGCCTGAGAATAAGGTAACTGAGCTGTGTGAAAATGAACATAAGAAAAACTTGGATCAAGAAAAGAGGGACAGAAAAAGCAAGTGGATTTTCTCCTAACCAATATCCCCTAGAGTTGATATGATTAACTGTATGACAAATGAAAGATCCTCCAAACTGTGACTCAGTTCCATAATCAGGCATAGAATTGTTGCTAATGTCTTGGCCTGACTCCATGGATGGAGCAAGAAGAGAGTGGTTGAGAGACCTTGAGGGAAGGAAGAGAGGGAAAGAGACAACCCCATTTGGATTGAGAGAGAATTGTGATCATGTGGATGGATGAGATAGAGAGAGAGATTCAAAGTATTAATTGGTAGCGCTATTGGTTCCCTCTTATACGTTACTATTGCTTTGACCATATTTTTGCATTGCTTTCACATGTGCATTTTTTATTTATTTTTTTTAAAATGCTAACTTGTTGGAACATTGACGTGAGGTTGGAAGAAAATTGGAAGATTAAGCATGTAATAAGACTTTTGAGCTATTGTGATGTGAATTGAAAAAATAGAGAGTGGGGGTCTAACATAAAATAGAACACACATTAGTAGTGTTTAAATTGCGGTATTTAATTTTAAATATTGATATTAATAAAAAAATAATAGTAATTATTATTTTTATTCGTGAATATCACTTTCCATAAATTTAGCTTATGTTGTTTGTGATAAGAATAAGAATTCAACTGAGTTTCCTACCTTTCCTTCATTCATATCCAATGAGTTTGTTTCCTCCACTTTTGTGGATTTGTTTCTTTTTGATCTTATCCACAAATGTTGTTGAACTGATTAGTGATCAAGTTTCCTTTTGATATTAACGATTAGAGTAACTGCTGCTGCAATTTTAGATAAAACAGTTACAAAATCTCATATATAAATAGAGGACTCCACTCAGTTCAAAAATCACACCAAAGATTTCTATTGAGTTGTCGAGAACTCTTTCTCTCTTCTCCCCCAACTTGTGTTAACGAGCTATTCTTCTCCTTATCTCTTTTTTCTATCACTTCGGATTTAAGAGTGTTCTTAAGACCTTGGTCCCTATTCGGTATAATGTCCCTTCGGAATTAAGAAAGGTCTTAAGAACATAGTCTCTTCAATAATATATGTCCCTTCGGAATAAAAAGTACATAGTCCATTTTTGGAATAATAATGTCCCGTCAAAATTAAGAATGATTTTAACGGTATATAAATATTCTTTCGATATTTTTCTACTCTTGGAGAAGTTAAAAAGTCAGAATGGTGGTATCACCATATTTGAGTGGTCGTAATACCATATTGATATTTTGTAGAACTTTAAGATTAGAATGGTGATAACACCATATATATTTGAGTGGTCTTAGCACCATAATAGAGTGGTGACAGTACCATATTAGAGTGGTTTCAGTATTAAAGAGTGGTCTTAGTACCATATTGGAGGTGTAAATCTCGAACGGTTTTCTACAATGCAGTAGTTAACCGCACAGTTGTAGATGTGCTTGTTTTATCCTGGAGGCGGCGTGGTTGATAGTCTGCTTTGCACAATTTTGGGCAGTGCCACGAAACGTCTTAAAGAGAGCGACATGGTCGTGACTCAACCTAGTAACAACTTCGGTGGATAGTCCCTTTCCAAATAGAATTTGGAATTCAAATACAACATTTTGGAAATCCAAAACCAACACTCGTGTGTTTTGGTTCTCAGTATTAGCTCACTCATAAAACTAGTCCTCCATTTTAAAATCCTTCAATTCTGGTCCATCTCAGATATTTAGCCTTAAATTTGATTTGATGATGTGACACATTTTTTTATGATGTGTCGCGACCCAAATGTATTAGTGAATGACATGTCATTAATTAAATAATTAATTTTTTTTAAAACAAAACAATAAAAATACAAAATCAAAAAATTAAATCACCAAAAACATTAATTAAATGAAACCAAAATGCTAGTTGTCGCGAAATTTTTTTTCTCATGATAACCTTGCGACAGTGTAAGTGTAGTTGCACCATGATTTATTCATTTTCATCTACCCATGTATTTATAATAATTTTAAGATCTAACGTTTCTCCTTTGTTCGCTATACATTCGTGATGTTTATTTTCTAGATAAATAGCAACACTCTAAATCAAATCCAGATCTACCCTCATTTCATCATATGCCCTTGTTGAGTGTGACTTAAAATCTCATCATGTGCGAAAAGGAGGTTATGAAAAAGGTGTTTTATGGATGGCTTCTATCTCATGCGCGAGGCACATGGAAACTTAAATGTAGCTTGTTGGCTATGTCACTGGGGGATATGTGTATGAGGCGCATGGCTGCTGACTAGGCACCTTGGGTAATGAAATCATTGAGTCTCATGACCATGACAAGAGATTTGAAAAAATGGTAGAAATTAGGGTTTATTACTGAAAGCTAATTTCTTATAACTCTTGTATCTCTTTGTAAATAATTCTTTGATGGCTAACTGCAGAGATCTCTTTCTCTCATGTGTAGGTCGTTGTTAGACCAAACTAAGTAAACAAATATCGGTGTGTTCTTCCTCTTCCCTACCTCTCTTTCATCTTGTTGTTCTTTGGTTCGATTCTGAATTTTCTTTACATTGTTGTTAGATTTGTTGTTGTTGGTTAAATGTTTAGTTTTTGATTGTCACTAACACTTTCTCCAAACGTCTATGTTGTTTGGTGTGCTTTTGAGTCTGAATTATTCAAAACATCCCCATTACTCTCCAATCATTCTATCAACTCTATCCTCTTTTCATCTCCATTTCAACAACTCTTTCTCAGCTAGTTTATGAAGATAAACTTGGACGACATTTCTCTAACTCCTCGAACTTTGGACCAATTTTTTGCACAAACAAGCTCCACGGTATTTCAAGAATGACTCGTCATTATCGAGGTTTGCTGAGAATTATTGGAATATTGCTAAACCTTTGATAGATTTGCTTAACATATATATAATAAGGTTAAATATGTTTTTGCTCCCTATAAAATTGGGACCATCAAAGTTTAGACCTTACTTAATTTTAATAGTTTTTTTAATCTCTATAAAAAATTCATGCACTCAATTTTAGTCTCTACTAAATCCAAATTTGTTTAATTATGTTTAAACTCTTATGTTTTTGAACAATTTCTTGTAGACGTGTTAAGAACATTACTAAAAGTTCATCCGCAAAAAATTATCTGAAAATTTGATTTCTATGTCCATATTTTTGTTAATTTTATCTTAAACTTTTTTCGTTTAAAAAATTCATATTAAATTCATTTCATGTTAAAAAATTCTAAATTTTAGTAAATGAACCTTTCGTAGTGTTATAAACTTGTCTCATAAAAATCGTTAAAAAATTTAAGAGTTTGAGGATAATTATACAAAATTTGTTTTAGCATGGACTATAATTATAAGTATTTTTGTAGTGACTAAAAAAACTATTAAAATTAAGTAAGGACTAAACTTAAAGCTTACGGATTTTATATGGACCAAAAACATATTTAACCCTATATAATATTTCTCTTAGAACTCAGATGCTGAAAGAGCTTTATGGAAACTGCAAGCAGCAGTATCTGAGCCTTTGTTTTAGTTCTGCTTGATTTAGATAACTCATTTCATTGAATGTGATGCTTTAAGAAGGTGCAGGAGTTGTGCTTTAAAAAGCTCTTCCGTACAAATTTTCTCTCAAAATCAATGAATGAGGAGTCAATGACATTAGTATTGGCAATTCAACATTAGAAGCCATAATTGGCAGTAAAGTTAGAAAGTGCACTTATCAAAGTATCTTAAAGTTTCAATTGGAGCAGAGTGTGACAATCAAGAACTAGCAAAATTGGCAAGCTAAATTGACGGGGTATATACATTTTCCATAACGTACCAAAGATGTTGTCTGTACCATTACAACAGTTATAATTAACAAATATAATTAAACAAAAGAAAACCTTCCTTTTACTGATCCATGTTGCTAACCATTTAAATCCACATTATATGATAATAAAGTTAAACCAATGTGCACATCATTCATGAATATGATGGAGGTTCCTAGCCTTCCACATACGATGCGTGACAGGGTCACCAGAAGATGCACTATTCTTGGACATGTTACATTTAAAAGAGGAAATAAAAAAGTGAATAGAGAGAAGAATCGACAGAAACCGAAGAATCACAATAAAGAAAAACCTTATCCCAATTTTGGTATAACTTCTTTTTGGACTTCTATTTGTTCAAAAAATTTTTGATTCTAGAGTTGTAAGACACCTGCATCAGCCTTGAAGAAGCATCTTGATTTATTACGCCAGTAAACATACAAACATGTCATTGATAAAAAATAACTTGTTTCCAACCACACAGAAATAGAGTTTTCAGTGACAATAAACATTACACCATACAATATTTTCTTCCACCTCTTTCCAAGTAATTCAAAGTCGGTCAAAACTTTGATCGAACATATTTTTTCCCGTTTCAAAAACAAAATACACCACTTTTTAAAATGAAGGATTTTCAATTGCATGAAAACATAACCTTTTTCAAAAATATTAAGCACACAACAATTAGCTTTAACCTCAAAACTATAGCACACCAATCTAACATGCATAATAACATAATGTATAGTATCACATGACATTAAAGGCATATTTTCTACTCTTCACAACATGGGTCTATTTAGATTGACTTATTTGAACTTACCTACTCGCATAAACACTTGCAAAAACCATTTGAGACAACTTATAAAAACAACTGTAATATCCCACTTCAGACTCAAATATTTATCAGAGTTGAGGCGATGTATCAGAGATGTTTTAAGCGAAGGGCAATTTGGTAATTGCCAATTAATGGCTTTATATATTGCAAAAGTCATTCCTTCCCTCATTTTCTCATTCCCTTTCTCTCTCTAACCACAATTCTCTCCCTCTCTCTCTCTTTAGACTCGCGCCACCCTTCCTCCATCCCTCCAAAATTCATCAAACTTCATCTCCAACCTCTCAATCCTTAAGCAAGCACCAATTTGGGAGCCAAAGAAGCCAAGGAAGAAAGAAAGGAAAAAAAGGGGCAAAGCTAGGGTTTTGGAGAAAGAATCAAGTTAAGACTTTGGGTGGAAAGCTTGGCAAGGAATCAAAGCAAGTGATTCAGGTGAGTTCCTTAGAATTAGAACCCACCTTGTGTGATTTTGGGTGGAAATCCTTTATTTTAGAAAGTTTGTAATTTGTGCTCTAAATCTTTAGTGCCTGCCAAAGCTTGTTTATCCTTGATTTAAGGCATCAATTTGTAGTTATAAATCATTCCTTATGCTGTTGGGAAGCTTGGGTAAGCTTGGATAAGTTAAAATGGTGGAAAAATCACGTTTTGAGCACTTGATGTCCTGTCACGGTCACAAAGCGAAGTTCAACTTTGCTCTGCGAAGTTGACAGCATTTGGTTCTGAACCACTTCGCCTCGACTTTGCTCTGCGAAGTTGACATCATTTGGTTCTGAACCACTTCGGCTAGACTTCGCCTAGACTTTGCTCTGCGAAGTTGACAGCTTTTGATTTCTGATTCTTTTATAAAAGTACCAACTGTCCAAGTGCCATGTACAACATCTAAAACCCTATTTTTCTCAAGGAACACTCTTTTAACATATTCAAAAGGCTTCCAACAAATGAGAGTATAAGTGAACAAGGACTAGGCAATGCATTAGAGGTACAAAGAGTAAAGGTAAGAGGACCAGGAAATTATTACAGACGGGATAATAAGCTCCTAAGTATGACATATGACAACGATATGTCTAGAACCTATAATAGGTTAGCAAGAATAGAGATGTATTCAGGTAAGGGTACGAGAGTACTAGGAATGTATTCAACATTCAAAGATTCAGATAAGATTAGTATCGGATAAGTTAAGGGTTTAGATTTTCATGATACCCTTAACCAGGCAGATTATAGTGTACCTTAGGCAGTGGTATCAGGTTTTCCCTAGTTTCAGGTACATTTATATGTACATCAGGACGTGCCGCAGTTGTTCACGTCAGAGTGACACTGAGGGTACACGTAACAGATCAGGATAATATCAGGAAATAAATAATAATTAATTATCAAGTTAAATTGTGTGTCTACTGTGCTCTCGTCAGGTAGAGACCACAGGGGGTTCCGGATACAGCTTGAACGGGCAGAAATCTTCCGTGAGGATAACCACACACACAGGCAAGAGGAGTCCGGTGACTAGCCTCAGATAGGAATTTTCACCGGTTATCAGGGGAATGTACTTCGGGGTTACTCCACTCGAAGGCATTCCGTAAAATCAACTCAGATAATAATGTTTGTTACACGCTAACATACTAACATAATAATATCAGGAAAAATATTTTATTATGTTCAGGCAGGTATCAGTTATCAGGTATCAGGTATCAGTTATCAGACAGTGACCCTAGTTCCCCCTCGATCACTAAGTTAGTAGTTCGTAGTCCAGTTTTCATGACTACACAGTATAGCAGGAACAGGCAGGAATAAACCCGATATGGGTTGAGTTTAATGTTTGGCGATCATAGGTTTCCTCGAGCTTGCCAACAGTTTAGTGCATGGTGACCCTAGGTTTCCCCGAGGTTGCCAACAGTAGGTTGGGTGGAGCTCACTGAGACATTATGTCTCATCCCAATCCTTCTGATGCAGGTACGCAGGTAAGCAAGAGGTTCGTGATGAAGTACATTAGGGAGACGCTGAATGGAGTGCAGTTGCTCGTCATGTACCAGCTCAGGAGTTTACCAGACATTTGTATAAGTATATTTAGTGGTGCTTGATTAGTTGTTTAAACGAGCAAATTTGTATTCATTCAGTTGTATATTATTATTGAAAATTTTAATGTATCCAATATCAGTTTAACGCGCATGCTAATATTCTAGATAAAATTAGTATGGATGTTACAATTGGTATCGGAGCAGATCGATTCAGATCGTGCCTTGGGTCATTAAAAATTCAATAAACGAACTGGGACCATTGGTGTAACATCCCGCTTAGGACTTGAACATTTATTAATATTGAGACGATATATCAGAGCTGTTTTAAGCAAAGGACGATTTGGTAAATTGTTAGTTAATGGGTTTATTTTTATGGCAAGTGTATTATCCCGCTTATAAGTATCAGTTATCAATGTTAGAAGCTTGAGAAACAAGCAAGACAAATAAGGGACTAAGAGGAATGGCGTTTTTGTAATTAATGTTAAGGGGGAGATTATTTTGAAATGGAACAAGATATTTATCTCTTGTTTTCCATTCCCTCCCCATTCTTTCCCAAAATCAGATTTTTGCTCTCTCCCCTCCTCATCTCTCACGCCCCATCTCAGTCACCATCATTCATCCAAACCTCAATCAAAGCCCTAGTGAGAAATACTTGCAAGGAAGCTTGAGTAAGAAGCTAGAACAAGAAGAAGAAAAGAGGAACAAGGAAGAACAAGGGAAGAGTTAGATTGGAGCAAGCTAGGACTTTTATTTCAAGACTTAATCAGCAACAGTAGGTAGGGTAGGAGCTCACTGAGACGTTATGTCTCATCCCTATCCTTCTGGTGCAGGTTTTCAGGTAAGCTAGTGATGTTCATGAAGATTTTCACCAGGAAGACGCTGGATGGAGTGCAGTTGCTCGTCGCGGAGAAGCTCAGAAGGTTATCAGGATATGTTTATGTATTTATAGATGATGTTTGGATAAATGTATTAACGAGACAACTTGTACTCATTCAGATGTATTTATTATTATTATTGAAAATTTAAATGTATCCAGTATCAGTTTAACGCACATGCTAATATACTAGTTAACGTTAGTATGGGTGTTACAATTGGTATCAGAGCAGGTCGATTCAGACCGTGCCTTGGGTCATTAAAGTTTCAATAAAAGTAGTGGGACCATTGGGTTCCGGATGTTGTTCTAAATGTCACATCTAGTTGAGCCTGATCAACTCAATCTAGTATATGGCAGTTAGGGTATATGTCCGAGAGCTGAATGTGACCAAGGAGGAATGAAGTGTACGAAGGGCGAAGATTAAGGTGACAGAATTTTAAGACGGATTTGGCGAAGAAGTATTCATGCCGAATGGACTATAAGTAACGAAGCCTGTCAGTGGCAAAGTTCAGAAACATAAAGGATATTTAAGAATAAGGTGAAGCACCTCAACCTTGTTGGACGCGTCGTAGGATGATACCTCGTCTGCGGAAGACTTACGGATTAAGAAGTTATGGAATACTCTAAGGAATGACTTGGAACCTTAACGGGAACCGCAGTTTGAGAAGTTAAAGTGAAGTGAATACGAAGTGACGATTCCGAGCACAGAGTTAAGGAATTGTGGTACCAAACCTAGAGACTCAAAATGAGGAATTATCGGTAAAGATAGAGTGCTGAGAACCAAACTCCAATCGGATGAGATTTTAATGTTCAGGCAGTTAAGGGAATAAATTGTGGATTAAGAGAATTATCTGGACAATGAAGCTAACCACTCAAGTGTGGTCATTGAGCATGAAACGCAAATAAGATTAACCCCGGCAGAGCAGCCGCACCTCCCGAACCATAAATGCTAGATTTGAGAATTAAGAAAAGAAGTTGGTATGCAACCTAAGAACTAAGACGGATGGTTAAGTGTTGATAAGAAGACCCGTTGCATGTCGAGGCGTGAATCAGATATTCATATGTGTTCTATTAGTAAGAAGATTGGAAATAAGCTAAGCTTAACTGAAATTTTATTCAACGAAAGGTGTATATTAAATGGTCAGTCATTGGGATTTAGTGAACTGATGGACGAATAAAGTTGAATTTCCTTGAGTGGATGAAGAAGGCAAGTCCAAGATGACACGAGATTATAGTAGACCAGTTTTGAAGGATAATCGGAAATTTTAGCCAAGAAATTATATTGAGACTGTATTATACTAAAGGTTAAGATTGTGGTTAATGCTAGTGAGTTTTAAGTTTTCAACTGATGAGTTTTCTTCCACAGTTATTCTAGAAGCTTAAAGAGGTCACCTCGTGTTAATAAGTTCTGAGGGCGGTAATAAGGTATAGATTTCGGATTGTTCAACTATATGCAGAATTACTCAGATGTTAAGATCAAGATCTGAAATGAGAATGCCGTAACGAGTAGTTGAATGAAATAAAAGGTAATGATGAGGTTTTGAAGCTCAAGATCAGTTAACTGGAGGGATTCGGAGGTAACCTAAGAGGTATGGTAAAACCATAGAGACCGTAATTGTTTTGAAAAGATTATGGGTATGAATTCTTATGGATAAAGACAGACCGATTAGTAATGGGACTCAGACCCTCAGTAGATTCAGGATATGTAAAAGATGTGAACCTCCAGAAACCATAAGTCGTTTTAGAAGTTGACACAAGTGTTTGTGTGTGTGAACTTAAGTTGTCTTAAGCAAGCTTTCAGTCGGTTTGCGCAATGTTTTAATGATTATACATAAAGAGCTGGCCAAGGGATGGTTACGGACTTCAGGATATGGAAAGTAAAGTTAGAACCAGAGTATAAACTATTTGATAGGAACACTGTTGAACTTTTGACAGTCGTTGGAAACCGTATACAAGTTCTGACGTTTTATCGTGAAAGTAAGTGAATATATGGTTTATGTTCGGAAGGAAGTACAATGTCAGATGACGATCAATCAGTAAGTTGATCAGGTGGTTTAAGTCACAAGAGAATCAACGAACGTAAGATGAATCTGCTGTAATAGCTACAAGTCATTAAGGAACAAGTTAGCCAGAGAATTGGATAATGGTGTAATACTCCTACTCCAAAGTGTTTTGTTTAAATCAGAGTTACGCAGCGGAAAGGTGATTTAAGGATGAGTTAATGAACGATTCTAAACTGAAGTTTAGAGAACAAGGATGCTTGTGTAGTTCGTGTTAGGTGGACCACAGAATATCAGTAAGCAGCGACGACTCGAACTTGTTATAAGTACTAGCAGAAATTTTTAAAAGTAAAGCCGAGGGATATTTCAAACCTCGAGACTTAAGAGAAATGGAAATCGAAGCAGTCTAAGATTCTGCTATAAGAATGAGAAGAATATGTTTCTAGCACAATAAGACTAGATCAAGGAAAGTCATCACTAATACGGTAAGTTTAATCAAAAGGGGTAAGCATGAGGCAGCATCCGTAAAGATTGCACTTACAAGACGATAAATATTTGAAATCAAAGCATTGGTTAGAAGTGACATGGCAGTGACATATGAGTCTAATCCGTGTTGTATCCCATTATGCCTACATGTCACATGTGTCAGGTTATGTTAGTATATATATACTTAACAGGCAATACTCAAACTACTCAGATAGTAGTGTAACAGATTTTCAGTTATGTGACGTGTTTTGGTAATAGTGGTACGCAATCAGGAATGTTTAAATATGAAGGTTTTTACCAGAGCAGATTTGTTGATATCACCATAGCTTAGCAGAAAAGTTCGAAAATTATTGTACTTAATGTTCACCAGTAAAAGAAGAAGAACTTTCATGCAGATTACAGGTCATTCGTAGTCTACAGTAAAGAGCTACGTAGGTTCAGGTTTCGATTTAAGGATTTAAAGTGTGCTATTTTGGTAGCAATCAAGTAGAGCTTCCTTTGAAAACAAGGATCTTGGACTCGACGTTCAGAATGAGAAAATAAGTTTACGATGCTGAGAGAATGTAACCATAATCTATGTTATGGGTTGTTGTACACTTAAAAAAAAAAAAATAAAAAAAAAAATAAACACGAGTAACATTGACGGGGCAAACCTGGCAAGCCAGTTGAAAGGCAGATCCCGGATGTTACAAGATAAGTTAAGAGTA
This sequence comes from Medicago ruthenica, assembly GCA_018208015.1. Classification (NCBI taxonomy): domain Eukaryota; kingdom Viridiplantae; phylum Streptophyta; class Magnoliopsida; order Fabales; family Fabaceae; genus Medicago; species Medicago ruthenica. The sequence goes on from CM031373.1 coordinate 55,979,986, forward strand.
AGAAAGATTCCCAATTGATGTGATAATGTCTCCAATATGTCAAGATTAGGAATGATGTCCCTTCAGTCGGACAAGGATGAGATGATGTATTGTGTACCCATCAGTAGTGTACACGTGTTCGTTTATGTATGTAAATTATATACTATGAAATCTACCATGTGGTGTTATGTGAGATGATTACTACTCATCACTCGGACTAAACTTCTATGGGTTTGGATTTACCAATATAGGAAATATTTATGTTACGGCCAGAATTCGAGAATAGTAGTGACAAGAAGGATAGGAGATTAGTAAACTCCCAGTAATGAATAATGATTTCTAAGTTATTAAGATAAGTGATGTCATCGTATGAGAACGACCTAATGTCATCAAAGTAAGATTACCTGGACTATGAAGGTATTTATAAGAATTAGTGTAAGTGTTAGAGCTGGACAACTCCAGATTGGATACGATGGATATAATGGTTCAGATAACCTCACATCCTACTACGTAAGAGTTATGCCAATCATCACAAGCATTTCAGTTAAAAGGAAAAGGATGTCGAGTATTTTCGACCTTCGGAGTTGGAAAACCATGGGATTCCGATAAGCAAGACGAATTGGAGTTTTGGTTAGTAGAGGAAGTAGTATGTGAGATTAATCCATGTATGATAGTGGAAACTAAATTTCGAGGACGAAATTTCTTTAAGGGGGGTAGATTGTAACATCCCGCTTAGGACTTGAACATTTATTAATATTGAGACGATATATCAGAGCTGTTTTAAGCAAAGGACGATTTGGTAAATTGTTAGTTAATGGGTTTATTTTTATGGCAAGTGTATTATCCCGCTTATAAGTATCAGTTATCAATGTTAGAAGCTTGAGAAACAAGCAAGACAAATAAGGGACTAAGAGGAATGGCGTTTTTGTAATTAATGTTAAGGGGGAGATTATTTTGAAATGGAACAAGATATTTATCTCTTGTTTTCCATTCCCTCCCCATTCTTTCCCAAAATCAGATTTTTGCTCTCTCCCTTCCTCATCTCTCACGCCCCATCTCAGTCACCATCATTCATCCAAACCTCAATCAAAGCCCTAGTGAGAAATACTTGCAAGGAAGCTTGAGTAAGAAGCTAGAACAAGAAGAAGAAAAGAGGAACAAGGAAGAACAAGGGAAGAGTTAGATTGGAGCAAGCTAGGACTTTTATTTCAAGACTTAATCAGCAACAGTAGGTAGGGTAGGAGCTCACTGAGACGTTATGTCTCATCCCTATCCTTCTGGTGCAGGTTTTCAGGTAAGCTAGTGATGTTCATGAAGATTTTCACCAGGAAGACGCTGGATGGAGTGCAGTTGCTCGTCGCGGAGAAGCTCAGAAGGTTATCAGGATATGTTTATGTATTTATAGATGATGTTTGGATAAATGTATTAACGAGACAACTTGTACTCATTCAGATGTATTTATTATTATTATTGAAAATTTAAATGTATCCAGTATCAGTTTAACGCACATGCTAATATACTAGTTAACGTTAGTATGGGTGTTACAATTGGGTTCCGGATATTGTTCTAAATGTCACATCTAGTTGAGCCTGATCAACTCAATCTAGTATATGACAGTTAGGACAAATGTCCGAGAGCTGAATGGGACCATGGAGGAATGAAGCGTATGAAGGTCGAAGATTAAGATGTCAAATTTTTAAGACAGAACTGGTAAAGAAGTATTCGATGCCAAAGGGTGGCCATCAAACCGTAAAGTAACGAAGCCTGTTGATGCGAAGTTTCAGGAACATAAGAGATATTTAAGGATATTTAAGAGCAAGGTGAAGTATCTTAACCCAGTTGGACGCGTCGTTGAGCGATGCGTTCTCCGAGGAGACGTGAAGAGTAAGGAATCATGGGATATTCTAAGGAATGATTTGGAACCTTAACGGGAACCGTAGTAAGAGAAGTTAAAGTGAAGTGTAGACTAAAGTAACAATTAATGGCACACAATTGAAGAATTGCAGTACCAGACCCAGAAATTCGGAATGAGGAATTATCAGAACCTCTAAACTCCCAACAAGGATAGAGTGTGTAAGAATCGAAGGACTCGCACACTTGAACCGGACAATATTTTAATATCCAAACAGCTAAGAGAATCAATTATGGATTAGGCGAATCATTTGGACAGATAAAGCTAACCCCTCAAAGTGGTCTTGAAGGTGAAACACAAGCAAGTTTAACCCCATCATATCAGCCGCATCTCCCGAACCTTAAGTGCCAGAATTGTGAATTAAGAAGAGAAGATGGTATGCAACCTAGGAACCAAGATGGATGAGTGAGCAGTAGTGATAAGACCTGTTGCATATCGAAGCATGTTCAGATATGTTCTTATTGGCAAGAAGATAGGAAAGATAAGCTCAACGGGAATTTTTACACAAAGAAAAGTGGATCAGACTACCTTCCTTTAATATGACTCATCGAGATGTTTTGTATGAGAAACGCAAGCTTAGCGACAACTGAAGGAGACCCTGGAAAGGGCATGAGATGAGATGTAAATTTTCAGCAGAATCGAGAAATAGAGATTGAATCATATATTGTTGGATTCTAGTGAACTGATGGATGAACAAAGTCGAAATTCCTTGATACGATGAAGAAGGCAAGTTTAAGATAACACATGATTATAGTAGACCAGTTTTTGAGGAATAATCAGAATTTAGTCAAGAATTAATTTGAGGCTTTACTATCAGGAAGATCGTCGCTAATGCACAAGTTATGGTCGTGGTTAATGTTAAGGAATGTTATGTTTCCATTGATGGATTTCCTTATGTAATTATACAGGAAAACCGAAAGCGGTCACCTAATATTGGTATGTTTCCGAAGATAGTAAGAGGTACAGACCTTGGATTGTTCAAAACCATATGAAGAAGGCGATAGACGAGAAGACCTATTGATATTACTTAGTATATATGGAGAATCATTCAGATAATAGGATCAGATTTTGAGTTGTGAATGCAGTAAAGGGTTATTGGATGAATCCAATAGGTAATGATAAAGCGTTGAAGTTTAAGATCATCCGGGGATTTGAAGAGATGTAACCTATGATTGGGTTTACAAGAGGACCAGTAAGAGTTTGAATCTATTCTAAACGGCTTGTTCCCGAAGGAACTCGAAGTGTAACCTAATGGACATGATAGAGTTATGGGGACCGAAGTTGTCTCAGAAAAGAGTATAAGTATGAAATCCTTACAGATAAGAATAAAAGGAATGTAAATGGGACTCGAGCCATCAGTGAGTTCAGTATACGAAAGATGTGAATTTGGAAAAGTATTCAAGGAATCGATTCACGAAAACAAGTATATTGTTTAGGTCAGAAAGGAAACACAGAACTAGGAGGTGACCAGTCAATAAGGTAAGTAGTATTTCAAAGAAGGATTACAACACTAGGGTAAGCAGGTAGTCTAAGTCACAAGTGAAGTAACAAATGTAAAATGGTTCTGCTATGGTGGTTATAAAGTTAAAAAGGAACGAGATTGGTCAGGAGATTTAATTTGGCAATAGTGGTGTATTACTCTTATTCCAAAGCGAGTTGTTAAAATCAGAGTTGCGCAGCGGAGAAGTAATCCAAGAATGAGTTAACGAACAATTCTAAGCTGAAGCTTAGGGAACAAGGATGCTTGTGAAGTCCTTGTCAGATGAATTGCAGGGAAGGTATTCAATGCTCAGTTCTCAGACCAGAGAATAGCAATAAGCAGTGACGACTCGAACTTATCATAAGTTCTAACAGGAAATCTTTAAAGTTAAGCTGAGGGATACTTCGAACCCTGAAACTCGTGAGGAATGGAAATCGAAGTAGTTTAAGAGTATATGGTAAGAAATAAGAAGGATGTGTTCCTACCACGTTAAGTTTAAAGTTATTGGAGTCACCGCTAGTACGGTAATCTAGCTATTTAGCTCAGTAACCTCAAGGGGAATTGAAGAGAGTAAGTTTAGCCAAAAGAGGATTATGCATGAGGCAACAACAGCACAGGTTGCACTTGCAAGATGGTATTTTGAATTTGAAGCATCTATCAGGAACGACAATATAGTGGCATATGAGTTTATTTCACTGTGTACCCACGTTATGTTAACATGTCGCATGTATCAGGTTATGTTTAGTAATGTATACTTATCAGGCAGTGTTTTTGCTACTCAAACAGTAGTGTAACATATTTTTCAGTTATGTGACATGTATCAGTAACCGTTGTACGCAGTCAATAATGTTTAAGTGAGAAGGTATTAATCAGGACATATTTGTTGATACCGAGCATGTTTTAGCCGAGGAGTTTGGAGATCTTGAACTCAATGTTCGCAGATAGAGGAAGAAGAACATTTTTACGCAGATCAGAAATTACTCGTAGTCTACAGTAAAGGGCTACACAAGTTCAGATTACAAACAAAGAATTAAGAGACTGGTGAGATTAAGTGTGCTATTTCGGTAGCGGTCAGAGTAGAGTTTTCTTTTCAAAAATAAGGAGTATCTTTTGAACGACATAAGTTAAGTTGTAGACGGGATTGTGAGGCCAATTCTACTCACCCCGATACAATCAAGAGGTATCTTGAAGGATGCAGATTGTCAGAATCCTAGTAGGAAGGGAAGAATTCCTAAGTCATTTAGATACGCGTTGTCGTCGACTAGTTAAGACGGGACACGAGTAGTGTCACGGTGATTTTAGGATATCAAGCTATTGGTTAGCGTTGACTCACAAAATTAAGTTCACCACCGATCTTTTATTTTTTCCAAGGAAAAGGGGAAAGTTCGAAAAAAAAACCCTATATTTTTTAGAGATCAAGGTTCGGGGGTTGGTTACGCAAAGGGAAGGTATTAGCACCCTAAACGTCTATAGTACTCTATAGGAACCTCTCGTTTTAAATTATCTTTATACTAAATTGATTATTTGTTTGTAAAATAAATGTCTGAGTGTAAACAAAAGATTAAAGTGATGAGTTTAAAAGTGAAAAATGTTTTTTGTTATTTTATTGAAGGGTAAAATGTTTTTTTGTTATTTTTATTGATTTGGAAAGACAAAGTCTTTTGCCTACATACCCGAATGGGATCAAAATCATGTAGTTCGGGGTAAAAAGCCGAGTGATCTATTTTGATTAATTTTAAAGTTTGGAAAAAAGTTTGAGAAAGATAAGAGGCCGAAATGACATAGAAGAATAAAATGTGAGTTTGATTGATTTTAAATTGAAGAAAAGGTTTTGAAATAATTAGAATTGATTGAAATTGTTTTTTTGAAGAAAATGTAGGAATTAATTGACTTGAAAATGAAATTTGATTGGGAAAAGGTTTTTTTTTTTTTTTTGCTTTTTGTCAATTTGAAATGTTTTTTTATTTTTATTAAGCTAATTAACAAAAATAAACTAAGCTGTGGTCGAAATAAACTAAGCGCGAGGGTTTTCTCACAAAGATGTAGGATCGAAGTGAGAGCCCCTTTTCCTCGGATACGTTCGCTATTTTTATCGTTTTACCATTTTTTGATATAAAGCAGAATAAATAAATGTGTGCGTGTTGGTGCAATATTCTCATTTATATTTACATTGGTTCCTAAATACATTCTAAGTAATAATAATAAAATAAAATGATAATAAGGCAATAAATAAATAAAAATAAATCAATAGTGCATAAAAATAAATAAATGTGCAAAATAAACAAAAATAAATAAAATAAAAATGCATGAGATGATTTTGCATTAAATAAACATGTTGCGTAAAATAAAAATGCATGAAATGTTGGGCAAAATAAATATGTTTGTCATACCCCATTTTTGACCCGTTTTATTTCCTTTCTCTCGTCTTTTAGGCCAGAAATTTTCGTCGTTTCAGACGAAATTTCGGCAGGGAGGTATTTTAAAATACCTCATGTTTTGTTCCGAAGGCAACTTTTTTTTTATTATTTTATTTTTATTATTTACTTTTTTCTTTATTTCTTTTAATTCATTTTATTAAGTTTTTTATTTTATTTTTCGTTTTATTATTATTTTTTATTATTATTTTTATTTAGTCATTTTACTGGTTTTGTAGTTTTTAGTTCCTTGTTTTTTTTTCAGTCTTATTATTCAGTCCAGGCCCACAGGGGCGTTTTGGTCCTTTGGTCCAGTTTTTTTTTACTATATATAGTACAGTCATTGTACTGTTCACGAGGTCAGAAATCAGCCAATACAGTACACAGAGTCAGAAAACGTGTCAGAACCACCACTCAACCAAATAGCCAAACCACCTTCCACCACCAACACAACCACCCAGAAATCCAGTTTCCGGCCAGCAAAAAAATTCAAAAAAACGTAAAAGCACAACATCACACAAAACCGCAAATCACACAGAACCGCAAATCACACAAAACCACGAATCCATCACAACCAGAATCACATCGCAACAACAAACGAACCCATAAACACAAAACCCTTCTGATTCGAATCCGAACCACACCTCAAAACACGAAACCAACTTTCGACTCACCCAAACCCATAAATCACAACAACATCACTCAAGCAAAAACGGAACCAACAGATCATAGCTTGCGCTCAGAACAACAACTTCGAAAGGCTTTAAGAGGTAGATCTAGATTCTTCCTTTTTTCTTTTCGCGAATCTGAATATGGTTTTAGTGTAGTTTTTTTAAAAAGGAAGGAAGAAAGGATAAGGCAGTGAGAAGAAGAAAAAAGAAGAGAGGATTTGTGAGAAGAATAAGAAATGAAGATGTGAGAAGGAAAAGAAGTGGGTGGAAAAGAAGAGAGAACAGTGAGAAGAAAACGTGAGGCATGGTGAGAGAAAGAAGAAAAAACGTGAGAACCTGAGAGTGAGAAGAGAGAATGAGTGAAGAAAGAGAAAGAGTAATGTAAAATGAATTAAAAACCGGTTTCAGACTTAAATAAGCACCTGGACCGGTCTGGTTCTTTCGGACCGAACCAGACCGGGTTTTCTCTCTGGACCTGTATTACTGGACTGTCCCCTGGCCCAATTCCCCTTCTTCTTTATTTTTTCTGATTACTACTCTTTTAATTCCTGCACTCCCCTTATTACTTCTGCACCCCTTTTCTTCCTCTCTATTCTTTTATTTTCTTTATTTATTTCTTGCACTTTTTTATTTCTTTTATTTTTATGCACTTTACTTATTGCTTTTAATTTCCAGTACTATGCATTTTTTTTATTTTTTATTTTATTGCATCATATTTATTTTTTGTCTTGCATTTTACATTTTCTTTTATTTTATGCATCATATTTAATTTTATGCCTTGCATTTTTTTTATTTATTTTCCAGCACCATATTTAATATTCAGTCTTGCATTTTATTTTTCAGCTCCATATTTATTTTTGTCTTGCATTTTTATTTTCTCTTTTTATTTTAAGCATCATATTTATTTTATGTCTTGCATTTTATTTTATTTTTTAGCATCATATTTATTTTATGTCTTGCATTTTATTTTATTTTTTTTATTTCTAGTATCATATTTATTTTATGCCTTGCATTTTTATTTTTTTTTTATTTACTTTAAGCATCATATTTCTTTATTGTTTTACATTTTATGCATTTTTTCTATTTCTTTTTAGCATATTTACTTTAATGCAATTACAATTTCTTTTTTATTTTATTATTCTTGTCATTTATTTTATTGCTATTAGAATGTATCTAGGTCCAATGTAAATATAATAAATGAGAATATGCACCGACACCACATTTATTTTTTATGCTTTATGTCGAGGGCGATTATGTAATTTGGACCGTATCCGAGGAAAAGGACCCTCATTTGATCCAACGTCATTTCGAGGGATCCGGTGCGTTTAGACTTATCTCAGCATAATTTAGTCTCTGGACCTTAGGACTTAATCAATTTTCATAACAAAAAAAGTCAAAAAAGTCAAAATCCAAAAACATTTTATAATCAAATTTTCAAAAAAATCAATCTTTCCTTTTCTTTTCTTAATCAAATTTCAATCAACTTTAAATCAATCAAAACATTTTTCTTCAATTTAAAATCAATCAAACTCACTTCTTTTTTTTATCCTTCTATGCCTTTACGGCCTCTCATCTTTCTTAAAACCTTTTTTTCAAACTTTAAAATCAACCAAAACCAATCACTTATCTTTTTACCCCGAACTACGAGATTTTGATCCCGCTCGGGTACGTAGGCAAAAGACTTTGTCTTTCCAAATCAATAAAAATAACAAAAACATTTTTCCCTTTTTTTTCAATTTCATCACTTTATCTTTCTACACTTAAGCCTTTATTTTACAACAAATAATAATTTAGCATAAAGATAAAAATAAGCAAGAGGTTCCTATAGAGTACTATAGACGTTTAGGGTGCTAATACCTTCCCTTTGCGTAACCAACCCCCGGACCTTTGATCTCTAAAAAATAGGGTTTTCGAACTTTCTCCCTTTTCCTCGGAAAAATAAAAGCTCGGTGGTGAATCCTAAAATTGCGAGTCAACGCTAATTAATAGCTTGATATCCAAAAATCACCGCGACAGAAAATGGCGACTTCACTGGGGACCAAAATCCTAAGTGGGTTAAACCTATCTTGCTTTTCTTTATCTTTATGCTTTGTTATTATTTGTAATTGTGAATACATGCTTAAAGTGTTTATCTTTTTACGTGAGTGGTGAGATAAGTCCTATACCCGGACTCGAGGGAAACATAAGATAGGATGGGGTATAATCAACGTGCCATACCAGGAGTAGTCTTGGGTTTTGGTACATGTGATAACCCCGCTCAATGGAGGTCTCTTAAGAGTAGTACCATGTCAACATGAGTAGTTGTGTTTGGCATTGCTATTTTTAAGTGACCTATGAAGTTGAGGACCTTTAGTTACCTAACCCATCTTGGCCTTTTAGGACGTAGTGCGGTGGCTAATCAAGAGTAGTCTTGAGTTGGTCGATACGCGATACTACACTCAAACGAGACTTTCTTACGAATGTCGTTGGACCGGGAGTAGTCCCGTAACCCGACAATATTCGGAAGTGGTCAATGACTTTGGGAACTTGGTAGAACCCGTGATACAGGTGCATGTGAAACCATAGTCCTTACCAAATGGCGTGATTACCCTCAGCTCCAACATTACAAACTTAACCTCACCATGTTTTCTCCGTTCCTTTAGCATAATCATGCATGCATGCATCCATTCATAAGCAGTTTTTTCATCAAGTATCAAAGGACTTAGACAAGTTTTGTCGTAAACGTCATAGGAATGAACCTCACAAAGAGAAACACTCAGAAATACAATTTCAAAAGCCCATATCTGACAAGCTTATGGAAGCTAGGATCTTTAGTGACTAGTTCAGAGGATTTCTCAAGCTCGTTATGAGAGATCACTTGGCATCCTCAAGTTTGAAATATCGGGGCCCTTTTAAGGTTTCTACTGATGAACTTTTGAGCATATCCCTTGACTTTGTTCCTAAAAAGGGGATTGATTGTAATATTTTAAATGAAACGTTCAAACTATGGTGTTTACAATTACTTCGACAAGTCCTTCGATAACAAAACTTTCTCTTTTTGCATAAGCATAATCATGCATCATCTTGCATTCATAGTTTCCAAATCGAGTCTTACTTTTTGTTCACCAATAAAAGGTTAATCTGCCGCCGTCAAAGGAAGTGACCCGGCATATTCATTGCAAGCATACTCACATTCACAACACTCAAGCACATCAGAGAAAAAGAATGGATCTGTTAGAGCAAGAAAACCAGAACCTCCGGGAAGAGGTGGCTAATCTCCGAGAAGGGATGGAGAAGTTGACCTCCATGATGAATGCTCTGTTGGCTTCCCAAGCCCAGACATCAGTTCCTCAGCCTGCTGTCACTACTTTTGAGCAGCCAACCTTATTTGCTATACCAACTCCTACTATACTTACTCCACCGCCCGGCACGTCTATAGCCTACCCATGGGGATGTCATTTCTATCAGACGAAGATTTTCACCCCACCTCTTTTGGAACCCCAACTCCGACTATCCAGAAATCAGCTCCAGCCCCAACAAAGGCCTCAGCAACAGTATCGACAACAGCCTCGACAACAGAATCGGATTCAGCGGACTTCCCCTTTTGATCCAATCCCCATGGCATATGCAGAGTTGCTCCCCGTTTTGCTTGATAAAAATCTTGTTCAAACTAGGGCACCTCCTAAGGTACCTGAAAGGTTGCCACAGGGATATAAACCTGATCTCTCTTGTGTTTTCCATCAAGGGGCACCCGGTCATGACGTTGAGCATTGTTATGCCTTGAAAGCCGAAGTCCAGAAGTTGATCCAGGCCAACATCCTATCCTTCAGAGGGTCAAGCCCCGATGTGCAAGTTAATCTACTACCTGGCCATGGGAACCCATCTGTTAATATGGTGCAAGATTGCTCAGAAGCTCACCCTGGTGAAGAAGGTGGCAGTGAATTTTGTAACACATGGCAGAGGTTACTGCAATTGGATCGTTGATTGACATTCCCTCAGATACTCATAGGTCCAAGTAATGTGTTTGGTTGTCTTGTCTTTTCAAAAAAAATCCTTTCGTTCCGCCCGAGACGAAAGTGAACTTGTTTAGGGCTTTTGTTTCATGCATTCCCATCATCAAATAAGAAGTTGTTTTGTTCCCGACTATGTTTTTATTATTCTTAGCTTTTTCTGGAAAATGGTAACATAAAAAACCCAAAAATATTTCATTTTTACTTTTATTTCCAATCAATTTCAAAAAAAATCTGCATTATTCACTCATTTTCTCAAACTAATCATCAATCATATGTAAATCTGAACATCAATAAACCCGTTGAACACTGTAACCCTATGCTCCCTCCCGACTTTGAGTTCCCTGTTTACGAAGCTGAAGAGGAGGAGGATGAAGGGATTCTTCGAAAAGATCTCTCTGCTACAGAAATATGAAAAAGAACATCATTCAGTCTCATGAAGAAGCACTGAAAGTGATTAACGTGGGCACTACAGTATTCCTGATCAAATCCCAGATGAATGGTGCCATCTAAGCTGCATAAAAAAAAAAAACAAACAAAAAAACAATAGCAAAAAAAAAAAATCAAAAGCAAAAAAAAATCAAACAAAAATCAAAAGAAAAAGAAAACAAAAAGAAAAAAGAAAGAAAATACATCAAAAGATGGTGCAGAAGATGGTAACCACCTACAAGGACTTGCATGAGATGCTATCGTATGCTTTACATGGATATCGTACTTCAGTGCGTACCTCAACAGGGGCAACCCCTTTTCCCTTTGGTATACAGTATGAAAGACTTAATGGAAGCCAGATTGTCAGAGGCTGAATGATGTCAAAACAAAAGAAACGCATGAAGGCCTTGTGCCATGAGCAGTTATATCAAAAAGGATGAAACAAGCTTTTGACAAGAAAGTTCGTCCCCGCGAATTCAAAGAAGGAGACCTTGTGCTCAAGAGAGTCTAATCTTTTCAACCCGATTCCAGGGGCAAGTGGACGCCTAACTATGAAGGTCCATATGTCGTCAAGAGAGCTTCCTCAGGTGGCGCATTAACTCTTACGACTATGGATGGTGATGAGCTCCCTCGTCCTGTGAACGCTGATGCAGTCAAGAAATACTTTGTCTAAAAAATAAAAGAACAGCTCGGTAAGTCGAAAACCCGAAAGGGCGGCTTAGGCAAAAATGAGCGTCTCGGTGGATCGAAAACCCGAAAGGGCGGTCCAGGCAAAAATTAGAGACACAAAACAGAAAATAATCATCCTGATAGGTCGAAAACCCGAAAGGGCGATCTATGCAAAAGTTAAGGATCAAAAGACGGAGTAACTGCATTGGTCTGATCTCTACTCACTTGGGGCACATTAAATGTCAAAGAGACTCTGAATCTGAAGCATCCAAACAGTGGAATTCAAAGTTGTCAGGGAGAATAGCGGTTATTCGTTCAATGTACCTTCAATTTATATTTACCATTTTCCAAACTTTTAAGATCTGTGGAGCCATGCCATTGGCAGGTCACCACTCTTTTAAATAAATTTGAGCCTATTGCCTTTCATTTGGAATTCTCATTTATTCAGTTTATAAAAACTTCTTCTATCTTTGATGGTAGTGCTTGAAACAAAATATTTTTCAAAATCATAAATATTTTTCATATCTTTTTGAAAAGCACAAACAACAAATACATTTTCTTTGAATTCATGAATAAGCGAAGGGGGCGTCAACAGCTATCCTGAGAACGGATAAACTTCGCAGTGCTGAACATGGTCAATTGCTAAAAAAATATATAAACAAAAAAAAAAGAACAAAAAGAAATATATATATGAAAAAGAAAAAGAAAAGAAATGGGCTCGGTAAGTCGAAAACCCGAAAGGGCGGCTTAGGCAAAAATGAGCGTCCCGGTGGATCGAAAACCCGAAAGTGCGGTCCAGGCAAAAATTAGGGGCATATAAAAAGAATATATTCCCGGTGGATCGAAAACCCGAAAGGGCGGTCCAGGCAAAAATTAGGGATTCAAAAAAAAAACAAAAGATAAGCATGACCATAGAAGCACCAGTTTTTCTACCAAGTTTTTGGATTAGCACGCTCTTCCCAGGAAGTGTTTATTCCCCATCAGCCGCTGCCTATGTCGGGCTTTACTCTATCATTGTTTCGATATGCCCCCAGTGGCATCATCCCCATTGAAGATTGCCGAGGGTTCGTGATGCGACGTCGGGTCACTTTCCATTTTATCCGTCCAATCTTGTCTCATCAAGTCAATCCTACTTACAATCACAAGTTAATCAGTCATCCAGTCACATAATTCAATCCTCCATACAGTCATACAAGTCATGTCGTCATTCATGCATTCATACATTCATGCATATACAATAAAAACAATGTCATGCATACATGGCTACATTAACCATCATGGGTCTTGCTTCAATTATCTTTTCATTTCAATCAATCATGAATAATTTGTAACCATCTTCCCCAGGAAGTGATTACTCCCCATCAATTGTTGCATATGGCGGGCTTTACCCCGTCAATGATTTGATATGTCTCTAATGACATCATCCCCAATAAAGATTGCTGAGTGTTTGTACTGCGTCATCAGTCCACTCCCCATCTCACTTGTCCAAACTTGTCTCATCAAATACTTCAATTACACCATCACACAAATTAATCCTTCGTATAGTCACTCAGTCACATAAATCATACATGCATTCATACATTCATGCATATACACATTCATGCATACAAACAACATCATGGTTGTGTTAGCCACCCTGAATATTGTTTTGAATATCTTTCCGTATCCATCAATCATGAACAATTTGTAACCCTCTCTTTCCCCAAATGTCATCCCTAGTATTTCATCCTGAGATATCATCCTCTTTTCGCCAAGTGGCAGTTCTTTAACGAACGGCTTGTGCATTGTCTTATCCAGTCTTTTGTCGTCAGTGGCAAGTTCGGCAATAATCCGAACAACTGACATTTATCTTTCATCCTGCTTTTAAATTTCATCCAGCTTTTAAATTTCATCCTGCATTTAAATTTCATCCTGCATTTAAATTTCATCCAGCTTTTAAATTTCATCCTGCATTTAAATTTCATCCTGCTTTTAAATTTCATCCTGCTTTTAAATTTCATCCTGCTTTTAAATTTCATCCAGCATTTAAATTTCGTCCTGCATTTAAATTTCGTCCTGCATTTAAATTTCATCCAGCTTTTAAATTCCATTCAGCTTTTACATTTCATCCAGCTTTTACCTTTATTTCTTGTCGTCAATGGCAGTTCGGCAATAACCCGGACAGTTGGCATTTATCCTTTTTGTTTCTTGTCGCCAGTTGATTAGTTCGGCAATACCCCGAACAGCTGACATTTATCCTTTTCGTTTCCTGTCGTCAGTTGACTCGTTCGGCAATACCCCGAACAGCTGACATTTATCCTTTTTGTTTCCTTTTTCTCAGTTGGTTAGTTCGGCAATAACCCGAACAGCTGGCATTTATCTTTTTTCTTGTCATCAGTTGGTTAGTTCGGCAATAACCCGAACAGCTGGCCTTTACCTTTCTTGTCAGTTGACTAGTTCGGCAATAACCCGAACAGTTGACATTTATCTTTGTTTCTTGTCAGTTGACTAGTTCGGCAATAACCCGAACAGTTGACATTTATCTTTGTTTCTTGTCAGTTGACTAGTTCGGCAATAACCCGAACAGTTGACATTTATCTTTGTTCCTTGTCAGTTGACTAGTTCGGCAATAACCCGAACAGTTGACATTTATCTTTGTTTCTTGTCAGTTGGCTAGTTCGGCAATAACCCGAACAGTTGACATTTATTTTTGTTTCCTTTGTCGTCGGTGGCAGTTCGTCGTCAACCCGAACAGCTGACATTTATCCCCAGTAAAACCATGTAATCCCCAGTGGAGTCGGACCCCTTTTCTTTTAACAGACTCGGGTATCCTTTTGTTTTGTTATTCCCAGTCGAGCCATCCTCGCCGTCTTGCATTCATACTTGCATCGCGAACATTCACAACATTACATGCATAACATTACATGCATAGCATCACATGCACAGCATTGCATTCATAGCATTTTGCAGTTGAATTCGGTCAAAAATGGTGTACTCTGTATTTAAGTCTCTTCGACCCGTCGATTTAAAAATTTCATTTTTAAATCTTCGTAACGAAGAAACTTAAATAGGGGCATCTGTCATACCCCATTTTTGACCCGTTTTATTTCCTTTCTCTCGTCTTTTAGGCCAGAAATTTTCGTCGTTTCAGACGAAATTTCGGCAGGGAGGTATTTTAAAATACCTCATGTTTTGTTCCGAAGGCAACTTTTTTTTTATTATTTTATTTTTATTATTTTTATTATTTACTTTTTTCTTTATTTCTTTTAATTCATTTTATTAAGTTTTTTATTTTATTTTTCGTTTTATTATTATTTTTTATTATTATTTTTATTTAGTCATTTTACTGGTTTTGTAGTTTTTAGTTCCTTGTTTTTTTTTCAGTCTTATTATTCAGTCCAGGCCCACAGGGGCGTTTTGGTCCTTTGGTCCAGTTTTTTTTTACTATATATAGTACAGTCATTGTACTGTTCACGAGGTCAGAAATCAGCCAATACAGTACACAGAGTCAGAAAACGTGTCAGAACCACCACTCAACCAAATAGCCAAACCACCTTCCACCACCAACACAACCACCCAGAAATCCAGTTTCCGGCCAGCAAAAAATTCAAAAAAAACGTAAAAACCGCAAATCACACAGAACCGCAAATCACACAAAACCACGAATCCATCACAACCAGAATCACATCGCAACAACAAACGAACCCATAAACACAAAACCCTTCTGATTCGAATCCGAACCACACCTCAAAACACGAAACCAACTTTCGACTCACCCAAACCCATAAATCACAACAACATCACTCAAGCAAAAACGGAACCAACAGATCATAGCTTGCGCTCAGAACAACAACTTCGAAAGGCTTTAAGAGGTAGATCTAGATTCTTCCTTTTTTCTTTTCGCGAATCTGAATATGGTTTTAGTGTAGTTTTTTTAAAAAGGAAGGAAGAAAGGATAAGGCAGTGAGAAGAAGAAAAAAGAAGAGAGGATTTGTGAGAAGAATAAGAAATGAAGATGTGAGAAGGAAAAGAAGTGGGTGGAAAAGAAGAGAGAACAGTGAGAAGAAAACGTGAGGCATGGTGAGAGAAAGAAGAAAAAACGTGAGAACCTGAGAGTGAGAAGAGAGAATGAGTGAAGAAAGAGAAAGAGTAATGTAAAATGAATTAAAAACCGGTTTCAGACTTAAATAAGCACCTGGACCGGTCTGGTTCTTTCGGACCGAACCAGACCGGGTTTTCTCTCTGGACCTGTATTACTGGACTGTCCCCTGGCCCAATTCCCCTTCTTCTTTATTTTTTCTGATTACTACTCTTTTAATTCCTGCACTCCCCTTATTACTTCTGCACCCCTTTTCTTCCTCTCTATTCTTTTATTTTCTTTATTTATTTCTTGCACTTTTTTATTTCTTTTATTTTTATGCACTTTACTTATTGCTTTTAATTTCCAGTACTATGCATTTTTTTTATTTTTTATTTTATTGCATCATATTTATTTTTTGTCTTGCATTTTACATTTTCTTTTATTTTATGCATCATATTTAATTTTATGCCTTGCATTTTTTTTATTTATTTTCCAGCACCATATTTAATATTCAGTCTTGCATTTTATTTTTCAGCTCCATATTTATTTTTGTCTTGCATTTTTATTTTCTCTTTTTATTTTAAGCATCATATTTATTTTATGTCTTGCATTTTATTTTATTTTTTAGCATCATATTTATTTTATGTCTTGCATTTTATTTTATTTTTTTTATTTCTAGTATCATATTTATTTTATGCCTTGCATTTTTATTTTTTTTTTATTTACTTTAAGCATCATATTTCTTTATTGTTTTACATTTTATGCATTTTTTCTATTTCTTTTTAGCATATTTACTTTAATGCAATTACAATTTCTTTTTTATTTTATTATTCTTGTCATTTATTTTATTGCTATTAGAATGTATCTAGGTCCAATGTAAATATAATAAATGAGAATATGCACCGACACCACATTTATTTTTTATGCTTTATGTCGAGGGCGATTATGTAATTTGGACCGTATCCGAGGAAAAGGACCCTCATTTGATCCAACGTCATTTCGAGGGATCCGGTGCGTTTAGACTTATCTCAGCATAATTTAGTCTCTGGACCTTAGGACTTAATCAATTTTCATAACAAAAAAAGTCAAAAAAGTCAAAATCCAAAAACATTTTATAATCAAATTTTCAAAAAAATCAATCTTTCCTTTTCTTTTCTTAATCAAATTTCAATCAACTTTAAATCAATCAAAACATTTTTCTTCAATTTAAAATCAATCAAACTCACTTCTTTTTTTTATCCTTCTATGCCTTTACGGCCTCTCATCTTTCTTAAAACCTTTTTTTCAAACTTTAAAATCAACCAAAACCAATCACTTATCTTTTTACCCCGAACTACGAGATTTTGATCCCGCTCGGGTACGTAGGCAAAAGACTTTGTCTTTCCAAATCAATAAAAATAACAAAAACATTTTTCCCTTTTTTTTCAATTTCATCACTTTATCTTTCTACACTTAAGCCTTTATTTTACAACAAATAATAATTTAGCATAAAGATAAAAATAAGCAAGAGGTTCCTATAGAGTACTATAGACGTTTAGGGTGCTAATACCTTCCCTTTGCGTAACCAACCCCCGGACCTTTGATCTCTAAAAAATAGGGTTTTCGAACTTTCTCCCTTTTCCTCGGAAAAATAAAAGCTCGGTGGTGAATCCTAAAATTGCGAGTCAACGCTAATTAATAGCTTGATATCCAAAAATCACCGCGACAATGTTGCATTGGAAAAAAAAAAGGAAAAAAAAAATGCATGATATGCAAGGCATTAATAAATATGTTGCATAAAAATAAATAAAGAAAATAAAATGCATGAAGTGCTGAAAAATAAATGAAAGTGCAAGAAAATAAATAATGAAAATAAACTAAACTAAAAAGGAAAGAAAAAATGCATAAAAAATAAACTAGTGCTAAACAAATAAAAAAAGGCAAAAAATAAATAAATAAATGAGACAAAATAAAAATGGCAGAAAATGAAAAAGGAAATAAAGAGGCAAAGAAAAATAAATAATAAAAAAATGCAAGAAAATAAATAAAAGCAAAGAAAAAAATAAAAAAGAAAGGGGGGTGCAGGAAGCAGGAAGTAGGGTGTAGGAAGAAATCAGAAGAGAAGAGATGGAGGAAGACAGATGGGCCGCGCTGGGCCTGGGTTTGGGCAAGGCTATAAAATAGTTTTTCAGAAAAAATTGCTCATTTTCCACTCTTCTTCCTCTCTCTTCTCCTTCTCTCTAGAAACCCTTCCCTCTTCTCTCTAACAAACTGGCCACCGGAAAAAACTCTCCGGCGCGGTGGCCGGCCGGCCCCGGGGGCGGCGCAACCGCGCCGGAGTAAAAAACCTCCTCTTTTTTTAAAAAACTTTTACACTTTTCCAAAATCCTTTTTTCTCTAGATTTCAATAATCAACTTTTTTTTAAAGAAAAACTCACGCGAAGCCTAGATCTAAGTTTGAAAAAACGGTTTGGAACTACCTTTTCCTTTTTGGTTTCGGTCTTGAGTGATTTATTGTTGTTTGGGTTTGGTTTTGGTTGTGACTGGCCGAACTCGGCTTGGTGTGGTGTTAGGGTGGTGGTAGGCCGAAATTGGCTTGGTGGTTTTAGGGTGGTTGGTCGTGGTTGATGGGTGGCCAAATGGGTTAGATTTTCGTAGTGGTAAATGGGTTAGGTTTTGGTGTTTGGCGGTGTGAGGTTATGTGTGGTGGTGGTTCGGTTTTTTGTTGTATTGGTTCTTTTTGATTTGGAATTTTTGTCACTTTTGAGAAAAGAAAAATTAGGGTTTTTCTTGGGTTGTGATGGTGGCCGAATTCTTCTCCCCTTCTGTTGGTTTTGACATGTTTTTATTAAAATTGGATGTACAAAAGAGGATCTGTATAGAGCTATTGAGATTGGATCTATTGTTTAATCAGAAAAAAAAAAGGCAAGAAACCAAGCAAAAGGGACAAAAAAAAAAGATGGAGAATGTGATGGATCAGATGGACCAAACTGACCTCTGATCCAAACCATTGACATTGGACTCTGGACATTTTTTAATTAATGAAATAGATAATAAAATAAATAATAAAAGCAAAAGAATAAAAATAAATAAAAAAACAGAATATAATTAATAGCAACAAATAAAATAAAAAACGAAATTAATAAAAGGCTTAATTCCAGTTTTGCCCCCTATATTTTGCCAATTGTGCGATTTTGCACCCCATCCTTTTAATTGAGCGATTTTGCACCCTCTCTTTCACCCCCTTTCTGATTTCATAGCCCCTCATGTGTTCAGTGCTGATGTGGACAGTGATTAGCGACGTGGCACACGATGATTGGGATAAAACGAGTACACATCAGCAAATGAAACATGAATGGTCCATTTTACCCCTTTCACACAGCACTCCTCCCTCCGATTTGCCACTGAACTCGTTCTTCTCTCACACAGCACTCCTCGCTCCGATCTTGTCCCATCTCGGCTTCCACGAGCTAGCCACGGCGGCTCCTTCACTCTCTGACTCCGCGGCCACCCTCCTCATCTCAGATTCGACCTTTCTCACCACCACCACCAACCTTTCTCAGATTCGACCTTTCTCAACCTTCCTTGCTCTTTTACGAGTTCACTGCCTTAATCCCTTAGGCCTTGTCAGATTCGACCTTTCTCAGATTCGACTACCAACCTTTACGAGATTTATCAAACATCTGCAACCATAAAGCTTAACGGATTTATCAACTTCTCCATTGTGTAGCCTAACGGGTTCGTTTTTAGTTTTGATCCGATCTGTTCCAGATCTGCATGGAGGAGGTGATGGTGGTATGAGGAGGTGATGGTGGTGATGTAGGCTGCGTTTTTGGAGAGGGAGGAAGAAGGAAGAAGGATTAGGTTGCGTTTTTGGTGATGTAGGCTGCGTTTTTGGTGATCTGTAGGGTGGATGCTGCTGTATGATTCATGTTCGATGTTGCACTGCAGAAGGAGGAAGAAGAAAGGGGTATTTTTGTCTTTTCACATGGATCTGAAGTCAGAAAGGGGTAAAATGGATCATTCATGTTTCATTTGCTGATGTGTACTCGTTTTATCCCAATCATTGTGTGCCACGTCGCTAATCACTGTCCACATCAGCACTGAACACATGAGGGGCTATAAAATCAGAAAGGGGGTAAAAGAGAGGGTGCAAAATCGCACAATTGACAAAAGATAGGGGGCAAAACTGGAATTAAGCCTTAATAAAATAATGAAAAAACTAAAGTAAAAATAAAATGATAATAAAACTAAAAAAACTATCGATTTTGGAACCCTAAATGAGGTATTTTAAAATACCTCTCTGCCGAAATTTCGTCTGAAACGACGAAAATTCTCGGCTTTAAAAGGCGAGTAGAACGAGTCGAAATTGGGTCAAAAAATGGGGTGTGACAAGTAGCCTATAAGATTTCTCGAGCCCTTAAGGATTTCCGCAGTGGGAATGGAAACAATGTTTATGGTTGTGGTAAGTATTGCACCAAAATGTTATAAAGAAAGGAGCAGGTACCATAAGTGAAGCCTCCCACTTGTAATTGGATAATGGAGGTAGTTACAGTAGTCTTTACTTTCGTTGAGAGTACCAATATCATATGCTTTTCAGTGTAGGGATGTTTTTATAAGAAGAATGGTACGACTATAACTATAAGACGTCGTCTTACGAGGCGAAAGACATAAATAAGGATTCAGTGGAATTAATTGAGGAGAATAAGATCGACCCGGTGTTGTCATAATAATTATGCGGACAATGAAGGAAAGTTATTAAAAATCCAGTGTAAGTATCCAAGACTTGATAACCTTAAGTCGGATTTGCACGAAGTGTGTGAACAAGGGATATAGTCAAGTTAGTCGGGTATGTTGGTTCAGACAACCACACGTCCTACTATATAAGAATTATGAAATGAACAACAAGCCTTTCAATTGCGAAAGAGGATGTCGAATGTTTTCGACTTACAGAGTTGGAAACCATGACTACAGAACAGTTTTAACCATCTAGGTTTAATCGAGGTATATGAATAATCTACAGGTCAGACCTAAAGTAGCCATGGAGTCCGATAAACAAGTTGAATTGGAGAATCGGCTAATCGAGAATACCTGGAAATAATTAAGGCAGAGGTATGAAGAATCTATTCATTCATGATCTCAGGAGAATTCTAAATTGGAGGACGAAATTTCTTTAAGGGGGGTAGAGTGTAATATCCCGCCTTAGACTCAAATATTTATCAGAGTTGAGACGATGTATCAGAGATGTTTTAAGCGAAGGGCAATTTGGTAATTGCCAATTAATGGCTTTATATATGGCAAAAGCCATTCCTTCCCTCATTTTCTCATTCCCTTTCTCTCTCTAACCACAATTCTCTCCCTCTCTCTCTAGACTCACGCCACCCTTCCTCCATCCCTTCAAAATTCATCAAACTTCATCTCCAACCTCTCAATCCTTAAGCAAGCACCAATTTGGGAGCCAAAGAAGAAAGAAAGGAAAAAAGGGGCAAAGCTAGGGTTTTGGAGAAAGAATCAAGTTAGGACTTTGGGTGGAAAGCTTGGCAAGGAATCAAAGCAAGTGATTCAGGTGAGTTCCTTAGAATAAGAACCCACCTTGTGTGATTTTGCGTGGAAATCCTTTATTTTAGAAAGTTTGTAATTTGTCCTCTAAATCTTTAGTGCTTGCCAAAGCCTTGTTTATCCTTGATTTAAGGCATCAATTTGTAGTTATAAATCATTCCTTATGATGTTGGGAAGCTTCGGTAAGCTTGGATAAGTTAAAATGGTGGAAAAATCAAGTTTTGAGCACTTGCTGTCCTGTCATGGTCGCAAAGCGAAGTTGACAGCATTTGGTTCTGAACCACTTCGCCTAGACTTTGCTCTGCGAAGTTGACAACATTTGGTTCTGAACCACTTCGCCTAGACTTCGCCTAGACTTTGCTCTGCGAAGTTGACATCTTTTGATTTCTGATTCTTTTATAAAAGTACCAACTGTTCAAGTGCCATGTACAGCATCTAAAACCCTATTTTTCTCAAGGAACACTATTTTAACATATCTAAAAGGCTTCCAACAAATGACAGTATAAGTGAACAAGGACTAGGCAATGCATTAGAGGTACAAAGTGTAAAGGTAAGAGGAACATGAAATTATTACAGACGGGATAATAAGCTCTTAAGTATGACATATGACAACGATATGTCTAGAACCTATAATAGGTTAGCAAGAATAGAGATGTATCCAGGTAAGGGTACGAGAGTACTAGGAATTTATTTCAACATTCAAAGATTTAGATAAGATTAGTATCAGATAAGTTAAGGGTTTAGATTTTCAGGATACCCTTAACCAGGCAGATTATAGTGTACCATAGGCAGTGATACCAAGTTTTCCCCAGGACGTGCCGCAGTTGTTCACGTCAGAGTGACACTAAGGGTACACATAACTGTTCAGGATAATATCAGGAAATAAATAATAATTAATTATCAGGTTAAATTGTGTGTCTTCTGTGCTCTCGTCAGGTAGAGACCACAGGGGGTTCCGAATACAGCTGGAACGGGCAGGAATCTTCCGCGAGGATAACCACACACAGGAAAGAGAAGTCCGGTGACTAGCCTTAAATAGGAATTTTCACCGGTTATCAGGGGAATGTACTTCGGGGTTACTCCACTCGATGGCATTCCGTAAAATCAACTCAGATAATAATGTTTATTACACGCTAACATACTAACATAATAATATCGGGAAAAATACTTTATTATGTTCAGGCAGGTACCAGTTATCAGGTATCAGGTATCAGTTATCAGACAGTGATCCTAGATTCCCCCTCGATCACTAAGTTAGCAGTTCGTAGTCCAGTTTTCATGACTACACAGTATAGCAGTAACAGACAGGTATAAACCCGATATGGGTTTAGTTTAGTGCTTGGCGATCATAGGTTTCCCTGATATTGCCAACAGTTTAGTGCATGGCGACCCTAGGTTTTAACGAGGTTGCCAACAGTAGGTTGGGTGGAGCTCACTGAGACATTATGTCTCATCCCAATCCTTCTGATGCAGGTACGCAGGTAAGCAAGAGGTTCGTGATGAAGTGCATCAGGGAGACGCTGAATGGAGTGCAGTTGCTCGTCATGTACCAGCTCAAGAGTTTACCAGACATTTGTATAAGTATATTTAGTGGTACTTGATTATTTGTTTAAACGAGCAAATTTGTATTCATTCAGTTGTATATTATTATTATTGAAAATTTTAATGTATCCAGTATCAGTTTAACGCGCATGCTAATATTCTAGATAAAATTAGTATGAGTGTTACAACAACTTACAATAATATTATTGGGCTAGGGTTACTCACTCTAATGTGCTTAGTCACATTTCATCACATAATTATTCATCTACACTTTTACTTTACTTAAACCTCCCACTTTACAAATTCACCACCCTTCTCTAAATTCAAATTTCTAACTTCTAACATATTACAAAAATGTCACTAACCCTCAAAATTACCAAAATACCCTTAATCACCCAAAATTCACTAAATCACCAAAATAAACATTTAATAAATATTATAAACATATAATAATAATAAATAAATCTAATACTAAAAATCAGGCTGTTACAGTAAGTACCCAAGAGCTCTTTGACGAGATGACGCGTGTCTCTTGTAACTACGGATGTCAATGGGTATCCATGAGTACAGATAGTATGATACCCGTCCCCGCCCCGTTGGATAAATATGATACTCGTGCTCGCCTTGTACCCACGTGGGTACCCATGTATTTTTTAATTTATTTATTTTTTGGTAGAAAGAATGACTTTTTTTTAATTACCAAAAAACTTCAACTTTTAAACATCCATACATAATCCATTCAAATTTCATAAATCATACATAATCCATACACAATTTATGATTCTTACATCGTGCGTTTCATTTTACGAAGGAACGAAATACATGACATAAAAGAAAAGTAACCGAGACAAATATAAAGAAATTACTGAACAGAAAAGTGATGAATTTTTTCAAGAAAAAATTCTCAGTTTCACACCAAAAGATTAAATCAATTCCCACATAGAAATTAGAAACAAATTAAAATATTCATGTATTCGTCTAAAATTAGAAAGCTCTAAAATCTAAAACAAAAAACAAATAATCATGCTAAGAAGAAGAAAAAAAATGAGAAGAAAACGTGAGTGCACCAAAAGGGAAGAGGAAAAGAAAGTTGTGACATAAGAGAAAAGATGTCGTACATTCATACAATAAACTAAAATATTAGTAATTTACTTAATTTATTATCGGGTATGGGTACCTGCGGGCACGTGTATCATCAAATCTGTGTCCATTTTCATAAAATAACGAGTAGTCAAATACCCGTTTATTATACCTGTGGATACCCGTTTAGCTACCCACCCCATGCCCATGACGGATTTTACCCACGGGTACCTGCGGGCATGGGTATTTTTGCCACCCCTACTTGTAACTTAACCAAGGTTTGAGCACAAACATAGATATTCAGCATCATTAAAACTCTTAGGGGGAATTTTCCTCCCATTTGAATCCTACAAGCCTTGATGGATTAGTTTTCACAATTATGGGCGAAGGATTATCGAATTATAAAAAGAAATGTTCATAGTAATCAACCATGAGATATAGAGAAACACCGACATGCATCAAGGAGAAACACCGACATTTGCTAAGCCAGGAGAAACACCGACATTTGCTAAGCCAGGAGAAACACCGACATTTGCTAAGCCAGGAGAAAAGACATGCATCAAGGAGAAACACCGACATCCCAACTAGGTTGGCACCCCGATGAACCCCCATCCTATGCTACCAAACTCAAAAAAATATTATTAAAAAAAAAGAGAAAAGTATGTACAAGAGGGGGGACTATACCAAAACCCTCCAATAACGATAAAAAAAGGAAAACAAAAAGGAAGAAAATCAACAACCGCCTAAGAGAATCTGTAACTAGGCAGACCACATCTGTCTTTATAGAAATCAAAGTGCAATTCTGGCGGTAACGCAATCAACCAAACTGAACTCACAACATAATGACCCATATTTGCTAACTTATATGCACAGTTGTTGCCTTCTCGGTAATTCAACACCAAGATTACAAGCATTATGCCACCTGTTACGAAGCAGAACCGGAACCAGAGTTATCGGTTCCGCAATAAAAAGTAACATAGGTTTATGAGACAAATAGAAATTATTTAGAGCAACTCTAGTGCTTGAGATACCAATACCTCGAACATTCCAATAAAAGAAATTCATTGAGCAGTTGGAGAGGCTTCACCCCTGGAACGGGTTCGATACGACGACTTCCCAAGCTGAAGTTGCTTTATCTTTTGCTTCTGTTTCTTTGATAACACATGTGTGAATGACACTTCTGTTGACCCGTTATCATACTCACGAATCCTACGCCACATTTCCAAGTCATGCTGCATATTCGGATTACTATATGACTCTTGCTCGTTCTCATGCGCAACCAACATCGTGTTGCTGTCACCTGGCACCGATCCTTCAATGGAAGCAACTACCTGATGTTGTCCCTCCACTGTCTGTGTTGGACTCACAACATTCTTGCAACTAATCTTAAATACCTCATCATTGTTATGGGTGATTGGAATCTGAGTTTTCCCTAGAGAAGAGAAATCTGATGGCAAACTTGTAGGGGATGCAATGTGCACATCATTGTACGCTACTGTATGCTGGACCAGACAAGGGCGCTCCTCCCCAGTAGAAGCAGAGGAAACTATCCCAGAGGAAATCAGCTGCACGTCATCGTGCTCTACCAAAGCTGAATGCTAAGCAGATGCGACAAAAACCATAGGAACACCTTCCCGGGACTTCTGAAGTGTCAGTTGAAGGAAAATCGACATGATTAAAGGCAGCGGAATTAAAATTTTTCGATTTTCTTTCCTTAGATCATTACGAATTTGACATGAATCAGTGATGAAATTGTTACCTCTTGAAGTGCAGAAACGATTTCTTCGATCATAACCAAGCAAGAAAGCAAAGCCTCTAATCATCCACATGAACAGTTCTCCTCTGGTCCAGGTGCTAGCCAAGCGATCAGAGGTTTGAGAGAAAACTAGGTTTTCAGTTTAAGCCTTTAGGGTTTCTCAAAAGTGTAACTCTGATTTCAGCACAAGAGTTCTATTTATAGAGCTCCTTGTGTGTTCTGAAATCAGTAATCACTATTGGGCTTCCATAAGCCCATTAACCCATCAGCTTTCGCTAACTAATTAGCGTCAATTGCTAAACGCACCCCATCTTATAAGTCTTACTTATATTTCTCCTTTTGACCGTTCTATTGTGTGTGACCCTATAGGTTCTTGTAACGTTGGCAATCATATTAAATCTTATATTTAATATTATAAACAGTGAGCGGTATCTAGCAACACATCACTGCTACCCAAGTGACAAGAATGTCAAGTGATCTGACGAAACCTTTTCCATGATAATGTCTATGTGTATGATTACTCCTTTGTCCTAATATCTTTATTGAACACAATGCATAGATTGTGTCACCCTTGTATAGCTCAATATTTATATTTCTTGATCCCGAAATATACTAAATAACGAATAAGTTCAATATCTCATATTGACTTAATTCGGCATGGCCATGCATTTTTTACAGTCATATTTCATCAAGTGGCCTAAAGATATATCTCCTGTTATGAAGGAGGGACAAATCTCATTATCATTATGAGAATAACTTATGACGATTTCATAACATACTATGTAATATTCTCACGGTGGGTCAATCCAGTATAAATATTACTCCTAATACTCAAACCTATGTATCTACTTAATATCTCATATTCATGACCCATGAGGTAATAGTCTTCATGCTTTATTATTATCCCGATTTATATTAAAGTTTGACTACGAATACTTTTAAAAATAGTGTTCTTTCTGTTGATGTAACCTCATGATTAAGTCACACGTAATATTCCATCACATGAACCAACTATTCTAGGGACTTTATTAATCTTATAACAAGTGTAATAAAGAACGTCATATTTTATTTAATAATAAAAGTCACGATACATATGATAAGTTTAACATAAACTATTGGCCTCTAGGGCTTACACCAACATTAGCTCCACGCCATCTTAATGCACGTCATCATGCTCAACCTCGAAAACCAATTCCAACACAGTAATAGAGGGCTGGGCAACTTACCCTGTGGAATTTCGTACGAAACATTCTGTAAAGCAAAACTGAAAGAATTGGCAGCAACATTTGTAATATGTGTAGCAGAATGAGATATTGTCTGTCCTTGAATCGCTACCGTGGTTGTAGAAGAGGTACTCGTAACTCCCAAAGAGGTACTCGTAACTCCCAAGGAGGTATTGTCTGTCCTTGAATTGGGAGCTACAACAGCGACCGTTGCCAAAGAGGTACTCGTAACTCCCTGCACTGAAGTAGAGGCACCTACAACACTACGATGCTCGTGGGGCTGCCAAGTAGGAATTAGTCTTGGATTTGTCTCTACAACCATTGGCTTCATGCCTCTGTTTGGTTTCTCCTTTTCCGCATCCGGGTGCAGCCACTTACAAGTAGCAACATTGTGACCAATTACATAACAGTGGTGGCAGAAAAGAGGTATCTGCTCGTATTGAACTTCAACTTTAAATGCAAAACCTTCTCGTTCCACAAAAATCTCATCATATACTTGCTTAGATAAATCAATGTCCACTAAAATTCTTGCATAGTGACCAAAAGCCCTGATACGTGTCGGAGCATCCACCTCAATCGGGGTACCAACTGCACTTGCAATTTCCTTCAACGTTTTTTCCGGCCAATACTCCTGTGGTAATTCAAGCAAACGAATCCAAATGGATGCATGAGTCTGCTTCTGCGAGTAATGATTAAAGTCATTCGTCCATTATGAAAGACGAAGGAGACCCGACTTTAGATTAATGGTACCAGTAGCCCATACTCTACGTAAATCCTTAACAAACTCTAAATGAAAATCATAGTATCCCTTGCCAACCAATACCAATTTCCATTTATATGTTGTTTTCCATAATTGGCCTAACTTAGCAACCATATCACGCGTCGTACAAGGTTAGTCACCCTTATTCAATGCGAGTCGTCCCGGAGAGCATTCTGACATTCAGCCAAACCTTTCTTGTATTCTTCCTAACCAATGCGAATACACATAGCATCACCCTTGATACAAGGAACCGGAAGATGTGTTTCATCAGTAGTCGAACTCCTGCCACCAAGTGCCGCCACAAAATATTTCGGAGGTGCAGGATTCACCCATGAGGAAGGAATCTGTGACGGAGCCGACGAGCCTGACAATTCTCTGAAATCGCTGTAGTGACCGAAATTGGAGCCACTATCATACTTGCACAATATCACCCGCAGCTCTTGATCCCTGGATATTCAAATGAAAGCATACGATGCTATTTGGCTTTGATCGCCTCCCTGATGCACTAACGAATTAGTATGGATCAAAAGCTGGAGGAATCAGATATATTATTATTGGATTATATGAAGTGGAATTGGTAAACCAAAAGTAGGAAAACCAATAACGCCACTACAACGTAAATGAATTGGGAAAATCCACCAAAAGGAATCAAACGTGTAGAGAAACCACGATCGATCTTGGAACAAAATCACGATCAATTACAGCGCTCATGCTAGGTCTCGCATCTCAGATATAAAATGAAACAAAATGAAAGAGGGACTGAATTAGGAGGGGGGAATACGGCGCTCATGCTAGGTCTCGCATCTCATTGTTAAAAAAAAGGGAAAGCGAAACTCAATATTCTATATATATAACATGTTTCATCTCTTTTGGGTTAATTTTTTTGTCTCTTTAGAATTAGTTCAATACAAATAGAACATATAACAAATGAGATTTGCTAATATACACCCACTAGTTTTTATGTGGGAGTATTTTAGCAACATGCATCTTTAGGTGTATTTAGCTACATTTTATTTATCACTTGCTAAAATACTCCTTCTAAAAAATAAGTGGGTGTATTCTAGCAAATGCCTATAGGAGTTGCTAACATACACCCACTTATTTTTTAGAAGGTGTGTTATAGCAACATACACCTCAAGGTGTATTTATCAACTTTTTAGTTATAACTTGCTAAAATACTCCCACATAAAAACTAGTGAGTGTATATTAGCAAATCCCATAACAAATACATAAGAGTAAATTTAAATGTTAAAATAAAAGTGTAACAAACACGATATGAGTATATATATGTTCAGTTTTTTCCTTTATCGTTTAAAAAGTGTAACAAACTAAATAAATATATCTATACTTACTTTTTCATTATCTCAATTATACCCTTAAACAATTATTTCTATAATAAAGATTGTTGTTAGTGTCATTAAAAAAAAGAATTCAAATTATTTTTTTTGTTATATTGTTGGTGTCATTGAAATAGATAATTATTGTTAGTTTGATTTCTTATAACTTGAAAGCAATAAAAATTTATATTTAGTTTCAATCAAAATCAAAATTTAATAAAATATACCGTTCATAATTATCAAACGTTAGCGCAATAAAAAAAGCGGAAAGACGGGCACGTGAGTGTCTGTCTTTTTGCTAGTACTTATCATTTTAATCTATATCAAAAAATTTATATAAAATATCGTTTAAATTTGTAATTTACACCCAAAAATTTCTATAAAATATTGTTTATAATCTACATGCGTTAGCGTAATAAAAAGAGCGGAAAGATAGGCATGTGAGTGTCCATCTTTCCGCTAGTATAAATTAAAAGAATAATGATAAAAAGGGAAATATAGAATAGTAAATAAAACCTTCCATTTTAAGTTCCTTTAAAAAAAAATCTCTTTGTCCCAGTGAACATAACTCAGTTGGCATGGACATGCATCGTTATATGCAAGAGCTGGGGTTCGAACCCAGGACACCCCACTTATTCACCTTGAAAAAAAATGTGAATTCTAGCCACTAGACTACTTTACAAAAAAAAATCTCTTTTAAGTCATTTCCAAACAACACTTATGTCATTTTTTTAATTTTAAATATAATTACACTGCATTTTATAGTATTTTTCACGGATCAATGAAATATATATATATATATATATATATATATATATATATATTAAAATTAAAATAAAATAATATATCATTTGTATTCTTAACAATTAATTGTTTTTTTATTAAAAAAATTAATTGTGATTTCTTAAATAATTTTATTTATGATTCTTTTAACATAAATAATTCATTTATATTTATTCATTTAGCTTTCCATATAAATACATCTTATAATAAATTATATTAAAAAAAATTGTCCAATAAATTATTTATTGTACAATTCATAGAATTATGAGATATAATCTATAAATAAATAACAAGTGGGGAAAGGAAAAAAATTATAAAAGTAGATAAATTAATCAATTATCAATTAAGTTATTTTTAAAATAACACTTCATTTCCTTCTTAATAAAATTTTAATTAGGATTATTTTACATAAACTAGTAATAATGATTTATTTCTTTAGCTTTATGTATTAACAAATCCTATAACAAATTATATTAAAAAGAAATCAAGTTCAATAGACCAAATTAATGTTCTTAGTTAGAAACCATGTGATTCAGACAATTCAGAGACATATTGTATCGACAAAAAAAGAATAATGAAAAATAAAGGGAAAATTCAGAAGTAAATAACAACTTCCAATGATATTACGATTAAAAAGGGAATGAGAGAGAGCGTGAGAGAGAGAGAGTGAGCGGCGGCGGTCACCGGTCTCACCTAGGGCCACCGCGCCGACTTCCTTATTCGCCGGAAGAGAGGCTTCTCGGGAGGGGTTGGTCATTTTCCAGGGAGGCACAAATGGGAGGGGATTTGGGAGAGTGGATTGAGGTGAGAAACAGACGTCGGAAAGCGATGGGACCAGTTTCTCAGGGACAGTACAGACAGCGGGAGAGCAGCAGGCACGGAGGTTTTGGTTCGAATGTCAGGTTTGTTAAGGGTTTTGGACAGTATGCGTGGTTTTCTGATCGTGATTATTCAATTAGGGTTAGCAGAGATCACCACCGTGGCTGTTCCCTTGTGCGCCGTAGTGATCGTTCTTCTCGTCTTTGTGTGGGATCGCGAGGCAGAAGCACAGCAGGTAGAAATTTTTTGCGTGACAGGAAGATGATTTTTGGGTCTCGGCAGCTTCACTCACATGGAAGGCATGCAAGTTATGATAAGGAAAAACATTTTCATTCACGTGGCATGCATCACTCACATGGAAGGTTTACAAGTTATGATGATGGAAATAAAACTCACTCACGTGTCATGCATTTTCGCTATGAATATGGGCAGCAACTTCACTCACATCGTGATGGTTCCCATCAGGTAAATGATGTGTTCAACATTACTAATTTTCTGGAGAATCTTGAGTTAATTGATTTGAGGAAGGGTCTAGAAGTTTGCGGGATTTTATCTGATGTTGTTTTTTCAAGAAACCGTAATGTTAGAGGGCAAGTTTATGGTTTTGTTAAATTTCTTAAAGTTCGAGATGTGGGTAAATTGCTTAAAGCTTTGAATAATGTTTCTTTTCGAGATCAAAGGTTGTTTGCAAATGTTGCCAAATTTGATAGGTTTAGTAGGAATGTAGGAAGTAGTGTTAGGAAGGGAGAGGGAGAAAAAATTATTAATAAAGAGGGAGATAAAAATGATGGTGTTGCGGCCAAAAAAAAATCGAGGGAGGAGGATAGGGGAGCGGCGGTGTTAGAGGAGAGGAGGAAAAAAGACTTAGAGAAGGTGAAGGAGGTAGCCATTAGGAGTGAGGAGGAAAGGGAGAGGGCGAGGGAGTCTCAGAAAGGGGGAGGGGAAGTGCTGGTGAAGGGGGTGTCAGGTGTGATGGATGGAGTGGAGGTGAAGGGTAGGAACATGGAGGGGGAGTTCAAGGCTGAGGCGAACAAGGGGCATGATGAAGGGAAGGTGTCAGGTGTTGATCAGGTTCATCGTAATGGTATCGTGGGTTATGAGTATTTTTCTGATATGGAAGATGTTTTATGTGCTTCTAAAGGATTGACTGCTAGCATTAGAAATGGTGTTGGCATCCCTGTGTTACAACAAACTTTTCTGGATGTTGGGTTTGAGAATTTTAAGATTGTTCCGTTCGGAGGTGACAAGGTGTTTTTGTATCCGATTGGAGATGTTGATGTGATGTCAGTGTTTATTGAAGCGGCTGATTTTTTTAATTCTTTTTTAGATAATTGTCGCCCTTGGTCGAAAGATTCTGTGGTGTCTTATGAAAGAGGAGCTTGGGTGAGGTGCTACGGTATTCCTGTTCATGCATGGAATATTATTTTCTTTATGGAATTGGCATCCTTCTTTGGTCGTTTACTTAAAATTGATGCTCAGACTCTCAATAAAAATAGGATGGATTATGCTCGTTTATTGATTTCTACGTCTATTATCAAAGAATTGAATTTGGTTGAAAATATTTGCATTGATGGGAGGATTTATCCTATTTGTCTCATAGAGGATCTTGAATTTGGCCTAGCTGAGGATGCTTGTTTGGTGGAGTATAAGGATGCTCATAATTATGTTTGTTCAGAACCTGGTTATGTGCATAATGATCAACAAGTTGTGGATACTTTTGTGAACCAATTGATAGATGACTTTAAGGAGGTTCCCTTGGAACCTGATGGCAAAGTTATTAAGGTGCCTGATGATCAAAATGTTAAGCAAGCTGATTCTAAGAATTTCCAGGATCATATTGGGGTCTCTAACTCGAATAGTAATGTGGAAGTTTCTGGGAATAGAAAACACTGTAAAAGGAAACTGGTGCCATCGGTGATTGATTTGAAAAGGATGGCTAGGTTGTTGGAGAAGGATAGGAATGCGTTGATTCGTTCTCTTAAGAGTGTTAAGAAGTCAAAGGGTAAGTGCAAATCTTCAAAGGGTTGGCAAGGGAAGGCGGTTGGTGTTTCTTTGTCAGCTACATCTGGGTCTTCGACAAATAATAAGGATTGGAAGAATTGGGTGGTGTTACATGGGAATGAAAAAGTCGTGGAGGAAGATGTTAGGGATGTTGGTAAGATGTTAGGGCTTTCTTGTGAGAATAGTTTTCAGTGTTGTCTAGAGGAGGTGGTGGTGGTGGGTCTAAGTTGGCAGGGGGGCGGTGAGAGTTAAAGAGGGGAGGGGAAGTGTGAGGGGGGCAGGTGATGATGTGTAGGTGGAGGCGGGGGTTGGTGGTTCTGGGGAGGGGGTTGTGTAAATGAAGATTATTTCTTATAATGTTTGTGGTTAGGGATGGGGGGAGAAGCGGAGGGAGGTGCAGCGGTTGGTGAGGGAGAAAAAGCCGTGGGTGGTGTGCATTCAAGAGACGAAGTTGGAGGGGGTGGATGATTTTTTGTGTAAATCGTTGTGGGGTTCATCTGATGTTGGTTTCTCTTTTTAAGCCTTCAGTTGGTGCGTCGGGAGGCATTTTAACTCTTTGGGATACTTTGGAGGTGGATATTTGGTTGTCTATATATGTCTTTTGATAATTGTTTGGTGGTTAGAGGGAGGTTCATTAAATCTAATTTCGACTTCTCTTTAGTAAATGTTTATGCTCCTTGTGATAGTGGGGGGAGGCAAGTGTTATGGGAAAGGTTAGGAGGCTTGATGAGTAACAACATTGAGGCTTCTTGGTGTGTTCTAGGCGATTTTAATGTTATCCGCTCGATGGAGGAGCGTTGTCGTATGTTGGGTGATAATAGAGAAGACTTTTCTTGTTTCAATCAGTTTATTGATAGAAATATGCTTCTTGATTTACATCTTTGTGGCCGGAATTTTACTTGGTATCGGGGAGATGGTGTGTCTATGAGTAGGTTGGACAAATTTTTTGCTATCTAAAGCGTGGATTTTTGCTTGGCCCAATTGCATCCAGGCTGCCCTTCCTAGAGGTCTCTCTGATCATTGCCCAATTTTGTTGACTGTTGATGAAGAGAATTGGGGCCCTAGACCGCAAAGGATGTTGAAATGTTGGGCTAATTTGTCAGGTTACAAGGAGTTTGTGAAAGAGCAATGGTTGTCGTATCATGTTTTTGGATGGAGTGAGTATGTTTTGAAAGAGAAATTGAAACTTCTTAAAGGGAGTCTTCGGAGTTGGCATCAGGATCATACTCAAAATTTAGTTAGTAAGATTTGTGGTGTTAAAGATCGAATGTCTGCCTTGGATATTAAAGCGGAAGGTGAAGGGTTAGAGGAGGAAGAGATTAAGGAGATGCATCTATTGTCAGCTGATGTTATGGCTTTTTCTAAATTACATGCTAGCATGCAGTGGCAAAAATCAACAATTACCTGGCTGAAGGAGGGGGATGCTAATTCCAAATTTTTTCATGGGGTTATGTCTTCTAGGAGACGTTCAAATGCTATTGTTTCTATTTCTGTGGATGGGGCGCAAATTGAGGGAGTTCAAGGGGTGAGAAGTGATGTTTTTGATCATTTCAGTCGGCATTTTAAAAGGGTGGATGTGGAGAGACCAGGCCTTGGGGAGATGGTGTTTAAGTCCATTTCTAATGAGGAGGGAGATGATCTTGTAAAACCCTTCTTGTTAGAGGAGATTAAGGAGGCAGTGTGGATTGTGATAACTTTAAGAGTCCTGGGCCGGATGGTACTAACCTGGGATTTTTTAAAGATTTTTGGGATATGTTGAAGGTGGAGCTGCTGAATTTTTTTTCTGAATTTCATCGTAATGGTAGGTTGACTAAAGGTTTGAATAACACTTTTATTGCCTGATTCCCAAAATTGAGAACCCGCAGAGATTGTCAGATTTTCGTCCTATCTCTTTGGTTAGTAGGCTGTATAAAATTCTGTCTAAGGTGCTTGCTAACAGGCTTCGGAAAGTGGTTGACAAGGTGGTGTCGGAATCACAATCAACATTTGTTCAAGGTAGACAAATCCTTGATGGCATTCTTATTGCTAATGAGTTGGTGGACGATGCCCGTAGGTTAAAGAAAGAATTAATTTTGTTCAAGGTTGATTTTGAAAAAGCATATGATTCAGTTGATTGGAGGTATTTAGAAGAGGTCATGGGTAAGATGAATTTCCCATTTGTTTGGCGTAAGTGGATGATGGAATGTGTTACTTCAGCTTCAGCATCGGTTCTTGTCAATGGGAGTCTGACTGATGAGTTTATTTTGGAGAGAGGCCTTCGCCAAGGTGATCCTCTTTCTCCTTTCCTTTTTCTGTTAGCTCCTGAAGGTTTAAATGTTATGATGACTGCGATGGTGGATAATGGATTATTTAGTGGGTACATTGTTGGGGTGCAAAATACTTTGTCCGTAACACATCTACAGTTTGCTGATCATACCCTTTTGATTGGTGGGAAAAGTTGGGCGAATGTCCGTGCTTTGAAGAATGTCTTGCTTTTGTTTGAGAAAATATCTGAGTTAAAAGTAAATTTTCATAAAAGCATGTTGTTTGGTATTAATGTGGCAGGTTCTTGGCTTCATGAGGCGGCGGTTGTTATGAATTGTATGCATGGTTGCTTACCTTTTGTGTATTTGGGGCTGCCTATTAGTGGTGATCCAAGAAAGCTTCAGTTCTGGAACCCTTTGGTTGATCGAATTAGAAGTAGATTGTCTGGTTGGAAGAGCAAAAACCTTTCGTTGTGGGGTCGGCTGATTGTCCTTAAGTATGTACTGTCCTCCATTCCGGTTTATTTTCTTTCCTTCTTTAAAGCTCCCTCAGGTATCATTTCTACCCTTGACTCTATTTTTTGTAAGTTTTTTTTTTTTTGGGGGGGGGGGGGCGGGAGAGTGAGGATGTTAGGAAATTGTCTTGGGTAAAATGGGATACTTTATGTTTACATAGGGAGAATGGAGGTTTGGGGGTCAGGAGGCTGAAGGAGTTTAATTTTTCCCTTCTTAGTAAATGGGTGTGGAGGATGCTGGAGGAAAGGGGAAACTTGTGGTATAATGTGTTGTGTGCGAAGTACGGTGAGGAGGGGGCGGTTATGTGTTGGTGGAGGAGGGGGTTCTGTGTGGTGGCAAAATGTGAACTATATTAGGAGGGGGGAGGTTTGTTAGATTATCGGTGGCTGTTGGATAATATTTCTAGGCAGGTGGGGGATGGGGTTTCTTCGTTGTTCTGGAAGGATCCCTGGTTGGATGGCGTTTCTCTAGATGTTAGATATGCTAGATTATTTGATCTTGTTGTTAACAAAAGTGCCACTGTTGCGGAGATGTTCTCTTTGGGTTGGGAGGTTAATGGTGAGGCGTGGAAGTGGAGAAGGAGACTGTTTGCGTGGGAGGAGGGGTTGGTGAGAGAATGTGCGGAACAACTTTCACGTGTGGTTTTGCAGATTGATGTGTCTGACAGGTGGATCTGGAAGCTTCATTCTTCCCATAAGTACACGGTCAAAAGTGTTTATAATCATTTGACTACTTCAGATGTGGCAATTGATGACTGTTGTAATCATGTTCTATGCCTTAAGCAAATTCCGCTTAAGGTCAATATTTTTGTTTGGCGTTTGTTCCTGAATAGATTAACAACTAAGATGAATATGTTTAGGAGGAATATCTTGGATTATAATGATTCTTTTTGTTCGACCTCTTGCGGATTCGTTGAGGATCAGGATCATTTGTTCTTTTCATGTGCTTTTTATGGTCGCTTTTGGCTTTTAATATCAGGATGGTTAGGCATCTCAATGACTCTTCAAGGATCTTTATTTGAGCATTTTCTTCAGTTTGGAGGTCTTGGGGGTTTTTCTAACAAGTCTCGTC
Organism: Medicago ruthenica; assembly: GCA_018208015.1. Taxonomy (NCBI): domain Eukaryota; kingdom Viridiplantae; phylum Streptophyta; class Magnoliopsida; order Fabales; family Fabaceae; genus Medicago; species Medicago ruthenica. The sequence continues at coordinate 56,016,258 of CM031373.1, forward strand.
TGGCTTTTAATATTATTTGGATTTCAGCTCTTTCTACTATCTGGAAGGACCGCAATTTGAGACATTTTCATAACAAATCGGCACAACTTCTATCTTTGTTGGAAAAGGTTAAACTCCAAGCATTTTGGTGGTTAAAATCTTTTTATGTTGTTTTTGATTTTGAGTATTCAGTTTGGAGGTTAAATCCTTTATTCTGTCTTCAGGTTGTAACATAATGTTGTTTTTCTTGGCTACTTTGTTGTAGCTTGTGGATTGTTTCATTGTAATTTTTGGATACTTTAGCTTCCTTTGGTACACCTTGTGCTAGAGGAGCTTGTGTTTGTTTTTTAATAAAATTTGTTTAGCTTCTTCAAAAAAAAAAAATAACATCTTCCAATTTAAGTCTAATAAAAAAATATCTTTTAAATCATTTTCAAATAACACTTGTGTCCTTTTTAATCTCAAATATAATTACACTGCATTTTATAATATTTTTTCACTAATTAATTCAATATATACATATATATATATATATATATATATATATATATAGTGAAATTAAAATAAAATCAGATATCTTTTATATTCTTATCAATTAATTATTTTTTTTTATAGAATTTTAGTTATAATTCCTTTAACATAAATAATTAATTGTAATTTATTGTTTTATCTTTCCAAATAAATAAAACTTAAAATAGAATATATTAAAAAAAAACTAGTTCATCGAACCAACTTAATGTGTTTATTCAGCAACCAAACGATTTATAGAATTATGAGACATCTTCTATAAACAAATAAAAAGAGAAAAGTAAAGAATAAAAAATTAGATAAAATCAATTATAATTTGACTTATTTTCCAAATAAAACTTCATTTCCTTCTTAACATAATTTTAATTGTGATTATTTTAGATAAACAATCAATAATGATTTATTTTTTAAGTGTTTTAAATAGAATTTACTTTAAGGTTTATATTTTTGGAAAGATAAAACAATAAATTATAAATAATTGTTTATGTTAAAAGAATCATAATTAAATTCGATAGAAAACACAACCAATTGTTAAGAATACAAATGATATCGGACTTCATTGTAATTTTATTATATATATTGAATTAATTAGCGAAAAATACTATGAAATGCGTTGTAATTATATTTGATATTGAAAAGGACATAATTGTTAACTATGAACATTAATTTGGTCCATTAAACTTAATGTTTTTAATATAATTAATTATAAAGTTTATTCATTCAGAAAACTAAAGAAATAAATCATTATTAATGGTTTATTTAAAATAAGCACAGTTAAAATTTATTAAGAAGGAAGGGAAGTGTTATTTTTAAAATAACTTCAATGATAATGTAATTTATCTTCTTTTACAATTCTTTTCTTTTTCTCTCTTTTTATTTATTTACAGAACTTGTCTCGTTATTCTATGAATCTTATGGTTGCTGACTAAGCGCATTAAGTTGGTTCATTGAACTAGTATTTTTTTGTATGATAATTTTTTATAAGATTTATTTTTTTGGAAAGCTAAAACAATAAATTACAATTAATTGTTTATGTTCCCCTTTGAAAAAAAAATTAACTGTTTATGTTAAAAGAATCATAAGCAAAATTCCATCAAAAATCACAATAATTTTTTTATTAGAAAAAACTCATAATTAATTGTTAAGAATACAAATGATATCTGATTTTATTTTGATTTTACTTTATATATATATATATATATATATATATATATATATATATATATATATATTGTTGGATATTTGTTTGTTGGCTTCATGTTTGCTAAAATCACATATACAAGAAGTTGTTCGTCTTCAGAAGCTGGAAGCAGAACTTCAGAAGCTGAACAGTACTTCAGAAGCTGGGTCTTCAGAAGCTGAACAGTACTTCAGAAGCTGGTACTTCAGACGCTGAACAGTACTTCAGAAGCTGGATGTTCAGACGCTGAACAGTACTTCAGACGCTGAATCTTCAGAAGCAACCTTCAGAAGCTGAAATGTTCAGATGTAGAACTTCAGACGCAGAACTTCAAAAGTACCTTCAGAAGCTGGTTTCTGCGTTCTGATTTTGTGTCTTGGTGCTGTTTATTTTCTCACATTATCTTTTGAAGATTTAATTGAAGAATTCTCCAAGCTGCGTTTCTAGAAGGAAGAAGAATTTCGCAAGATATTTTCTGAAGATTGGATTCAATTATTTGTGAATATATTTTCAAAGAAATCTTTGGAAAATATATTTCTGGAAAATAAATTGCTTCTATATGTTTCTAAAGTATTTTGGAAATATATCTTTGAAGGATTTGGTTCAAGAATTATGTTGCTGCTGAAGCTATAAATAGAGGGCGCTGTCATTGAAGAAAATCATCTCAACCAAAGCTATCATTGAAAGAGTCTTAGGTTTTGAGTCTGTTAGTTGTGAGCTATATGCTTTGTTTCTCTGTACACCACTCAATTGTTTAGAGTTGGTTTAGTTTATTGTGTTGTAATCACTTGAAGCTTTTAAGCAAGAGTGACTGATTATGTTTTGAAGAGTGTCTTCATCTTTGTCTGTTTAGAGTCTGATAATCACTGGGGCAGTGATTGACTGAGGGAAGTAAGAGGGGTCTTATATCTAGGAGTTCCTAGGTAGAAATACCACGGGTAGTGATTAAGTGAGAAGACTGTGAAACAGGGGCTGTTGTCGTAGGACTTCGAATTGATACTATTATAGTGGATTTCCTTCCTGGCTTGGTAGCCTCCAGACGTAGGTGTGTTTGTCACCGAACTGGGTTAACAAATCAACTATGCATCTTTATTTCTGTCTGTTCTTTTGCTTCTGAACTGCTTACTCTGTTCTACTCTGTTTTACGGTTCAACATCAGGTCCTGCCAGAAATTTCAATTGGCATCAGAGCAGGCACCCTGCCTGTTTTAGGGTGAGCTCCAGGGAAGGTTTTTTCTGGCATTATGGACAAGGAAGGAGGATTTGTGAACAGACCACCTCTGTTGGATGGTTCCAACTATGAGTATTGGAAATCTCGTATGAGTGCTTTCCTGAAATCTATAGATAGTAAGACCTGAAAAGCTGTTCTGAAGGGTTGGGAACATCCTGTTGTGCTGGACAAAGATGGAAAGAAGACTACTGTGTTGAAACCAGAGGAAGAGTGGTCTAAGGATGAAGATGAATTAGCTCTTGGAAACTCCAAAGCCTTGAATGCTCTATTCAATGGAGTGGACAAGAACATGTTCAGACTGATCAAGCAGTGCACTGTTGCCAAGGATGCCTGGGAGATTCTCAAGACTACTCATGAAGGCACATCCAAGGTAAAATTGTCCAGACTTCAACTTATCACCCCCAAATTTGAAAATCTCAAAATGTTGGAGGATGAGAACATACAAGACTTTTATATGAATGTTCTGGACATGTCTAACTCATTTGATTCTCTTGGAGAGAAAATGTCTAATGAGAAAATTGTGAGAAAAATACTCAGGTCTCTTCCTAAGAGATTTGACATGAAAGTAACTGCCATTGAGGAAACACATGACATCTCCAGTATGAAGGTTGAGGAATTGATAGGATCTCTTCATAATTTTGAAATAGGCAGAACTGATAAGAAGGGGAAAGGTGTTGTTTTTGTAGCAGATGCTGATACTGTGGATGATGAAAGCACATCAGAAGCTCTTGTGATGCTTAGTAAACAATTTAACAAGATTCTGAAGCAGGCTGACAGGAGACCCAAGCAAAATGTTCAGTGTCATGAGTGTGAAGGATATGGACACATCAGGACAAAATGTGCCACATACCTCAAGAAACACAAGAAAAGTTTGGATGTGTCTTGGTCTGATGAAGATGACTCAGAAGGAGAAGTGGAGAATAAGTCTTCTAAGTATGTCAATGCTTTAACTGATAGATGCTTGTCTGATGATAAAATTAAGGCTTCAGAAGCACCATCAGGTTCTGAAACACCATCAGGTTCTGAAGCACCATCTGATTCTGAATCCAGTGATGAAGAATTGTCTTTTGAAGAACCATCTGCCTCTTATGAAGAACTATTCATCAGAAGTGAAGAAGTGTGCGAGGAACTGGAAAATCAGAAGAAGACCATCAATCAACTTCAGGCTGAAAGAAGTGAACACTTGGGACAAATTTCTGATCTCAAAGATGAGGTGACCCATTTGAACTCTCAACTTGAACATTTGAAGAAGCAGGTCAGAATGTTGAACACTGGTACTGATATGTTAGATGAAATATTGGAGAGTCATAACAAGGGGAAACCAAGTGGAATAGGGTTTGATTATAGGACCTTGAACAAACAGCAAAATCTAACTAAAAAGGTCAGTGTAGTTGTTAAAACATGTGATCCAATGATGGATAAACCTAAGTTGGAACACCAGAATCAACCTCAGGGATCTAAGAACAAGAGGGCATCTCATCCTTGGATATGTCATCACTGTGGTAAAAAGGGGCACATAAAGCCTTTCTGTTTCAAACTGCATGGATACCCCAAGCACTTTCAACAAAGAAAATCTGAACCTGTTGTAGTCAATGTCAAAAAGGAATGGAGACCAAAATGTGAAAATGTTGACAAGAGGCTGGAGAATAGGAAAGGAAAGGTTGTTGTTGCTGCCAGCATGTCTACTCCTGTTGCTAAGAAAAGTGCTGTTGTTGGACAATCTAAAGTCTGGAGCAAGGTAGTGGTCCCTGTCCCAAAGAAGAAGGCACTAATAAGAAAGGAAGTGGATCCTAGTAAGTCTGAGGATCATGTTGAGCAAGATGTTCAAAACATCATGCCCTATGTTCAGTGTGCTAAAGGTGATGAAGATGTTGCTGATATAGTTACAAAAGCCTTAAATGCCAAGCAATTTGAAAATTTGTGGGGTCAACTGGGCATTTGTCTTTTTTGAAGAGTGTGCGCACCTCGTTTTTTTCCTCGGGAAAAAGACGCGCAAATCCTCCGAGGACGTCCTCGAACGCTCGGAGGGCCTTTGTGAAGCCGCCACCAAAGTTTTTGTGTAAAGGGAACGTTGATAAACCCTTAAGTTTTTTTTTGTTGTAAAGGGAAACGATAATAAAACCCTTTTGACGATGAGGATAAGGATTAGGTCATCGCAACCATTGTCGGGTTCGGGAGTCGGTTACGCGAGGGGAAGGTATTAGCACCCCTCACGTCCGTTGTACTCAACGGGAACCTTCTATTTGGTTAAAGCTTGAATTGCTTTTTTTAATACTTTGCGTGCATGTTCATTTATGTTAAAAATATAATAAAGGGGGGAAAAGAGATAAAAACAAACGAAAAAAAGAAAAAAAAGTTTTTATTATTGTGCTTGACAAGATGTCGATCTTGCTCCTACGTATCTCCCGGTAGTCGGAGAATTCAAAGCATACGTAGTTCTTTGGTAGAAAAACGTATGTGTGTTGGTTGATTTTAATTGGACGATGTTTTAACCGAATTCTTGCGATTAAACGTAGCTTGTATGCTCGCACTTGGAGACTTATTAAGCGTTCGTTCGCGAATCACATTAGAATTGTTAAAAGGTACGTCCGTTAGGGTAGAGGGTTGAATTGGTCGCCATGGGACCAAGGGAGGTACAATGGACTCATATAAGTCAATCATTGACCGAGTGGACTCCGAAGAGTCGGGCGATTGTTCGATTGATCCACTGAGATCAAGAACGGGTACAATGGACTCGGACGAGTCGAACATTGACCGAGTGGACTCTAACGAGTCGAGGGGTTGAGTCTAATGGCCAACGGGGGACCAAAAGGCTTGGATTGACCACAAGGGGCCAAGATTTGGTTTGGGTTGTACATATTAAAAAAGGGAATGACGATTGTCCGAGCGACGAGACATACGTCACGCATTCGTACAATCGGGGCGATGGAGAGACATACGTCACACCATCCCTTTTTCATTCATGTTTTTGGATTGAATTCTTTAGAAATCCCAAGGTATGTCAAAACATATGGTTTGAAAACCCAAAAATGGGAAGGTTTAGCAAATTTGCTAGAAAACGCGCAAGTTCGTCTCATTTTGCGAAAATGCGAACGTAAACGGTGTATGTTCATCTTTGAGTTTTGAACATCATGAACAATATTTATTGTTCAAGTTTAGATTGAAAAGATGAACATAGCTTGTTGGTTCATGTGGTTTTGAAAGCTTGGGAACATAACTTGCTTTGCAAGTTATCCACAAAATGGTTATACGAACTTGTGATTTTGCCAAAATTAAGCAAAAACCTTGTTATGGTTTGAAGAATATAGGTTTAAAAACTCTTAGGTTCTGAGCTCTGGGGCTAGAACCTCAAAAATTGGTTGGTTTGATACAAAAACTCAGGTTCTGAGTTCTGTCATGGTCGCACTGCGACCATGACTTCGCACTGCGAAGCATGCGAAATTTTGGGTTCAGAAGCTGTTTCTGAACTTTTGTTCAGAAACAACTTCTGAACACACTCAAGACCTTATAGATGGGTGAAAAACTTTGAGTTTTTGGGGTGAAAAAGGTTGGACAAACCAGTTTTGATGTTTTGAAAACCTTGGGGTTTCTTTGAAATTCAAAAGGGGTTTTTTTAGGATCAAGAGTTTTGAGCCAAAATAGCTATGCAAACACAATTAAAAAAGCAAGATAAAGAGCTTAGTAACTTACAGAACTCCTTAGCAAAGCTCCAGCTGCACTTGATTTGATTTGGTTGAAGGCTTGTGCAAAAGGTTTGAGTATTTGTGATGGTTTTGGAACTTTGGAAAGCTTTGTGTGGATTGGTTTTTTTTCTGGTTGTTTGTGGAGATTTGTAGGTTGAAATGAGTAGAGTTTCTGCTCTTTGAATGCTGTGTTAACTCTGTTTGCTCCTTTGGGCATTGCCTTCTATTTATAGGCCAAAATCAAATCTTTGTCATCATTACACAATCCCAAAATTCAGCTGATTTGTGGCCAAGATCAAGCTGAATCCCTTTGCATTAAATGCTAATGGATAGAGGCAACCCTGCCTTGTACCAAGGGGCAAGATCCAGCTTGATTTCAGCCACAAATTCAACCTATTCTAGAAGGTAATGATGAAGAACAAAGCTGATTTGCAATTGGCTAATGCTTGGGGATCAATCCTTGCAATCTCAATGGTTGGTCAATAAAAACGTGCACTGTGATGTGCAGAGATTGAAGGATGAAAAGGCTAAAATTGGCTAGTGTGAGAGGGTGAAAAGCTGCTGCAAAACAGAGTAGGCACTCATGGCTTTTCAAGTGAGAAATCCAGCTGGTTTGACTGGTTTTTGGGGCAGCAAGCAGGAGGAAAGTCCTCAAGCAGGTGGCTGGCAACCTTGTGGTGGTTAGCTGGTCACCTGGGAGGGACTAGAGCTGCCCAAGGGCAAGCCCACTTGCTTGTCACATGCTAGGTTGGAAGAAAAAGCTTCCAACCTTGGCATTAATGGCAAGTCCTTCAACTCTGGCTTTGCTTGGCCCAATTAGCCATGAATGCTACTTAAAATAATTATGGAAGTGATATGCAACAAATTCTGGAATTAAATCCAAGAAACCAAAAATCTGCAGAAAAATCGCAGACTTCGCAGTGCGAAGTGGGCTTCGCATTGCGAAGTCCTCAATTTTGAAATGTTGACTTTTCTGTTGACTTTTGTTGACTTTTGACTTTTTCCCCTCTTTGATTTTTTTTGATTTTTTTGTTTTAAAATGCGTAGGACAAAATTAGGGTACTACAGCTGCCCCTACTTAATTGTGTCTCCGCATAGAGTACGTGAGTGCCGAGGGCATCTCATGAACTCTTTGCGGAGATCAATTAAGTAAAAAGAAAAAAAAGAAGGACCCGAATTTTGTCCTTCGCGAAATGCAAATGAAAGGGTTGGTAGGGGTTGATCGTATCCAGCCGCTAGCACTGGAGGTAGATCCACTGGGGAATGAAGGTAATCTTATCTAGGCACTGCTTCTAGAGGTCGATTCCTGAGGATGGTGGTCTTCTCTAGGCACTTTCACTAGAGGTCGAACACTGAGGGAGGTGATCTTCTCTAGGCACTTTCACTAGAGGTCGAACATTGAGGGAGGCGATCTTCTCTAGGCACTTTCACTAGAGGTCGAACATTGAGGGAGGCGATCTTCTCTAGGCACTTTCACTAGAGGTCGATACCTAAGGATGGTGATTTACTCTAGGCACTGTCACTAGAGGTGGAACATTGATGGAGGTGATCTACTCTAGGCACTGTCACTAGAGGTCGATACCTAAGCTAGGTGATTTACTCTAGGCACTGTCACTAGAGGTGGAACATTGATGGAGGTGATCTACTCTAGGCACTGTCACTAGAGGTCGATACCTAAGCTAGGTGATCTTATTCAGGTACTGCTTCTGAATATCGATTCCTAACGAGCTGTGATCTTATTCAGCCGCTAACACTGAAGGTCGATACACTGGGGGAGGTGATCTACTCTAGGTATTGCTTCTAGAGGTCGATACCTAAGCTAGGTGATCTTATTCAGGTACTGCTTCTGAATATCGATTCCTAACGAGCTGCGGTCTTACCCTAAATAGGTGCCCCTGGTTGAATGTTGATGGATGCTGGTGAATATGTGATACTCACTGGAGAATCCTTGTTAAGGATGCATGCTTTATGGAATGAAATGCATATGTATGAATGGTTTTAAATATGCATGCATGAATAAAATGATGTTGGTTGGGTGCCGAGCAGAGTCGGTCTTTGTTTGTGGTCGTGTTCATGACAGTTGGGCTCTCTTTTTGTGTTTTGTTTGTTTTTTGGTTGGTCGGTTTGGAAGGACGACGTCCTTTGCCTACATACCCGAATGGGATCAAAACCGGTGTAGTTCGAGCCTAAGCCCGAAAATTTGTGTTTTTTGGTTGGTCGGTTTGGAAGGACAAGGTCCTTTGCCTACATACCCAAATGGGATCAAAACCGGTGTAGTTCGAGCCTAAGCCCGAAAATTTGTGTTTTTTTGGTTGGTCGGTTTGGAAGGACAAGGTCCTTTGCCTACATACCCAAATGGGATCAAAACCGGTGTAGTTCGAGCCTAAGCCCGAAAATTTGTGTTTTTGCCAATAATGATTGGACTTTTGTTTGGGGTTGAGACTCCCTGGGGAGTATCAATGAGGTTTGGCTTATGGGGATATAGAATCATTTTGGAAGCATGATCGATATCCAGCCTTTGTTGGTGTTTGGATGTTCAGGGTGTTTATTGGGGAAATTTGTTCCGCTTGACCCTTGGGGTTTTTGCGCTCCGCGTGCCGCGAGTTACACACTTGCCTTAGCTAAGGAGCATAAGTCTTTTGGTGCAACATTTTGGTGGAAACTACCGCAATTCTTTCAGAATTCACGAAGATTCATAATAAAGCAAAGTTTGTTTGTTGTTTTTCTTTTTGGACGAAAATCCTTTTGTTTATTTCCCATGTTTTAAAGCGTTTTCATCATGAATAAAACAAAATTTATGCGCTACTGAGAACATAAAATAACAAAAGGAACTTTATTCAATGCAGATTTGACCTCTTGAATGGGTAAAAATACACAAAGTGAGAAGTGAGATAGAGAAAGACAAGAAAAAGCAAAAGAAAATGGTTGGTTTTGGCACAACACATGCTATTTCCTTATGACTTTGATATTTTCGTTTGTTGGAAGATGCTGACGAGACCGATTCCTCTCCTCTTGAATCTTGTCCGGAGCTTGGATGCTGCAGTCATTGCCTTTCTTTTTTGTTAACCCCTAACTTTTGCTTGGATCGCTCTTTCGAGTTCTCAATCCACCGGGGTGTATTTCCTTTTTTGATGTCCTTAATTTTTGCCTAGACCGCCTTTTCAGGTTTTCAATCTAGCAGGACGCTCTCTATTGCCTAAACCGCCCTTTCAGGTTTTCGATTTAGCGAGCTTTTCTCTTTTTTTTTTTCTAGGCATAATACCTCTTGACTGCATCGGAGTTTATTGATAGTGGGAACTCCTCTCCGTCCATAGTGGTAATGATCAGGGCTCCGCCTGAGAAAGCTTTATTTACTACGTACGGCCCATCATAGCTGGGAGTCCACTTTCCTCGGGGATCTTTGTGGATAGGTAATATCTTCTTGAGCACTAGGTCTCCTTCTTTGAACTCTCGAGGACGGACCTTCTTGTCGAATGCTCTCTTGAGCCTCCTTTGATAGAGTTGTCCGTGACATATTGCCGTCAGACGCTTCTCCTCTATGAGATTCAGTTGGTCGAACCTTGTTTGGACCCATTCAGCTTCTTCTAGCTTGGTTTCCATCAAGACCCTTAGCGAAGGAATTTCCACCTCTACGGGGAGAACAGCTTCCATACCGTATACTAAGGAGAAGGGGGTTGCCCCAGTTGAAGTGCGAATGGCTGTTCTGTAGCCATGTAGCGCAAAGGGAAGCATCTCATGCCAATCCTTATATGTTGTCACCATCTTTTGGATGATCTTCTTTATGTTCTTATTGGCTGCTTCTACCGCACCGTTCATCTTTGGTCGGTAAGGGGAGGAATTATGGTGCTCAATCTTGAAATTGCACAACTCCTTCATTGTTTTGTTGTTTAGGTTTGCCCCATTATCGGTGATGATTTTGTGGGGAGTACCATAACAGCAAATGATTTCCTTCTTGATAAATCGGGCTACCACTTGTTTGGTTACGTTTGCATACGAAGCTGCTTCTACCCATTTGGTGAAGTAATCGATGGCAACGAGGATGAAGCGATGTCCATTTGACGCTTTGGGCTCGATCATTCCAATCATGTCTATGCCCCACATAGAGAAAGGCCAAGGTGAAGTCATGACATTCAGTGGAGTTGGTGGCACATGCACTTTGTCGGCGTAAATCTGGCACTTGTGACAAGTCTTGGCATAGTGGAAACAATCAGCTTCCATGGTTAACCAATAGTAGCCCGCCCTTAGGATTCTCTTTGCCATTGCATGCCCATTAGCATGGGTTCCAAAAGATCCCTCGTGGATTTCTTTGATGAGCATGTCCGCTTCATGTTTATCCACACATCTGAGCAGGACCATGTCATAATTTCTTTTGTAGAGGGTATTTCCACTGAGGAAGAACTGGGATGCCAATCTTCTGAAGGTCCTCTTGTCGGTGTGCGAGACATTTTCTGGATACTCTTGCTCTTCGAGGTATCGCTTGATGTCGTAGAACCAAGGTTTGCTGTCAAGTTCTTCTTCGACTGATGCGCATACAACTGGTTTGTCTCTACGATCCATCCTTATGATTGGTGCTTCATTGTAAGAATTTACTTGGTACATTGATGATAATGTAGCCAAAGCATCTGCTACCTGATTTTCTTCTCGAGGTATGTGGTGGAAATTGATTTCATCAAAATGCTTGATCAATTCTACAACCCGGGCTTGGTAAGGAATTAAATTGGGATGTCTTGTTTCCCATTCTCCTTTGACTTGATAGATGACCAAGGCTGAGTCACCGTATACTTCAAGGTTTTTGATCCTTAGATCAATTGCTGCTTCGAGGCCTAGGATACATGCTTCATATTCTGCCATGTTATTGGTGCAGTCAAAGCATAACCTTGCTGTGAAGGGCTGGTATCCATTTCTTGGGGAGATTAAAACTGCTCCGATACCGTGTCCCATGGCATTTCTAGGCGCCGTCGAAAGCGAGCTTCCATTGAGCTCCTGGTTCTGGTCCTTCATCATCGCTTGTGACTTCTTTGTCATTCAAAGCTACGACATCTTCGTCTGGGAAGTCAAACTGTATGGGCTGATAATCCTCCAATGGTTGGTGAGCAAGGCGCTCGGATAAAACACTCCCTTTGATGGCTTTTTGAGCAACATATTGGATGTCATACTCAGACAGCAGCATTTGCCAACGGGCTATCTTCCCTGTGAGGGCAGGTTTTTCGAAGATGTACTTGATGGGATCCATCTTCGATATCAACCAAGTTGTATGGGTCAACATGTATTGCCTTAGACGTCGAGCAGCCCATGCTAAAGCGCAGCAAGTCTTTTCAAGTGAAGTATACCTTGTTTCACAGTCGGTAAACTTCTTGCTTAAGTAGTAGATTGCGTGCTCTTTCCTTCCCGTTTCATCTTGTTGTCCTAACACACAACCCATTGATCCTTCAAGTACGGTTAGGTATAAGATGAGGGGTTTACCCGGAACCGGAGGTATTAAGATCGGTGGTTCTTGCAGGTATTGTTTGATCTTGTCAAACGCCTCTTGGCAATCCTCGTTCCAATGAACGGCTTGGTTTTTCCTTAGCAGCTTGAAGATTGGTTCGCAGGTAGCTGTCATGTGTGAGATGAACCTGGCGATGTAGTTCAATCTTCCTAAGAAACCCCGGACTTCTTTCTCGGTATTTGGCGCTGGCATTTCTTGGATGGCCTTTACCTTATCGGGATCCACTTCAATACCTCTTTGGCTGACGATGAAGCCCAATAACTTCCCGGATCTAACGCCAAATGTGCACTTGTTAGGATTTAAGCGCAGCTTGAATTTTCTTAGGCGTTCGAAAAGCTTTTGCTAGATGGACTAGATGATCCTCCTCCGTTTGGGATTTGGCAATCATATCGTCGACGTAGACCTCAATTTCCTTATGGATCATGTCGTGGAAAAGAGTCACCATCGCTCTTTGGTATGTTGCCCCGGCATTTGTTAATCCGAAAGGCATTACCTTATAGCAGAATGTTCCCCATGGGGTGATGAATGTAGTTTTCTCCATGTCTTCTGGAGCCATCTTGATTTGGTTATATCCCGAGAAGCCATCCATAAAGGAAAAGACTGAGAATTGGGCGGTGTTGTCCACCAATATGTCGATGTGTGGTAGCGGGAAATCATCCTTTGGGCTTGCTCTATTCAAGTCCCGATAATCCACACACATTCTCACCTTGCCATCTTTCTTCGGAACTGGCACAATGTTGGCAACCCATGTTGGATACTTGGTTACGGCTAAGAAGCCGGCATCGAATTGCTTTTTGACCTCCTCTCTGATCTTGAGAGCCATATCGGGTCGAGTTCTTCTCAATTTTTGCTTCACTGGCGGGCATTCCGGCTTGAGTGGCAGCTTGTGTACAACGATGTTAGGGTCTAAACCCGGCATGTCTTGATACGACCAAGCGAATACGTCCACGTACTCTTGCAGAAGCTTGATCAACTTTCCTTTCACATCCTCGTGTAGGGAGGCTCCTATCTTGACCTCTTTCTTATCCTCCTCGGTCCCCAAGTTGACCTTTTCAACTGATTCTTGGTGAGGTTGTATTACCCTATCCCCTTGATTTGCAAGTCTAGACAATTCTTCAGGCGGTTCATAATCGTCCTCCTTCATCATCTTCCGTTTGATTAATCGGGCAATCGAAGTCATAAGGGTTTAAGGCTAGTGTTGTTTTTGGAGGGTGGATTTGTAGATCTGCATGAGTATGATTTTTTTTTAGGCTTTTTTGTAAAAAAAATTTTTTTAAAACAAATGCAAAAAAAGAAAAGACTCAAATGAACATAAAAGATTGCTTTTATTCATGATTGTAAACAACTTTTAAAACATGGGGGCCCCACACGACTAATCATTTGCCTTGGGCAGAGCTAAATGATTTTTTTTATTTAAAAGTAAAAAACAAACAAACATGGTTTATTACTTGATCCTGGTAATGATCTCGGGAACTGCGATAGCCCTCCAATTGTTCAAAGCTTCATCCGGAGCGCAACGATACACCAAATCAGGCACGTCTTCGTCTACATCTTCGAGTAGAGCCACTTGATCTTCATGGATAAACCCCGCACTGATGAATGTTTCCGCAATGGGGAGGAACCCCTTGCTTTGGAGGCTTTGAGAAAGTTTCGGCCGATGGATGATACCCCAACCCGAAGCGATTTTTCTTCTCCGGTATGTCCACTAACTTGCCCCATCCGGTGGGTCGGCTTTCTTCTAGGGCCTCTCTTATCGCCCTCCATGATGACATGGCTGTCCTAGCCTCCTCCTTGGGCTTTGAGCTCAATGTCACGACATTTGCCACTTCCAAAGATTGGAATGGGACGTCCACAGCTTCTTCATCCGTTTCTATGTAACGGAAAGACGAGAGATGGCTTACCATCATGTCCTCTTGCCCGGAAACTACAATCATTTGGTTATCAATGATGAACTTCAGTTTCTGGTGCAGGGTAGAGGTAATGGCTCCGGCCGCATGGATCCATGGTCGTCCGAGAAGACAACTGTATGTTGGATTAATGTCCATGACTTGGAAGGTTATGGTGAAAACCTTAGGTCCGATTTGGACTGGTAAGTCGATCTCCCCTATAACGGCTCTTCTTGACCCATCGAAAGCTTTCACAACCAAGGCGCTGGGCTTCATTACGGTCCCTTCACATGAGAGTTTGAGGAGGGTAGTCTTGGGCATGACATTCAATGATGACCCCGTGTCCACTAGCACTCTTGAGAGGATGTGGTCCATGCATTTCACGGAGATATGTAAGGCGCGGTTATGAATGTGCCCCTCGTCGGGTAGCTCATCACCATTGAAACCCAAGTACCTACTTGATGTAATATTTCCGACTATCCCGTCGAATTGGTCCACAGGAATGTCTTTGGTGACATGTGCCTCACTGAGGATCCGCAGCAGTGCTTCTCGGTGTGCTTCCGAGCTGAGTAGTAAGGATAGCATGGAGATCTTGGAGGGAGTTTGACCTAGCTGGTCAATGATCTTGTACTCGCTCTTTTGGATTATCCTTAGGAACTCTTCGGCCTCTTTTTGCGGGATTGTCTTTTGAGAAGGCCCCGCTTGGTTCTCTTTTTCCTCCACGCTCTTTTCTTTGAGCGGCTCCTTTGGTAGTACAGCTGGCGTCTTCCCGAGTTCTTTCGGAGCGAAGACTCTACCACTTCTAGTCATTCCTCCAACACCGGTGATGTTAGTGATGCTGGGCTCGATTTTGGCTAGTGGTTTTCCTTCCACATAAGCCACAGGTTGGTAATTCCATGGTACCCTCTTTGTGCTTTCAAAAGAGAAGGGTGCAGGTACGTGGAATGTTATAGGGTTGTATTGGCATTGGTACCTCTCTCCTTTGGTATGGGATCTCGAGAGGTTTTGGGCCGTTAGACTCTAAGGTAGCAATGTCCGTGCCCTCCTTTATGTAGCCAATTTGGATCCAACCTTGGTCCATTAACTCTTGAAGACAGTTCTTCAACTCTTTGCACTCATCCGGGTTGACCTTGCAGGCTTCACAGTTGGCGTGCATTTCCTCGAATAATCCAAAGCCGGTTAAGCGCTCCCTTATGGTTGACAGGGGAGTCCTAACATTGGCTACCCTTTTGACTGGACCAAAGTCCTCTTGTTCCTCCACCGCATTTACAGAGGGACCCGCATGCCCCGGCAATGGGTTGTTCTTCACATTGGGGCTTTCCTCTTTGAAGGATAACAGCTTCTTGTCAATAAGATCCTGCACCTTGTGTTTGAAAACCCTACAGTTTTCGATATTGTGCCCCACGGATCCTGCGTGGAAATCACATTTGGCATTTGCGTCGTACCACTGTGGATATGGTGGCGACATTGGTGGTAGTAGTCTTGTCTCGACCATACCCTTTTGGATTAGGTATGGCAAGATCTGACCATAAGACATGGGTACAGGATCAAACTGCCTATTATAGTAACTGTTCCTTGAGCTCGCCTGATTCCTTGGTGGGTACCCGCCTTGTTGCTGTTGCTGTTGATTTTGCTGCGGCAACACTACTGGTTGTCGAGGTGGATTTGCGGGAATCACTTGAGGTGAGTAACGCCCTTGAATCGTTGCTGCTGCCACATAAGGATAGTGGTAGTGAGGCATTTGATTTGGTGGCGGGTAGGATGGTACCCATTAGAACGGCATTTGTCTCCCCCTCTTTCTTTTTGTGAAAGTTGCTGGGGGGCTTTCTAGCTCCACCTTGAGCTTCTGAAGAGCCTTGGATTTTTCCTCTCTTCACTCCATCTTCTATTCTTTCACCGACCATGACTAGATCGGAGAAACCGGCAGACGTACTTCCGATCATCTTGTCGTAATATGGGCCTTGAAGTGTGCCCATAAAGGTGTCGACAAGTTCTCTCTCCAATAGTGGTGGTTGTACACGAGAAGCTAGTTCTCTCCACCGCTGAGCGTACTCCTTGAAGGACTCGTTGCTTCTTTGCAGGAGGTTTTGTAGTTGCATCCTATTTGGAGCCATGTCCAAATTATATTTGTATTGCTTTAGGAAGGCATCGGCTAGATCCTTCCAAGTTTGGACATGGGTACGCTCGAGCTGCATGTACCAATCTAAGGATGCTCCGCTTAAGCTATCTTGAAACACATGCACCATGAGTTTCTCGTTCATTGCGTAGGCTGCCATCTTCCTACAGAACATCCTTAGATGGTTCCGAGGGCATTGAATTCCTTTGTATTTCTCGAAGTCCGGTACTTTGAACTTCGGAGGAATTACCACGTCGGGCACTAGGCACATATCCAAGGCATTGTGGGCACCGTATGAGCTGAAACCCTCGACAGCTTTCAACCTCTCTTCCAAAACTCGATACATTTGGGTGGTATCATTGTCTTGGTGGGTAGTGTCGGGAGCAGATTGCCTTAGCTGGCTATTCTCCACATCATGGGGAATTACTTCATGCTGAGTAGTGGAGGTTCCTTGAGGACGACGCTCTTCATTCCTTACGGGGATTGTGAACGGTGGCGGAGGTGGTCCTTGACCCTCATTCTCAAAGGGTGGGGTATAACCCACAGGTAAACCATAAGGAGGCCATTGCACATTGGATGCATCCGTTGTTGGGCGAGGGTGGCTTTCTCGTGCCGACAGAGTTTGCATTAACTCTAGCATCTGATCCATTTTTCCTTTCATTCCATCAACTTCCTCTCTCAAAGCCGCTTGAGTTTGTTCCAAATTGTCCATGATCCTTTGTTTGTTAGCTCGTGTTCCGTACGAGTGTTGAATATCTGGTTCTTGGACCGAGGGCTTTCGGGGTTTCCGGGCTATGATTGCTTTGAACTGTTTTTAGGGAAATGAATGAGTTTTTTTTTTGAAAAAATGCATGAAGATGCACGTGGATGTATGTATGCTTATGAGTATGCAAAATATGCGTGTTTTTATTTTGCTTTATGGAGTTTAAAGGTGCACGATTAATATTAGCAAATTCGAAATATTAAAGACCGAGAAATTGATTATACTTCAAAATATATTTGATTAAATAACATTTGTTTACAAAGTGTAACTAATGCTATTACAAATCAAATAGCCGCTCGCTTCTCGGCTTTGCTCATTTCCTCCCTATAGAAATCTATGGTGTCCTTGCAGAACTTCATAAACTTCTGGATCTCCACAGGGATGACAAAGTAGGGCATGACCATCTCGGCCTCCGCTAGCCTCTTTGGAAGTTGGGTGATCACCAAATTTGAGAATGCAACCAATTTAGTGAAATCCTCACTTAATCGGGTGGCGTCTTGCCATACATACTCAATCACTTCCTTGCGCTGGTCTAGCTTGACTCTTGCACTTCTAATCTCATCGTGTAGTTGTGCAATGTGGTCCCCATGAGCTCTTGCAATCTTGTCGAAGTACTCTTCGAATTTCTTGATGTCTTCTTCGAGATGATCGCACTTTAGCCTCCCTTGATGAGAGAGACTCTCATGTCTTTGTCGCTGGACGCGCTCGGCTTGAAGCTGCTCTTTGTAGTCTTTAACTACTTCTTGGAGCTGTTGATTTTTCTCTTGAAATCTCAACCTCCATTTTCGTTGAGCTTCGATGGCTAATTCGCCAAACTTCTTGAGCTCTTGGTTGGAATGTAAGATTCTTTCCAACTCTTCGTCCTTGGCAACAAGGTTGGCATCCGCACTAACCAAGCCGCCTCCTATCCAATCCCTTTTCCCTTCGGAGGTTCTTAGCCGTTTTTGGCATACTAGGAGAGAATGTGATACTTCATCACGATCTCTCTTCGTCCTAGTAATTTCTCCTAAAGCTTGGAGGTGCTTCAATTCTAAGTCTCCGTTTTTGTTTTGGAGTTCTTGAATTTTAGCCTTGAGGTCCTCCACTTCTTTGTTGGGAATGATTGCAACAGGTTTAGGTGTAGGAGGTTTTGGAGGGTTTGTGACCACGAAGGGTAACTTGATTGCTTTGACCCTCTCCTTCACCCATTGAGTATAAAGGGGTTTGGCGACACAGTTTCTCTTGCCGACCCTTCCCTTGCGTACTTGGCTCCATGCTCCCCGGATT
Source organism: Medicago ruthenica (assembly GCA_018208015.1). NCBI lineage: Eukaryota > Viridiplantae > Streptophyta > Magnoliopsida > Fabales > Fabaceae > Medicago > Medicago ruthenica. The sequence goes on from CM031373.1 coordinate 56,034,377, forward strand.
CTCCCTAGCAATGCCGGGTCTTGATCGCCTTCCCTTAAGTAGAAAGCTTCCAACAAAAGGTCATTAGGTTTATCCTCCATTGAAAAACCTAGTTGTCGGAGAGAGAGGACCGGATTGTAATTAATACATCCCTTAGTACCAATGAGGGGTACGTTAGGGAAGTCCCCGCAGCTGAGGATAATTTCCGGGTCATCTAAGTTTGGTGAAAACCAATGGATGTCCTTCTCGGCGAGAGTTGTCATCCGTTGCGACCATTTGAGCTTGGCCCGGTTTTCCACAAAGTCTCGGTTCCTCGGCATGTGGGACATCATCCAAATTTGCACCACGGGAGTGCAACAAGTAATTTTGCGTCCCCTTGCTTGTTCATGCCTTGAATAGAGGGTATGATAAAAATCCGCTAAGATTGTAGGAACTGGATTTTTAGTCATAAACACCTCTAGAGCCGGAAAGTCTACGAAATCATCCATGTTGGGGAATAAGACAATCCCGTAGACTAAGAGGGCTAAGATGGCGTTGAAGGCCATTACCTCTTTGTTGGCTAGTAACTCCCGAGCTTTGGCTTCCAAAAACTTTCTTGAAAAGCCCTTAAGGTTCCCTCTAACTTCCAAGTTAGATGCCACTTCTTGGGTGTCGAGGTATAAGGATTCGGCGATGGCTTCAAATGTAGGATCCTTTCCCGGACCGAGATAGAGTTCATGACCTTTCATGTTACAACCCAAAATCTTCTCAAACTCTTCCAAAGTTGGCGCTAGTTGGAAGTCTTGAAATGTGAAGCACCGTAGAGGTGGGTCGAAGAATTGCGCCAAAGTGGTTAAGGCGGTTGAATCTATTCTCACGGGTAAAAGATCAAGGATTAGCCCATAGCTTGCCTCGAAGATGTTCTTGTGGACCGAAGAGAGCCTCTTGCTTAGAGCTAATAAACTTTCCACCCTAGGAGCTTTAATTTTGAAGGCGAGCGTATTCTTGTTCCCGGAATCCATATTTCTCTTTTGCTAATATTTGTTCGTTCTTTTTTTTAACTCCTATAAAGCAAAATGATGCGAAAATTACTTTCATGAATGCAAATGTTATGCAAGGGTATGGTTTATGAAGGTTCGGAACTTCCCCCCATCCTCACATGTAGGCTCTAAATTGGGAAATCTCCTAAGAAGAGGTCCTTAGAGTCATAGACCTCACATGGAATTAGGGTTGTCTATGGACATACGTCGACATGACTTCAATTAATTCCACGTGAAAATCTCATCTAAGCGGGGTTGGACATCCCACCTCACGGACATACGTCAACGCGGGCTTCCGCACACAACCTCCTTCTAACTTAGTGTTTTTCTCAAGCTCGGGTAGAGAGCCTCACACGTCCGGCATTAACCCGAACAATGTGGAGTAACATCACTCAAGTAACCCCCACATTTGATATATATAATATGAATATAAAGCAAATAAAGCAAATATAAACATAAAGCATAAATATAACATGCATGAATAAAATAAATAAACATGGCACGCAAAGAAAATAAAGCAATTGTCTTTAACCCAAATAGGTTAGGCTTGACTCGCTAGTGGGAACAGGATCCCCAGTGAAGTCGCCAGCTGTGCGCACCTCGTTTTTTTCCTCGGGAAAAAGACGCGCAAATCCTCCGAGGACGTCCTCGAACGCTCGGAGGGTGCCTTTGTGAAGCCGCCACCAAAGTTTTTGTGTAAAGGGAACGTTGATAAACCCTTAAGTTTTTTTTTTGTTTAAAGGGAAACGATAATAAAACCCTTTGACGATGAGGATAAGGATTAGGTCATCGCAACCATTGTCGGGTTCGGGAGTCGATTACGCAAGGGGAAGGTATTAGCACCCCTCACGTCCGTTGTACTCAACGGGAACCTTCTATTTGGTTAAAGCTTGAATTGTTTTTTTTTATACTTTGCGTGCATGTTCATTTATGTTAAAAATATAATAAAGGGGGGAAAGAGATAAAAACAAACGAAAAAGAAAAAAAGTTTTTATTATTGTGCTTGACAAGATGTCGATCTTGCTCCTACGTATCTCCCGGTAGTCGGAGAATTCAAAGCATACGTAGTTCTTTGGTAGAAAAACGTATATGTGTTGGTTGATTTTAATTGGACGATGTTTTAACCGAATTCTTGCGATTAAACGTAGCTTGTATGCTCGCACTTGGAGACTTATTAAGCGTTCGTTCGCGAATCACATTAGAATTGTTAAAAGGTACGTCCGTTAGGGTAGAGGGTTGAATTGGTCGCTATGGGACCAAGAGAGGTACAATGGACTCATATAAGTCAAACATTGACCGAGTGGACTCCGAAGAGTCGGGCGATTGTTCGATTGATCCACTGAGATCAAGAACGGGTACAATGGACTCGGACGAGTCGAACATTGACCGAGTGGACTCTAACGAGTCGAGGGGTTGAGTCTAATGGCCAACGGGGGACCAAAAGGCCTGGATTGACCACTAGGGGCCAAGATTTGGTTTGGTTAGGGTTGTACATATTAAAAAAGGGGAATGACGATTGTCCGAGCGACGAGACATACGTCACGCATTCGTACAATCGGGGCGATGGAGAGACATACGTCACACCATCCCTTTTTCATTCATGTTTTTGGATTGAATTCTTTAGAAATCCCAAGGTATGTCAAAACATATGGTTTGAAAACCCAAAAATGGGAAGGTTTAGCAAGTTTGCTAAAAACGCGCAAGTTCGTCTCATTTTGCGAAAATGCGCACGTAAAACGGTGTATGTTCATCTTTGAGTTTTGAACATCGTGAACAATATTCATTGTTCAAGTTTAGATTGAAATGATGAACATAGCTTGTTTGTTCATGTGGTTTTGAGAATTTGGGAACATAACTTGCTTTGCAAGTTACCCACAAAATGGTTATACGAACTTGTGATTTTGCCAAAATTATGCAAAAACCTTGTTATGGTTTGAAGAACATGGGTTTAAAAACTCTTAGGTTTTGAGCTCTGGGGCTAGAACCTCAAAAATTGGTTGGTTTGATACAAAAACTCAGGTTCTGAGTTCTGTCATGGTCGCACTGCGACCATGACTTCGCACTGCGAAGCATGCGAAATTTTGGGTTCAGAAGCTGTTTCTGAACTTTTGTTCAGAAACAACTTCTGAACACACTCAAGACCTTATAGATGGGTGAAAAACTTTGAGTTTTTGGGGTGAAAAAGGTTGGACAAACCAGTTTTGATGTTTTGAAAACCTTGGGATTTCTTTGAAATTCAAAAAGGGTTTTTTAGGATCAAAAGGTTTTGAGCCAAAATGGCTATGCAAACACAATTGAAAATGCAAGATAAAGAGCTTAGTAACTTACAGAACTCCTTAGCAAAGCTCCAGCTGCACTTGGTTTGATTTGGTTGAAGGCTTTCACAAAGGTTTTGAAGATTTGTGATGGTTTTGGAACTTTTGTAAGCTTTGTGTGGATTGGTTGTTTCTGGTTATTTGTGGAGGTTTGTGAGCTAAAATGAGTAGAGTTTCTGCTCTTGAAATGGCTGTGTTAACTGTTTTTGTTCCTTTGGGCATTGCCTTCTATTTATAGGCCAAAATCAAATCTTTGTCATCATTACACAATCCCAAAATTCAGCTGATTTGTGGCCAAGATCAAGCTGAATCCCTTTGCATTAAATGCTAATGGATAGAGGCAACCCTGCCTTGTACCAAGGGGCAAGATCCAGCTTGATTTCAGCCACAAATTCAACCAATTCTAGAAGGTAATGATGAAGAACAAAGCTGATTTGCAATTGGCTAATGCTTGGGGATCAATCCTTGCAATCTCAATGGTTGGTCAATAAAAACGTGCACTGTGATGTGCAGAGATTGAGGGATGAAAAGGCTAAAATTGGCTGGTGTGAGAGGGTGAAAAGCTGCTGCAAAACAGAGTAGGCACTCATGGCTTTTCAAGTGAGAAATCCAGCTGGTTTGACTGGTTTTTGGGGCAGCAAGCAGGAGGAAAGTCCTCAAGCAGGTGGCTGGCAACCTTGTGGTGGTTAGCAGGTCACCTGGGAGGGACTAGAGCTGCCCAAGGGCAAGCCCACTTGCTTGTCACATGCTAGGTTGGAAGAAAAAGCTTCCAACCTTGGCATTAATGGCAAGTCCTTCAACTCTGGCTTTGCTTGGCCCAATTAGCCATGAATGCTACTTAAAATAATTATGGAAATGATATGCAACAAATTCTGGAATTAAATCCAAGAAACCAAAAATCTGCAGAAAAATCGCAGACTTCGCAGTGCGAAGTGAGCTTCGCATTGCGAAGTCCTCAATTTTGAAAAGTTGACTTTTCTGTTGACTTTTGTTGACTTTTGACTTTTTTCCCCTCTTTGATTTTTTTTTGATTTTTTTGTTTTAAAATGCGTAGGACAAAATTAGGGTACTACACATGTATCGTGCTCCTCCAACAAATTTTGATGGCAACACAATCCGTTTACCTGCAGTAGCTGGATTTGTCTCTCCTCTAAGCACTGCCTCTGCTAACCCCTTATACATATCTGCTCGAACCTCCTTTTGGTGATCTTTATACCATTTCAATCGCCAAGATTCTATCATACTATAACCATCTACCAAAAACTGTTGAAACAACCTTCTAGAATATAACAATGTTGCTTGATCCGTAACTCTTTGTTGGATTTTATAAGCAAACCATTCTTTCATGGAAACAAAAATTCTTTTTATAGGAGACTTTGTGGGTCTATCCGTAAATCTAATATCTCTTCGAAAACCATCTTCGCCTCGTGAAAATATCAAAGGATATTGCAATGGCAGATAAGACGGTTCAAACACACTGATACGCTTTAGCAATCCAGACTGCTCCTCAACAATTATATCTCTCTCGAAATCAGCTGCATCATAATCTCCAACCACCAAAGCCGCAACCTCTGAAGCAGTAGGCAAGTTATAGTGTCTACCGTCATAACCTCTTTTGCCAATTATACGCAACTTAATGGTTGGCGTTTCGTTTTGCAATAACTTGTCTCGTACCATTCTATAAGATTTTACATAAGAATTGGAAGAATCAAGTGTATGTCGTATCTCATCTACGATTGTAAGCTTCAACGAATTTTTATCGTCTTCCATCCTACACGTAAAATGGCCAAAATAATTAACAAATTACAACATTAAATTGTGTAGCTTAGTAACCACCCATACACAATATATACTAATTAATGAGTAAATTACCTCACTGATTTCATTCGATTGTTTATCTCGTTGTCTGTATCGTATATATACAATTGAGCAAACTTCGGTTGGCTACCTGGTTTGGGAAGCAAACTTCCAATCTGATGATAGTTCTCTCCATTCATTACAAATATGGGTGGAGAATTGCCGACGTTCATTGTCTTGTCTATCTTTGCTCCAATCGATGTAAATGCAAACATGCTGTTAAATGATCTAATATTTTCCAAGAAAAATTTGCTCTTTCGATCATTTTTATGATATAAATCATGCAACACTTGAGGAAGACGACCAAATGGAGCTATCTCTATTCTCCCTTGCATACAACACATTGAAAATTCAGGATGGGATGTATCGCGATTTTTTGTTACCCTCTCTTCATACCACATCAATGCCTTACAGAATCGACAAACAAAACGCGGCTCTCCAATGTCAAAATAATCTGCATTTTTACCGTACACATTATGAAACAGAAAGTGATAGTCATACATAATATGAACTATTAGAAGTAAGTATTGACGAAGGAAAATATGTATAAAAAATGCACAAATAAAATACCCCCTAATGTACTGTTTGCATTTCTTTATAAGACATAATATCTAAATTGCGACGTCATTCATTACTATGTGGGATAGACTATACATGATATATTACAAAAGTAATCTGTACAATTTACCTTGGGAATCAGGTTCAACCAATTTTTTTTTGCCGCGCCTTTTCCTTTTTGCAGAACTTGAACAAATGTCCATAGTATCAAGAGCATCGTCTGTATGTAAACCGCAATTTTAAAACAATATGCCATTTGATGTACATAACTGAATACATACAACATACTTAAAAATCAATTGGATGAAAATTACAAAATGTTGTGTGGATGTCATACCGTACTCATTGTTGGGCACATCAAAAGCTTCACCATTCTGCATGCATTCTACATCTGCAACGTTTAAATCATGTACGGGGACAACTGATTCTTCTACTTGGCATTCATTGTTATTTATGCTGTTATCATCATCATCTATCATATATAGACGGTAATCCAATGTGAGGTATACTAACATACTTATACAAATAAAAAATATCAGCACCTAATAACAGGAATTTATCTACCAATACTCACAAAGATCATTATCTGGAACATCCATTTCTTCTATGTTTTCGCTGCAGTATACATGGTTGAATTGGTGCTTATTCGAAGTACTGATATTGCGTTGGCTTTGGCTAACACTGTTTAAACTCGAAGGGCGAAACAGAACGTGTCTGCCGGGTGCCATTGGTGTAAGCTTTGGCACTGCAACCTTTCCAGAAGCTGGCGATGGTAAAGGTGATGAAGGCACTATAATGAGACACGTGGGTAACACGTTAAAGTAACATCAAAAGAAAAATACAGTTTGATTAAAGAAACACAGGTTGAATGCAAAATCATACCATTAGTAATGTCAGATAGAGGTGATCTTATCTGCAGAATTTTGCGTCTCTTGTTCGGCTCCATGGTAATTCTTAGACACGCCTTCCTAATGCTTATGTAATATGAGAAATTCTGCAGATGTCTGGTCTGGTTTTATGCAATCATACATATAGCTGAAATTGTAAGCTATAATATATTACAGTGTGGAAGCTGAAATTGTATGCTATTATATATTATAGCTGAAATTGTAAGCTGAAATTGTAAGCTATTATATATTATATATTACAGTGTGGAAGCTGAAATTGTAAGCTATTATATATTATAGCTGAAATTGTAAGCTATTATATATTACAGTGTGGAAGCTATTATATATTATAGCTGAAATTGTAAGCTGAAACTGTAAGCTATCATACATGTCCGATCTTCATCCAACTATCAAGATCCCTTACTGCATGTTTTCCTTGACTGTTACGGAATCTATATCCAAAATGGAAGAATTCTTTAGATTTTACTATTCGTTTAAAGCAGTAAATGTGAATGTAGCCAAGGATGGTTACGGTGATTCCAAAATTATATGTATACCTCCATGTTTACTGAAGAAGCAGAAGCAGTTTTCTTGTTCCCTTCTTGAGAAAGGGAAAAAGGAAATCCGTAGGATATGTCATGTCATTTGATTCATGCTACTTTCAGGAATGTCTTTTCAATACTTTAATGTGGTAATGCAGCTATTATGGTGAACCGGATATCATGTGAAAGTGACTCAGATAAGTCACTGATGCAGCAACTCACATCAGACACTATAATTGAGGTGGTAGTACTCTAGTTTACTATCGATTGCTTCTGATTTTTATTGTGTCATTTGAGTTAAATTTTCTTTGCATTGCTATGTCGAATTCAGGTAAGCATTGAAATTCCTTTCGCTTTCAAAGCAATACCAAAGCAAGCAATTGAATCAGCTGGGACTCAAGTCCTTGAACAAATACTCAAGATTATGCTTCCCCGTTTTATGTCACAGGTTTGTTAGAGCTCAGTATATTATTTACATGTTTGATTTAAGATGTTTTCTATTTTTGTATGAAAGAAGTTGTAAGGGTTTTACAAAGTATAATGCAAAAATCATATGAATGAAACTAAGTATTTAAATTTACCTTTTTTATAAGAAAAGAGGTGTACACATTAGAGGAAGAATAATCCCAACCAGCTGAAACAACACATTCAAAACGTGATTACAAAGATGGATAACTAAAATGAAGAAGCTTTCAAAGTGAGGGATATACCATGAATCTGCGAAAAAAATGTCAACACTGCGTCAAACTTGCAAATGGAAGCGATGCAACTAAAAACATTACTTTAGAAAATGAAGATAAACATTAAACTGATGTTGAGGAAGGCATATGCACAAAGGAGAGGAACATCAACAAATGGAGAAGGACAGAATAATAAAATGTCACGATGAGAAGGAAGTGGGAAAATATAAGCATGCAATGGAATCAATGCACACAAAACTAAGAGGCACCTCTTGAATCCCAAAAATGAGTGAACTTAATGCATCTATTTCAATTCCTACACAATGCATTGGAAGATACAAAGATGAGTACACAGCTGTAATTAATTCACAGTGAAAACTATTATCAGTGCAGCTAAGGCACAAAATCTGGTTGAAAAGGTGATGAATTGAATAAATTGGAGCACTGTGCACATAACTAATGTAGCATTGAAATAAGTATGATCGTCTCTAATTTTTAGAGACACCTAATCTAATTAATGAGAACCGCAAGTCTAACTATATTGTTTACATACTTCAGCATTTTAATGGTATACCAGATTTGTAAGGGTCGAATGGCAGGTTGGGAAGTGCTATATCAGTACATGAAACAGATTGCCATATATTTTGTAGTTTTGTTCTCTTTTTGAGTTCTGAATTATTATTTTATGAACATGTATCAGCTGTTTTAACGTGTTCATGTCCAAGCATCAAATAGTTGAATACTATTTCAGCTGATTCTCTTTCATTTCATCATAAAAAATCATAGTCAAATTTAGCTATGTTTTAAAATTGCGGTTTACTTATCGTATATGCAACTATATGAACTAAAACGCTCACATATTTATTCAGTGTAAATATGCTAAGATACGCACACTAATTTATATGTGAGCGTAAATAATATTCAACTATACGTATAAGACTTACATTCACCATAAAAAAATCACAGTCAATTTTGTGTATTGTTTTAAAATTGCGGTTTAGTTATCGTAAACTTATATATGAAGTAAAACGCTCACATACACTAAATAAAGCAATTTACGGTGATTAAAAATGAAGACAACAATCTGAAACAAAACTATATAAAGCAATTTGCGAAAATATAGGATCAGAAAATATGCAGATTCATTATGCCACTTGAAAATTGACAATACATTCAAACAAAAACCACCAAAACAGAGTTGGAAAATATCCATACATGCTGAAGAACAAATTAAAAAAAAACATAAAAAAACCAAATGGCAGGCTATTAAAAAACATCCAATAGAGTAGCAAATGGGACTCATAACAGTTACAGTTTAAACCAATAGAGAAGAAACAAAGTCCTCCATCTAGACATCCTTCTCAATCTTAATGCAAACGACTTTCTGTTTGTTCTTGTTCGATGATCTTTCTCCAACTTCAGTTTCAACCGTAACTAAACCCAAACTTTCGGCAGGCCTTTTACCACTCAACTTGCTACATGGTGTAATCTCACATTCCTTTGTCTTTTTGTCGCTTTTGGTTGAATCACCAGACTCAATTAATCGCATCTGCACATGCCGTACAAAATTTGTAAGCTTTGTGGGACATTACATATATATAAAGTATGGTGTGGTATATATAGTATGTATTTACCTCAAGGGGATTATCATCAGATTGTCCTGTGACATTCTCAATATCAGCAATATCTACATTTTCTTCGGTGCACGTCTGTACGATAGTTCCATTATCATTATCCCACAAATATAATTATTACACCAATCAACTGCAAGATATTTAAATAATAGTACCTTAACATTGTGGAGAACCTTAAATCGACTTATAAGATCAACATCGTCGGATGCTCGCTTGACAGCATAACTACGCCAGTTGTGCACTAAGTTCCCATCGGTAACTTCCACCTTAAAGAGCATCTCTTTTCCCTCAAAAATGTCCAGCTCTGACGGAAAGTCGTTCTTCCTGTCACCCTTCAAAAATGCAAGGAAAAAAAATACAATGAGTTATAATTACGGCTACATAAGCAAACATGTATTTATGCCTCTAATATGCTGATAAAATATTACTTGATTTTGAGCATCAATCAACTCCTGCACACTCATGCCAACAAAATTCTGAACATTGCGGTCAAACAAAATGAAGCTTGTAGACCCAGTTGGATCAATGACTTGAACATGCACTTTAAACCTATAAACAGTATCACACATTCATTATCATATTGTTGAGATGTTTTGTGTTACTTTAAAACATTTTAAACTCAAATATGTTTTCGTATTTTTTTACAAAGAATATATGTACTCACCTTGGCACTGCACTCCTGGCCTGGTTACATCTTGGACAAAACATCCTTCCTACAACAATCTTGACCCTTGCAGAACATTTGGTGCACGCCTCATAATACCAATTATATTCAGTTTCCATACCACAGATTGTGGCAAGGACAACTCCATGACATTGCTATTAACCAAAAAAAAAAAAAGATCAATTATGATATTTAAAGTTACATATTAATTCAGATGCAAAAATAAAATAGTTTAAGTATGTAGACTCGCACCTCAGATGACTCTATTAAATCTTCGATTGTCATTCTTCGAGTTTGAAGCAGGTCATCAGCCAAAGGAACTGAAAGGGTCCCTGACATTTGGCTAACCCCCTGGGTGACTTGAATGTTTACTCCATCCATCCTATTAAAAAAACATAACCAATATCTGCTCTGTCAATTTGACTCCCATCGTTACGTAATGATTGATAATATTACTTTGGAAAGCTGGTTACCTCTTACGATACTCAGCTATGGCCGGCAAATCAGTATTAATAATAAGTTTTGTTCCGTAGAATGCATTGGATATTCCCATCGTCCCAAAATATCTTTTAAGCTTGCACAGTTGAAGCACAACCACAGCAGGCGCCAACTGGTCGTTACTTGTAAGAAAAGAATGCATTCTTTCGGCATACACACCCCAAAGGGAACAATGAACCCTGTTGTTCCTGCATTCGTGAAAAAACATATAGGATGTAATAAATATGTGCCATACTGTATCTTTTATGAGATTGAGAAACAACGATTTACAAAAACAACACGTACTCAGTATCTTCCAATGTTATGTCAATAAGCTTACTTTTCCTGCCATTAATTTCTTTTTCTTTCAACTCATCCCTTTCAACAACATGTCCAATTACATCTGAAAATGAATATAAAGTATCAGGACGAAGTTCCAAAAAAATAACTTCCACATACTCATATACATGGCCGATAGAAAGCTTACCAGCATACTGTCCCTCCTTGTCCGAATCCAATATATCTTTAAAGGCGACAAAATCAAAATGGCTGAGAGGTACAACATTTTCATCTAGCTTGGTCCACTCAGTGCGATCAATTAAATTAATCTTAAATCTATGGCGCGTAGTGGGATTTTTTGGATCATTGTGAGTCACCAACACATTTTCTACTTTATAAGTAAAACCTTCTTGAACCAGCTTCCTAATTTTGGGGACCAAGCTCTTTTTTGCGGTTGCCTGAATCTTTCCTAACTGTACAAATTAGAGACGATGATCATATCAGAAAACCATGATCACAACAACATAATAACATTATATAACAACAAAATATACCTTTTCATCGAGGAGCAACATATGAATGAAGTTTTCTTCGTTCAGTTTGTTGTAGTCAGGTACGGACCAAAGATGAATAACACGAACCTTCAACTTGATGTTAATCTTTCCGGCAACAATGGCAGACATGGGGGTGTAGATTGGAGACATGATTTTGCTTTTGGTTAAAGATTTCGAATGTGAAGTGGAGTGGGAATATATGATTTTGCATGCATACTTATAATCTGAACTCCTAGCACAGATGCTTTCCATTTAAAAAGTATGGTTAATGGCATATAATGGGTGACCTTTAGAATTCGGCTAAGCCACAGCAGACAGTTGGAGGAGCTTAATCGTATGCCATTCTACATTGGTTGATTTTAAGAATCTATACATGTGTGTCTGTGAAAAAACTTTAAGAATCTAAAAAACAACCAAGCAGCTGTGACCTTTGCAAGTCTCCAAATAAACCATTAATGCATGTGACATCACAAATGGCTTGAGTTGGGCGCCCAAGATTAAGGTGGGAAGTGTGAAAAGTAGGTGGAAAGCTTATTAAGAATGCTTGAATATAAAGATATAGTCTGCATGCGTGACAAAATAATATGAAACCTGCTATAACTATTCAACTTCAAATAAATGTTTTATTGTATTGTTGCTTCAGATTCCAACAAAGCAGCATGTGATACAAACATATTCATAATCAAATCTCTTGCTAAATGAGATACTAAAAGCATATTTTAGCCTTAAGAAAATAATATTGTTAGCAAGTATAGGAACAATAAATCCACACAACAGAAAATTACTAAACACATGCTAGTGCATTAATACCTGAACTTTAGTTCTTAATGAAAAAAGAAAATTAAAATTAAAATTAAAGATTATGAAGGCATAGAGAAGAGACAACCTGAAAGAACAAAATGTGAAAGAATTCAATTGAATTTTGCGATATGACGGAACAATGCAAAATAGTGAATAAGTGGAAGACAAAAATAAGTGTCCATCCCAACTTGAATCTGTCAAAGTTAATGAACCAAAACACTACACTATACTAAATTATTAAACCATGTAAATGACCAAATTATAAAATCTTAAGAAAGAGATAAGAATACACACCTATGACCTCTAAATTAAAACAGACCAAATGCTTACATGTTTTTGTTCTATTTCTTTCCACTTAAAAAATTCAAATTACTAACCTAAGATTTACATGTCAATTAATGTATCAAAAGTAAATCGAAAAGGAAACAAAAACCAACCAGGCAATAACATGGATACCCATGACTAAAGAATATTAGGAGAATTTTGGCAAAAGGAATGTCATCAGAGGCCTTAAACATGAAAGGGTAATTTCATTCTCATTAAGCTCTCTCTACCAAACTGCAAAGAACTTATTTGTATTTACTCCTTTTCTTCGTCATTGATTGAGTTGAATGTTTTTCTGCATTAAAACTATATAACAGATCTTTTGGCAGTTAAAACTCAGATAGTAACGGAGTATTGTACATTGTTTGAATTGTTTCTTCATCATTGATTGAGTTGAATGTTGAGGATTTTTCTTTATAAAACTATATATAACAAATATTTATAAAGAACATTTTCCTTGCAGCCTTGCATATCATATCAGCAAACAAATTACTTCATTCATTTTGCTTTCCTTCCATCATTCATAAATTTTATTTCAATGAAGCAGATTTCCCTGTTGATTTTAAATATTAGATACTATATATAACCATATTGATTTTAAATGCATAATATGGTATAACTGTTTGTTTGTTCTTTAAATATTAGATACTATAATTCACGCCGGGCCACAACCAAACAATTAACTTAAGACCAAACAGCAAACATGTTTATAATAAACTGACATATTACATAGCTTGGGTCACAACCGATTCAAACATTTTGTAAAATTAAAGGGAACATTCGAAATCAACAAAAAGAACTGACAAAATTTATCCAGATAGCCATAGGAACAACAACAATTCCATCAACACAACAACATATCCTAAGTGCGAATCACTTTGAAATAAAGAGTCTCATTTCTTCCAGCTTCCGGTGCACCAACCATGATACGCAACCCTTGACGAAACCTTCGTGCTAGTGACATTCGCTTCCAACCACCACCAATTTTAAAATGAGCATATTGGCGCGTACCAAACAAAACTGTACAAAACCATATGTTACCACAGTCGTCAACCAATTTAATAGATTTGGTCCTCATATCCAACGTCATCTCACAAAAACCTTGGTAAGCAAGCATCTGTAAATAAACCAATATGTTATTACGACATTCAAATCTCATCATAAATAAACCAAATATTTTTCAAATCTACACAATAAAATTTACTTACCAACCAGCCAGATTCAATCTCTTCAGAAGTAAGTTTCTTCTCGTAGGAGAACTCGAAGTTCATCTCATCATGTGTGAAAGGAGTAGGGACGACATTCAAAACATGGAAAGGAATAGCTTGCTTCTCAATCTCAAACTTAACAGGGGGGTTAAACTTCGGACTTGGTACTGACTTACCAAACCTATCCTTAAGAGTGATACCAAACTTGCCTAGTCCCAAGAACACCAGTGTTGCCCAAGCACCAAGAGAAATTCCATAAAAGTCACGAATAGCGTGCCATCCTTGTGTTAAGTAGATGCAACCATTGTTTTTTTCGACCAACACCTCAAACTCGTTGTTCTTAGGATCCACCAAAGTTGCGTAACGATTTATTTGGTCTCCAAAATCATGACCAAAAAGGCTAGGCAGAACAACCATACCCTGAAGAAACAATAAATCTGTAAAATGAAGACAGATTTTTGATTATAACATGATTGAATGCAAATTAAACTACAAACCACTCACATGTTCCACATCAAATTCCACAACATATGTTCTATACTTGATGCGCAACTCATTCACAATCTTGTCCAGCTCAGACATGGGATTCAGATCCAATGGCGCTATTAGATAAAACATAAAAAAAAAAACAAATGGAAAAAATCAGTACAAACATAACACATCACACGCTACAGGTTAATTAGTGTGTGGAACTTACAGGTTAAACAATGGTATGATAAAAGAGCTTGGATGTTGGTATTTGCCATTCTGATATGTGAACCCTTTGGATGCATGAGGAAGAGGAATGAATCGTGTGTAATTATAGCCAAAGTTAGCAGCATACATAAGTTCACCCATGTGGGTAATACATAATTTCACACGCATTAAATTGTATAGTTGGAATATGAAGAGGTATAACTTAATGCAGATTAGTGGCATATGTTAAGGGGGGAAATTTGAAAATCAAATAAGTGTGGTAAAAAGTGCAATTTAATCAGATTCTTAAATGCAATAAGGGTTGGCGCCATATGTATTAGGTTTAGGGTTATCAAGTGAGGATGCAATGCTAGCTAGGATTAGTAATAAGTATGATAAGTGATAAATTAGGCCCACGCCATTTCTTATGTCATTAATTGTAAATCAACTACCAATAACCTTAATTGCATTAAATGATATGTCATTTTCGCAAGTCAATAACTTACTAATCTTCCAAAACTACATCTATATCTCTACTCTCAGAGGGTGTATGTGTTTTTACAAATCAACCTATGAGGGTGTATGTGTTTTTGCAATGAAAATGAACAATAATTAATAAAAAACGGTGCCTTGAAAATGAAAATAATTTAAAAAACAATTTCATAGCATCTATGCCATCTAGGTAGTGTATTGCTCATTTGCAATATAGGAGCGCACAATGCTAAATTTTGGAAAGTTCCAATCAACAATCAGTGCACTTCTTCCATATTCTTCCTTAAACTTTCTATTGTTACTTCATTTTGCTCATGATTCATGAAGGAATTCTCCTCTTTTCATGACTCTCTTAACCCCTCTGTTCTTTTCTTATGTATATTTTTTTTTTTCAAATCCACCAAAGCTATTAATTGATTTTGCACTACATTAATGTTTTTTTTTCTTCTACTAACCACTGTACCTCATGCACTACACTGTGTTAACTTACTATCTTCTCGAGTGTTTTTATTTTTTCTTCAATTGGCTTTGTTTGGATACAAATACATATTATATCAATCATGTGCTTTTCAGGTGATGATAGCCTATGATAATCACTTTCACTCTTCCCCTTTTCTTTGATTACAAAGACAAGCTTTGGTGCAACAAAGTGGTCTATATACTCAAAAGGTACAATAAAGTGGTCATTATACACAAGGTATGAAACTCAACATTTTCCATACATTTTTCCGTTCATGTTTTCCTTAACTATTTTGTTGTGTTGGCGTTTTCAATTTATGCTATTTGTCTGGATTTGTGGCATTGGAATATGTTATCTCTAAAAAATATAAAGTAAGCATTGTTGTGGACTTTTTCTTCATATGCGCATATTAAATTAGTTATAGTGTCAACTAAATTGTTTTTGTTGCTGACTTACTATGCATCTTCAACAAAAAAATTGAGTTAAATTTGTGAATTTGTAAGGTGTTTTCTCTAGAAAAAATAGAAGCTACAATTATGTTACTTTGGTGGACGATCCATTGGAGGAACACTTGAATGAGGCGTGGAGGAATCGATCTCATAGTCGAGCACAATGAGGGGAAGCAGTAGCACAAACCGGTGGTCACAAAGAAATTTTGAGGGAAGCCAACGGCACCGTAAACGGGTTGGGGTGAAGGCGATTAAGACCGGAAGTAATTTGGGATTGAATGCGATTTGCGGATAAAAGTGATTTGGTCTTATGCTAACTGCTTATCAAAGTTACCATTCTAATTGATCTTATAATGGACATATTTTATTGAAGCTAGATGTGTATATTTTATATTGAAGCTTTTCAGAGTTTGCAAAATGATTTTAATTGCTATGTGTGCTAGATGTTTCGGATTTTTTTTTTTCATCTCAAAATTTGTGATGGTTTTTTTATAACGGGACGCGAGAATAATGACAATAAAGGTAAAAGACAGAATGAAAAACGACACAAAATTTAACGTGGTATTCAACAATGTGCCGACTAATCCACGGACAGAGCCAGTGAAAAGAATTCCACTATAATCAATAGTTACAGATTACAAATACTAAATAGTAGAGGTAATACTAGCTATAGCAAAACCCACTAACTATTGGTGCAAGAAATACTAACACTCAAGGCTTTTATTTATATGGCCAAGTCTTTGCATATTTCTTCATATTCTCCGATGTGAGACATTTTCCCAACACTAATTCAAGGCATATTTCAACGGTTTCTTTTGGATATTGATTGAGTCTTACTGTTATATGTATACTCTCTAATTTTATGGTTAGGTTGCAGAAAATATGATGATCAAAAGTATAAGGTTAAAAAACATCAACCAAGCAATTAAGTTTGGAAATACCTCACCTCAAGGTCATTGGAATGAGCTTCTTTTGGGGTTTAAAAATTTGCAGGGTGTTAGTTATATTTTATAGAAGTGGCCTGATCCAATTTGGAATCATCATGCAATGTAAGCATAGAATAGGTTGGTGCAATAACAAAGCTTATGGTCACTAAAGTTTTATTTCGCTTTATGTAATAGTTGATCATAAAATTTTCATTTTCAATAAGCCATCTCTATTTTTTTTTTGGTGAATAAGAAGCCATTTCTATTTGTATTCATTACATGAATTAGATTTAATAGTCCCATGAGTGTAATTTTGTTGGCGTCTATTTTTTGAGTGTCCTTGGTGTCACCGGGTATAGATAACGATAAAGTTGTTGAATAAACGGGGCTAGCAAAGTTGAGGTGTTGTTTGTACATTTTTAGAAAAATCAATTGGAAAATTATTTGCAGGACACTCAATATCAAATTAATTGTAGGAGAACAATATCGTGTAGAACAATTTTTTAAAGGAATGTGTATACGGCATTTTCCAATATCAAATTTATTATTTGCTTGCTTTGACAAAAAAAAAAGAACTATAACTTAAATAGACTCTTTGGTAAGATCCAAATGTTTGAAGGGCTTATTAGGATGATTTTGATGGCAATATTGTATTTTATTAAATTCTTTTATGTTTTTTCATATATCTCTGCATATCACGAGTTAAAAATCCAGTTTTAAAAGTTGGTTAAATAATGTTATTTAAAAACGAAGTGACATGAAAAGCGTCATAATAGATCCAATTATGTTAGAGTTGAGTGATTTAAATTTGATAGTTGACACATTCACTCAAATTAAACAAGTAGTACTCTATCATTTCTATCATAATTTGTTCTCTTTAAATCCTATATATTTTATTTTGATTTTCCACTCATTGCCATAATGTATCAATGTATTGATTCATAATTGGTACATGTATAAACATGGAATATCTTTTTGGGTATGATTTTAGATATGGTCGATCGGAGGGTGAAGCTGCTAAACCAGGAGTTTTAGACCTTACAATAAACTCTTCAAATTAACATGGAATGTCGGCCCAAATAACTAAGCATACATTATGAATCGGAATATTATGTTTTTTCTATTAAGTGTTGTTTTATATACACGTAAAATAAATCGTTTTTCTTTTTCCTTTTTATTTAAATAAGTGATTGTCACAACTATTTGTTTTTTCTTTTGTGATTACTTTGTCTTAGTGCAGTGTTGTTTTGTTTGTCGTCTTTGTGCGGCGTTGTTTTTCTTTCTCGTCTTGTTCGGTTCAGATTGTCATATCAGTTTCGATTCAGTGCAGATCCAAATCAATGACTTTGTTGTCGTCAACGTTGCAAATCCGGAGGCAAGAGTATTTCGGAGGCTTGAATATAGCCATATTCGTAGGCTTATGTATTTTGTTGTTTTATGTTGTTAACATAAATGTTGTGAGTTTGTTCGCGGATCCATCCTTTTTGTTTTTAGCGAATTTGTATTATATCGATGTACTCTATTAATAAGAATGAATGGATATCGTTTATTTTTAGTCAAAAAAATAAATACATTTTTTTCATCATCAACTTTAATAATTTCATTTTTAAATTACAAAAATTAAAAAAATTGAAAACTAATTTTATAATTTTTTTATCAATTTTAAAAGGACCTCACTATTTTTATAAAGCCTCACTTGAAAATCACTTTCGGCCTCAACGTATAATGGGCCGACCCTAATTGTAGAACATATCACAACATTGTGTCGATCCAATCTTGTTATATATTAAAGAAAATTGCTTTTCCCACATTAGACAAGGTTAAAACACACCAGTAAATGACGGTTTTACCCCGGCGGCAGTTAATTGCCGCTGGGATGGTGAATCGGCAGTTAACTGCCGCCGGACCCATCGGCAGCTAACTGCCGCTGCGATCTGTACATAACCATAACAGCAAAACAGAACCTGTATCAGTTGCATAATCCCTTCAAATTTCCAAATTTGCTCCAATCCTCTCTAATTCCCTTCTCACGAAATTGAAGCAAATCATCTCCACAAAACAACAAGTAAGTAGTATTAATCATTTATAATGGTAATGTTAGTTTCTGTAGGTTTATTTTTGTTAATTTTGGTAAATTTATGTGGTTAGGGTTTATGTAAAAATTGATTTTTTTTGTTAGTTTATGATGTTATAGATGAATGTAGTTGTTGTGAATGTTGTTTAGATTATGTTTAAGTATAATGTGATTGTGAATGTTGTCCAATTAACACAATGTGAATGTTGCACTCAAAGTGTTTGTTAAAATGCCTAAATGAGTATGTTGATGAATGTTGTTTAGATTGTGATAGAATTGTGAGAATGTTGGAATTGTGATAGAATGATGTTTTTATTATGCCTAATTTTTTTAGTTTTGTTTTTGTGTAGACATGTCTGATCAGAACCAAGATTGGACGACTAGAGCTGGTAAGCAGCCCATGACTAGCAGCTACCGACGGGAGAGACAGGCTGCAAACCCTCATGTTCCTAAGAGGGGAAGAGACCGGAGGCCAGGCGAGGGTAGTTCTCAGCCGACACAGCAGGTGTCGCAGGTGGAGGACCCCACCCAATACCTGCATTATCAGGAGCAGCTACATGATGCCACTGATGGTGGCTATGACGTCCAGCATGTTGCTGATGAGGGTGAGGACGACGATGTGGCTGCGTTAGATGAGGATGAGATTGCGGCTGCGACAACCCCCGAGGAGTTACGTGATGTGGCTCCATTTCCTGGAGGGCCTTATGATGACTCATTGTTGTCATCATACGCTTCACACGTTGCATTACCGTTGTGGTATAATGCAAATAATGTAAGTTTTCTTTTTTCTTTTTTAACTTTTATATATGAAGTCGATATTTTTTTTGTATGATAACGTTTAAAAAAAATGACATGAACACATGTCGTTGTCTGATTATTTTTTTGTCTTCGATTATTGTTCGCGCGTAATTTTTTATATATGAAGTATATGCCTTTTTTTTGTATGTTTTTGATTTATGTGGTGTTTTTTTATTATTTTAGATTTGTAACACCCGTAGAATGAGATGCATAAATCACGGGCGAAGGTGGCAGATCTCCAGCGTCCACATAGGAATCAAATATGGACGCTGGATCCCAAAACCATATTTGATTCCTATGTGGACGCTGGAGATCTGCCACAATTGAAAATCTTGGTATTTTGATTTGAATAGATATTGCATAAAATAATGAATATTCAATTTAGAATAATATTACAATGCCTTGATCATATGGATTATGATTTATTTCCTTTTCAATACAGTATATAATTGTGCTAACTACTACCTTCGTTCCTTTTTAATTGTCACTATTTGACATTTTACACAAACTAAGACAATTAATAAATGTCACTTCAATGTTGGAATCTCAAAAAACAAACATTTTTCAAAATCTATTGACCTTATCAATTGAATTGAATTTGAATAATATAAGAGAAGCTTTGGCACTTTCATACGTACTAAGGTCATGCGTCTATCTCAATACTCTTGAAATTGCTATACCGGTATGTGACTATTAACCTTATTGCCTTATAATCTTCCTTATGTTATTGATTTCCTAACATTACACATTGAAGAATGACACTCTTTTATATAAAATACAATGTTTGAAATGAAATTGTATTCTATAGATTCACGGATCTTCATGTTTAAGTGCTACTTCTCAAGATTGTGCTCTACCGTTTCCTAAGACAATGTTCTGGCAGAGGAAGCAAATGTATAATTGTATCAATCACAAGTTAAAGTTTGTGACAATGGTAGGATTATTTACAGGAAAAGATCAGGAAGTGCAATTTTTGAAACATTTGATTACAAGAGCACATGTGATTGAAAAGATCAATATAATTTCTGATTCAAGAACGGTTGACGAGGCAAACGATCTATTGTCACTTCCAAGAGCTTCATCTAACCTTTCAATCATAGTGAAGTCCATAAATCGGATTCAATTTATATAGGATATTAAAATCTAAGAGAAGTTATTACGTCTCTAAGGTAATTTCATATTTTATAACCAAATTTTTGCAAAATATAAAGTTAGGAATGTAGCACCATAATTTCTCCTTGCTAAATTTAATATGTTTTTATGCTTGATTTTGTGAATATTATTTGTGATTGAGTTGTACTTTTAGTGTAAATAAAATTAAAACGGAGTGGAGTTAGTTTCTAAATGTTGAAAATCCGTATTTTGGGGTAAAGGATCATTGTGAATCTATTCACCCTATTATGAACTGATTCACTACTATTTTATTACTTTGAACTAGACCCTAACCCGTGCGATGCACGAGTTTTGTAAATCTTCATATATAACTATTAAATTGACTATATTATTACTTTTATATTATGTTATCAAACTGCATAAAAAAACAACAAAAACAAAAGATGGACAACAATAAAAATGATAAATCAAAAGAAAAAATATATATAAAAGTCTGCACCAAGAAATTGGTCCTAACCGCAAAAGCGGTTAAATCTATAAAAATGAAGAGGAAAAGAAACTGCTATGTGGAAATCGAAAGGAAAAAAAATAATGAAAAAGAACTGTTATTTGGTAACCGAAAGAAAAAATAATAATAAAAATGAACTGTTATGTGGTAATTGAAAGAAAAAATAATAATGAAAAGGAACCGCTAATAATGAAAAGGAACTGCAATCAAAAAAAGGAAATGCAATGGCGTTAGTGACTTTTAAAAAAATTGACATTTTCATGTGCTACTCGAGTCAATTCCTTGCAGACCTTTTTTTTTCATAAAAATTAATTAGGTCCGTCAAAAGGGGGTTATGGTTATTAGGTTCAATCGCATAATGGTGAGAGAGATGAGAAATGATTTAGGGATTGTGAGATTGAAAGAAAGAGGACCCGAGATTTATGTTGAATACATAACATTGAAGCAATCTCATGTCATAAAAAACATCAGTATCTTGGTGGTAAGAGTTGTGAATTGGAAGTATATGGTACTGAGTTCGATCCCCACCAAGAGTTTTTTCATAAAAAAATTTCAGCCCTAAAAATTAGGGCTAATCATTAGGGTTAGGGCAACACTACTTAACATTTAGTGTTACTAAACTCTAACACGTGCAATGCAACTGCTATGTGGTAATCGAAAGAAAAAAAATGAAAAGGAACTGCTATGTGGTAACCGAAAGAAAAAAAAACAATAAAAAGGAATCGTCACTAATAATGAAAATGATCTGCTATCAAAAAAAGAATTGCAATGGTGTTAGTGCATGATGGTGACAGAGATAAAAGTGACTGAGAATGATTTAGGGATTGTGAGGTGAGATTGAAAGAAAGAGGCTTTGGTGGTAAAAGTAGTCAATTGGAAGCATGTAGTATTATATAGATATAGAACACTACTTAACATTTAGTATTATATAGATATAGATATTGATAGATATAGATAAAGATAAGTTCACACAAAATACTAAACATTTTCTAAACAAATTTTTACTTTATAATATATTTTATTACTTTCTAAACAACTATGTAAATTAATTAATCTAGTCACAAGTCTTTTTTGAATTGATTCACAGACAAGTGGTTCTTTGAATCATTTACATTCAACCTAGCACTATTATATCGTCACGGGATTGAGGAGTGATGATTGGGTATGTGTTGAACTTGTGTAGGGTGGACATTGGGCGGGTTCGGGTCTAAAAGCTCAACCCAACTGAACCCGCGGGCGAAGATTCTAGACCCAATCCCACCCAATCTAAAGGCTCGGTTTTTACGGGTTGGGTTTAAACGGGTCGCGGGTCACCGGATCGATTTTACGGGTTTTAACAAACAACAAATGCAGAACCAGTAAAACAAAATTCCAGATCTTTCCTCTAAAAAAATATTCCAGATCTTCCATGAAAAAAAACCATTACAGATCTATACGTTTTTGTGTGTTAATGGAGATGAGAGAAACTGAAAAGGTTAAAAGAAGGGAAAAATAATACCACAAACCTTAGATCTGTATCATTAATCACATTAACCAACAAAAAAAACTAACACCAAAAAAAAGTGACATAAGATTTGAACATGGGAAGAAATCAATTTGAATGCTGTTGAATTAGAGTCATCATCTTGTTGTTTATTTGCTTTAAAAGATGAGGAATAAAGATGAAAGATAAAGATGCATGCTAGATCATTGTGTAGTTTTCTTGCTCAGAGATATGAATATGAAGAAAAGATTGAATAATATGAAAGATTGAAAGAGATGAGACATTGAGAGAGGTGAGAGAAAGAAGAGAAACGGCTGCACATTTGTTAAGAGAGAGTGAAGTGACAAAAGTAAAAGTAGGGTTTTGGTTTACCCATTCTCATGTAATTAAATATTCAGATCAATAAAAAAAATAATTTATGAATTGAGAAAGTTGAGACCCTGAAAGGTTTGTTAATCCGACCTTTATGATTTTTATATCTTGCGTGGAATCTTAATGGGTCGTATTTATCTCATGTGTTATGATGTACTTTGAAAACTGTCAATCTAATTGGTCGCCCAATAATATCTTAGGCCTAAATGTACTTTTGATCCTCCTATTTTAACTTGATCGGAATTTTGATCCCTCTATTTTCAAAACTACTATTTTAGTCCCCCTATTTTACTTTTTTTTTGTGTTTTTTTTTAATCCCCACCAATTTTAGTGATTTGTCATTGTCATTAATGATCTGACGGTGACGTAGGAGTGTGTGTTGGTTAATTCAGTTTTGATGTCATTACTAGAATTTCCATGTCATTTATTAATTGAATTACATAATAAAAATCTAATTAAGTTTAAAAAAATTTAAAAGAATAAAGATTGAAATGAATCAGATTTTCCTTCTTCTTGATGGTACATGAACCCTAAATCTAAAATCCCTAATTTCTTCATTCTCTTTCTTTTCCTTTCTCATTTTCGATTCAGATCTTCTCTTCCTCGTTCAACAATTCGAAATTCGAATCAGAATTCGTTCAAACTTCAAATTCAAAATTTGAATTTCGTTAAAAACCTCTCTTCCTCGTTTTCGCAGCATATGTATTTGATGTCTAGTTCTAATGACTACGTTGTTGAAAGAAAAAGTTCTAATGATCAATCGTATGTTCAATGAAATTTATGTTTTTACATTTTTATCACATACTGTCATTAATTTGTCATATAATTTGTCAATGGATAAACATGGTTCAATGAACATGTGCTATGAAATCTCTTCTCAATTCCATTGTTTATAAACAAGCATCTATGCACTTTATCTGTTAGAGTTTTGCAGCATCTGTATTTGTTGTCTCAACTTTGCAGATTCTTGCTGATAATACTGTCATATTATTGAATTCCTGGTTTTCGATTTTCAATTTTAGGCTTAATTTTATGATTTTAATTCTTTTTTTAAATTTAATTAGTTTTGTATTATGTATAATTCAATTAATAAATGACATGAAAATGCTAGTAATGACATGGAAACCGAATTAGCCAACACATACTATCATGTCACCGCCACGCCATTAATGACAGTGACAAATCACTAAAATTGACGGGGGATTAAAAAAACCCAAAAAAAGTAAAATAGAGGACTAAAATAGTGATTTTGAAAATAAGATGATCAAAATTCCGATCAAGTTAAAATAGGGGGATCAAAAATGCATTTAAGCCAATATCTTATTAGTCACATTGATGCGTGTTACACTTTATTTTATTTTTTTTGCTATTAAGTGTGTATTTGTAATCTACTCTCTTGATTAAGTTATAATAGTACCACATGTATATATAATATAAATGAAGAAATATTATTATGCCATGCAGTTTTGATCATGATCATGTGGTATGCTTAAATAAATATTATGATTATAAGTTTGCGTGGTTGTTCTACACACTTCAATTGGAATACCATATAAATATGTTTTGAAACCCATTTATTGTGTTTTTATGACTTTTTTTGAATGTTTCATGTATGCAGATGTTTGTTGGCAAGAAGTTGAGGAGTGATTATTGAGCCTTTTTTCAGGAAGATCCAGGATAAACAAACATTGATGTTATGTTATGTTATTTCTTTTGAGGTAATATGTTGGGTTACATTTATTAACATGATTATGGATACAATATTGAGATATCGAGATATAATTTTTCATTCTCTTTGATTTATTTAGTTTCTGAAAGAGATGAATTGTGGTATATTGAAATTGCAGAAATAAGGTGATGTTCTTATAGTGCAAAAAATAAACTAATTTTGTTATTGGTTAAATCAGTTTTCGGTCCTCCAAATATCTCAAATTTTGTTTTTAGTCTCTCTAAATATTTTCAAAAGGTTTTGGCACCCAAAATTTTCAGTCACAATTTTTTGTCCTTGTTTTTAAGTTATATGTGTACCCTTCACATGTTCGAGTGAATTTTTACGGTGATGTTTAAAATATTACAACAATCTATCACATAAAAAGTTAGAATTTTTTTACAAAATATGAATTTTTAAGCAGTACTAACTTAAAATTTCATATTTAATTCGCCCATTGTTAAAAATATTTAAATTTTTGCAAGAGTGACTTATATAATTTACTAAACATGATCACAAAAGATAATTTAAAATTTCAAATGATACACATAATTTTACTTAAAATTATGGACCAAAAATATTTGCGGACTAAAATTTGATGAATTTTTTAGAGACTAAAACGCGAAAATTGAAAATTTTATAAGGTACAAAAACTTATTTAACCCTATTTTTTGGTCAAGTAGTATAGTGGATAAGACTCACATTTTTTTAATATAGAGAAGTGGAGAGTCCAATGTTCAAACCTTGACCCTTACATATATTATCCTTGCCGCTATCAACTAAATTGTGCTTACATAACATTTAACCCTATTTTTATTCCTTCTTAATCCATCCACTGTAAACTTAAGAAAACAATTACCAAAAATTTACAACACTGTCCTCATTTAATTTATCTGACTTGTGTCTTTTATTTTCATTTTTGTTCATTAATTTTTTTGTTAAAAAAATTATCACGTTTTTGTTCATTATAAAAAGTGAGAAGTTGTCATGTGTCGACTTTATTTTTTTATTTCACTTCATTGTTTTCATGTTATTTTCTGAGCGTCGTTAGAATATATAATTCATACACGAGACAATTGTTTGTCACTAACTAATTAAACTAAAATTTAACTTTTTTATATCTTCTAAATAAAAATGAGAAGAATTATTGTAACATCAAAATATTTTATATAAATTATATAGGTCTTCCTTAATAATTTTATTGATTTATTATATAAGTAATAATTTATTTTATATGTACTTTTAATCTAAGTTATTTTAGTTGAATTAGAAATTGGAAATAATGTGAATAATAAATCGGTTTAGTTGGGTTATTGAGTGTTTGGGGCTGGTGAGGCCAATCCGTGTGTGTTGGTGAGTTAGTGGTAAAAGTCAAATACTTAGTTGGTATTGATTTCTTTTGACCAAAACGTAACTCAGTTGATCATTGGACATTAAACAAGCGATTCCATCAACACATTTACCCCTTCATTATGACCTTCTTTCACCTTTCATGAAATCTTGATCATGTGCAATGAGAATAATAGAATCCTCTTAATTATCTTGCTTTAGAAAATAATTATTGTTAGTAAACTATTCTCTTATGATGTAACCCGTCTCTCTCACTCTCTCTTAATTTCACTCAGTGATTAAAAGTTTGCTCATGTGACTAAAGCATTCAGCCATTCAATTCAATACTTATTAGTTTGACCAATTTGGTTCCTCTTGTTGCCAAACTACTATGAATACCATTTTTCCTACTTATTAGTTGCTGGCAAACGTTGGCCTAATTTCATTGCTGTTGATTTCTACAAGGTGGTAAATTATTGATTAGCATATGATAAACTAAAACTAGCTTTTGAATTGATATTTCCAATTTATATATGCTAGTATGAAAACCAATTTATATATACTATGAAACTGCTTCCTTTTCCCATGCAGAGAATCCAGATCCTTGTTTTGGTAACACTGATTGCTTAGAATAATATACAGGGTTTTGTGTAGTGGCTTTTGTTTTTATTTATTGTAGGTGTGAGATTTGAAAGTTGTAGTTGTAATTTTACAGTCATGTTAGGCATGCAATGGGCTCACTAACTCGATGTTGTAAATTTGTTGGTGTACCATGTGGTGGCGTATGGCAATTTTTTTATAACTTTTTTAATGGATTGGGCCGAACGAAATGGGTAAAATAAGACCCGACCCATAGATCCAACCCATTTCATATTGGATTCCAATCCCTAAATTCACAAATTTCTTCTTCTTCTTCTTCCTCCTTTTGCGATCTCTCATTTCCCAATTTTCTTCTTCCTCCTTTGTTTTCGTTCTCTCCCTTCATTTGTGTCGAAAACTTAGAAAACTTCTCCCTTCCTCCTTTTCGATTTCTTTCTTCACTATGGTTCGAAGCTTACTGTCCCTGAAAACTCACTGTCACTGTCATCAGCTTCAGAACCAGATTCATGTGTTGGAATAGTCACACCCTTGCCTTTGTTATCTTTCACAATGTTTTCATTGTCCAAACACACATGATAATTTGCATTTGCATTACTTCATTTACATACTCCACATATATCTCGATTGTAGCATTGTGATCAACATCATACTTAGAAATGATGGTAGCATCTTCATCATCACCAGTCTTGAACAACCCAAAATCCAATGAAATTGTTGTAGGTTTCCACCACATTCTAAAGTTTCCAACTTCTTTGTCAAACTCCTTCACAATTCCTCCAATCTCAAAAAAAGACCACCTATCATCGTCCAGACCGTCCATTGCATGAGTGCACCACCCATATACTTCATTCCATTGTCACTTACAAAAAAAGCCCTTAACGAAAAATACAGCTGTAAAAGCCATGCCTACTAAAACAAAGGGCAAAATGGTAAGTTCACAGAAACAATCAGATTTTAGGACAAAAATGGAAACACAATTGAAGGCATCTTTTGATTCCCAAACAACAGACATAAAGCTCTGCATCCCAACATTACTGCTCTACCCCACATGTATTCAATACAACAACAACAAAGCACAAAAAAAATACCTTTTCCCACAAATATACAAATCGAAAAAAAAACACCCAACTTGAAAACAAAGGACAAAAATCAACCCATAGTTTATTAAGACAACAATAAACAACAATAACCAAACAATCATCATCGAAAGAAGCAAACAAACATTTAACAATAGAAACCCTAAAAGTGAACACACTTGAACCACAACACCGCAGTTTCAACTCGAAAATCAACCAACACAACCAGCTTCTGAAATGCAGCTTCTGAAGGTCAACAAAAGTCAGCGTGTGAAGGTAGCTTCTAAAGGTCAACAGAAGTCAACGTCTGAAGGTAGCTTCTGAAGGTCAACAGAAGTCAACGTCTGAACAGTGCGTCTGATGACCAGTTTAGCTTCTGATGAACAGTACCAGCGTCTGAAGACCTTTGTAGAGCGCAGTGGCTTCGCAGAGCCAAGTTATCAGCTTCTGAAGTATTGTAGCTTCTGAAGACGTATTGCTTGCACATTTTGATTTTACCAAAACATGTAGCCAACCTTCAAATATCCAACACCAACCAACGTCCTCAAAACATGCCTAATTTTGGTTTTGCACCAAATTTCAACCACTCATCACATGTTCCAAACTTTAATCCATATAATATGGATCTATGATGGGATATCAATCTCAAACACCCCCGTTTAATGGTTATATGCCAATGGGGATTGAAAATTTTCCGAGTGTTGGTGCACCTGAATTTCCTGAATTTTCAACACAAATAACTCTTGATGGTATGACAAGTGCTAATGAAGTCACTCCAAATCCAGAGGACTCAACTCCTAAGAGCAAGAAAAACCAGCAACCAGCATGGAACACTGAACAAAATTTGGTGCTAATTAGTGGGTGGATTAAATATGGAACAAGCAGTGTTGTCGGGAGAAACCAAAAAGGTGAAACATATTGGGGTAAAATTGCTGAGTATTGTAATGAGCATTGCTCATTCGATCCTCTGCGCGATAGAGTTGCATGCCGAAACTGTTTTAATTATATGAGCAAAATACTGAATAAATGGATTGGCGCTTATGAAAGCGCTAAGTGTTTGCAAGGAAGCGAATGGTCGGAGAATGATATTTTGGCAAAAGCGCAAGAATTAAGCGTTTCCAATATCACAAAAAACTATTAATGGATCCATCAGAATATCCTTTAGATATCGCAGCTTACAATAAAAAATGTGAAATGGAAGAAACTTATATCGCCAACCGATTCAGAGAGTGTCAAAACAAAATATTGGAAGATAGTGCACCTCGTAGTAGAAAATATCTCAATAGAAAATATTGGAAGACAAAATGTTGTTGTCTTGCATTTTAAGTTATTTGTGTGTCGCGTGTTTAGTTTATTGTACAGCATTTTAAGTTAAGAAAATAAAAATAAATTATTTAAATAAATTTTGTTTTTACAAAAAAACTAAAAAATAAATTGTTAAGTGTTTATTATTTTAATTTAATTATAATTGATAATTGTAATTTTATGTAATTATAAAAACAAAAATATAAAATTAAATAAGAATATGAAATAAAAAGTGGTGGGGTAGAGTGTTGAATGAAAAACCATTGGAGAGGGTATTTGTTGAATGAGCGTTGAATTATTACGTGGAAGAGAGAAAAAATGATGTGGAGTGTTGGGAATTGAAAAAGTGGATTTTGAATTGTTTTGCCATTGTAAATGGTCTTAATTTAATGGTTGAATCCAACCGACCCATAGTGGGAAAGACGTAAAATGTCACCTTTATATATTATCTTATATTTGAATAAAATTTACTTTCTTTTGCCTCTTAAAAAAAAGACTTTTGAAAATATTTTTACGTCTCTAATTATAAGACTTTTGAAAATATTTTTTGTTTCTTTTTATAAGATCATTTTGCTATTTCTAACTACATTAATTATTTCTTTACATACATACTCCTATTTATTATACATCTTTTTTTAATCAACAATAAATAACATGTTTAAAACATAAACTAATTCACACTCTTAAAGGATAAAATTGTAAAAACAATAGTTATTCCAAACAAGTTTAATACAAATATCAACTTTCTTAATTTCCGTACTTTTGACAAAAGTGTCTTATATTTAGGGACAGAGGTAGTACTATCTTCGTCTCAAATTATAAGTCGTTTTAAGAAAGAAAAAAATGTCTCAAATTATAAGTGACTTTATAATATCAATGTAGCATTAATGTTATTTTTCCCATTGTAACCTTAACTATTTTTTTTATTTTGTAGAACCTTAACTATTTATTACGTTGTTTTTATCAATTCTTAATTTATTTTTCCCATGACATTTATTAAGGACATTTTTATAAAACAATTCATAATATATTTTTTTCATAAAAAATTAATTAATTACATTTCTTAAAACATACTCCCTCCGTCCCAAAATATAAACAAAAATTGGTCAATAAAAGTTAATGTATTTGGTTCAAAATTTGTACCAAATACATCAACTTATGTTGACTCAATTTTGCTTATATTTTGGGACGGAGTAGTATGAAATTGTCAAAACATCGTATAATTTGTGGGACGTAGGAAGTAATATAAATATTGAGAAATGAAAATTGGAAATTCCATGTGTAGAGCTAGGGAGGGAAATAGTACAAAATACTAGAAACAATAAAAATAAAAATAAAAAAGAGGATGAAAACAGCTGGAATACACGTGCAAAGAAGGGAACAGTGTGTTTTGGAAGAAGCTGTAGTTGCAAAACATTGCCGGGTTGACCAGAGACAATAGGGTCACACATGAACGTCCTTCTTTCATGCTCGTGCTTCTGGGCCGCATTTGTCTCTCCCCACACGCGTGCCTCCAAATTCACCCACCGTCCTCTCCAATTCTCGTCCACTTCCAAACATCACAAAATGTACTCACCTTCAACTAAACTCCATCTACCTATACCACTTGTCTTATAAAGTATACATTTTCTTTCTAAGCAAATTTTATTTTTAGGGATTCTAATCAAATCTTATCTAATAGAGTCTCACTCAACTGAATCCTTAAATTCTTACTAATAAGCATTAAAAAAAGGTGATAACTTGGGTACCCATCAATAAAAGGTGGGTAACACAACCCATGCTGAGTTGGCACCAATCAAAGTTATTTGTTTGTTTTCTATTATTTTTAATGTTATATAAATACATTGTTTTGATTGGGTCAACTCAACATGGATAGTATTACCCACCTTTTATTGATGGGTAAACAAGAATTTCCCTTAAAAAAATTCGATCTAACACCTCTAAAAGTTGATGTGATTGTTTTAAAATTTAATCCAAATACTTTTTTTTATATATTTATGCTTATAATTAAAACCAAATGGAGTATAAGTCCTTAGTATATCATTTTAATTTTTATGGACGGTTTAGATCATCTTTATCGGTCTTGATTTAGTGGATTTACGACAAGTCTATATTATGGTTGTGTGAACGCTAGTGATTTAGGGTGACCCGACCCGTTGAAAAAAATGAATTTGACTCAATCTGAAACACATGTCTCTAGTTGCTCTCACATTTCTCTATTTTATCCCCCCTCTCATTTGCCTACTCATATCTCTCTATCCCCATTTCTCTTTATTGTATCTCTATCTTCTTCCTCTCTCCCCCTCTCTCTATGCATATCATTTTTCTCTTCACTCATCTTTGTTAGTATTTTTTTCCCCACTTTTACACATATAAAATAAAGTGCAACGCATAATTATTGGTCTTGTGCATCAACCAACAAACTCAGATACGAAAAGTTGTCTTGTTCGGTTATGTAATGTCATATATTGCTACATCTAGTACTTATTGTTTTGAGAATGAAACGCACCTCAAGTCATAATAAACTTAACTCTCGTCATCAAAAATACTCTTGGCATTTTATATGTTTTTAAAAAAGATAATTGTTAACAAGTATTTTAAAGACACATGTTAAATAATCAAAGATAAAAATGTTATCTTGGAATTTGTGTTTAAAAGAGTAAATTTAAAACTTTAAAGAATTAAATACATAATTTTCAAGATAAAGTTTTTATATTTAGTTTTTAACATTTATTTTTTTTAAATATAGTTTTTTAACATTTATTCTTAGGACATTTGTTAACAATATCTTTAAAAATATATATTACTCCTTTTGTCTTTTTATAAGACCTTGTAACTAAAATTACGGGTATTAAGAATAATTGTTGTAATAATAAATTTGTTTCAAATATACTTTGCTGTAGATATATTCAATCTTAACTTTTTATATTCGAGACAAATTAGGTATTAATAAGAGATATATTTGAAAAAAAATAAAATAATAAATGCATATAAAAATTTATAGAAGATCTTATATTTAGTGACATTTTTTTTGTTGTTGTAAAAGGTCATATAAAAAGGGACTAAGAGAGTAATAAGTATCCTAATATTTTCTTGGAGCTTGTGTGTAATCAAGTCTTTAAAAATTTAAAATTTTGATTTTTTTTTTTACATTGAATCTTCCATTTTTGTTTGTTTAACAAGTACCCTTAAAATTTCTATAATAATTTATGTGTTTTATGATCTATTCGATTTGCAACCGAATAAGTTCTTGATAAAACATCACATAATAAACTTTTCAGTTACTTGTTAAAAATAAATAAATAAACTTTTCAGTTATTGAACCATTGTTTATCGTATACAATTTTGGATTGACAATGTAAATCACAAACAAGATAATATTAGTTTACTATATTACCTTTGATAGTGTACTACATTTGTCCCTATATATATGATTTTCTATAGAATTTTTCTTGTCTGTTTTTATTTAACCACCTTCACTTAGTATCAATTTCATAAATTATTTTTTAGCAACATACTCTTAATTATATTACATATTTTTCTGTGATCTATAATAAATATTAAAGTAAATTACACTATCCTCCTTTCTTATGTTAAAAACATGCACTCCCTCCCCTCTTATGTAACACATACTAGAAAAAATTACACCTCAGGTAGGGCTATTCAAAAATGAATTGTATATTCTAAAACATTAAATTAATGATGAAAATTCAAATTTAATTATTATTGATATTATAATTATTAAAAAAATATCCCTTCTTAAATGGTGGCTAAAGTTACCAGGTATCATAAAAATATTTAATTTTGTTAAAATAGATTAATGTTTAATACATATTTAATTTTTAATGGTGAAATTTGTAATTTGAGCATCTCTTAGAAAGAAGAAGTGTAATTTACCCGTTTTTAATTCTCAAGAGAAAAAAATGTATATTTTAATATAACAGAGGAATGTATTTCAAACTTCTCAAAGGAAAGAGAAGTCTGAATCACTCTAAATATTATGATGAAAATGTAAACCAATTTTCTCTCCTAAAAGGTAAAGTAGTAAAACAATACCAATCATCAACAAATTTATTACTATTAACAATTTTTTTAATTCTCGTGAATTTGTCAACGAGGTCCTATATTTAAGAATTGATGTAGTATAAAATATATAAACAAATGTTTTCCTACTCAAAATCTAACGTCAACATTGTTAGAGGTATCGTTTAATTATTTTTGAGGTATCACTTTGGTCCCATAATTAATTTTTAATTCGTTTGAGTCCCTTAAGATTATATTCATTACACGTTTTAGTCATTTCCATTAGTTTAATTCAAAAACGTTAACTCATTTACATGTGTCATTTTGGCATTGGCTGAAAATTTATTCATTTCCTTCCTCTTCTCCATCACAATCTTTCATCTCCTTACTGGAATGGAAAATATGGAGTATTATTTTTTCTCTTACCTCGGGTTCAGTTTCTCTCTCTCCTTGGATTTGGGGTCAACACTCATTTGTATACAATGTTGGGTTACAACATCAATTTTTGTGTGTATAATAATGCAATTGAAATATATAAACGTTTATGAATGTAACTGTTAAGAGAGAGAGAGATATGAGATGAGGGGAAATATTATTGAACAGAAAATATAAATGATATTTTTTATATTTTATATAGCTTGTATTTGAAACAAAAGATTATCCTATAAGACAAAATATCATGTGTAGGTGATGCACAAGATTCGTAAATTCTCTCAATCAAACACAATAAAAATTGTGTAATGCGTTCGAATATAACAAAGTGTGTGTTTAGTTATGCGGTGACATGAATTTATTTTAAGTAAATTGATTTTATAAGATGATTTTGGTTTTTTTAAGGGAATATTGATTTTGGCTACTGATGAAAGAAATTGGCAAGTGTACCAAATTGTACGCAAGTAATAAAATAGTAAGTTATCGTCTTCACATGGATTGTCGTTAAAATCGGTAATTAGCATAATTTATTAGAAATAAAAGAATTAAGAAGAGATGAAGTGGTTTGCAGGGTTTTAATTGTCCTGTCCAATGCGAGATTATGTTTTGTGATTCATAAGCTTAACGACGATTAGGGAATCCTTGAATCACTTTTCTGTCTTTGTTGGAATTAACTCGGTTGATTATTAGCTTATGACTTGTCTTTGGATTTAAGAAAGTAGAACATGACCCCGTGATATAGTAGTGGAATTGTGGCGTTCCCTTACGATGAGTCATAGCCCTAAATTCATGCTTAGATTCGATTAAAAGAATTTTGTTTTGGACTGGCCAGAAGGCCAATCCTGTGACGACACGTGGACAAAATCCTTCAGACCTAGAAGCGGTGTCCCGCGTGAGCGCGCCAGTAACGGTGTGTACCACCACACTGAATCACGCCCTCGCGCTCTCTGCACCGTACACGTGGCCTCCAACGGCTTCCTGATGAGGCGCCGCATTTCACAGAAGCCGTTAGCACCTCCTTATCCTATATAAGGGTGATTCTGTGTTACCCTCAATGTACGATTCATTTCCCACACACTTTTACACATTCAACCTCATTTGCTACACTGACTTGAGCGTTGAAGTGTTAACGTGGCTACAAGCACCCTTCGTTCCACCGTGAAGACTGCACCGCCACCGTGCCGGAGCACCGCACCATCACTGTTGCATTCATTCGTCCTTACCGGAAAGATCAAATTTAATTCAGAAACTAAGCAATTTACTATTGTCTTGTTCAGACGGAATAAGGGTTGTCAATCGTAATATTCTCCATCTAAGATATGGTATAAAAACGGACATATAAAAGTTAAATCAGACACTTGAATCATAAACTGAATAAAAAACTTTATTAATTGAATCTAACAAATAAGAAGGGGTTTATCATGGAACCCTAATCAAAGCGATTTAATTGCACATGGCAACTGACATCATTACAAAACAATAGAAAAACATACCATATAGAGAACAAAAAAAGGATGGAGATCCTCTGCCTTGAAGCTCTGATGCCTGACCCTTGCCTTGTACCGTTAGTTTTCTGAATGAATAAAAGAGTGTGCAATGGTCTCTATTTATAGTGCCTAATTACATATGGGTTAAAAGAAGAAAATTGGGCTTTTCCATCAATTCAGCTTGAAAAATAAGTAAACAACACTTTCTTCCCACAAGGCGTGTGAGTAGCTCTTGTGCCCATTTTACAGTTTTCGTCCCTTTTCAAGTTCTTCCGTCTTGAAATGTCTTGGAACTTGAAATGAATTTTCTTCAACTTGTATTGTCTTCAAAGACCTTTTAAGAACCATTGATCTTCAATCTTCATATTCTCGATTTTTCATATGATGTCTTGTTTTGCCGATTTACATGATTTCTCATTAAGAAGACTCAAAACATCTATGTAATTGCATGATCTAGTATACAACTTAGCTACAACGACTCAAATGAAAACAATACATAATGTTCCTCAAATCATTGACAACTCCTTTAAATGACCTCTTATTTGCCTTCAAATGCAAAGAAAATAACTAAAACATAGCAAAAAAATATCACATGATGTTCCACTATCAGCTACCAGTGAGTTAAATGTAATGTGATTTATGTTCAGATGTATTTATGAAAACCGAATTGAAAAATAAATTGAAGATTAAAAATCAATTGTTGAAGTAAA
The DNA here is from genome assembly GCA_018208015.1 of Medicago ruthenica. NCBI lineage: Eukaryota > Viridiplantae > Streptophyta > Magnoliopsida > Fabales > Fabaceae > Medicago > Medicago ruthenica. The sequence goes on from CM031373.1 coordinate 56,070,175, forward strand.
ATACTATAACTAAAGTTTAAAATCAATTCTACTAAAAAAACACCTATACACCTAAATATGTAAATGACAATATTAGATTTTTAGAATCAATTTTGACTCCTTTAAAAATGAAACTAAACGGATTCTATTGTTCAATATCTCACCCAACTGTTGTTATAACATTCGACTTTTTTATGCGTTTGCTATCTATAACTACTATACATTTTCTAGTTAGTTGTTGAGAGGTCGAAGGATCATCAACATAAATTTCAATGGAAGCACAGTGCTATTCAAACCAAGTTGAATTTTTATAAGAATATACAGGTCATAAACTATTTAAGATAACCCCATCCATTTATATAGACATTGACACTTTGGAATTTTGAGATATTAGCATAATAATAAAATCTGCAGTTAAAAGAAAAATAACATAATAACAAAATCAAAATACATTTACCACTATTTAATCAACATTAGCAAAACTTTAGTTAATTAATCCACCAAAATCAAAATATCATTGCCACGACAAAACTCAAGCTTTATTTCTCAAAATTCAGCATGCGCTGTTAATTTCTTTTTTCCGTCAATTTGCAAATGATTAACAATTCATCCCAAAAATAAATAAATGGAAAATCCGAATTTCGTACTCCAATCCCTAGATAGTTATGCTCACGAAAACAACACAAGACAGCAACACAGTTATTTGTTTATTTTTTAATTTGTGATTTATGGATGCAATAGATTAATTGAAAATGAAGGAATATCTGACATAGGTGTCACTTGTTGAACCAACCACGTCCACAGATAGGACCACTTTGTTAAGGATGGCAAGCACTCGTTATTGTTATCCACACGAAAGTTATTTTTTTCTCAATAAAGAGGTTAGACAACCTGGACCCCCCACTTTCCTTCTAATTTCTTCATCTTTGACCTTTGACTCGTCATCATTACCAAACGATTCAAACCTAATCATATTCCCTAACTTATTTGCACCTGCTCCTTTCTTAATTTCATCTACTCCCTCCATAACAAAATATAAGCAAAATTCAACCATTTCAGTTGTAATTAATTATAAGCAAAATTGACTTTTTTTGTCATATTTAAGGATAATATACCTGAAATACCCTTACTTTAATTTTTTAAATGCACACACGTTTAACAACAACACCTTGAAAATATACTACTGTACACCACAATTAATGAGGGCAAAATAGGTTATTTAACTTAAATTAAATAACACAAACCACATTCCTTAAAAAATGTGAATTGGTCAAATTTGCTTATAAAAAGTTATGGAGGGAGTATTATCCAAACTCTCCCTATGGTCCTATACCATTATTTTCTTTTTCAATTTCCACTTTTTCCTCTAACCAAACAAACCACCAAATCATGAAAAAAAATCCTTAGATTTTATCTACTCTATAAGTTTCATAATATATACGCGAGCCTAAATTGATGTTCATATTTATGAGCCTAAATTGGAGTATTATTTTATATTTATGAAGTCAGATTCTTAAAAAAATTATTGATGTTCATATTTTTAAACATTACATTACCTAAATTGCATTATACACTTAAGATATCTCTAATTAATAAAAGAAGGAATGCGATTCCACCAAATAAACCTTTGCAAATGAAGATTATAGTCAACAAGTTTATCCGTGGAGTGATCCCTCGTAACTGATGCAAGACACGATAAAAAAGAAATCCTTAATAATATAATAATGTCAACGATTTCTTAAATGCCATTGAACAATAAGAGGAATTTTCAGAGAAAACACATAAACCTTTTTTTTTACAGAAACAAACTTAACTCATTCCATTAACAATAACAGTCTCAATACAAGATGACATATGATCATGAACGTGTGAACTAGCATAAGATAGTGACGCCCTTGCTAGCAGATGGGCTAAACTATTTGCTTGTCTCCTAATGAAACTTATCTTAAAGTTTTGGTAGATTCTAAGTGAAGCTTTGCAAATATCAAAAATAGCGCCAGACATGGTTGATGAGGTAGTTGTTTGAGTAGTTGAAAGAAGAGAGATACGTAACCATCCGCTACTTCTAGATTCTCTTTGATGACATGCCACAACCCTACCGCTTCCCACACTACTTCTAACTTTTCACAACCATAGAAAACATGCCAATCGTTTTCACGCGACCTGTCACACATCACACAATGATCACAAAACTAAACGCCTCATGTTTGGAGGCGATTTCTAGTTGGCAGGCAACCACGTGCCACCCTCCATAGAAAAACCTTGACTTTTTGGGATACTTTGAGAGGCCATAGTTTTCGTCCAGTTACCCTCCACACTTCTGTGTTATCAACTATATTTAAGGGCCTAATATCATTCCTAATCAAGGTTCAAACATCGAACTTAACATTTTTTATAAGTCTTATGTTTTTTTAAAAACCCTATTATAAAATTTATTTTAGACCTCATAATATATTGGACCAGTCTCGATAATAAAGTGATGTTTTTTTTGAAAGAATAAAGTGATGTTATAGTGTGATTTAATTGAATGTATATTAAAAAAAATTATTTTTTTACAGGACAAAAATTATACTACTAGTGCAAAACAATTAATATCGTACATAATTTGTAGTTAATTAATATCAAATTATCATCAAGTCTATGTATGCTTCTTTTTTTGTGTGGCATATCCATGCATGTATGCTAAGAATCATTTGTTTTGATAGAATATATGCTAAGAATCATATGCTTAGACGCCAGCAATGGATGTTTCAATTATTCATTCAACTTATATTATATTTTCAATAAACCAACTTCTTGAGCTTACAAGTGTATTCGGCTTGGGAGAGATTTTGACATCAAATATCATTTATTCCATAACAGTGTGATAATTTCATCATATTTTTTCAAGTGGCATCCATATATCCATTGCAATTGATTATAAATTGTATAAAAGGTTTTCCTAACTTTTCCTTTTTAATTATAAAGGCCTTGACAAGATGATTAATTAGGTTATGCGAATAAACAATGGTTTAGTCAATAACTTTGCAATGAACCATCTTCTTCTGTACATACCTTTCCCTACACACAAAGAGTCCTCGATTTGCCAAACAACGAAAGTCGAGTCTAAGATAAAAAAAGTGAAGAGAACAAAAAGGCCATGAATGCAAAGAAAGATGAAAGAGACACAATAGAGAAAAGAAAGGAAAAAAAAGAGGGAGCAATGTGCAATGCAAAGTAACCCCAAAAAAATACTAGTAACAAATAAAGTAAAAAAATGAAATGGAGGACAAGACGTAATTAGTTGATGTACACAGGAGTAAGATTTTAGGCAGGAAAATAATAGTGGGACCCATAATAAGCATATTTCATTTGACCAATCCTTTGTCTGTGATTGAATTCCCCAACCAGGGTTAGATTCCAAGTTAGATGCCATGCCATGCCACCACACACCACACGTGTGGGAGGAGGCAATAAACGAGTCAGGGGGTATGGCAGAGAGTTAAGGGTTGGTCCCTCTCTCTGTTCCTGTTGGGTATGTTCCTCTGTTTCATCTCATATAAGAGAAAGCACACACACAACTTAGCTAAAGAGAATTTTCAGAGCCTTCACATTTAGCATTATTACATTTTCTCGTACTACTAGTACTCAACACCCACTCTCCTATTATAAACCTCATTCCTCTTCTGTCCCATAACCAAAAAAATGCGTGGCTGTTTAGAACCTTTAGATCTAGGGGTTCAAATTCCTTACCACTTTAGATGTCCAATCTCGCTCGAACTCATGCGAGACCCTGTGACCGTCTCCACCGGTCAAACCTACGACCGAAATAACATCGAGTCGTGGGTTAACACCGGTAACACGACCTGTCCGGTTACCCGGACCAATCTCACAGATTTCACCTTCATACCAAATCACACCCTCCGCCGTTTAATCCAAGATTGGTGCGTTTCCAACCGCGCGTTTGGAGTTCAGCGGATTCCAACACCCAAACAGCCCGCAGACGCTGCTCTTGTTCGTTCTTTACTTAACCAAATATCTTCCCATTCTGCCCCTACTCAACTACGTCTCAACTCGCTCCGTCGACTCAGATCGTTAACTCGTGACTCGGATTATAACCGTTCTCTTATATCATCTCTCAACGTTCGGAATATTCTGTTACCTATTCTTTTTAACAACGGTTCTGACGAGTTAAAAAATGAGTCACTCGCTTTAATAGTCCTTTTTCCACTCAGTGAGTCAGAATGTACTTCACTCGCTTCCGATTCAGATAAGATTAACTACCTTACAAGCCTTCTTTCACATGATTCCTTCGATGTTCGAGTTAACTCAGCCGCGCTTATTGAAATCATCGTCGCCGGAGCTCACTCGCCGGAGATTCGTCTTCAGGTAAGTAATGTCGACGGGATCTACGACGGTGTTGTCAAGATATTGAAGAATCCGATCTCGTATCCTCGTGCACTAAAGGTTGGGATTAAGGCTTTGTTCGCTTTATGTTTGGTGAAACAAACGCGCCACCGTGCAGTTTCCGCCGGTGCGCCAGTGGTACTTATTGACCGGCTTGCTGATTTCGAGAAGTGTGACGCGGAGAGAGCATTAGCAACAGTGGAGTTGTTATGCCGAGTTCCGGCTGGTTGCGCGGCGTTCGCCGGTCATGCTCTCACGGTGCCGATGCTTGTGAAGATAATATTAAATATATCGGATCGTGCGACGGAGTACGCCGCCGGAGCGCTTATGGCGCTGTGTTCGGAATCGGAACGGTGTCAACGAGAAGCAGTTGCGGCGGGGGTGCTGACTCAGCTTTTGCTTCTGGTGCAGAGTGATTGTACTGAGAGAGCGAAGAGGAAGGCGCAACTGTTGCTGAAGCTTCTTCGGGATTCGTGGCCTCAAGATTCCGTTGGAAATTCTGATGATTTTGCATGCAGACATTTTGACTGATTTTTTTTTCTTCTTTTCATTATTGTATTAATCTCTCAGAATTTGTAATTCATTAGTGGAAATTTTATTTAGATTTGAATACAAAAATAGAGGAAAAAATTGGACATAGATTTGTGAATTGTGAAGTTAATGAAGCTTAGAATCTTTTTATTTTATTTAGACTGGTAAATAAATAGAACTGAATTTCTGTATTTCATTAATTTTATTATTATGAAGAACGAGAACAAAATGTTTGATTAGAGTTTTAGTGAATGTTATGGGTGAGTTTAGGGAATTTGGTTTGCATGTGGGAATCTAGCGGTGATTGGTTTGGAAGAAAACATTCACTGCACTGCTATTTGGTGAAGTACACGTTTCTGAAAGCTCAATGGACACAAGTGTTTTTGACTTCCAAGGAACATCATTTTGAATAATCATTATGTTGGGGACTCTTATTCATGGCTGCTCCTTCTCACCAAAGAAGAAAGATACTTTTCTTCATCTTTATACTTTATACATCAATTTGAACGTTGTTCTTTCCCGCACTCATCTTACAACGACTAAACTCGATTTTATTTGGAAAATGTTGGGTGGACATCCTATTGAGATAGAATGAGATAAGAGAGAACAATACGATAAAAAATGCTAGATCCATTTTTTTATTTAATGAAATTTATGTGAGTCTTAACATTTTATGTGAGATTCATTTTTAAAGTGTGGGATTCACATAGATTTCATCCAATAAAAGTGTTAAAAAAAAATGTTCGTAAGACTCATCTCGATATGATATATATGATAGGTTGGTGATGTGAAGTGAAGAGATAAAGATATATAAAATAGAATGTTGAATGGATGTAGAGGGATAAACTGTGTCATATATTATTATGCTTTTATTAAGTGAATAAACTATTTAATTCATTTATATCAAATGAATCCTTCAATCAAGTCTCGACATTAGACGCAATGACTTATAACATTAAAGGCTAATGCATCCATTCTCGTCACCTCCCATGTATGTAGGGTTTAGTTTGATATTGGAATTTGTTTTGCAGTAAAAACGTGAAAGTGACTGGAATGGACACATCAACGTTTAAAAAAGCACTTCATTGTGCCTAACGTCTCAACTTTAAAAGAGGGAAAAATTTGATGGACATTGAACAAATTGAGAGACTATTTGGCTATTTGAAAAAGTTAAATAACGAATTTGATTGATGGACACAAATTCAATGATGAAGGAGTGATCTATTTAATTCAATTTTTAATTTTAATTATTCATATTGATGCAGTGTACTGATAAATAATGTTATGCAGATATGGGTTGAATCCAATTCGAATCTTTGAATAATAACAGACAGATCAAATGTACATAATGAATAAATTAAGCTAGAAACTATAGTGACTGTATTCCAATGGAAGGCTATCTGATATGGGCCATTATTGTTAGCATGTAGGTGAATAGCAGTTATAGTCAATGACTATGAAATTTGAGCAAGAACAAAACAGAGAATACAGCAGGGTTGCACGGGTTTGAAACGTCTTTGAATAAAAAGGAAAATAAATGCACATGTGAGGAAACATGGTGAGGTCTAGTGGGTCCCACTAAAATGACTTGGAAAAAAGGTTTATGTGGTTTACAAATAAGGGGGATAGATGATGGTCACATGTTGGTGAGAATGGGAATAAAACCATGGAATCATCACATGGGTATATGGGTGCTTGCTTATTTGTTATATCTCTTAGGTCACTTTTCATTTTTTTTTTGTGATGGCTACCATTACTAGAATCCAGATTTTTTACTCATTGATTGAACACATCCACAAAGTTATACGATCTATGACCCTCTGATCGAGATTGGATAGTAAAAAAAAGAAGATTTTGATTTTGATTTAAATTGAAATTACCAAACTTGAGATCTAGACTGTTTAATTTCGATCAAACAATTGCTAATCTTCTAACTATGTGAATGCGTGCAATGAATGACTATATTTTACTATGGTGCTCACACATCACATGTCCGACTCAACTTTTGTTTTTGATCCAAAATCGCTAACAGACGGGAATTTAATTTGTCATTCAACCCCAGAATATGTAGCACTTGGGACCCATTATTTACTGTCATAGCTTTTAGCTTTTTCTAATTATTCATTTATTCCCCTCTATTGGGACACCAACCACTCAAATTCTACTCTACAAGGTGAAACACATCACCTAAGAAATGAGGTAATGGGGTAACCTTTCCAGCTAGTTTTTAACAACAAAAGCATTATTTCAATTTTCAAGTCAGAGATTGTATAATATGTAAAGAAACGTTGGGTAAGATTTCATTCATAATTCGTCGGTGTCTTGCTGCTTTTAGGTTATATCCAAGAAAAGAAGTCAAAATGTTTATCCTATTAATTAGAGGTTGATATCATTGATATTCTTGACAATTAGGTTTTTTCGGTTTATTCGCGTGCATGATAAGTTGTTTTCATGTTTCAGAAATTCTACTGTACTGTTGAATGATTTTTCTGCATACAATATTCAAGCACTACAGTTAAAGTCTACGATTGAGCAGTGAGGACAAAGACAAACTCAGCAGAAACGTGGATATTGCATGTATGCATTGACAGAGGTGACAATTTGCGTACCCATCAATAAAAGGTGGGTAACACAACCTATGTTGAGTTGGCATCGATCAAAGTTATTTGTTTGTTTTCTATTATTTTTAATGTTATATAAATAAATTGTTTTGATTGGACCAACTCAACATGGGTAGTATTACTCACCTTTTATTGATGGGTAAACAAGAATTTACCATTCATAGATATTTAACCATCACATTCACACACTATTTGAAATTGAAATTACTATAGTGAGGTGAATTACATACGACACGTGCTCTTCTTTACTACTTGAAATTCAAATTCACATTGACAAAATGTCGGTCATATTGGAATAATAATTCAACTTCTGTTTAGAGATTAAAGATCATGAATGGACTGATGTTGTCAAGAACTATAAAATGGTGCTCCATTGGGAGTAATGTATTCTTTTATTTTTATTTTTTATTTTAGTGCGAATATTACTATGATTGTAACTCTTTTTTTTTTTGTTGAATAACCTACTTTATAAAAAGTCACAATATACCACCCTTTGAAAAAATATCCCAAAATACTCTACTTTTAACATTATGACTCAATGTGTTGTTTGGAACATAGAAGTATGAACGGTGGACCTCACTATTTGAAATAGCGAGGTTGGTCCACCCTATTTTTCCCTTAGTTTCTTTTTATTTTTGGGGGGTAAAAAATGGATTAAAAATTAATTTGAATTACATAAATTAGAATTAAAATATAATGGATAAAATATATAATTGATAATAAAAATCACAATATATCTGACCCCTTTGAAAAAATATCATACTTTTAACATCATGATTCAACTGTGTTGTTTGGAACAACGAGGTACGAAATGTGAACCTCGCTATTTGAAATAGCGAGGTTGGTCCACCCTCTTTTTTCTTTTATTTTGTTTTTATTTTTGGAGGTAAATGGATTAAAAATTAATTTGAAATACATAAAATAAAATTAAAATTACATAATAATTAAAGAAAGAATTACATAGAAATAAAAAAAATGATGTATTTGACGACGATCATGTGCCACATGGAAGATGTCGATCTCTGTTGGGGTTTGGGATTATCAAAATTCTTCAAAAAAATGAATACTATCAATTATATTTTAATTTTATTTTAAATTCATTTTTTTGGGCCAACCTCAAATAGTGGGGTCCACTATTCATACATCGTTGTTTCAAACAACACACTTGGCTCATGATGCTAAAAGTACAACATTTTAGGATATTTCTTTTCAAAGGGGGTGTATTGTGTTTTCTTTCCGTTCAAAGTAGGTTATTCCAAAGAGAAAAGTTTTGAGTGTAACAAGTAGGTTTAGTTTATCCTTAAATAAAAGAGTCAGTTTAGTTTATTTTATAAAAAAAATGAGTCTGCATAGTTTTTTTACAACAAAAAGATTCAACCCAGTCATAAATTCATAATAACGATGCAATTGTTAAATAAAACTAAACCGACATGCTCCTCTCATTAGGGTGTAAAAGTTATTATGAAGAAGAAAGTGAATGGAATAATTCTCATTGATTGTAACAAAGGAGTAATACCGCTTATATAGGTATCTTAGATGTCTAGAGTAACTAAGCTATACCAATTGTATACTAACAGAATCCTAATACAGTTAGTTAGATATAACTAATGTAATATCCCGCTTAGAGGTAATTATTATTGGTATTAGAAGCTTGTTTTGCAAGCAAGACATTATGGTAATTAATAGCAATGGCATATTTGTAATATTGTGGAAATGGAAGATTATTTAAGAAGGAAACAAGATATTTTTACTATCTTTTCTTCATTTCATTCTTTCTCCCAAAAATCAACATTTCCTCTCCCTCCTTCCCCAATCTCACGCCCTCACCCCTCTTCACTTTCTCTCATCAAAGCTTCAACCAAACTCTTGTGAAGGTTGCTAGCAAGGTGGTTTGTGAAAAGGTAGAACAATAAAGAAGAAACAAGGAAGGAAAAGGAAAGGAATTGGAAGCTAGGGTTGAGGAAGGTTTGGTAAGCAAGCAATCAAGCATAATAAGCACCAATCAAGGTTCAAGGTGAGCTCCCTAGGGTTTTAGAACCCACTTGAGTAAGTTTAAGAGTTAATTATAATTTGAACAATTTTAGAAATGTCCTAATCTATGTTATTTGCTAATTCCTTGTTCCAACTATGTTTAAACTGTTTATTTGCTTAAGAAAATCCTTTTTATACCTTTGGGGAAGCTTGGGTGTGTTGGGATGGTTTGGAATGATGAAAAATACCATTTTTGACATTTCTGGACCTGTCATGGTCGCTACAGCGAGCTGGAGCTCGCTACAGCGACCAGACAGCATTAAGTTCTGCCTACGGTCGCTACAAGCGACCAGCCGTCGCTACAAGCGAGCAGCTTGTTTTTCAGACTTTTACCTACAGTCGCTGTAGCGACAGGCCGTGGCTATAGCGACAGCATCAGGACAGCACTTGACAGCTTTGTTGTTTTGGGTGTTCTGGAGCGCGTAGGCATGGTTTTTCACTTCCGTTTTCTCCATAAACATTTTAGAAACATTAACTACCATTCTAACTCATCCAAGAAGCTCCCTAAAGGATAAAATAACAAGGAACAAGGATTATGCAATAACATCTAAATGTTGAGAATTGTTTAAGATTGAGAGATTAAGTTTAAACAGTTATAGAAATGTTTCCAATACCAAGCAATGGCTTATGAGAACGATAAGCCTATGTTTATAGGTTCATATGTTATGTATTGGAAGATTAGTTCCCTCAAGAAATGCATTTAATATGCAAAACTTATGGTAGATTATTAGACGTACTTTCAAGTACAATAGTTAAGAATTAATGAGGAATAAGAATGATCCAATGATCAAAGTTAAGAACCTCTTTATAGGTAAAGCTCTAAGAATGAATTATTCAAGAATGCATCAGATATGCATAAGACATAAGCTATAAGTTATATATATATATATATATATATATATATATATATATATAAGAAGAATAAGAATAAGAGATATTAAGATATTAAGCCGTGGCCTTCGTCGTTCACGCTAGTGGGACACGAATGGTTCATGCAAAGTAAAGACTAAGATTAATATTATTAAGTCGTGACTTTCATCGTTCACGCTAGTGGGACATGAAAGGTTCATGCATAAGTTTAAAGAATAATAATTCGCGTCTTCCGTCGTTCACGCTAGTGGGACACGGGGGGTATACGCGTAAGTTAAGATTAATAAGTCGTGTCTTCTGTTGTTCACGCTAGTGGGACACAGGAGGTTCACGCTAGTGGGACGTGTTATTCCGCAAGGATGACCGCACGACGACAAGAGGAGTCCGGTGTTAGCCTGATACGATAGGAATTTTCACCGGTTAGAAGGGAGATGTACTTCGGGGTTACTCCACCCGGATGCACTCCGTAAAATGAACCAAGATAATTATTGTTTGTTCAACGCTGACTTACTAACTTAATGATTAAGAATGATACAAATATATATACATATATATAGATGATTATGATTTATGATGAGAATACGACAAGTAGTCAGCAGAGAAAGAAAGTGATCATAGGATGTCCCCAGATCACTAAGTATAAGTTAAAGTTCAAAGTTAGAATATGAAAGTATAAGACATGATAAAGACAAGCAGCGATCCTAAGCTTTCATTGATCGCGAAATATGTAGAGAAAGACTTGGCGATCATAGGTATCCCCAAGATTGCCGAGAGTAGGCACGGCGACCCTAGGTTTCCCCCGTGGTTGCCAACAGTAGGTTGGGCTAGAGCTCACTGAGACATTATGTCTCATCCCAATCCTTCTGGTGCAGGTTTACAGGTTAGCAAGAGATGTTCAAGAAGATCTTCAGGAAGACGCTGGATGGAGTGCAGATGCTCGTCAAGGACAAGCTCAGGAGGTTGACATATTATCTATGTATATGAGGATAATTGTATATGATATTTGGATATTTGTATAACGAGCTATTTGTACACATTCAGTAGTTTTATTTGTATTTATTTATTGAAAATTTTAATGTACCCAATATCAGATTAATAAACATGCTAAATATTCTAGATAATTTAGTATGGGTGTTACAATTGGTATCAGAGCAGGTCGATTCAGACCGTGCCTTGGGTCATTAAATATTCAATAAGGTAGTGGGACCATTGGGTTCCGGATGTTGTTCTAAAGGTCACATCTAGTTGAGCCTGATCACCTCAATTTAGTATATGACAGTTAGGATAAATGTCCGAGAGCTGAATGTGACCAAGGAGGAATGAAGTTTATGAAGGGCGAAGATTAAGGTGGTAGAATTTTTAAGATGGAGTTGGTGAAGAAGTATACAATGCCAAATGGTGGCCATCAACCATGAGGTGGCGAAGTCTGTTAGTGGCAAAATTTCAGAAACATAAAAGATATTTAAAAAGGTAAGGTGAAGCACCTCAACCCAGTTGAACGCGTCGTTGGACGAAACCTCGTCTGCGGAAGACATACGGATTAAGAAATTATGGAATACTCTAAGGAGTGACGTGGAACCTTAACGGGAACCGCAGTTCGAGAAGTTAAAGGGAAGAGAGGAATTATCGGTCGGTTTTTGAAACCTTTAGACTCCCAGCAAGGATAGAGTGTGTAAGAATCGGAGGACTCGTACACTCGAACCGGATAAGATTTTAGCCCAAACAGTTAAGAGAAAGTTATGGATCAAGCGAATTATTTGGACGAATGAAACTAACCACTCAAGGGTGGTCTTTGAGCATGACTCGCAAGTAAGTTTAACCCCATCAGATCAGCCGCACCTCCCGAACCATAAATGCTAGATTTGGGAATTAAGAAAAGAAGATGGTATGCAACCTAAGAACTAAGATGGATGATTAAGAGGTGATAATAAGACCCGTTGCATATCGAAGCGTGAATCAGATTTTCAGATATTGCTTATTAGTAAGGAGATTGGAAATAGGTTGAGCTTAACTGAAATATTATTCCACGAAAGGTGTATACTAAATGGTCGGTCATTGGGATTTAGTGAACTGATGGACGAATAAAGTTGAATTTCCTTGATTGGATGAAGAAGGCAAGTCCAAGATGACACAAGCTTATAGTAGACCAGTTTTGAAGGATAATCGGAAATTTTAGCCGAGAACTTATATTGAGACTGTATTATACGAAAGGTTAAGATTATGGGTATGAATTCTTATGGATAAAGATAGAACGATTAGTAATGGGACTCAAACCCTCAGTAGATTCAGTATATGTAAAAGATGTGAACCTCCAGCAGCCATAAGTCGTTTTAGAAGTTGACATAAGTGTTTGTGTGTGTGAAATTAAGTTGTCTCAAGCAAGCTTTCAGTCGGGTTGCGCAATGTTTTAGTGAGTATACATAAGGAACTGGCCAAGAGATGGTTACGGAATTCAGAATATGGAAAGTAAGGTTAGAACCAGAGTATAAACTGTTTGACAGGAACATTGTTGAACTCTTGACAGTTGTTGGAAACCGTTTACAGGTTCTGGCGTTTTATCGTGAAAGTAAGTGAGTATATGGTTCATGTCCGAAAGGGAGTACAGTGTCAGATGACGATCAATCAGTAAGTTAAACAGGTGGTTTAAACCACAAGAGAATCAACGAACGTAAGATGAATCTGCTGTGATAGCTCCAAGTCGTTAAGGAACAAGTCAGCCAGAGAATTTGACAGTGGTGTATTACTCCTACTCCAAAGTGTTTTGTTATATCAGAGTTGCGCAGCGGAAAAGTAATTCCAGGATGAGTTAACTAACAATTCTAAGCTGAAGCTTAGAGAACAAGGATGCTTGTGTAGTCCTTATCAGGTGAACCACAGAATATCAGTGAGCAGTGACGACTCGAACTTGTTATAAGTTCTAAAAGGAAATTTTAAAAGTTAAGTCGAGGGATATTTCAAACCTCGAAATACAAGAGAAATGGAAATCGAAGCAGGTTGGGATTATGTGATAAGAATGAGAAGAATATGTTTCTAGCACAAAAGTCTAGAGCAAGGAAAGTCATCACTAATACGGTAAGTTTAATCAAAAGGGTAAGCATGAGGCAGCATCCGTAAAGATTACACTCGCAAGACGGTAAATATTTGAAATCGAAGCATTGGTCAGAAGTGACAATGCAGTGAGTGACATATGAGTCTAATCCGTGTTGTACCCTGTTATGCCAACATGTCACATGTATCAGGTTATGTTAGTATATATATATACTTAACAGGCAATATTTGAACTACTCAGATAGTAGTGTAGCAGATTTTCAGCCATGTGACGTGTTTTGGTAATAGTGGTACGCAATCAGGAATGTTTAAGTATGAAGGTTTTTACCAAAATAGAATTGTTGAAATAACCATATCTCAGCTAGAGTGTTCCGAAATTCTTGAATTCTATGTTTATCAATAAAAGAAGAAGAACTTTCATGCAGATTATAGGTCATTCGTAGTCTACAGTAAAGGGCTACGTAAGTTCAGGTTTTGATTAAAGGATTTAAAGTGTGCTATTTTGGTAGCAATCAAGTAGAGTTTCTTTTTGAAAATAAGGATTTTGGACTCGACGTCCAGTATGAGAAAATAAGTTTACGATGCCGAGAGAATGTAACCATAATTCATGTTATACGGGTTGTTGTATACTCAAGAGATCAACATGGGTAACATTGGTGGGGCAAACCTGGCAAGCCAGTCGAAAGGCAAATCCCGAATGTTACAAGATATGTTAAGATTAAGAATGATGTCCCGCTAGTTGGATAATGATGATGCGATGTACTACGTACCCGTTAGTAGTGTACATGTACTCTAACATAGATGTAAATTAAGTGCTATGAAATATGCTATATAATGATTTGTGAGACGACTTATACCACTCATCACTTGGACTGAACTCATATGAGTTTTGGATTTTGTCAGTATAGAAAATACTTATGCTACGGCAAGAAAACGAGAATAAGTTGTGACAAGAACGATGGGAGATTGGCAAACTCTCAGTATGAAGAATGATTTCTAAGTTGTTAAGATAAGTGACGCCGTAGACCAATTGGAGCAGAGCAGGAATAATCTGTAAGAATTCCGCAAATCTTTGAGATATTCATAGTGAAGATAATGATTGCGATTGTGGTAAGTAGCGCATCATGATGTCAGGAAGAAAGGAGCAAGTGCTAGAGGTGAGACTCCTGCTTGCACTGAGAATACTAAATGAAGTTGGAATGATTCTATATGGAAGGGTATGGTATAGATCTGCGAGTAAGATGTCGTCGTATGAGACGTAAGATAGAAGTAATAAATCAGTAGAATTAAATGCAGTGCAATTCACCACGAGCATTTCAGTTAAAGGAAAAGTTATCAAGTATATTCGACATATAGAGTTGGAAATCCAAGGGATTCCGGTAAGTAAGACGAACTAGAAGTTTTGACTAGTAAAGGAAGTAGTTTGAGAGGATTCTAAATTTCGAGGACGAAATTTCTTTAAGGGGGGTAGATTGTAATATCCCGCTTAGAGGTAATTATTATTGGTATTAGAAGCTTGTTTTGCAAGCAAGACATTATGGTAATTAATAGCAATGGCATATTTGTAATATTGTGGAAATGGAAGATTATTTAAGAAGGAAACAAGATATTTTTACTATCTTTTCTTCATTTCATTCTTTCTCCCAAAAATCAACATTTCCTCTCCCTCCTTCCCCAATCTCACGCCCTCACCCCTCTTCACTTTCTCTCATCAAAGCTTCAACCAAACTCTTGTGAAGGTTGCTAGCAAGGTGGTTTGTGAAAAGGTAGAACAATAAAGAAGAAACAAGGAAGGAAAAGGAAAGGAATTGGAAGCTAGGGTTGAGGAAGGTTTGGTAAGCAAGCAATCAAGCATAATAAGCACCAATCAAGGTTCAAGGTGAGCTCCCTAGGGTTTTAGAACCCACTTGAGTAAGTTTAAGAGTTAATTATAATTTGAACAATTTTAGAAATGTCCTAATCTATGTTATTTGCTAATTCCTTGTTCCAACTATGTTTAAACTGTTTATTTGCTTAAGAAAATCCTTTTTATACCTTTGGGGAAGCTTGGGTGTGTTGGGATGGTTTGGAATGATGAAAAATACCATTTTTGACATTTCTGGACCTGTCATGGTCGCTACAGCGAGCTGGAGCTCGCTACAGCGACCAGACAGCATTAAGTTCTGCCTACGGTCGCTACAAGCGACCAGCCGTCGCTACAAGCGAGCAGCTTGTTTTTCAGACTTTTACCTACAGTCGCTGTAGCGACAGGCCGTGGCTATAGCGACAGCATCAGGACAGCACTTGACAGCTTTGCTGTTTTGGGTGTTCTGGAGCGCGTAGGCATGGTTTTTCACTTCCGTTTTCTCCATAAACATTTTAGAAACATTAACTACCATTCTAACTCATCCAAGAAGCTCCCTAAAGGATAAAATAACAAGGAACAAGGATTATGCAATAACATCTAAATGTTGAGAATTGTTTAAGATTGAGAGATTAAGTTTAAACAGTTATAGAAATGTTTCCAATACCAAGCAATGGCTTATGAGAACGATAAGCCTATGTTTATAGGTTCATATGTTATGTATTGGAAGATTAGTTCCCTCAAGAAATGCATTTAATATGCAAAACTTATGGTAGATTATTAGACGTACTTTCAAGTACAATAGTTAAGAATTAATGAGGAATAAGAATGATCCAATGATCAAAGTTAAGAACCTCTTTATAGGTAAAGCTCTAAGAATGAATTATTCAAGAATGCATCAGATATGCATAAGACATAAGCTATAAGTTATATATATATATATATATATATATATATATATATATATATATATATATATATAAGAAGAATAAGAATAAGAGATATTAAGATATTAAGCCGTGGCCTTCGTCGTTCACGCTAGTGGGACACGAATGGTTCATGCAAAGTAAAGACTAAGATTAATATTATTAAGTCGTGACTTTCATCGTTCACGCTAGTGGGACATGAAAGGTTCATGCATAAGTTTAAAGAATAATAATTCGCGTCTTCCGTCGTTCACGCTAGTGGGACACGGGGGGTATACGCGTAAGTTAAGATTAATAAGTCGTGTCTTCTGTTGTTCACGCTAGTGGGACACAGGAGGTTCACGCTAGTGGGACGTGTTATTCCGCAAGGATGACCGCACGACGACAAGAGGAGTCCGGTGTTAGCCTGATACGATAGGAATTTTCACCGGTTAGAAGGGAGATGTACTTCGGGGTTACTCCACCCGGATGCACTCCGTAAAATGAACCAAGATAATTATTGTTTGTTCAACGCTGACTTACTAACTTAATGATTAAGAATGATACAAATATATATACATATATATAGATGATTATGATTTATGATGAGAATATGACAAGTAGTCAGCAGAGAAAGAAAGTGATCATAGGATGTCCCCAGATCACTAAGTATAAGTTAAAGTTCAAAGTTAGAATATGAAAGTATAAGACATGATAAAGACAAGCAGCGATCATAAGCTTTCATTGATCGCGAAATATGTAGAGAAAGACTTGGCGATCATAGGTATCCCCAAGATTGCCGAGAGTAGGCACGGCGACCCTAGGTTTCCCCCGTGGTTGCCAACAGTAGGTTGGGCTAGAGCTCACTGAGACATTATGTCTCATCCCAATCCTTCTGGTGCAGGTTTACAGGTTAGCAAGAGATGTTCAAGAAGATCTTCAGGAAGACGCTGGATGGAGTGCAGATGCTCGTCAAGGACAAGCTCAGGAGGTTGACATATTATCTATGTATATGAGGATAATTGTATATGATATTTGGATATTTGTATAACGAGCTATTTGTACACATTCAGTAGTTTTATTTGTATTTATTTATTGAAAATTTTAATGTACCCAATATCAGATTAATAAACATGCTAAATATTCTAGATAATTTAGTATGGGTGTTACAACTAACTTTATAACTTGGGGTACAAGTTATCTCTAGAACTAGCTCTTATTATTAGTTATTTCTTCAATATGCAAGAGGCCTCCCACAAGTTGGAGGTTGGTAGATATCAACCAATCCCAACTTGGATAAAAGAATGTGGAAAGGTTGAGGTAATAGAGCTTTGGTAAAGAAATCTGCAACTTGAGCTTTGGAAGTGACAGGGAGAAGTTTCATGATACCAGCTTGTAACTTCTCTTTGACTAGATGACAATCTATCTCTAAGTGTTTGGTTCTTTCATGAAATACAGGATTAGCTGCAATGTGGAGAGCACTCTAATTATCACAGTAGATAACAGGTAGTTGATGCAAGATAGTTGCAAATCCTGAATGAAATACAAGAGTCATTATAATTCACAAGTAGCAGCTACAAGTGTGAAGGTGAGAAAAACACACAAGAAGGGGGGGTTGAATTGTGTGGACTCCAAAAACTTGATTTCTTTCTTTTCAAAACTTAAGACTAGTTCAAAAACAAGTTCTGAACTATTATCAAAGAGTATTGCAGCGGATTCAATATGAAAAGAGAGAGGGAAAGAGAGACACACAAAGATTTATACTGGTTCCTTCCAAATGTTGGAAGTAGTCCAGTCCCCTTGTTTTCCAACAAGAGATTTCAACTATAATCAGCCTGATTACAATTACTCAGACCACAAAGGAATGAGATTTCCAGTTGCTTAGACCACCAAGGAATAAGACTTCTAATGTTCAGACCACTAAGGAATGAACCAACCTTGCTTAGACCACAAAGGAATAAGACTCCCTGCACAGACCACACAGGAATGTGACTAACAGCTCAGACCACAAAGGAATGAGGTTACAATTGCTCAGTATTCAGACTGAGACTTAAGGACCAAACTGAATTACAAAGAAATAAGTTTGGATTGAACACTTGATAAAATATCAGAGGTGTTCTCTTAATACAACACAGGTTAAGACTCTTAACCTTAAGAAATTCTAAGTTACAGAGACTAAAAGAATTTCTAAGAGTTTTGTGAACTTATGAGTTTTGACAGCAAAAACAGAGCACAAGTTCAGCAGTTTTGTTTCAAGAGTCTTGGGCAATTTCTTTTTCAATTCTTCTTCCTTTTATAGAGGAAATTAGAGCTGTTGAAGACTTGCAGAAATTAAGCAAAGAGCCGTTGCAAATTGAGAGCTAGGATAGCTGCAATTGTGTGCTGAACTTTTGCAGAAAACAGAGTGCAGCAGCCATTTTTGAATTTGCTTTCCTTAAAAGCTGGGGAATGTTTGAGTCAGGGAGACAACTGTTCCATTGAGTTGTTCTGACATATCCAGGCATTAAATGCGCATAGTAACAGTTGCTTTTCTTGCCACATCAGACTTCAGAAGCTTATGCGTGAACAGTACTTCAGAAGCTCTTCTTCAGACTCAGACTTCAGAAGCACTTCTTCAGACGCACTGTTCATCAGACGCTCTCCTTCAGACGTTGACTTTTCGTTGACCTTCAGACTCAGACTTCAGAAGCTGTCTTCAGACGCAAGCTTCAGACTCCCCTTCAGAAGCTGATCAGTAGCACCACTTCAGGAGCACTCTTCAGACCCAGTTTTCTTCCAGCTTTGCAACATTGCTTCTAAGCTTTCCTTTCTTGCTCTAAGCTTGTTCTTCCATAACCATTATCAATTTCCAATCATTAAACACATGGTTCTGAAATAACTTGAACAAAGCATTAGCAAATAACCAATTTTCTATTTAACACTTTTATTATCATCAAAACCACAAAGAGAGATATGTTTATACATAAAGTTTCAACAATCTCCCCCTTAATTCAGAAGAGAGTTGTTTAACACATTTTGTTCCAACAATCTCCCCCTTTTTGATGATGACAAACATAAGTATTAATCAGAAAATTGTTGTTAACTTAATTAACAAGTTAACTATAGGGTGTGAGGTTTGTAAGCTCCCCCTGAGTCTGATCCAAGTTAATTAAGTTCAGTTTAAATCACAAATGTGAAAATTTCAGAATTGTTGTTAAGTTTAATTAACAATCTGACTTCAGGAGAGGTTTGTAACCTCCCCCTAAGTCTGACAATCCTCAAGGTTAGGTTTGTAAGCTCCCCTTGATTCTTATCTAAGTTAATTAACCTCAACTTTAAACAATCAAGTGAAATTAACACTCAGAATTGTAAATAACTTGCTGACTTCAGGTTCTGAGGTTTGTAAGCTCTCCCCCTAAGTCTGATAATCCACAGGATGAGTTTTGTAAGCTCCCTGAGTCTTATCCAAGTTATTTTAAATTCATTTTAACTCACTAAGAGTTATGTATCTCACAGAATTTCAATTCAGAGGCTAAGAGTTAAAATCAGTTCTCATAAGTTAATTTCATTCAGAACTTAACTTATGTTCAGAGCCTCAGGTCTTAATGCCTTTTACTCCCCTTTCATAAGCAAATTACTGACAGAATTTTAACTTATATTTGAGCTCAGGAGCTTAATACTTGTGTTACATTTCTCCCCCTTTTGTCATCAACAAAAAGTTTTAAAAGAGTTTGAAAAACATGTGTATATGACATCTCTCCCCCTTTTTAAAAGAGTTCTCCCCTTTTAAGAGAGTTTGAAAACATTTCAAAAAGGTTCAGAATTGAGGGAGTTTGAAAAAACATGTGAGATATTTATGCAATCATATAGATAATCAAACAGCAAAGATGAGCATCAGAGCATACTTTGATTTTCAGTGAGTATATGACATTGCATTGAAAATAGAATGTTGTTCAGAAGCAGAAAAAGTTCAGAGTTTCTGATCAGAGCATTCTGTGTTCAGACATAGTTGTTCAGGATAATTTGTTCAGTATCAGAGCAAATCTGAGCTATTTTAAACAAAATGGTTCAGATCATATATCTACTGATATCAAGATATAACATTTGGTTCAGTGTGGATACAAAAGTTCAAGTGCTGCTGAATTCTTTCAGACCAACTGATACCAAATTTGAAAATAAGTTCTAACAACTGAACATGTCTGATACAAATTGAGCATTTGAAAAATGTGTCTGTGTTAAAACATTTTAAAAACAGACTGATACCAACTGAAATTGTTTGTTAAGCAATTTTAGCATTTGATATCAAAACAGAAAATCACATTTTTATATTGATGACTTTGGGAGGGATAGAGTATAAACTTTCAAAGCTTTAATCATCATTGCCCAGGGTTATACTTATCAGATTCTGACCAAACAGTAGATTCCTATCAGATTCAGAAGTCAGAAAATCCAGGTTCTGATCCTTCAGACTCTGAAGTTTTTCAGGCTTAACTTTCTTCAGACTCTCAGAAAATGAGTGTCTGATAAGTCTTAGCTTATGATAAACTCAGAATCAAGGATTTCATTCAGATTCAAGCACATTTTCAAGAGATAAAGTGCATGTTCAGATTCTTTTTAATAAAATTGAATCTTTCTTCTGTTAGGGGTTTTGTGAATATGTCAGCCCATTGATGATCAGTATCAATGAACTGAATATCTAAAACACCCTTCTGAACATAATCTCTTATAAAATGATGTTTTATTTCTATGTGCTTGGCTCTAGAATGCAGAATTGGATTTTTAGACAGACATATTGCAGCAGTGTTATCACAATAAATTGGAATGTTATCTACATGAATCTGATAATCCTCTAATTGATGTTTCATCCAGAGCAGTTGTGTGCTACAACTTGCAGCTGAGATGTATTTTGCTTCTGCTGTTGACAAAGCAATGGTTGCTTGTCTCTTGCTGGCCCAGGATATCAGATTCTCACCAAGAAACTGACAGTTTCCACTGGTGGACTTTCTTTCAATCCTGTCTCCAGCATAGTCAGCATCACAGAATCCAACTAGCTTATAATTCAGAGATTTCTTATACAGAAGTTCCAAATTAGTTGTTCCTTTCAGATACCTAAAGATTCTCTTGACAGCAGTCATATGAGATTCTCTAGGATCTGACTGGAATCTAGCACACAGACATACACTAAATAAAATATCTGGCCTAGAAGCAGTTAAGTATAAAAGAGAACCTATCATACCTCTGTACAACTTCTGATCTACTTTAGAGCCATTGTCCTCTTTGCTTAAGGTGCAGGTGGGATGCATTGGTGTTGTCATCAGCTTGCAATCATCCAGCTGGAACTTCTTCAGAAGCTCCTTAGTGTATTTGGACTGATGAACATAGACACCATCTTTGCATTGGTTGATTTGAATTCCCAAAAAGAATTTCAGCTCACCCATCATGCTCATTTCAAATTCATCTTGCATTAACTTTTAAAACTCTTTGCAAAGGGAGGCATTAGTAGAACCAAATATGATATCATCAACATATATTTGCACAATTAAGATTTCTTTCTTAACAGTTTTCCTAAAGAGTGTATTGTCAACTTGACCTCTTACAAAATCATTTGAATCAAGAAATTGCTTAGTCTTTCATACCAAGCTCTAGGAGCTTGTTTCAGACCATACAAAGATTTCTTAAGTTTAAAAACAAAGTCTGGATTTTTAACATCTTCAAAACCAGGAGGTTGTTTAACATACACTTCTTCAGAAATTACACCATTTAAGAAAGCACTCTTAACATCCATTTGATACAAGATGATATCATGATTAACAGCATAAGAAAGAAGTAACCTGATTGCTTCCAGTCTTGCAACTGGAGCAAAAGTCTCAGTGTAATCAATTCCTTCTTGCTGGCTGTACCCTTGAGCTACTAATCTAGCCTTGTTTCTGATCACTTCTCCTTGTTCATTGAGCTTGTTCCTGAACACCCATTTTGTTCCAATGATGTTCTTATGATCAGGTCTTGCAACTAGATCCCAGACATCATTCCTTTGAAACTGGTTCAGTTCTTCCTGCATTGCTACAATCCAGCCATCATCAGCAAGTGCTTCATCAGCAGTTGTGGGCTCAATCATGGATAGCAGGCCAAGAATAGACTCATTCTGACTGAATGCTGATCTTGTCTTTCTTGGACTGTTCTTGTTCCCAATGATCAACTCCTCAGGATGTGAAGACTTGTACTTGAATGAGGTTCTAGGTGGATTAGCTTCTGAAGAACCATCAGGGATGTGTTCAGAACCATGCTGGTCTTGGTTTGCTTCAGGAGTAGTGTCATTAACAGAGAGTTTCTCAGATTCTTCATCGTTTTCAGCTTCTGAACCTTCTTCAGACTCTGAACTAGGTTCAGCTTCTGAAGGTTCTTCTGAGATTCTGACATCTGCAAAACTCTCAACCAGCTCTGGTATTTCATTACCAGGCTTCTTATCATCAAACCTAATATGTATAGCTTCTTCAACAACATGTGTTTCAGAATTATACACCCTGTATGCCTTAGATCTCTGAGTATCCTAAAAAGGTACCCTTTTGAGCCTTAGCATCAAATTTCTTTAGGTAGATCTTATTGTTTAGTATGTAACATGTACAACCAAACTGATGAAAATAAGAAATACTTGGTTTTCTTCCTTTAAACAGTTCATATGCTGTTTTATTCAGAATAGGTCTGATATAGATCCTGTTCTGAATATAACATGCTGTGTTTACAGCTTCTGCCCAAAAGTACTTAGCAATTTTGGATTCATGGATCATGGTTCTGGCCATTTCCTGTAAAGATCTGTTCTTTCTCTCTACAACTCCATTTTGTTGTGGAGTTCTAGGAGATGAGAACTCATGGACAATTCCATGATCTTCACAAAAATTTTCAAATGGTTCATTTTCAAATTCCCCACCATGATCACTTCTGATTTTTAAAATTTTCAAATCAGTTTCATTTTGTACTTGTTTGCAGAATTTGAAAAACACATCATATGTTTCATTTTTGTTTCTAAGGAATTTAACCTAAGTCCACCTACTATAATCATCAACAATTACAAGTCCATACTTCTTCCCATTGATTGAAGCTGTTCCAACAGGACCAAACAGATCAAGGTGAAGGAGTTCTAAAGGTTTTGAAGTGGAAACAATGTTCTTAGATTTAAAAGAAGTTTTTGAAAACTTTCCAATTTGGCATGCACTGCATAGTGCATCTGAGTGATAATCAATCTGAGGTAGGCCTCTAACCAGCTGTAACTTGCTAAGCTTAGAGATGAGTCTCCAGTTAGCATGTCCCAGCCTTTTGTGCCAAACCCATTTCTCATCACTTACAGACAGAAGGCAGACTACCTTCTGCTGAACCAATTCAGAAAAGTTGATTTTGTAAACATTGTTTTTCCTGTTTCCTTTGAACACTACAGACTTATCTTTGTTGTTAATTACAGTGCAAGTGTTCTTATTAAACAGGACTTCATAATCACTATCACATAATTGACTTATGCTAAGTAGATTATGTCTAAGTCCATCTACCAGCCAAACATTATCAATGTACAGGGAAGAATTACCTATCTTACCAGTACCAATGATCTTTCCTTTCTGACTTCCTCCAAACCCCACAGTTCCTCCCTCTTTCAGAGTCAGGGTTTGGAACATAGACTTGTCCCCTGTCATATGATGCGAGCATCCACTGTCCAGGTACCAGGACCTTTCCTTTTCTTTGGATGACAAGCATATCTGCAATTGAAATGATCTCAGACTTAGGTACCCAGATTTTCATGGGTCCTTTGGGGTTAGTCCTGAAAGGTTTTGGCTTTTTCATCTTGTGTCTGAAATTATGATATTCAGACTTGTTCTGATACTTGGGATATGAATCCTTATATCTGGAATAAGTCTGAGTTTCAGAACCTAAGTTCTTCAGAACCTGAGTTCTCAAAGGTTTGGACTCAGATTTCTTCAGAACCTGGGACTTGAAAGTCTTTGGTTCTGAGTTGTTTAAAGTCTGACCCTTTGAGTGCTTTGGTTCTGATTTCCTCAGAATTCTAACTTTGTTAGCTTCAGACACAAGGCAAGCTTCAGTTTTGCCTTTCTTAAAACAATTAGAAGCAGAAAACTGATTGGTCTGCTTTTGCTTGCTTTGCTCAACATTCTGAGATTGAAAATGTTTTGTTTTGACTGGTTTAATAGATTTTGAAGTTTTAATAAACCCAGTCTTTGAAAAATTTGAATTTGAATTATTCAGATTCTGAGACTTGCTAGATTCAGGTTCTGAACTCTTCAGACTCTGAACATTTTCAGGTTTAGAGTCTGATTTTCTCTTACTCTTAGGCTTAGGACCTTTTGGCTTAGATTTAGGCAAGTTTTTAACATCTGCCTTCATCTTATCCTTAGGTTCAGAAGCTTTAGAGTCTGAGCTGTTCAGAACATCAGACTTAGTCTCAGTTTCTGACCTTTTCAATTTCTCAGAGTTATCAGAAGCAAGCACAAAGCATATACCATTGCCTTTTAAAATATTTCCAGAACAGGTAGGTGAGTTTGATTCATTTGAAGGTTTGAATGAATCATAGCCAATGCCTTCACCTTTGTTTCTGACCATATTATAAAGTATAGAGGCAATTTTAGTTCTATTGATTCCAGTTAAAATGAAATCCGGAAAAGCTATTTCATGTTCATTAGGAATCTCTTCAGATTTCTTATGAGCCTCATCTCTGAGTTCTTTAACTTCTTCATCAAACTTAGTTATTTGATTCTGAAGTTTAAGATTTTCCTCAGACAGCAAGTTAGTTCTATTTTTCAAAGATTTTATTTCTCCTAACTTGCTTTTTAGATGACTCATAAGATCATTAACTGTTTCAATTAATTCAGATCTAGTGAGTTCAGAATATACCTCATCTTCTTCATCTGAATCTGAACAGGATTCTGCATCAGAAAATGCAGTTGCCATCAAGGCCAGGTTTGCTTCTTCTTCATCAGATTCGGACTCATTGTCCAGATCATCCCATGTTGCCATGAGACTCTTTTTAAGCTTGTTTCTGAAACTGCTGGACTTTGAGCTGGACTTCTTTGCTTTCTCTTTAGACTTTTCCTTCTGAAGATCAGGACAGTCAACAATAAAACGCCCAGGCTTCTTGCAGTTGTAACAGCATTCCTTCTGGTTTTCCCTCTTTGAACCAGATCCTCTAAAGTTACTGCTTCTGTTAGAGAATTTTTTTCTTTCTACTCATTAGATACTGAATTCTTTTAGAAAGCATTGCAAGCTCATCAGCATCTGAATCTTCATCAGAATTTCCTTCAGGAAATTCTTCTTCAGATTCAATAGCTTTCAAAGCTTTAGCAGGCTTTCTTTTAGATTTCAAAGCTAATGATTTTGGTTCTCTAACAGACTCATCCTCATTGAGTCCCAGTTCATGCACCTTGAGGGAGCTTATAAGATCCTCAATACTTAAAGTATTCAGATCCTTAGCTTCCTCAATAGCAGTCACTTTAGGTCTCCATTTAGATGGCAGACTTCTCAAGAGTTTGTTCACATGATCAGCTGTGGTATAACTCTTCTTCAGAATCTGAAGTCCAGAAACCAGAGTCTGAAATCTTGAGAACATTGTCTCAATATTTTCATCCTCTTTCATTCTGAACAATTCATATTGCTGAACAAGGATGTTAGCCTTAGCTTCTCTAACCTTTTTATTACCTTCATAGTTAGAGTAGAGGGATGTGAAGATGGCCTTTGCTGTGGACTTGTCACTCAGCTTCTGGTACTCAGAGTGAGGTAGGGAATCCACAATGATTCCTCTCACATTGTGATGCTTTCTATATATCTTTCTTTCTGCATCACTTAAAGCTCTTCTGTTGACAGCAACACCTTCTTCATCAACTGGTATTGAGATTGCATCTTCAATAATATCCCAAAGTGAGTCATCAATACCAATTATATGACTGTACATTTTACTCTTCCACCAAGAGAACTTTTCAGGATCACCAGTAAACATTGGGGGTTTATTGTGTGATCTAGATTTTCTGTCATCTGTACCATAGTCATATTGTACAGAAGTATGTCTACCACCAGGAGGAGGAGGAGGAGGAGGAGGGGGTGAATCTTCATTATCAGATGACATGTTTTTCTCAGGATCCTACTGACACACTGTTAAGTGTTAATATCAGAACCGGAGCTCTGATACCATGTGAAGGTGAGAAAAACACACAAGAAGGGGGGGTTGAATTGTGTGGACTCCAAAAACTTGATTTCTTTCTTTTCAAAACTTAAGACTAGTTCAAAAACAAGTTCTGAACTATTATCAAAGAGTATTGCAGCGGATTCAATATGAAAAGAGAGAGGGAAAGAGAGACACACAAAGATTTATACTGGTTCCTTCCAAATGTTGGAAGTAGTCCAGTCCCCTTGTTTTCCAACAAGAGATTTCAACTATAATCAGCATGATTACAATTACTCAGACCACAAAGGAATGAGATTTCCAGTTGCTTAGACCACCAAGGAATAAGACTTCTAATGTTCAGACCACTAAGGAATGAACCAACCTTGCTTAGACCACAAAGGAATAAGACTCCCTGCACAGACCACACAGGAATGTGACTAACAGCTCAGACCACAAAGGAATGAGGTTACAATTGCTCAGTATTCAGACTGAGACTTAAGGACCAAACTGAATTACAAAGAAATAAGTTTGGATTGAACACTTGATAAAATATCAGAGGTGTTCTCTTAATACAACACAGGTTAAGACTCTTAACCTTAAGAAATTCTAAGTTACAGAGACTAAAAGAATTTCTAAGAGTTTTGTGAACTTATGAGTTTTGACAGCAAAAACAGAGCACAGGTTCAGCAGTTTTGTTTCAAGAGTCTTGGGCAATTTCTTCTTCAATTCTTCTTCCTTTTATAGAGGAAATTAGAGCTGTTGAAGACTTGCAGAAATTAAGCAAAGATCCGTTGCAAATTGAGAGCTAGGATAACTGCAATTGTGTGCTGAACTTTTGCAGAAAACAGAGTGCAGCAGCCATTTTTGAATTTGCTTTCCTTAAAAGCTGGGGAATGTTTGAGTCAGGGAGACAACTGTTCCATTGAGTTGTTCTGACATATCCAGGCATTAAATGCGCATAGTAACAGTTGCTTTTCTTGCCACATCAGACTTCAGAAGCTTCTGCTTGAACAGTACTTCAGAAGCTCTTCTTCAGACTCAGACTTCAGAAGCACTTCTTCAGACGCACTGTTCATCAGACGCTCTTCTTCAGACGTTGACTTTTCGTTGACCTTCAGACTCAGACTTCAGAAGCTGTCTTCAGACGCAAGCTTCAGACTCCCCTTCAGAAGCTGATCAGTAGCACCACTTCAGGAGCACTCTTCAGACCCAGTTTTCTTCCAGCTTTGCAACATTGGTTCTAAGCTTTCCTTTCTTGCTCTAAGCTTGTTCTTCAATAACCATTATCAATTTCCTATCATTAAACACATGGTTCTGAAATAACTTGAACAAAGCATTAGAAAATAACCAATTTTCTATTTAACACTTTTGTTATCATCAAAACCACAAAGAGAGATATGTTTATACATAAAGTTTCAACAATCTCCCCCTTAATTCAGAAGAGAGTTGTTTAACACATTTTGTTCCAACAAAGTGCTCTATATTCAGCTTCATAGGAGGATCTAGACACAGTCAATTGCTTCTTTGTGCACCAAGAAATGAGGGATTTACCCAAAAAGAAGCATTGACCTGAGATGGATCTTTTGGAGTCTAAACAACCTGCCCAGTCAGCATCTGAGAAGCCTAGAAGATGGAGATTAGAGTCTCTAGGGAAAAACAAGCCTTTTCCTGGACAACCTTTAAGATACCTCAATACTCTCATAGCAGTAGTGTAGTGAACATGTGTGGGTTTAGTGAGGAACTGGCTCAATTGCTGAGTTACAAAGGTAATGTCAGGTCTAGTGGTGTTAAGATGGAGTAACCTGCCAACGAATCTTCTATATGAAGAGATGTCTTCATATGGTGAACTAAAATTAGTATGCAACTTGATAGAAGGATCAGATGGTGTGGAAACAGGTTTAGAAGAAGTAAGACCTAAATCAGCAAGCAAGTCAAAGCAATACTATCTTTGGCACAAGGAGATACCTTTCTTAGAGTGAGCAACTTCCAAGCCAAGAAAGTATTTGAGCTGGCCAAGATCTTTGATTCTAAATGAATCATGAAAAATAGACTTGGTATGTGTGAATTCAGAGAGAGGATTGCCTACAAGGATGATATCATCCACATATATAAGAAGTACAGTGAATGAAGGAGAAGAAGATTTGGTGAAGAGGGAATGATCTGAATTAGCTTGCTTGAAACCTTGAGCCATATGTAAAGAAGTAAACTTCTCATACCACTTTCTGCTAGCTTGCTTTAATCCATAAAGGGATTTGATCAGTTTACAAACTTGATGAGGTTTAGATGTTTGGACTCCTGGTGGAAGTTGCATATAGACATCTTCTTGCAAATATCCATGGAGAAAAGCATTATTAACAACAAGTTGGTGAATGAACCAATGATGAATGGATGCCAAAGCTATGATAAGTTTGACAGTAGTAAGCTTTGCTATAGGAGAATAAGTGTCAAAGTAATCTAATCCTTAAATCTGATTGTACCCTTTGGCCACTAAACGTGCTTTGAACCTCTCTATGGATCCATCTGCATGATGTTTGATCTTATAAACCCATCTGCAGCCTATTGGTTTGATGTTTTAAGGTAAATCAACAAGTTTCCATGTTTCAGTTTGTTTAAGAGCTTTGAGTTCAGTCTCCATGGCTTTATTCCAACAATCAAACTTACTAGCCTCATCATATGATTTAGGCTCAGTGTGAGTGGTGAGAGACAAAGCAAAATGAAGATGAGCATTAGACAATTTATTATAAGAAAGAAAATCAGAAATATGATTAGTAACATTATTAGTATTAGATGATGAGGTATGGCAAATAAAATCTTTGAGATGTGGTGGTGGATGCTTGATTTTAGAGGATTTTCTGATGGAAGACTCATTGGGAGTATCAATGAATGAAGGGTGAGTAGGGGAAGTCTCAGGCGGAGAGGAAAAAGGTGCATACTGAAACTGAGACTGGGAAGAAGGTAAATTTGTAGGAGAAGAAGAAAATGGAAAATACTCCAAGTTCTTCATAGAAGTAGAGGGATGAGGTAGAATATGATCATGAAAAACAACATTTATGGAAATGAATATTTCTCTATAAGTCAAATCAAAAAGAACAAAACCTTTAAAACCTGACTTGTATCCCAAGAAACAACAATTTCTGGCTCTAGGATCAAGCTTAGACCTATGAGATAAAATAGTGGAAGCATAACAAAGAGAGCCAAAAACTTTGAAAAGTTTAATATCAGGAAGAGTCATATAAAATCTGATAAGGAGTCTTATGACCAAGTAAAGGAGTAGAGACTCTGTTGATAAAAAATGTAGCATGACTGACTGCATAACACCAAAAATTATTAGGAAGTTTGGATTGAAAAAGGAGGGCTCTGGCTACATTTAAGATATGCTGGTGTTTTCTCTTAACTCTAGCATTTCGCTG
This sequence comes from Medicago ruthenica, assembly GCA_018208015.1. Lineage (NCBI taxonomy): Eukaryota > Viridiplantae > Streptophyta > Magnoliopsida > Fabales > Fabaceae > Medicago > Medicago ruthenica. Next base: position 56,099,934 of record CM031373.1, read on the forward strand.
GGGTGTTTCAACACATGATCTGTGGTGAATAATTCCTTTGGATGGATAAAAATCAGTGAGAAGGAATTCTGGACCATTGTCAGATCTGACTGTTTTAGGAGTGATGTGAAATTGGGTTTGAATCATTTAAATAAAATTCATAACTAGAGTAGAAACTTCTGATTTGGATTTAAGTAAAATAGTCCACACAAATCTACTGAAATCATCAACAATGGTTAAGAAGTATTTGTGGCTATGAACAGAAGGAAAACCTAAAGGACCCCAAATATCAAAATGCAAAAGTTCAAATTTAGAAGAAGAAATGGAAACACTAGGAGAAAAAGGAAGTTTCTTTTGCTTAACAAGGTGACAAATGTCACAAACATCTTTATTATTACAAGAAATAGAGGGGTACAAAGATTGCATCTGAGATAATCTCTGATGGGAAAGGTGTCCCAATCTAAAATGCCATAAGGCTGAACTAGGAATTACATTGGAATTTGAACTAGAAGTAGTATTACAAAGAGTAGAAACTGCATTATTGAGACAAGGAAAAGAAGCAAAGTTGGAAGAATCAACATTCACCACCAATTTGTATAAGCCATTCAAGTTTTCACCCAAACCGCTCATCTTCCTGGTACTCAAATCCTGAATAATGCAACTATCAGAAGAAAATTGCACAATACAAGATAAAGATTTGCACAGTTTAGATATGGAAATAAGATTGAGTTTGAAAGCAGGAGAGTATAACACATTGGTGAGAAATAATTTGGAAGAAAAAGAAACATTACCAGCATGTTGAACTAAATTGAAGAACCATTTGGTAAACTGACATGAATATGTTTGATTTTGTAAAATGAAGTAAAACTAGATAATGAAGAACAAAAATGGTCATTAGCACCTGAATCTAAAATCAAATAATGAGGTGCAAAATCAATAAAACAAGAGACAACACTGTATATACCTAACTGAGAATAATCGGCAGGAGTAGAAGTTGTAGTGGTATTGATGTGATTGGAAACAAGACCAGTTTGAGGAGATGTTGAAGAGAGTAAGTTTGCTTGTTGAAGTAAAGACACAAGATGATCATATTTCTCCTGAGTCAAACTAAAATTGGAACCTGTTGCTACCACATCAGAAGAACCAAGATATTTACTTGAATCAAAAGTTTCAGAACTAGCATTATTAAGAGATGAACTTGCCTTGCTGAAATTAGGGTGGCCATGCTTCTGATAGCAAAACACAATAGTGTGATTGTGACGATTGCAAAAAGTGAAAAACCTTGAACCATTCTTGCTATTACCATTACTAGGAGCACCTTTACCACGTGGATAAAACTTTATTGCATCAGAAGCATTAATGGAAATGCTAGATTCATCAATGGTGACAGGATTAGAAACAACAACATTTTGGCTTTCTTCCTAAACCACTGATGAATAAACTTTGTTAATGGATGGTAAAGGGTCCAAAAGAAGAATGTGAGTCTTAACCACATTGAAAGACTCATTCAAACCAGTTAAAAACTGAATGATTTGATCCTCAGATTTGTAAAGCTTAGCAAGACGTATAGAATCACATCTACAAGGATGAACATAATTACAATTTGGGATAGGTCGGTGGGAATTCAATTCATCCCATAGAGTGCAAAGTTCAATGAAATATTCCAGCATAATTTTGGTACCTTGCTTAAGATTATTGATTGTGGATCTGAGAGATGAAATACGAACACAAACAACTTTGGCAAAATGCTCCTTCAAATCATCCCAAGCAGAAATAGCAGTATCATGAAACAATATGGTTTATGCAATGGATTCAGTAACTAAATTGAGAATCCATGAATGAAGAAGATGATTACAATGTTCCCAAGCTTGACGGTTAAGATCACCAATGTCAGGGATATGGATGGATCCATCTGTGCGCACCTCGTTTTTTTCCTCGGGAAAAAGACGCGCAAATCCTCCGAGGTCGTTCGCAAACGCTCGGAGGGCCTTTGTGAAGCCGCCACCAAAGTTTTTGTGTAAAGGGAACGTTGATAAACCCTTAAGTTTTTTTTTGTTGTAAAGGGAAACGATAATAAAACCCTTTAGACGATGAGGATAAGGATTTGGTCATCGCAACCATTGTCGGGTTCGGGAGTCGATTACGCAAAGGGAAGGTATTAGCACCCCTCACGTCCGTTGTACTCAACGGGAACCTTCTATTTGGTTTAAAGCTTGAATTGTTTTTTTAAATACTTTGCGTGCATGTTCATTTATGTTAAAAACATAATAAAAGGGGGAAAAGAGATAAAAACAAACGAAAGAAAAAAAGTTTTTTATTATTGCGCTTGACAAGATGTCGATCTTGCTCCTACGTATCTCCCGGTAGTCGGAGAATTCAAAGCGTACGTAGTTCTTTGGTAGAAAAACGTACATGTGTTGGTTGATTTTAAATGGACGATGTTTTAAACCGAATTCTTGCGATTAAAACGTAGCTTGTATGCTCGCACTTGGAGACTTATTAAGCGTTTGTTCGTGAATCACATTAGAATTGTTAAAAGGTACGTCCGTTAGAGTAAAGGGTTGAATTGGTCGCTATGGGACCAAGGGAGGTGCAATGGACTCAAACGAGTCAAACATTGACCGAGTGGACTCAAACGAGTCGGGCGATTGTTCGATTGATCCACTGAGATCAAGAACGGGTACAATGGACTCGGACGAGTCGAACATTGACCGAGTGGACTCCAATGAGTCGAGGGGTTGAGTCTAATGGCCAACGGGGGACCAAAAGGTTTGGATTGACCACAAGGGGCCAAGATTTGGTTTGGTTAGGGTTGTACATATTGAAAAAAAGGGAATGACGATTGTCCGAGCGACGAGACATACGTCACGCATTCGTACAATCGGGGCGATGGAGAGACATACGTCACACCATCCCTTTTTCATTCATGTTTTTGGGTTGAATCCTTTAGAAATCCCAAGGTATGTCAAAACATTTGGTTTGAAAACCCAAAATGGGAAGGTTTAGCAAATTTGCTAAAAAACGCGCAAGTTCGTCTCATTTTGCGAAAATGCGAACGTAAACGGTGTATGTTCATCTTTGAGTTTTGAACATCATGAACAATATTTATTGTTCAAGTTTAGATTGAAATGATGAACATAGCTTGTTTGTTCATGCTTGTTTGAGAGTTTGGGAAGATAACTTGTTTTGCAAGTTATCCACAAAATGGTCATACGAACTTGTGATTTTGTCAAAATTATGCAAAATCCTTGTTGTGGTTTGAAGAACATGGGTTTAAAAACTCTTAGGTTCTGAGCTCTGGGGCTAGAACCTCAAAAATTGGTCATTTTGACACAAAAACTCAGGTTCTGAGTTCTGTCATGGTCGCACTGCGACCATGACTTCGCACTGCGAAGCATGCGAAATTTTGGGTTCAGAAGCTGTTTCTGAACTTTTGTTCAGAAACAACTTCTGAACACACTCAGGACCTTATAGATGGGTGAAAAACTTTGAGTTTTTGGGGTGAAAAAGGTTGGACAAACCAGTTTTGATGTTTTGAAAACCTTGGGATTTCTTTGAAATTCAAAAGGGGTTTTTTAGAATCAAATGGTTTTGAACCAAAATAGCTATGCAAACACAATTATAAATGCAAGATAAGTGCTTAGAAACTTACAGAACTCCTTAGCAAAGCTCCAGCTGCACTTGGTTTGATTTGGTTAAAGGCTTTCACAAGAGGTTTGAATATTGGTGAAGGTTTTGGAACTTTGGAAAGCTTTGTGTTGGATGGATTGTTTCTGGTTATTTTGTGGAGTTTTGTAGGCTAAAATGAGTAGAGTTTCTGCTCTTGAAATGCTGTTGTTAACTGTGTTTGTATCCTTGGGCATTGCCTTCTATTTATAGGTCAAAACCAAATCTTTTTCATCATTACACAATCCCAAAATTCAGCTGATTTGTGGCCAAGATTAAGCTGAATCCCTTTGCATTAAATGCTAATGGATAGAGGCAACCCTGCCTTGTACCAAGGGGCAAGATCCAGCTTGATTTCAGCCACAAATTCAACTAATTCTAGAAGGTAATGATGAAGAACAAAGCTGATTTGCAATTGGCTAATGCTTGGGGATCAATCCTTGCAATCTCAATGGTTGATCAATGAAAACGTGCACTGTAATGTGCAGAGATTGAGGGATGAAAAGGCTACTTATGGCTGGTGTGAGAGGGTGAAAAGCTGCTGCAAAACAGAGTAGGCAATCATGGTTTTTTCAAGTGAAAAATCCAGCTGGTTTGACTGGTTTTGGGGGGAGCAAGCAGGAGGAAAGTCCTCAAGCAGGTGGCTGGCAACCTTGTGGTGGTTAGCAGGTCACATGGGAGGGACTAGAGCTGCCCAAGGGCAAGCCCACTTGCTTGTCACATGCTAGGTTGGAAGAAAAAGCTTCCAACCTTGGCATTAATGGCAAGTCCTTCAATTCTGGTTTTGCTTGGCCCAATTAGCCATGAATGCTACTTAAAATAATTATAGAAATGATATGCAACAAATTCTGGAATTAAATCAAAGAAACCAAAAATCTGCAGAAAAATCGCAGACTTCGCAGTGCGAAGTGAGCTTCGCAGTGCGAAGTCCTCAATTTTGAAATGTTGACTTTTCTGTTGACTTTTGTTGACTTTTGACTTTTTTCCCCTCTTTGATTTTTTTTTTTGTTTTAAAATGCGTAGGACAAAATTAGGGTACTACAGCTGCCCCTACTTAATTGTGTCTTCGCATAGAGTGCGTGAGTGCCGAGGGCATCTCATGAACTCTTTGCGAAGATCAATTAAGTAAAAAGAAGGACCCGAATTTTGTCCTTCGCGAAATGCAAATGCAATGGTTGGTAAAGGTTGATCGTATCCAGCCGCTAACACTGGAGGTAGATCCACTGGGGGATGAAGGTAATCTTATCTAGGCACTGCTTCTAGAGGTCGATTCCTGAGGATGGTGATTTACTCTAGGATATCACTAGAGGTGGAACGTTGAGGTAGGTGATCTTATCTAGGTACTGCTTCTAGAGGTGGATACCTAAGCTAGAGGTTTACTCTAGGTACTGCTTCTAGAGGTGGATACCTAAGCTAGGTGATCTTATTCAGGTACTGCTTCTGAATGTCGATTCCTAACGAGCTGTGATCTTATTCAGCCGCTAACACTGAAGGTCGATACACTGGGGGAGGTGATCTACTCTAGGTACTGGTTCTAGAGATCGATACCTAAACTAGGTGATCTTATTCAGGCACTGCTTCTGAATATCGATTCCTAACGAGCTGCGGTCTTACCCTAAATAGGTGCCCCTGGTTGAATGTTGATGGATGTTGGTGAATATGTGATACTCACTGGAGGATCCTTGTTGAGGATGCATGATTTATGAAATGAAATGCATGTGTATGAATAATTTGTATATGCATGCATGAATTATGCTATGATGTGTGGGATGTTGGTGGGGTGCCGAGCAAAGTCGGTCTTGGTTGTGGTTGTGCCAATAACGATTGGGCTCTCTTTTTGTGTTTTGTTTGTTTTTTGGTTGGTCGGTTTGGAAGGACAAGGTCCTTTGCCTACATACCCAAATGGGATCAAAACCGGTTTAGTTCGAGCCTAAGCCCGAAGATTTGTGTGGGTTTGCCAATAATGATTGGACTTTTGTTTGGGGTTGAGACTCCCTGGGGGATATCAATGAGGTTTGGCTTATGGGGATAAAGGATCATTTTGGAAGCATGATCGATATCCAGCCTTGTTGGTGTTTGGATGCTTTAGGGTGTTTACTGGGGAATTTTGCTCCTCCTAACCCTCGGGGGTTGATGAGACAAGATTAGGCCGGCGAGATAAAAAGTGGACCGGCATAAACATTTGGTAATCCTCATAGGGGTAAACTCTCAGGGGATATATTTAAATATGGACGGGGTGAGACCGCGATAATTAATAAGGAATAAATACCTCGTGGGGATTGTTAAACCGATGTGTAAATCGTGCTAGACTGCTTGAGGAGCATAACTGATGGTTCTGCTGGGGATGCTTGTGCTCTGGTCGGTCATCCTCGCTTGAATCGTCCCTTCAGGCTCTTGATTCGATGGGGATATTCCAGAAATCCCTTTAGCAATTAAACATGCTTGGCCTGCGAGTCTTATCTGCTCTATGGATAGATTTTGATGCACGCTTTTTTTTATGTATTCACAATTCAGAGAAAATGTGCTTGTTATTACTTGTTCAAAAACATAAAAGATTCCACGTAATTTTTTGTTTTGGAAATATATACACTATCATAGATGGAAATTTCGACAAAAGTAAAAGACTTCGCTTGGGAAGAATTTCGTTAATGGGGGAGTGACCTGCCCCAAAGGTGTAGTTCCTTTAATCGTTTTTGGGATTGCTGATGCCAATTGGGCTCTTTGGTCAGGTGTTTGAAGGATATCAAAGACAAATTGGGCTTTTTGTGATTTGCAGGGAGGGTGTTGAGCATGGTTGAGCCTTGAATGATTTGTGCACCGGGAGCAATCTGGTTTTTGATTTAAAAATTGCGGGTGCCAATGGAAATTGGGCTTTATTGTTGGTTGCCGAGCGAGGTCGGGCTTTTTGATTTTGGTTGCCGAGCGAGGTCGGGCTTTTTGACTTTGGTTGCCGAGCGAGGTCGGGCTTTTTGACTTTGGTTGCCGAGCGAGGTCGGCTTTTTGACTTTGGTTGCCGAGCGAGGTCGGGCTTTTTGACTTTGGTTGCCGAGCGAGATCGGGCTTTTTGACTTTGGTGGATTCATATGAAATTTGCGCACGCAATTTTATGCCCCCTATTATTCCGAGATTGTACTGAAAAAGTCGAAATAAATACCACACAAAAATCATATTGTACATTTCAAATTAATAACATGCTTATTAATGAACCAACCTATCACTCATTTAAGTAAATAAATAAATTGAATATTAATAGTGAGGGGTTATGAACACTCATCGGGCAATTTTGTTAACATTCCGATCGATTTATATGTCCATCCAATTATTGTTTCTTAAAAACATGAAAGCATTGATCAAAAGGTCTTTAAGGGTTGTAATTTGGCTGGGCTACAAAAGAAATGTCATATGTGGGGAAATTGAATTCAAATGGCCAAACAAGAGGGAACATTCTTTCTAACTTACCCCTTTCTTTGTTCAAATCACCATTTTGGTGATTCACAAATGCTTTCCTTTTGATCTCGACAACTCTTGGGTTTTATCGATCTTCTTTTTCTTTTCTCTTTTCTCTTCTCTCTTTTTTTCTTTTTCTTGGTTTGCTTTTCTTTCTTTCTTTCTTTTCTTGGGTTGTCAAGATCAATTTAAGAAATCCAACGTTGTCCGACTTTCACAACTCCTCCCCTTTTCCCCCCTTTGCTTCGGTACGATACCCTAATTGAATGTTCCCTTCTCTTTTGGCAAGGGACACTAATCATGATGTTTTAAGGGTTCAAAAATCGAAAGGAAATTATCAGAATTCAGTGATATTTTGACTATGAACTGAAAATATTTTTTTTACAAACTCCGGCAATCTCATTAAGCAGTTGAGCTTATGAAAGTTGGCAGTTCATAGTCAAAAATTCTGATTTGTTAGGCTCGAAGGGGTTTAACAAATACTCACTTCTCACAGGGTGGGCTGTTTGTGGTTGATTGTTTTCTCTCGTTTTCAAACAAATGCCTTGATCATGTCAACACTTTTATGTAATTAAAAACAAAATTCAGATTTAACATAAAAAAATCGAGCTAAACAAAAATGTCGATCTCCTGCATATGTATTATGATAACTTTGGGGATTCCTCACATCTGGCTGGTTCTAAATGGTTCATAGAACAGACATATTAAATAACGTGAATTGTATGGTGTAATTTGGTATGGAATATACATTTCCCTTTCAAGTTTAAATCACGGAAAGAAATAGGAAACATGCATTTAGCCTTGCGAAAATTAATCACATTCATCACTACCATTTGTCTATGGTTAAAACTTTGGCTTATTCAGTTGCGGAAAGATTTGTCAAATTCACATTATTAATGATAGGTAACAAAAAATTTCAACATTCACACATATTAAAAATAAATAGGCATGATTATGATGCAAAAGCTAGGTAATAAAAGCAAAAAGTACTCGAATAATAAAGCAAGAGTATCAATATAGCTACAAAGTACCAACCAAAAGGAACCTCTAAAAAGTGTACGAGACAAACGACATAAACATGAACAACAAAATATGAGAAATCATAAAAAAGGGTCACTCAAGGAGTGAAAGCCTCATCATCCTCGGTCTCCTCATCCTCGTCCTCCTCGTCCTCATCCTCCTCATCACCTCCTCCCTGGCCTCCGGCCGCTGTACCACTGCCTCCAGCCTCTGCATGCTCTGGCCTATCCCCGGGCCAACGACCATGAGCCGCGAACATCTGGGGGGTCGGTATCTGATCATCAGGATCCGTCGGCCTCCCTAGCTGCCTCTGAAGACGATACATGGAATCATGCATCATAGTCATGTATCGATGGGAGGAAGCATTCTGCTCCAATATGAAAGTGCAAGTGCGACAATCCCCTGATGCTGGTGGAGGCCTAGGCCGTGGCTGCTGTGCCCTCGCTCTCCTCCCCGTGCAATGTCTGGAGATGTACTCGTCCGTAATGGGGTTCTTAATGGTTTCGGACACCTGGGGAGGGATAACTACGCGGGCGTCCCGGCAGAGTCCCATGATAAGACCCGGGAAAGCAAGTGGACACATCTTCTTGGCCGGTGGCTTGATGCCACTCTCGACCACTATCTTAATCTCCTGGCAAATGGCCCTGGCCACATCTACTTGTTTACCGGTGAGGATATAGTAGATAAGGGGAGTGACATCCATGGTGGTGGAGGAGGTATGGCTTTTGGGTTTTATGTTGTGGACGATAAGGTGGAAAATGACCTGGGCATAGGTGGTGAGGTTGCCCCTGAGGGCCTTTGTGGGCTGCCCTGCTGCATTAAGCTCATAACTTTTTCCGGATTGGAAAATGGTTTGAGCGTAGAGATCGTGGTTCCAATTACCACGATTCTGGTGCTTATGGAAAGCACACAGCTCATCATTTTCCAATTGGAAAGGGTTTCGAAGATAGGTGTTGATGGCGTCGCGATCGAATCTAATGATCCGACCACGCACCATGGTCTGGTATGTAAACTCCCCCTCTGGATCCACGGGAATGGCATTTGCGTAGAATTCCCGGATTATGTCGTAGTTGAGGTTAAGGGGAGGGTTTACCAAAACTCCCCACTGGCGGTGGTTTATTAATCGGGCCAACTCCCTCCAAGTGCCCCTGTCACTTATGACGAATTGCCTCTCCGGCCAGAAGGTCCTGCCAAGAAGCTCTTCATATCTCTCCTGGTTCCGAAGACTTAGGAAGCGAGAGGCATCAAAACCCCCTTGGGGTCTAGATCCGGACGCCTCACCTCTCGAGCGTTTTCCTACTGGTCTTGGTGCCATCTGCAAGGAAAAGGGCAAAGTCAGTATGATTGCAAGTGATTAAAAGTGATGTGAGGTGAAATGAATGGAATTGGAGGGAAAAAATGGGAGAAACACAGGTTCTGTTTCTGCTACAGTCGCACTGCGAACATACGGTCGCAGTGCGAAGTCATGCGAAAATTCTGGGCTGCCCAGAAAGATGGGTCGCAGTGCGAAGTTCATCTTTGCTCTGCGACCCTGACAGAACAAATCCATAAAATCCCTGGATAACTACCCTATACTCTTAAACTAAACTCTAAACAAAGCCTGTTAGATGAATGATTAAGGATAAATGCATGGGTAATGTTTACAACTAACATGGCAACTTGTTTTGATCAAATTTCTATAAAATGGGTAGAGTGGATTTCGTGTAAGATTACTCACAGATGGGAAAGGAAATGAGCCTACTTTAACTACCCATGACATACATTTACTAGATTATAACTTATTCCTAGCATGGCAAGAAGAAACAGGAACTAATTACAATCCTTAAACCCTAAAATGGAAGTTTAAAAGTTTTAGCCAAAACCTGAGACCCATAACACGAATCAGAAGTAAAGCAGGATAGAGAAGAGGAATCGTACCTTACTGCTTGCAGAGAAGAGTGATTTTTACTTGGATTAGGAAAGAAGAAGAAAAATGGAAAAAATGGGTATGATTTTTTTTGTTTTTGAAGAGTTGTTTTTGTGAGAAAAGAAAAACTGTTTTTTTTTAGTTAAGTAAATAATAAAATAACGGTTAGATAAGATAGTGGAAAAAAGTAGTTGGAGGGAATTAATGCTGGCTAGTGACCTTTGAAATCTGGGCTGACAAAATTCGCAGGCTTCGCACTGCGAAGTATGTTTGCTCTGCGAACCTCAAAATCAACTTCGCAGTGCGAATATACCTTTGCTCTGCGAAGTGCTCGAATTTTGAAAAAAGAAACTCCCTCTCAACACAATGGTCATTTTTATTTCAACTATAATTATGCATATAAAATAACAAGTAAATAAATGCTGATTGCCCCTGATGGGAAAACAAAACACAAAGTAACAAGCATGAGTGAAGGCGAATGGGTGGTGTGCAAGGGTGTGATATGTAGGTTCAAAATTCCCCCATCCTCACATGTAAGCTCTAATAGGTAGGATTCCTAAGAAGAGGTCCTTAGAGTCATTAACCTCATATGGAATTAGGGTTGTCTATGGACATACGTCGACATGACTTCAATTAATTCCATATGAGAATCTCGTCTAAGCGGGGTTGGGCATCCTACCTCACGGACATACGTCAACGCGGGCTTCCGCACACAACCTCCTGCTAACTTAGTTTTTTTCTCAAGCTCGGGTAGAGAGCCTCACACGTCCGGCATTAACCCGAACAATGTGGAGTAACATCACTCAAGTAACCCCCGCATTTGATATATAGGATATGAATATAAAGCAGATAAAGCAAATATAAACATAATATAACATGTATGAATAAAGTAAATAAACATGACACGCAAAGAAAATAAAACAATTGACTTTAAACCAAATAGGTTAGGCTTGACTCACTAGTGGGAACAGGGTCCCCAGTGAAGTCGCCAGCTGTGCGCACCTCGTTTTTTTCCTCGGGAAAAAGACGCGCAAATCCTCCGAGGTCGTTCGCAAACGCTCGGAGGGCCTTTGTGAAGCCGCCACCAAAGTTTTTGTGTAAAGGGAACGTTGATAAACCCTTAAGTTTTTTTTTGTTGTAAAGGGAAACGATAATAAAACCCTTTAGACGATGAGGATAAGGATTTGGTCATCGCAACCATTGTCGGGTTCGGGAGTCGATTACGCAAAGGGAAGGTATTAGCACCCCTCACGTCCGTTGTACTCAACGGGAACCTTCTATTTGGTTTAAAGCTTGAATTGTTTTTTTAAATACTTTGCGTGCATGTTCATTTATGTTAAAAACATAATAAAAGGGGGAAAAGAGATAAAAACAAACGAAAGAAAAAAAGTTTTTTATTATTGCGCTTGACAAGATGTCGATCTTGCTCCTACGTATCTCCCGGTAGTCGGAGAATTCAAAGCGTACGTAGTTCTTTGGTAGAAAAACGTACATGTGTTGGTTGATTTTAAATGGACGATGTTTTAACCGAATTCTTGCGATTAAAACGTAGCTTGTATGCTCGCACTTGGAGACTTATTAAGTGTTTGTTCGTGAATCACATTAGAATTGTTAAAAGGTACGTCCGTTAGAGTAAAGGGTTGAATTGGTCGCTATGGGACCAAGGGAGGTGCAATGGACTCAAACGAGTCAAACATTGACCGAGTGGACTCAAACGAGTCGAGCGATTGTTCGATTGATCCACTGAGATCAAGAACGGGTACAATGGACTCGGACGAGTCGAACATTGACCGAGTGGACTCCAATGAGTCGAGGGGTTGAGTCTAATGGCCAACGGGGGACCAAAAGGTTTGGATTGACCACAAGGGGCCAAGATTTGGTTTGGTTAGGGTTGTACATATTGAAAAAAAGGGAATGACGATTGTCCGAGCGACGAGACATACGTCACGCATTCGTACAATCGGGGCGATGGAGAGACATACGTCACACCATCCCTTTTTCATTCATGTTTTTGGGTTGAATCCTTTAGAAATCCCAAGGTATGTCAAAACATTTGGTTTGAAAACCCAAAATGGGAAGGTTTAGCAAATTTGCTAAAAAACGCGCAAGTTCGTCTCATTTTGCGAAAATGCGAACGTAAACGGTGTATGTTCATCTTTGAGTTTTGAACATCATGAACAATATTTATTGTTCAAGTTTAGATTGAAATGATGAACATAGCTTGTTTGTTCATGCTTGTTTGAGAGTTTGGGAAGATAACTTGTTTTGCAAGTTATCCACAAAATGGTCATACGAACTTGTGATTTTGTCAAAATTATGCAAAATCCTTGTTGTGGTTTGAAGAACATGGGTTTAAAAACTCTTAGGTTCTGAGCTCTGGGGCTAGAACCTCAAAAATTGGTCATTTTGACACAAAAACTCAGGTTCTGAGTTCTGTCATGGTCGCACTGCGACCATGACTTCGCACTGCGAAGCATGCGAAATTTTGGGTTCAGAAGCTGTTTCTGAACTTTTGTTCAGAAACAACTTCTGAACACACTCAGGACCTTATAGATGGGTGAAAAACTTTGAGTTTTTGGGGTGAAAAAGGTTGGACAAACCAGTTTTGATGTTTTGAAAACCTTGGGATTTCTTTGAAATTCAAAAGGGGTTTTTTAGAATCAAATGGTTTTGAACCAAAATAGCTATGCAAACACAATTATAAATGCAAGATAAGTGCTTAGAAACTTACAGAACTCCTTAGCAAAGCTCCAGCTGCACTTGGTTTGATTTGGTTAAAGGCTTTCACAAGAGGTTTGAATATTGGTGAAGGTTTTGGAACTTTGGAAAGCTTTGTGTTGGATGGATTGTTTCTGGTTATTTTGTGGAGTTTTGTAGGCTAAAATGAGTAGAGTTTCTGCTCTTGAAATGCTGTTGTTAACTGTGTTTGTATCCTTGGGCATTGCCTTCTATTTATAGGTCAAAACCAAATCTTTTTCATCATTACACAATCCCAAAATTCAGCTGATTTGTGGCCAAGATTAAGCTGAATCCCTTTGCATTAAATGCTAATGGATAGAGGCAACCCTGCCTTGTACCAAGGGGCAAGATCCAGCTTGATTTCAGCCACAAATTCAACTAATTCTAGAAGGTAATGATGAAGAACAAAGCTGATTTGCAATTGGCTAATGCTTGGGGATCAATCCTTGCAATCTCAATGGTTGATCAATGAAAACGTGCACTGTAATGTGCAGAGATTGAGGGATGAAAAGGCTACTTATGGCTGGTGTGAGAGGGTGAAAAGCTGCTGCAAAACAGAGTAGGCAATCATGGTTTTTTCAAGTGAAAAATCCAGCTGGTTTGACTGGTTTTGGGGGGAGCAAGCAGGAGGAAAGTCCTCAAGCAGGTGGCTGGCAACCTTGTGGTGGTTAGCAGGTCACATGGGAGGGACTAGAGCTGCCCAAGGGCAAGCCCACTTGCTTGTCACATGCTAGGTTGGAAGAAAAAGCTTCCAACCTTGGCATTAATGGCAAGTCCTTCAATTCTGGTTTTGCTTGGCCCAATTAGCCATGAATGCTACTTAAAATAATTATAGAAATGATATGCAACAAATTCTGGAATTAAATCAAAGAAACCAAAAATCTGCAGAAAAATCGCAGACTTCGCAGTGCGAAGTGAGCTTCGCAGTGCGAAGTCCTCAATTTTGAAATGTTGACTTTTCTGTTGACTTTTGTTGACTTTTGACTTTTTTCCCCTCTTTGATTTTTTTTTTGTTTTAAAATGCGTAGGACAAAATTAGGGTACTACAGCTGCCCCTACTTAATTGTGTCTTCGCATAGAGTGCGTGAGTGCCGAGGGCATCTCATGAACTCTTTGCGAAGATCAATTAAGTAAAAAGAAGGACCCGAATTTTGTCCTTCGCGAAATGCAAATGCAATGGTTGGTAAAGGTTGATCGTATCCAGCCGCTAACACTGGAGGTAGATCCACTGGGGGATGAAGGTAATCTTATCTAGGCACTGCTTCTAGAGGTCGATTCCTGAGGATGGTGATTTACTCTAGGATATCACTAGAGGTGGAACGTTGAGGTAGGTGATCTTATCTAGGTACTGCTTCTAGAGGTGGATACCTAAGCTAGAGGTTTACTCTAGGTACTGCTTCTAGAGGTGGATACCTAAGCTAGGTGATCTTATTCAGGTACTGCTTCTGAATGTCGATTCCTAACGAGCTGTGATCTTATTCAGCCGCTAACACTGAAGGTCGATACACTGGGGGAGGTGATCTACTCTAGGTACTGGTTCTAGAGATCGATACCTAAACTAGGTGATCTTATTCAGGCACTGCTTCTGAATATCGATTCCTAACGAGCTGCGGTCTTACCCTAAATAGGTGCCCCTGGTTGAATGTTGATGGATGTTGGTGAATATGTGATACTCACTGGAGGATCCTTGTTGAGGATGCATGATTTATGAAATGAAATGCATGTGTATGAATAATTTGTATATGCATGCATGAATTATGCTATGATGTGTGGGATGTTGGTGGGGTGCCGAGCAAAGTCGGTCTTGGTTGTGGTTGTGCCAATAACGATTGCTCTGTTTGCTCTTTTTACCGCACTAACGTGTGTATTTTATTATGTTTGTTTGTATTAGGCAAGTAAATGGATATCCATGGACGCGGATAGTGTGATATCCGTGTCTGCTCCGTTGGATAAATATGAAATCCGTACCATATCCATATCCGCGTGGGTATCCCTTTAGCGGGTAATCCACAGATTTTGAGGTATCCACGAGTTTATACAGATATCTATGAATAACATTTATAAAAAAATTTAAAATTTGTTAATTTTTTTTAGCTAAAATTTAAAAACAAAAGTTCATCACATGCCTTTTTTTTAGCAAAACATGATATCCCTACATTATCATATTAACCAAGATCATTGACTCAACAAAAACATAAATAAAGTTTGTTACATTTAATAAAAATAAAATTCGTGTAATAACTAATAAGAACAGGTGGCCTAACTGTTTGCTCAAAGCTTGACAAATGAATTTTATTGTTAGTCACATGTATAGGGAAGGCAACACTTGTGCTCATCTTCTTGCTAATATTGGCTTATATGTAAGTGACATAATGTGGTGGGATGATTATCCAATTGGGATTAGACAAGAAATAGTTAGAAACAAGTTGGGTCTTCCTAACTTCAGATTTGTAAACTTTTAAGGTTGGTACAGTCCTCCAATCTTTTCTTTTGTACTTTCTTTTCTTTGATATGATATTTTGGTGATGCTTTGCATCACTAGTTTAAAAAAAACACTCACAATACTGAGGTTTTTGACTTAGGAAGCTGAAAGGTATTAAGGTTATTATTTGTGTAATTTACTCAGTTTAATAGCGGATATGGATATTCGCGGGTGTGGATAGCATTAAATCCGCATTTGTATCCATTAATTAGCGGGTAGTTTAAATATCCGTTTATTTTATCCATAGATATCCATTAACGTATCCACTACGTGTCTGTGGCGGATTTTATCCACGGGTGCGGAATTTTTTGCCATCCCTAGTTTGTATAATTTTGATTACTATTTTTAAATTTTTAAATATTAATGAAAATTATTTGTACATCGATTTATCTACAAATTATTGTCAAAGCATATAACCAAATTATTTATAAACTCGACGTATTTTGGTTTGTTTGTATATAAAATAAAAATAAAATAACAATCATTTTCCTATTGATTATATTTATAGTGACATATACTTGATCTAGTTTGTTACATTTTTTTTAAGGATAAAAAAAAAATTGGACATATACTAATATCGTGTTTGTTACACGATATATTTTGTGTGGTAACAAAAAAAATATTGTGTTTGTTACATTTTTTTAATACTTGAATTCACTCTCGTCCATTATCTTTTTTAAATGATAAGGAAAAAATGGACATATACAATTTGTTACATTTTGTTTTAGGGAAATGTTAACCGGTGCCCCCGGGGCACTGATTAAGGAAGCAAATATAGTAATAACACATTGAAACTTGTGCAGTTAACTCATTAAAAGTCTAAAAAGTATTACTTTTAATTTAATTTTTTTTTTGTTACCTTAACCAGTGCCCCGGGGGCACCGGTTAACATGACCCTTTGTTTTAATATTTGAATTTACTTTTATCTATTTGTTATATGTGTTATTTGCATTGAAAGTTGAGGGTAATTT
The DNA here is from genome assembly GCA_018208015.1 of Medicago ruthenica. NCBI lineage: Eukaryota > Viridiplantae > Streptophyta > Magnoliopsida > Fabales > Fabaceae > Medicago > Medicago ruthenica. Next base: position 56,116,144 of record CM031373.1, read on the forward strand.
TAGAAGGAGAAAAAATCAGCCCAAAAAAAACAAAAGAGGCTATATATATATATATATATATATATATATATAAACAACCGATTTAGTGTCAAATAAAATAAATAATAAAATATAATGATTTGGTTAAGGTCTCAGAAAATCAATTTTGAATGATGCAAAACTACTATCCAATCAATAGAGGCAGATTGGTTTGTTTTGATTCGGTTTAGATTCAAACATAGAAAACCCAAACCAAATTAATTGATTTGAATTAAATTTTTAAGTTGAACGGGTCATTTTGTTTCTTACACCCTTATATATTATGTTGACTGTTATAAAATTAATCAAAAGTGTATATATATATATATATATATATATATATATATATATATATATATATATATATATATATATATATTGAATATTAAAGAAGAATAGAGTGAAAGGGATAAAGAGAGAACAAAATGGTATATTGTATTATTTCACAATTGTGTCTTTACATTACAATATACGTCTTATTTATATGACACAAATAGGTAAATGAATAATCACATTACAATTCACTTACTAGTGGGAGTTACTAGTATTTGGAAGGTTAATGGATGTATATTCACTAATTGATATATTCATAACACTTCCCCTTGGATGTCTCATTAAAACTGTAACATCCGGGATTCGGATCCGGGATTTGGCAACTGACGGCCCCCGCGATCCCCCGCGATGCACTCATGGACTTCTCCACCCCCCAAGTGGAGTTTCATGCCTTCCGTGGGAATCGAACCACGTACCCTGGAGGCTATAAGTACATGGCCAATGCATTCCCACTACCAATTGAGCTAGTAGCTCAATTGGTAGTGGGAATGCAAAGAACTTGTACTTAGGCCCCAGGTACACGGTTCGATTCCCACGGAAGGCAAAAACTCCACATGGGGGGTGGAGAAGATCGTGAGTACATCTCGGCCCTTGAAAGATAGGGAGGCCAGCCCATTGGGAGCCACCGGATGTTACAAAAACCTTACTAAGTAAAAATCCAATGGGAAAAAATCTTAGTGAAGGAAAAAGAGTACAATATCCGGTATATCTACCTCATTAAAAACCTTACCGTGAAAATCCAGTGGAACAAAACCATGGTGAAGGGGAAAAGAGTGCAAAATATATTTATATCTCCCCCTCAATCAAACAATCATCTCTGAGACGATGAAGATCAATATTTTGTATCAGTTGTTCAAAAATTATGCTTGGGGTTGACTTTGTGAAAAGGTCTGCAAGCTTATCACACTGGGAATGACTTTGTGAAAGGTCTACAAGATTATCACACGAACAAATTTGTTGGCTGCTTATATCATCATTCTTCTGAAGATCGCATTCTTTCAACTGAGCAATGCACATGGTATCATATTCATAAAAGATTGTTTCTTCACTCTTTCGGAAGACAAACTGCAAGTTTTGTCTATGTGTTGAATCATAGACCTCAACCAAACACATTCTCGACTTTCTTTATGTAGTGCTAAAATTTCATTACGAGCATTAGACAAATAACCCACATTTCTAATTTAACAAAGTAACAAATAATATATCATAACAAGAATAGTTAGCAAAGTATATTAGTGTCTCAATTGATCTAAAATATGGTACTTCAAGACCAATTAGCTCTTCATTATTTACTTAAATTCTCAAACAATTTTTGTCCACATCTAATGAATTTACAAGCATCTGAGTGCATAGCAAATGTAATTTGTCCATCTATACCCATTTCAGCATATTTCTACATAAGCTTCATGATTCACAAAAGTATTATTTTTCAAATACTCAACTTGTAATCTCAAATAAATATATATCATTGCCACATATTTCATCTTAATTTCTTTTATTTAAGAAATCAACTATTAAAAACTCTTCAGGAGTTCTCAGATTTATTTTCAAATAGACAATACTATCATTTTTATATCACTCTTTTATAATATATTCACTAAGAATATTAACAACATGTTTCAATATTTTTATTTGATCAAGTAATCTCTTCAAAAATCTGAATTGTATGCCTCAATAAAATTAAGAGCCCGTTTGTTATAACTTTTTTTAAAATAGATTTTTGTAGTGTAAATGTTTTTGTTATAATTTTTTTAATAAAGAAATTTTCAAGGAAAGCTTCAAATGAAAAATTTGTTTGAATAGCTTATCTTAATATGCCATTCTAAGTATTTCATCATTTTGTTATAATTTTTTTGGATACTAAAATTTTGAAAAAATCTCTAAAAAAAGTTATTTCAAATAACTTTTCCTAAAATCATTTTTGAAAGATGTCATTTTGAAAAAATATGCAATTTTTACTATGTAAAATCTCGAACAATGAATATTTAAGTTAGTGAATGTCAAAATCTCTTTTTTAACTTATACCAAAAAGTTTGAAATAACTTATATTATTTTTGAGTAAATTTTTAAAAAAATCCATTTTTAGAAATACAAAGAAAAATCCATTTTTTTTAAATCTAAAACAAACGGGGCCATAAATCCTTCGGAGAGTTTTATATAAAAATATCAAGCAAGTCGTATATTGTAACAAATACTTAAATATAAATTGAGTCTTTCATGTGGTACTAGACTTAATCAAGTATGATAACATGCTTCAATTCACTTCACGTGAATACATCTCTTCAAATTTAATAGTAGGTTTTCACCAATACCCAACTCAACTCAAACCAAGAATTAATGGATTTGTCCAACCCAACCTAATAATGTAATGAATGGTTATTTTAACTCACCCAAGCTGGAATCACTACAAGAAATTTGATTATTACTGGCGGAATTAATCCCTCAGTAATGAAAAAAAATTCCTCAGTAATACAAATTACTGGCGGATTGGTGACAAAAATTTTCCCTCAGTACTACTGGCGTCAGTAATGTTACTGGCGGAATTTTCCCTCAGTAATCGTATGGGTGATCTGATCAAGCATTACTGAGGGATTTTTCCCTTAGTAATTACTGACGGAAAAATCCGCTAGTAATTACTGACAGAAAAATCCGTCAGTAATGTATACATGAGATTCATCCAGTTAATACTGACGGATTTAATTCCTCAGTAATTATTGGACCATTAATACTGGCTGATAAATCCGCCAGTAATCACAGTGCAAATAAACAATACTGACGGAAATATCCGCCAGTAATACGTTTTTTTTTTAAAAAAAAAACACTTTCACTGTTTTATTTATTGTTGCATTCTATAGATCTTCACGGTTTCACAAAAAAAAGTCTTTAACTTGAGATAAAACAACACAAAAAAAAAACAAATGGTTTCACAAACAGAACATGAACAAATTCTTTCACAATGGTATAACAATGGTTTCACAAAATCAAAAATCACAAAATCCCAAATTTTGAACACATCTCAATCATTATGGATATAATTTCGAATTCAATAATACTAACAAAATCACAGAAAAAATAATCCTTCATTCCTTACCTTAATAATTTCGAATTCAATATGTGAATGAGGAAAAACCCTTTAGCAGCAATTTACCCCAACCCCAGCGATAATCAATCAACAGTTTGAAAAAGAATCTGCATCAACAGTTTGAAAGGCAAAACGAAGACATACCAGGGATAATCAATTATTAAACTTTAAAAAAAAAATCAATCAACAGTTTGAGATCAACAAGAAATAATTGAAATTGAAATTGAAATTGAAATTGAAAGGGGAACGAAAACATACCTAAAGGGAAAAATGGAAGAGAGAAGTGTGAAAGAGGGAGGAGTTCTGGAGTTGTGAGGGAGAGAGTGAGAACTGAGAAGGTAACACACTTTTGTGAGAAAAACGGGGTTTTGATATTTTTTTGTTTTTTTAAGAAGTGTTATGTTAATATGTCACTAACATTATTAAAAAAAAAATAAGTCTTTATCTTGATGAGAAAAGAAATTGTTTAGAGGAAAGTTGAAGAAATGTAGTAGAAAGATGTTAGAGAATTGTTTTAGAGAGATAAATGGTTGTTGTAAATGAGGGATAGAAGATGAGAAGGATTACATACGGCAAAAAAATTTTCAGAATGAAATGAGCTTACTGGCGGATTTCGTTTCATTACTGTCGGATGTAACACCCATACTAAATTTGTCTAGAATATTTAGCATGTGTATTAATCTGATACTGGATACATTAAAATTTTCAATAATAATAATACAACTGAATGAATACAAACATGCTCGTTTATACAACCAATCAAGTACCATAAAAATACACTTATACAAATGTCTACTAAACTCCTGAGCTGGTACAAGCCGAGCATCTGCACTCCATTCAGCGTCTCCCTGAAGAACTTCACCACGAACCTCTTGCTTACCTGTAAACCTACACCAGAAGGATTGGGATGAGACATGATGTCTCAGTGAGCTCCACCCAACCTACTGTTGGCAACCTCAGGGAAACCTAGAGTCGCAATGCGCTAACTCTTGGCAATCTTGGGGATACCTATGATCGCCGTCACTCTCTACATATTTCGCAATCAAGGGAAAAACTAGGATCGCTATATATATTTATCTTATACTGAACTTATTCATAATCTCATAACTAGTGATAGGGGATATCCTATGATCACTTTCTGATATCTGATGACTACTTTGCCATTTCTCTTTGTATAATATATACATATTCATCTTTCTTATAACATAAAGTTAGAAGTTAGCGTGTAACACACAATAATTATCTTGGTTCATTTTACGGAGTGCATCCGGGTGGAGTAACCCCGAAGTACATCTCCCATCATACCGGTGAAAATTCTTATCTTATCAGGCTAACACCGGACTCCTCTTATTGTTATGTGGACAACCCTCTCGGAGAAGTCCCATCCGGCATAATCCAGAGATTGCTGGACATAACTTAACTTACATGTGGACAACCCTCTCGGAGAGGTCCCATCCGGCATAATCCGGAGCCTGCTGGACATGTTTAATCTTTAACATACACGGAGAAGTCCCATCCAGCATAATCCGGAGCCGGCTGGACACGTTAACATAGTCTTATAAACTTACGTGTGGATAGCCCTTTTAGAGAAATCCCATCCGGCATAATCCGGAGTCTACTGAACACGTATAATCTTTATAATTAAATTCTTAACTTGTTACTCATATGTATATCTGATGCATTACATATCCATATGCATATCTAATGCATTCATCACTAATCAAACGTGTGATACTTAACCTATAATATAAGGTTTTTAAGTTTATCGTTCTCATAAGCCACTTACTTGGTCGTTGGAAATCCAACCCTTAAGCTTATCCGAAGCTTTGAATGTTGAAACATTCTTTGTACTATCGTACACTTAAATCTTGCTTTCCTATCAAAGAATTTAGACATGTCGTTATCATATGTCGTACTTAGGGACTTACTATCCCACTTACTTAATTGTTGGGAACTAGGCCCCCTTAGCTTACTTGAAGCCTATAGGTAATCTCTACCCATTGTCATAATGACGTTTGAATCCGATTAGGATTAATTCCTTAATGATACTTGAAATATCGATCCCCACTCTCGTGTTAATACAAGATAATTCCATGACCTTTTGCTTCCATTACCGATTGTACAAGACGTTCTGGCGCCGTGAGAATGGTTTTCTGGACATAAAACACATTTCATAAAAGGGGTGGCACACTGTCTTTGTCGTGGCACGATGGGGCTTGTCGTGGCACGATGGTTGTGCTGATCCATATGATCATGGCATGATAAAGTCAGTGCAGCCAGGTCCTGTAGCTTTTCCAGAAAGTTCTAATACGAATTTTATCAAATTCACAACACCAGCAAGTCTTCATACATCAAAATAAAGTATTTTTAACTAGGAAGATCATAACATGTCAAGTATTAACAAAGGGCAACTAACAATCAAGAAATCAACCTAATCAATTCAAGTTTTCCTCAACTCTCAAAAACCTCAAAACTTCCCAATAAGGGTATTAATCATAGGGAGCTCACCTTGTTCTCTTGATTAATGTTTTGCCAAGCTTCCTAATCCAAGCCCTAGCTTGATTCCTCTTCTTTCCTTAATTCCTTGCCAAAACCCTAGCTTGGGTCTATCTTTTCCTTTGATTTTCCTTAGCTTCCTCTTGCTCATAATCACCAACTTGCTTGCTTGCATGAGGATTGAGTGATTGAAGATGAAGTCTGATGATTATGGAGGGATGTATGGGGGTGGCGCATGAGAGGAGAGGAGAGAAGGGAGATTATTAGTTTTCTAGAGAGAAGGAGTAATGACGAAATGAGGGAAATTTGGGGATAAATGGCTTTTATAGCATAAATCCTCAAATTACTTAAATGCCCTTCCTTAAAATATCTCTGACACATCGTCTTACCACTGATAAATATCAGAGTCTGAAGCGGGATATTACAATTTGTTTATTAACAGCACTGACCATTACTGGCAGATTTTCTGGTTTTACTGACGGATTTAGTTGAAAACATTACTGGCGTTACTGGCGGATTTTTTGCATTTCTGACGGATATTTAAATCTCATTATAACTGGCGGATTTTCGTAGTTACTGGCGGATTAGTTACATTACTGACAGATTTAATTCCGCCAGTAATGCAAAGGCGAGAATTGCTGTACCACATTACCATTAGTGGTGGAAAAATTCTGTTAGTAATGCAAAGGCAAGAACATTACCATTACTGACAGATTTAATTCTGCCAGTAATGCAAAGGCAAGTTTGTTATTAATATTACTGACGGATTTTTCCGTCAGTAATGAAAATCACTGAATTATTGAGGGTTTTTTCCGTCAGTAACGTTATTGAGGGTTTATTTTATGTTACTGAAGGTTTATTCCGCCAGTAATTACTGAGGGTCTAAATCCCTCAGTAATGCAATTTTAAATTTGTTAGTAATATGGGGAGTTCTTGTAGTGAATACCCTATATGATTCGGGTCTTGAATTTGACCAAACCCAACCCAAACTGACCCTCGTACACTCCTAGATTTGACATAGTTTAATGAGTCTTCACCCATTCGCAAGCCTAGACAGACTTTGCAACTACGAGCGTTCAAAAAATCTGGTAAACCCTAGTGATTTTTAAACCCAAACCTTTTTTTAAAACCATCTCTCTCATTCTTCTACAGTGATTCTTTTGATCCCTAAGCCTCTTCCAAATCTAATCATTCTTTCTCTTTTGATCCCTAATCCTTTTTAAGATCAATTTAAATTAGTTAGCAAGTTCATCAAACCACAACATCACTTCCTCCACAACCACATCTTGTGCCGGCAATGAATATTTCACTTCCACGTGATTTTGAAAACTCCATAGTATTGGCTATTGCCGATGAGAATGAATTGCATGATCCATATGAAGATTTCAAAAATTTCATATTTCAAAATGATATATTGGAGAGATAGATCTACATCTGAGAAAAGATTTCCAAGAACTTAAATCCTTAAATTTCATATTTCATATTTCTACTGAGAAAAGATTTCCAAGAACTTAAATCCCTTCTTCATCTTGCTTCAAAGTGTCAACATCATGCCATTGTTCAAGCGTTTATAGACATATGTGAAGAAATATTCGGTAAAAAGCTTTTCAGTACTGGAGGTAGGAATGAAGCTTTATAATGGAATAATCACATCATTGGTGAATGTTGCTAATTCTAGAATCATATAAGCACATAATTCGCAATTAATGTTGGTACGCATCACTGACGGGTTTGCAATAAGCTAATGTAAAGAATTTGGCACGAATCGGGGTATAGAGTTTTGATACATGTCGGTTTGTAGTAGTATCATTTCTACCTAATTAAGTATAGTAAGCTATCAATAAGTTTTTTAAGAAAAATATATTTTTTACCCAATGTGAGTCTTTCGAACTCCGCTCCCGTACTCAAAATCTATTAATATTTAATTAGTTAAATTAATTAATAGTGTGAAAAGGTTGAAGGATCATAATAGGCAACTGCAACAAACTAGTACCCACTGACCAAAACCTTTTTTTGGCTTTTTTTTCTTGGCTTAAACACACTTTTCACCCGTAGCTTTTAAAGTGTAGCAATTTTGGCCCCCTATTAAAAAAAATGGCCAAAGACCCCACCCATGTTTAGCTCCTTTTGAAAAACCTCAATTTTGACCTTGTCAATCATACGTGGCACGCCACATGTGTATTTTTTGAATTTAAAAATATTAAAATTGCCACACGTGTATATTTTAAATTAGAAAAATATAAAAATGAAAGAAAATAAGGGAGAGGCACGTGAGTGTGATTCTCCTCTTCTTTCTTTTCCTCCCTTTTCTTTCTTCCTCTCTCTTTTCTTAACACTGTCGCCCCTTTCTCTCCCCCTTTTTCCGGCCATTCTTTCCAGCCACCCACCATGGTGCTTCCAACCACCTTTTGTCAAACAAAATACATAATATTCATAATCTTCTCCTTCTCTATCTTATCCTTAAATTTATTTTTCAATCGGAGATATTTTTTGAGTTTCAAACCGCCACCTTCATTGTTAGATCTTTGTTGAGGCAAAGTCACTAATTAATTTTAAAGATAACAAACCCTAAATGATTAAAGGATTAATGGACTTTGATTAGTCTCTTGGTATTTAACTTGTGTTCTTGAGTGTTTAATTAAGACAGGAACAAGATATGAAACATACCAAGTGTCGCGTCGAATTTCGGATGTCAAGCTATGGACTAGCATTGAATCACTAATTCTAAATTACGACTGAACTTTTAATTTTTCGGGGAAAAAAGGAAAAAAGTTCTAAATTACCTTGAGAAAAGATTTTAGGTTCGAAAGTCGATTATGCGAGGGGAAGGTATTAGCACCCCTCACATCCGTTGTACTCAACGGGAACCTCTTAGTCGGCTTAGGCTTAAAATGCTTCGATGTTTTACTTACGTGTGTATAAAAGGAAATATATAAAAACATAATGCGAGATGAAGAAAGAGATAAAAACAAACGAAAGGGAAAAACAGGTTTTTTATTAATGGGCTTGACAAGATGTCGATCTTGCTCCTACGTATCTCCCGGTAGTCGGAGAATTCAAAGCGTACGTAGTTCTTTGGTAGAAAACGTTTGTATGTTGGTTCGTTTTAGTTAAAAAGATTTGATCGCGTCCGAGCGAAAAAGTTTTTAAAAAAAAAGGAAAAAAAAGAAGTAAATGTCAACTGTTCGGGTTGCTGCCGAACTGGCCATTGACGACAAGAAAATAAAAGTAAATGTCAGCTGTTCGGGTTGTTGCCGAACTGGCCACTGACGACAATGCATAAAAGTAAATGATTTGATGAAAAAAGTTTTCCACTCGGACTTGAACAAAGATTTTAAAAACGTACGAAGACGTACAAAGTTTTAAAATGGTGAAAGATGGACGCTAGGCGATAAGCTCGCGCAAGGCGTGAATGTTTTAAAAGGAATAAAAGACAAAAGCACTGAGGCGAAAAAATTCGCGCAAGGCGGAAAAAGGTTAAAAAAATAAACGCGCAAGGCGCGAAAGGTTCGGATTGACCACGAGGGCCAAGAAAAAGGATAAAAAATGGCCACAAAGGGGGCCAAGGGAAGGTTTAGCGTGCTAGACGCGTCAAGGGTGGAATGACGATTGCCCGAGCGACGAGACATACGTCACACATTCGTGCAACCGAGGTTTGGGGAGACATACGTCAAGCCATTCCCGTTTCATTCAAGTTTGGTTTTGTCACTCGGAGAAACCTCAAAGGGAACCAAAGCTTTAAAAGGAAAGTTGTAAAAGAAAAGAAAACACGAACAAATTTGTTGTTCGATCTTATTAAAAATCATGAACGTTACTTGTTGCTTAAGTTATTGAAACTCAAGAACAAGTTTAGTTCAAGTTTGAATGACAAACACAAACATAAAAACGCACAAAATTGGAAAGTTCACAAGTTTGGCTCGATTCGAGCTTGGTTTTAAAAAGAATGAGCAAGCTTGGCTTAAGTTCGCGTTTGGATTGAAAATCATGAACAACATGGTTGTTCAAGTTTGTTTTGAAATAGACGAACTTAGCTTGTTGCTTAAACTTGGTTTTGAAAATATTAAAGAACATAACTTGTTTCACAAGTTACTCAAAATTTGTCGCACGAACTTGTGAAATCTTCAAAGTCGTGCGTGATTATGAATTGGATTTGGACCAAAATGGTTTTAATCCTCTTTAGGTTCTGAATCAAGGGCTAGAATCCCAAAAATTTGACATTTGAATGCCTGATTCATGTTCTGAGTTTCATATACTTCGCAAAGCAACCAGAACTTGGCTCTGCGAAGTCAGGTTCTGGTGTCTTCGCAGTGCGAGCAATACTTTGCTCTGCGAAGTATGCGAATTTTCAAACTCAGAAGCTGTTTCTGAACAGAAGTTCAGAAACTGCTTCTAAGCAAGATTCAGAACCTAAAGGAGGTTAAAAAACTTGACAAAATGGAAGAAAAAGGGGTGGAAAATCACAGTTTTAAAGCTTGGCCCCTTTGAGGTCCTTTTTGAGGTTCAAAAGGGGTTTTTGTTCACAAAGCAAAATTGGACAAAACAAAGGATGAAAGCAGCAAACATAATGCAAAATAAGGATTAAAGGAGACTTACAGAACTCCTAGCAATGCTTCAGCAGTAGTTTTGGAGTGGCTTGCTTGCTTGATTGATAGTTAAGAACAAGGTTCTAGTTGATTTTGGCTTTGTGTATGAACTGATTTTGTTGTTGCTATGTGGGAGATTTGGTATGAATTTCGTGTGTATTGGCTCTCTGAATTGGTCTGTTTTTTGTGATTTCAACTGGTGCTTAATCCTTGGGCCTTGGCATTCCTTTTATAGGCCAAAATGCAAATCTTTGTAATGATGAACAATGATGAACAAAATCCTAAAACACTAGCTGATTTGGGCTAAATTCAGGCTAGAACACTTTGCATTTAATGCTAAAGGATAGAACTTGCTTTGCCTTGTGCCAAGGGGCAAGGTCTTGACTGATCTCAGCCACAAATGCCATTAATTCTAGAAGGTAATGATGGTAAAAAAGAATGAAAAGGTAAATGCCAGCTGTTCGGGTTGTTGCCGAACTGGCCACTGGCGACAAAAGAATGAAAAGAATGTCAACTGTTCGGATGTTGCCGAACTTGCCATTGACGACAGGAAAAAAGAAATGTCAACTGTTCGGATGTTGCCGAACTTGCCATTGACGACAGGAAAATAAATTGTCAACTGTTCGGATGTTGCCGAACTTGCCATTGACGACAGGAAAATAAAATGAAAAATGTCAGCTGTTCGGATGGTTACCGAACTTGCCACTGACGACAAAAGATAAAATGTCAACTGTTCGGATGTTGCCGAACTTGCCATTGACGACAAAAGATAAAATGAAAGATGTCAGCTGTTCGGATGGTTACCGAACTTGCCACTGACGACACTGGGGATGCGGCTGACAAGCCGTTCCTTACAGAATTGCCCCTTCAATTGGGGGAAAAGAATGCACAAGCTGTTCATTGAAGAACTTGCCACTTGGCACAACACTGGGGAGTACGCACAAGCTGTTCATTAAAGAACTGCCACTTGGCGTAGAGACTTGACAAAAAGACGCGCAAGCTGTTCGTTTGAACTGCCACTTGGCGGAAAAGGATGACATCTCTGAACCAGACAGACTGGGGATGACACTTGGAAAAAAGAATTCACGAATTGCTCGCGATTGTTTGGTGAGACTCATGATGGTTAGAACAACCATGTATGATATGCTGTATGCATATGCATGAATGCATGAATGTATGACTATCACTGGGGACGTCATGTAAGGGATGGACTTGTACTGGGGATACCCAACTTGTTTGTTAAGGAATTGCCCCTGGATACAATGAAAAACTTGCACAAGCTATTCATTAAAGAACCATCGCTTGGCGAAAATGAGGATGACATCCCTAGACCAGACAGACTGGGGATGACACTCGACTGTTTGTTGTGGGAAATGCATGATATGAATATGAGATGCATGCTAATGATTATGATATGATGCATGAATTATGCTGACCTGGGGGATGACAGACGTCACGTGGGACGCTGGGGGATTATGATTTGAATGCCGAGCAAAGTCGGGCTTGGATGATGTAAGACTCCACTGGGGGGTATGCCAATAAGATTGGGCTTCGCTTGTGAATTCGCTGGGGATATAAGGATCATTTTGGAAGCATGATCGATATCCAGCCTTCGATGCCAATGATAATTGGGCTTTTGAGAATAGGACAAAGATTGACCTCCTGGGGAGTTTGTTTGACCGATGAACAAAGGTTGTTCAAAGAAAGAAAATGTTTTATTGGATTTTTGTTTGGTTGGTTTGGAAGGACAAAGTCCTTTGCCTACATACCCGAATGAGATCAAAACCGATGTAGTTCGGGCTCTCGCCCGGGTACGACCGACAAACTTGGTGACACAAGATTAGACTGGTAAAATGAAAAGTGGACCGACGTCACATTGCAAACACTCGGTAACCTTAATGGGGATGATGCCACATGGGATACATCCAACTACTGACGGGGTAAAGCGGTAACCACTGATGAGGAACACATACCTCCTGGGGAGATTGTTTTAATCCACTGGGGGATATGATTGGATGCCGAGCGAGGTCGGGCTTTGGTTGTAATTGGATGCTGAGCGAGGTCGGACTTTGGTTGGTTGCCGAGCGAGGTCGGGCTTTTTGATTGGTTGCCGAGCGAGGTCGGGCTTTGGTTGGTTGCCGAGCGAGGTCGGGCTTTGGTTGGGTGCCGAGCGAGGTCGGGCTTTGGTAAGGTGCCGAGCGAGGTCGGGCTTTGGTAAGGTGCCGAGCGAGGTCGGGCTTTGGTAAGTTGGATGTGGGAATGCCAATGAAAATTTGGGCTTTGTTTGTGATTGTGTTGGTAAGGGCCAATGAAAATTTGGCTTTTGTTGGTAATGAGGTTTGTGAGTGCCAATGGGAATTGGGCTTTATGGTAATGTAGGTGCCAATGATGATTGGGCTCTGGATGGAAATTGTATTTGTGTGTGCCAATGAGAATTGGGCTTTTTGTAGGAAATTGTGAGGAATGCCAATGACGACTGGGCTTAATGTGAAATTGTAGTTGTGATTGCCAATGACAATTGGGCTTTGCTTGTGATTAGATGCCAAGCATGGTTGGGCTTTGTTTGGTTAGGTGCCAATGAAAATTGGGCTTAGGGTTTGCCAATGAATATTGGGCTTTGGGTTGCCAATGAATATTGGGCTTTGGGTTGCCAATGAATATTGGGCTTTGGGTTGCCAATGAATATTGGGCTTTGTTTTGGGTTGGCAATTTTGATGTTCCAAGGTGGCACTAAATACAAAATTTATATCATACAACTTAAGTTAAAAACATGTTTATCAATGAACCAAACTATCACTCATTTAAGTAAATGAATAAATTGAAATATTAATGTGGGGGTAATGAACACTCATCCGGCAAGTTTGCTAACATTCCGATCGAGTTATGTGTCCATCTAATCATCGTTTCTAAAACATGAAAGCATTGATCACAAGGTCTTTGAGGGTTGTAATTTGGCTGGGTTACAAAAGAAATGTCATATGTGGGGAAATTGGATTCAAAAGGCCAAGCAAAGGAACATTCTTTCTAATTACACGCCTCCTCCTTATTTCACACAACTTTTTGGTGATTTGCAAATACTTTTGTTTGACCTTGAAAACCTTTTGATTTACTGATTTTTCTCTTTTTTCTTTCTCTTTTGAGATTTCTTGATTTGTTTTTCTTTCTTTTTCTCTTTTTTTTTTGTTGTCAAGATCAAATAAGAAATTCACCAATTGTTTGATACACACAACCTCCCTTTTTTAACTTAATTCAAGATGATACCCTAATTGAATGTTCCTTCCTCTTTTGGCAAGGGACAATAATCATGATGGTTTAGGGGTTCAAAAATGAAAGAAAATTATCAGAATTCAAAATGATTTAACTATGAACTGAATTTTTTACAAACTTCGGCAATTTCAATAAGCAATTGAGCTTATGAAAGTTGGCAGTTCATAGTTAATGATTCTGATTCATTAGGCTCAAAGGGGTTTAACAAATACTCACTGCTCACAGGGTGGGCTATTTGTGGTCAAGTGTTTTCACTCGTTTTCAAAAATGCCTTGATCCTATCAATGCTTTCATACAATCTAAAAGAACGTTCAGATTTAACATAACAAAATCGAGTTAGATAAAAAATGCCGGTCTCCATGCATATGTATAATGATGATTTTGAGGATTCCTCACATTTTGGCTGGTTCTAAATGGTTCACAGAATAAACACATCAAAAACACAAACTGTATGATATAACTTATGTATTAAGTACACGTGGTGCCAATGAGAATTGGGCTTTGTTTGATTGAATGTCGAGCGAGGTCGGGCTTTGGATGGAAATGTGGGTAAAAAGGCTGCAGTAGCCCGGGGGAAGGTAACCTCGGGTTGAGGTACCGGAATCTTTTGATGAGTAATGGGAATATGGATGAATTCCTCACCAAAGTCGAATGGCATCCCCCATGTACAACTGGGGAGCCTAGTGTTATATGCGTGGGTTGCTTCGGGACGACGAGCCACTTTTCTTGACGTTGACGCGTAGTGTTGCGAACAAAATGCGAACACCGAAGACTCAATGCGGATTGTAAGAAATCCTTGAGGTAAGAAGGGAAACGAGTTTTGGACTCGAAGACAAATGTATGCATGTCATGTATGATGCTAATGTATGTATGTATATGACAAAATATGCCCCTCTTTATTTTTTGAAAATGCATATTCAAAAATCATTTTTATGAATGTAAATGTATGGCATGCATATGGTATAATATGTATGTTCAAAATTTCCCCCATCCTCACGTGTAGGCTCTAATAGGTAAGATTCCTAAGAAGAGGTCCCTAGAGTCATCAATCTCATATGGAATTAGGGTTGTCTATGGACATACGTCGACATGACTTCAATTAATTCCATATGAAAATCTCGTCTAGGCGGGGTTGGGCATCCTACCTCACGGACATACGTCAACGCGGGCTTCCGCACACAACCTCCTTCTAACTTAGTTTTCTCTCGAGCTCGGGTAGAGAGCCTCACACGTCCGGCATTAACCCGAACAATGTGGAGTAACATCGCTCAAGTAACCCCCACAATTGAGATATATATGAATATGAAGCACAAATGATATATGGATGTAGAGTATAAAGAATAAACAAGTAAATGACAAGAAAATATAAACACGTAAGTAAAATGAAGCAAATTAGCCTAAAAGTCGACTGAGATAGGCTTGACTCGTTTATGCACAAACAAAGTGTTTAATGCACCGTCCCCAGTGAAGTCGCCATTTCTTCACAAAAAATATTTTTGTGAAAAATGGTGACGAACTCAACTAGAGAAAAGTCCCCAGTGAAGTCGCCATTTCTGTCGCGTCGAATTTCGGATGTCAAGCTATGGACTAGCATTGAATCACTAATTCTAAATTACGACTGAACTTTTAATTTTTCGGGGAAAAAAGGAAAAAAGTTCTAAATTACCTTGAGAAAAGATTTTAGGTTCGAAAGTCGATTATGCGAGGGGAAGGTATTAGCACCCCTCACATCCGTTGTACTCAACGAGAACCTCTTAGTCGGCTTAGGCTTAAAATGCTTCGATGTTTTACTTACTTGTGTATAAAAGGAAATATATAAAAACATAATGCGAGATGAAGAAAGAGATAAAAACAAACGAAAGGGAAAAACAGGTTTTTTATTAATGGGCTTGACAAGATGTCGATCTTGCTCCTACGTATCTCCCGGTAGTCGGAGAATTCAAAGCGTACGTAGTTCTTTGGTAGAAAACGTTTGTATGTTGGTTCGTTTTAGTTAAAAAGATTTGATCGCGTCCGAGCGAAAAAGTTTTTAAAAAAAAAGGAAAAAAAAGAAGTAAATGTCAACTGTTCGGGTTGCTGCCGAACTGGCCATTGACGACAAGAAAATAAAAGTAAATGTCAGCTGTTCGGGTTGTTGCCGAACTGGCCACTGACGACAATGCATAAAAGTAAATGATTTGATGAAAAAAGTTTTCCACTCGGACTTGAACAAAGATTTTAAAAACGTACGAAGACGTACAAAGTTTTAAAATGGTGAAAGATGGACGCTAGGCGATAAGCTCGCGCAAGGCGTGAATGTTTTAAAAGGAATAAAAGACAAACACACTGAGGCGAAAAAATTCGCGCAAGGCGGAAAAAGGTTAAAAAAATAAACGCGCAAGGCGCGAAAGGTTCGGATTGACCACGAGGGCCAAGAAAAAGGATAAAAAATGGCCACAAAGGGGGCCAAGGGAAGGTTTAGCGTGCTAGACGCGTCAAGGGTGGAATGACGATTGCCCGAGCGACGAGACATACGTCACGCATTCGTGCAACCGAGGTTTGGGGAGACATACGTCATGCCATTCCCGTTTCATTCAAGTTTGGTTTTGTCACTCGGAGAAACCTCAAAGGGAACCAAAGCTTTAAAAGGAAAGTTGTAAAAGAAAAGAAAACACGAACAAATTTGTTGTTCGATCTTATTAAAAATCATGAACGTTACTTGTTGCTTAAGTTATTGAAACTCAAGAACAAGTTTAGTTCAAGTTTGAATGACAAACACAAACATAAAAACGCACAAAATTGGAAAGTTCACAAGTTTGGCTCGATTCGAGCTTGGTTTTAAAAAGAATGAGCAAGCTTGGCTTAAGTTCGCGTTTGGATTGAAAATCATGAACAACATGGTTGTTCAAGTTTGTTTTGAAATAGACGAACTTAGCTTGTTGCTTAAACTTGGTTTTGAAAATATTAAAGAACATAACTTGTTTCACAAGTTACTCAAAATTTGTCGCACGAACTTGTGAAATATTCAAAGTTGTGCGTGATTATGAATTGGATTTGGACCAAAATGGTTTTAACCCTCTTTAGGTTCTGAATCAAGGGCTAGAATCCCAAAAATTTGACATTTGAATGCCTGATTCATGTTCTGAGTTTCATATACTTCGCAAAGCAACCAGAACTTGGCTCTGCGAAGTCAGGTTCTGGTGTCTTCGCAGTGCGAGCAATACTTTGCTCTGCGAAGTATGCGAATTTTCAAACTCAGAAGCTGTTTCTGAACAGAAGTTCAGAAACTGCTTCTAAGCAAGATTCAGAACCTAAAGGAGGTTAAAAAACTTGACAAAATGGAAGAAAAAGGGGTGGAAAATCACAGTTTTAAAGCTTGGCCCCTTTGAGGTCCTTTTTGAGGTTCAAAAGGGGTTTTTGTTCACAAAGCAAAATTGGACAAAACAAAGGATGAAAGCAGCAAACATAATGCAAAATAAGGATTAAAGGAGACTTACAGAACTCCTAGCAATGCTTCAGCAGTAGTTTTGGAGTGGCTTGCTTGCTTGATTGATAGTTAAGAACAAGGTTCTAGTTGATTTTGGCTTTGTGTATGAACTGATTTTGTTGTTGCTATGTGGGAGATTTGGTATGAATTTCGTGTGTATTGGCTCTCTGAATTGGTCTGTTTTTTGTGATTTCAACTGGTGCTTAATCTTTGGGCCTTGGCATTCCTTTTATAGGCCAAAATGCAAATCTTTGTAATGATGAACAATGATGAACAAAATCCTAAAACACTAGCTGATTTGGGCTAAATTCAGGCTAGAACACTTTGCATTTAATGCTAAAGGATAGAACTTGCTTTGCCTTGTGCCAAGGGGCAAGGTCTTGACTGATCTCAGCCACAAATGCCATTAATTCTAGAAGGTAATGATGGTAAAAAACTGTAAAACAGGGCAGCTGCAAAAGGGATGATTCTTGGGATCAATCCTTGCAATCTTGGAAGGTCCAGCAATCAAAACGTGTACTGCCATGTACAGGGAGATTGGGGGAAGCAAAATGAGCATGTGGGCTTATGTGTGGGAGGAGAAATCCAAGTCAAAACAGGGCACATCAAACAGCCTTTTTGCAACAAAAACCACTTGTGATTGACTGGTTTTGGCAGGGAAAAAGGGAAGGAAAGGGATCAAGCAACTGGCTGGCAAGCTTAGGTTGGGTGAGGGGTCAATTTGGAGGGACAAAAGCTGACCAAGGATAGCCAATTTGTTTGATCACATGAGAGGTTGGAAGAAAATCCTTCTTTCCTTTTACCTTTAATGTCACACATTAATTCTTGCCTTGCTGCACCAAATCAGTCACAAAATAGCAAGAATAAAAGTAATAATGCTAATAACAACAATTGTAGTTGAAAGCAAAAAGGATAAACCTATATATAAAATTCTGCATAAAATTTCGCAGAGGTCGCAGTGCGAAGGTGATTTCGCACTGCGAACTCCCCTTTTTTTTGATTTTTTGTAATTAAATATAAAAAGGTGAAAAATGAGTAAAAAATAAATAATAATGATAATGATAAATGCAAAAATGCAATTGATAATGAAAATAAATAAAATAGTAAATGACAATAATAATAAAAATGATGATAATAAATAGAACTTAATAATATTAAAAGATAAAACTAATAGTAATAAAATAATAATGATATTATTAAAGAAAAATAGAATAACATTAACATTAATAATATTAAGGATAATGATGATGATAATAGTAATGCTTAATAATGAAAATGATAAAATGCAAATAAAATATTATAGCAATAATAAAAGGTAGAAATAAATAATGAGATAATAACAAAACAAAAAATACAAGTAAAAAAATGGGGTATGACACCAAGATACAAGGAATCAAAGATCATTAAGAAGAAAGAACTTTGTCATAGTTCAGAAAATTGAACATAGTTCAGAAGCTAAAATAAAGTTCAGAAGCTGAAACACAGTTCAGAAGGTGAAATCCTGTTCAGATGCAGCAATGTTGATCAGAAGCTGAACATAGTTCAGAAGCTGAAATGCAGTTCAGAAGCTTGTTCACAAGTTCTGAAACCTTGTCATAAAGTTGCTCTTACACCAGCCCAGAAATTCAAGAACATGCATGCCACACGTGACATAAATAAATGTCCAGGAAAATATACTTGCATGGATCAATCAAGCAATAAAGGCATTTACAAGATGAATGTCAAAAAGGACATTCAATGTTCATTTAAGACTATGAACATTGAATTAACAGGAATATTCCAAAAGGGAATATCATCCTAGATGATCAAATTACCTCACTTCATTTATGTTTCACTATTAGGATTTGATTACATCAAATGGAAGTCTTACAAGTCATCCTAAGTGAAACAAAAAGGATATTCTGAAGTTCAGAATGTTCAATACAGCACATGCTTTAATTCTGACAGCAACAGTAAAGCAGTTGGAAAAGTAAAGCAAAAGCTAAATTACAATCTCAAAGTCAGAATCCATGAGATCTTGACACCTAAGGGGTTGGTACTGTTACAGATCAGCAAAATCCCCTAAAGCATGGGCATGAAGTGATAGTTCCACTTTTCTCTCTCCTGCACATAATCCAAGACAGATCTGCAAAGCTCTTGGCACAGAAACTTTCTGATGTACTGCACGCATAAACAAAAATTCATCAGCAATCCAGAAATTCATATGTTCATTCATACATGATGAACCCAGATGAATATCATCAAGAATGCAACAACATTCTGAAGTATTCTCAAAAACACAACAACATTCTGAAAGTCAGAATGTTCACCCAGATTTTCAAGCAAAAGTCAGTGGGGCCCAGGACACATGGCACAAGACCATTGGTCACCTTCCAACGGCTACAAGAGACCAATAACTCTGTAAATAGAAGTGAAAGGCTCAACATTACACACACAATTTGCAAAGCATACAAGAAAACATTTGAAAAGTGTTTGAAGCTTTAGCATCTCAAATTGATCATCACTCAAAGTGTAAATCAATTCTCCTTATCTTGTCAAAGATAAACTCTCCCCCTTCTCTTCTGAAAGTCTTCATCTTAATCTCACTTCTTCAATTCTCCAATCAATTGTAAAGAGCAAATCTCATCTAGTTTTAAGGGTATTAAAGTCTAGGTTGAGTAACATAGTACATAGTCTGGTGTGACTTAGTACAGAAAGTTGAGAGCCTGCTGAGGCTTAGAGAATACAGGTTGTAACCGTTCCAAGTGGACAAGATTGTAAGGTGCAGGATTTGAGAGGGTATCTAAAGCATCATAGTGGAAAACTCTCACAAGATTGTGAGGAGTGGACTAGCCCACATTGGGTGAACCACTATAAAATTCTGTGTGTCCTTCTTCTCTCCCTATACTCTTTATACTACTGCATACACATCACACACACAACACTTAACTTAAATATCTTATTCTGCAACTGACACTTCAGAACGTTCTGAAGTCTGTTTAACTTTGTTCTTTCAAGAATCAACTTGAGAAGTAATTTTTTAAGTACAGGATTAGATTTTAAAAAGGGTCACAATTCAAACCCCCCCTTTCTTGTGACTATATTATCTACTTCAATCTTGACCACCGCAAAACTTTTTTCGACAAATTTTCACCATAAAAGTACTCTTCTTCGTATTCCCTACAAAACCCACCAAAAAAAAATCATGTTTGGATGACCTTGCTCCGGCGACCACCGCACCGGAAAACATCACCACCGTGCCGGAAATATATGTTTAATGTTAGCAGCGGACACAACGAAAATCAGAAATTCATTCTTGTAGTTTTGCCTAAATCCATTGTAATTAACCCACATCTAGAAATTCATTGTAATTTTCCCTGAATCAATTTGTAATTGATTTGTAAGTCTGTTGTTGCTGGATTTTTCTTGTTGTTGCTGTAATTTTCCCTGAATCATTGTAATTGATTCCTCATTGTAATTTTCCCTTTATTCTAGGTCTGTTGTTGCTGGATTTTTTCAGGAATTGTTTTATTGGTTGTTATTGTTTTTCCTTCAAATTTTCTATTTTCAGATTTTGTTTTCTCAAAGCTTTTTGTGTTGATGAATTTTTTTGGGTTTGAATGTTTGGGTATGAAGAAGATGAATATTCTGCATTTTCTTTAAGAAATAAATGAAGAAGATGAATGATTTAGATAAAGAAGATGAATGTCACGTGCTCCCTCCAATTTATCCTTTTTTTTTATATTTTATAAATACACGCGTGGCTTTTCCATTTTTTTCAATTAAAAAATAAACATCTGGTATGACACATAGGATTGACCAAGTCAAAATTGGTGTTTTGCAAAAAGGGCTAAACATGGGGGAGTGACTTTGGCCATATTTTTAATAGGGGGCCAAAATTGCTACACTTTAAAAGTTAAGGGGTTAAAAGTGTGTTTAAGCTTTTTTTCATTATCGGTGTTATTTTGCAAGAGACATTCTCTTTCTCCAAGCATCAAAGAGATTTTATACAAAATTTATTTGCACCACCGAAGGTTTTCCTTTATATTTTATCTCCTACTTAACCATGTCTTCCTCTTTTTCGATCTTCACTTATCTTAGTTCGTCGATTTCAAGGAATTATAGGGGAATTTGTGCAAACAAGTTCGCAAAAGTACCATGAACCAGTACGTAAGCACCAATTCGAAGTTCGCAGCATGTCAAGAGAACTATGTGACTATGAAAAGAATACACTTGTGAATTCCTTGAATTCACACATGGGAAAATCCACTCCATGTGAAAGTTGTGTTTGTTCTAAAAACAAGTTATGATGATACGGGCCTAAGAGGTCGGAGCCAATCATCATTTGGATTGACCAACAAGAAATCCCAAAAAAAAAACATAGTACTAAGGCCTAATAATGTGACTAGATCCAAGACAATTCGATGTGACCACCTCACACCATGACATGGTGTAACACATGATCCTATCTCTTGACCACCTCAGACGACATCATGCCTTAGAGCGACACAAGATAAGTCCTACATGCATTGTCTCAAGAACCACATTGTTCTCACCTCTAGAACGAGATGAGCACCAACATGCTCCGCTACCTTAAATTTTAAGAACCTATAATATACGCAATGAATTGTTCCTACTTACAAGGTGTTCATTTGAATCAGATAGGCGCTTAACAATGAAAGAAATAACCATATGTTTATTTTACTTGAAGCAGTGTAATGTAACAAGCTAGCTGCTTCGTCTTATGATGGGAGGCAACATTAAGCTCTTTGTACAAGTAGGCTAAGGCAGCCACCCCCCAGCCAAAGTGAATAACCATCTCCAATTCTCAAAAATACTCCAGGTAAATAACATCAACATAAGGGGTGTTATTGTCTGAGAAGAGAGAGGTACCCACCAAGTATAGTAGGTTTATCCTGATGGCGTAGTGTCGATTCAACAATGTCACCACCATATCACCTTCCTATTCACCCTTTTGTGATGCCTTTTTACGCCTCGTGAACTTAAGCGTCGGGAAGTTGAATCGTGCATAAGCCTCGTTCGTGATATACACTTCCCAATTAGCGTCCTCTGGGTCAGCACCTCTGAACACAACCACAAGCTTGATCCCTTCATCTTTGGTTAGTTTCTCGTTGTGGTCCAGCAGACGCCCTTCGATTGAAAGATGCAGTAGACATTGTAACAACCCGATATTTTGTATTTTATTTATTTAATTATTTTATGTGTGCTTAATTGTTTATTTTGGTGATTTATTGAATTTTGGGAGTTGAAGGGTATTTTAGTAATTTGGGGGAGTGGCATAATTGTAATATGTTAGAAATTCAAAATTTGAAAATAGTGGTGTATAAGTAATTTAGAGGGGGTGTGAGCTTAGTAAAAGTGTAGTGTTATTTTTAGTGTCATGAGAATTGACTAAGCCCATTAAGGTGAGTTAACCTAACCCATTAATATTTAAGAGAATAGTGTAGTGTTATTTCATTAGGTTTTCTCATTTGTCACAAAACAAGAGAGAGGTAGAAAGAGAAAACAAGAGAGAAACTTAGAAAAGAGGAAGAAGAGGAATCTAGAAGAACTAAAGGGGAGATTGTTGATTTCAAGTGGGTTAGCAAGAGAAGTGAAGAATCAAGGTAAGGGGGAAGATTATCTTCATTAATTGGTTTTAATAAGCTTGGGGTATGTTTGGGAATTGTAGCTTATGATTAATTGTTGCTGAATTGTTGTGATTTTCGTGCTCATTTTTATTGATTAAATTAAGCATATCAAAACTTGATAATTCCATGTTTTCTTCATCTTAAACTTCATTTTTCATTATGTTAATTTGATACCTTGATGAATTTTGATGTTTGTGATGATTAATATGATGATTAAGTGCGGTTTGGTGATTATGTAATTGATTATGAGTATGGGTATGTAATTTGTTTGAGAAACCATGCAGTTATGTGGGATAAGTTGTGAATTAAGTGATTTTGTGAAAGTGATTATTTTACTGAATATGCTCAATTTGTTGTTGTTATTATGTGTTAATGTTGAGGTTATGATTTTGAGCAAAAGACTATGTTTATTATGTGGTTTGTTGTGAAATAAGTTGTTGTTGTTGGTGTCTTAGTGAAAATAACTTAATTAAGTGAAAATGATTATGTTGTTGTTGAAATGGCTAGGTTGTTGATGAAATGATGTTAAGATGTGTTCTATAATTTTGTTATGATATTGGGTATGAGAATGTCCTGTTTGTATGAGTTTTGAAGTGATAAATTCATGGTTAAGTTGTGATTATGTGTTGTTGTCGAAGTTTTGGGAAAATGGAAAGAAATCATGATTTTGAGTGTGTAATTGGTGTTATGAAGTGGTGAAAGTGTTAATTATAAGAGTTTTGATCATGAGTAATGATTTGCTACGATTTGGAGAAATCGTGCTACGATTTTGGCCCATATTTTGGTGTTTTGGCTTGACAAATATCGTGCTACGATTTTATAAAATCGTGTTACGATATTGGTCATGACAAAAACCCAAATTCCATTTTCAATTGGTTTTTTCACTAGTTTATGTTTTGAACTGAGTTTTAGTGTAAACATAAAAGTTGTAGATATGGATGTTAGGTTTCATTTGTCGTTGGTTTGACTTTATTTAGATTTATAGAACTTGAGTTATGATTAAAATACTACACATAGGTCATGTACATTTTTTTATGAAACTTCAGCGTAACTTTTCCAATGAACCATGAAACATCCTTATAATTAATAATGAGTCTAAGGGAGCTTTTAGAGCTAATAAATGAGTATGTATTGATGGAGTTGCTATTCATAATGATGTGCTATGAGTGATTAATGATGAGAATGTGATGAGTAAAATTTGTGAAGTGAAATATGTGAATGATGTTATTGATGATGCTATTAAGTGATGATGTTTGATTAAATGATGATGATACATGTTATGTATTAAGCGATGATGTTTGATTAAGTGATGATGATACATGTTATGTATTAAGCGATGATGTTTGATTAAGTGATAGTGATACATGTTATGTATTAAGTGACGATGTTTGAGTAAATGATGATGATACATGTTATGTATTAAGTGACAATGTTTGATCATATGAAAGTTTATATGATAAATGATGATGTTAATAAGCGACGATGTTTAATCATATGAGAATATATGATAGTGATGATGATGTTGTTGTCGAGTCTTATGTGTACTTGATGTGAGTCAAATATATAATCATGCATTCATTCTTGAGTCAAGTCCAGTGACGATGGCATATTTAGTATGCAAAGTGACGATGGGATTACTCGGTAAGTTCCGATATCCAAAAAGCGACGATGTTTGGTACCACATGCATTTAGAGTCGTCTAGGAGCATTGCATAAGTATGAGTCTTATGTATTAATATGTTGATGAGAATTTGTGCATGTAAGTGGTAATTGTGCATCGAGATGTGATGTGATGAATTGTTATAATTAACTTTTTAATTGTTTATCGATGATGGTATGAATTGGATGTTTGTAAATGATGAGTTGCTATGATGAAGTAGTTAGACTTGTATGAGAATGTATTTATGAGTTACATGTTCTTTAATTTTGGATAACCCAATTTGCTATGTTTGAATATTGTTGTTAATATGAATGTTGTCTGAACTACACTTGTTTATTATTTCTTATTAATGAATGTATATCTTACCCTCTAGTGGCTTTGTTGTCGCCTCATCCCTTGTGGATGTAGATTTGCAAGATTGAGTACTTTGCTATCGGTGAGTCGTGATGGGTTGTGGCTTGACGCCTAGCTCATGTTTTTATGCTTTGCTTGGAGACGTGTAGAGTTTGGATGCTCTGATTAGGATGTCGTTTGGGATTTTATTTTCGTACTCTGTTGGATTTATTTTGAGTGATCTTTATGATCCATATACTTATGTATTTATTTTGAGATGTTTTTGAAATTCTGGCGCATTAGTGTTTCAACGTTACGATATAAGTAAAACACGTATAAACGCAAAACAATAACAGACAAAAAAAGTAAAAAGGCACAAGGAAATTGTTAACCCAGTTCGGTGACAAACACACCTACTCTGGGGGCTACCAAGCCAGGAGGAAGTCCACTAGTGTAGTCCTAGTTCTAAGTTCTCAGCAAACTCCAAGTTTACAACTTATCACCTAGCTACTACCCGTACTGACTTCAGCCTAGGAACTTCTAGACCTGAGATCCCATCTCACACCCACTCAATCAATCAATCACTGCCCCAGTGATCTCAGACTTAAGTAACAAAGAGGAGACACACTCCAATAAACAGTATGATGAAGACACCTTCAGACACAAACACACACCGTACCTCAAAGCTTAGGTGTGGTATACACAATTACAACTCAATAAACACAGTCCTAAGCTTGCATCAAGGTGACACAAGAAAGGCTCACAATTAACAGACTCGAAACCTAAGAATACTCTTTCAATGATGGCTTGAGTTTTTTTTCTTCAATAGTGGCGTCTTCTATTTATAGCCTTCAGTAGCAACATATATTTGAATCAAATATTCTTCTCAGAAATATATTGAAACAAATATTCTTCAGAAATATATTTTCCAAAGATCTCCTTTGAAAATATATTTACACAAATAAAAATATTCAATCTGGAAAATATATCTCTCGAAAATATCCTCCTTCTGAAAACACACGCAGCTTGGAGAGCAAGTAACATGAAAGAATTCTTCAATCAAATCTTCAAAAGATCAGGTGAGATAATAAACAGCTCCAAAGCGCGAAAACAATAATGCTTCTGAAGGTACTTCTGAAGTAAGTACTTCTGAAGGTTCAGCTTCTGAAGGTTCAGCTTCTGAAGGTTCTGCTTCTGAAGATTCTGCTTCTGAAGGTTCTGCTTATGAGATTCAGCTTCTGAAGTCGTACATCTTGCTTGTATATTTGATATTAGCAAAAATGAAGCCAACAACCAAATATCCAACAATCTCTCCCTTTGGCAAATTTTTGGCTAAAATCAATATGAGATCAGAGAGATATCACAAGGCAAATTCTTCACTCATCATAAGTACACAACCATGAAGAACTTAAACGTAGCAACCAAATAGCAACAGAGTCAGCAGCGGCACATAATAAACAAAATCCTAACAAGAAATATACTATGTTTCCACACAAACACTCCCCCTGAAATCTGTCAAACACTCCTCCTGAAATCTGTCATTCAGGAACAAACGAAGCACTCCCCCTGAAACATACACTCCCCCTGAAACACTTCAGCTCCTGAAAAAATGTATTGCTTCTGAACTAAAACTGTATTGCTTCTGAACTAAAACTATATTCTGAACTAAAACTGTATTGCTTATCTTCACTTATCTCCCCCTTTTTAGCCAAACAATTTCAAAGCAAAGTCTTCACGCAGGAAACAAAAACTGACTAAGCATCAGAGGCTGCTTCGTCATCAGACTCTGCATCAGACGCAACTTCTTCATTAGGATCAGCAACATCTTCATCACCCTCACTTCCTTCTTTCTCACCCTCAGCAATCTTTTCTTCAGTTTTTAAAGCATGAATCATCATTTGGATCAACACAGGTTTCGACATTAGATTCAACATGAAAATCAGAAGCAGTTGACTTTCAGCAGTCTTCATAATAACAATGATTTCCCTGATTTCTCGTGCAACTCTAGTTATAGTAAATAGAAAGAATTTGTTTGCAAGTTTCAACACCTGTAATTGATATAACTCCTCATGCAGACAAATTCCCAGTTTACCCCTCAACTTCTCAAATTGATTTGCATCTAAGGCTTTTGTAAATATATCAGCAAGCTGTTCCTCTGTGGCAATATGTTCACGCTGCACAACCTTCTTCTCTACAAGATCCCTGATGAAATGATGACGTATATCAATATGCTTAGTCCTGCTATGTTGTATGGGATTTTTTGAAATATTGATAGCACTTAGATTATCACAATACAATGTTAGAACATCCTGTTCAACGTTATATTCCTTCAGCATTTGCTCCATCCACACCAATTGGGAACAACTGTTACCAGCTGCTATATGCTCAACTTCAGTTGTGGATAAGGACACACAATTCTGCTTCTTGCTGAACCATGAAATCAGATTGTTTCCTAGAAAGAAGCATCCATCAGATGTACTTTTTCTATCATCTGCACTACCTTCCCAATCAGCATCACAATACCCAACTAACATAGAAATTCCACTATGAGAGTACATAATACCATAGTCACTGGTACTATTGACATACTTCAAAATTCTATTCACTTGAGTCAAATGACTCATTTTTGGCTCAGCCTGGTATCTAGCACAGACTCCAACAGCAAAGGTTATGTCTGGTCTGCTTCCAGTGAGATACAACAGACTTCCAATCATGCTCCTATACAAGCTTTGATCAACAACAACACCTTGTTCATCTTTGGTCAACTTCAAGTAAGTGGTTGTAGGTGTTTTTTGATGGCTTGCATTCTCCATCCCAAACTTCTTGACTATATTCTTGGCATATTTGCTCTGTGAAATGAATATTGTGTCTTCCATCTACTTGACTTGAAGACCAAGAAAATAGGTTAGTTCACCCACAAGACTCATCTCAAACTCAGACTGCATCTGCTGAACAAAAACTTTGTTGGATATTTAGTTGTTGGCTACATGTTTTGCTAAAATCAAATGTACAAGCAGTTTGTCTTCAGAATCTGATATCTCAATTGTATGTCTTAGAAGCTGGGTCTTCAGAAGCTGGAACAATACTTCAGACGCACTATTCAGACGCTGACTTTCGTTGACCTTCAGACGCACTGTTCAGACGCTGACTTTCGTTGACCTTCAGAAGCTGCATTTCAGAAGCACGTTTTCTGTGTTCATTCTTGTGCCTTGGTTCTGTTAATTCTCTCGCAGTATCTTTCGAAGATTTGATTGAAAATTTATCCAAGCTGATGTTTCTAGAAGGCAGATTAATTCGCGTGAAGATATTGATTGAAGATTTGTTTCTTTTATTTAAGAAAATATTTTCAAAGCAATCTTTGGAAAATATATTTCTAAAATATATTTGCTTCTATGAGCTTCCAAAGAATTTTAGAACAATATCTATTGAAGATTATTTTGTTCAGAATTATGTGATGCCGAAGACTATATAAGGAGGACGCTGCTATTGAAGAAGATGGATTCAAAACAGAAGATATATAGAATCATACTTAGGTTTTGAATCTGTAAGCTTTGTGCTTTGTTTTCTGTGCACCACTCAAAGTGTTTAGAGTTGGTTGTTTGTTATTGAGTTGTAATCACTCAAAGCTTTTAAGCAAGAGTGACTGTTTTTATGTTTTAAAGTGTGTCTTCATCATAATTGATTGGTTTAGAGTTTACAATCACTGGGGCAGTGATTGCTTGAGTGGGAAGTAAGAGGGGTTCTTATATCTAGGAGTTCCTAGGTAGAAATACCACGGGTAGTGATTAAGTGAGAAGGGGCTGTGAAACAGGGGCTGTTGTCATAGGGGCTGTGAAACAGGGGCTGTGTCAAAGGACTTCAAATTGATACTATTTTAGTGGATTTCCTTCCTGGCTTGGTAGCCTCCAGATGTAGGTGAAGTTGCACCGATCTGGGTTAACAAATCAACTGTGTTCCTTTACTTTCTGTCTTTTATATTTCTGCTTCTTAACTGCTGTTTGCATACTCTGTTTTACGGTTCAGAACCAGTCCTGCCATGAATTTCAATTGGTATCAGAGCAGGCACCCTGCCTGTATGTGGGTGAGCTCCAGGGAAGTTATTTTCTGGCATAATGGACTCAGAAGGAGAATTAACTTATGAATAACTTCTTGTCTCTTTCAAAGAACTATACAAGATGTATATACATCAGAAGAAGACTGTCAGTCAACTACATGCTGAAAGAAGTGACCATCTAGCACAAATTTCTGAGCTCAGTGATAAGGTAACCCAACTGAACTCTCAACTTGAACATATGAAGAAGCAAGTCAGAATGTTGAACACTGGTACTGATATGCTTGAAGAGATTTTGGAGAGTCAGAACCAAGGGAAACCAAAAGGAATTGAGTTTGATGATAGGACCTTGAACAAACAGCAAAATCCAACTAAAAAGGTCAGTACAGTTGTTGAAACATGTGATCCAAAGATGGGCAAACCTAAGATGGAACATCAGAACAAACCTCAGGGTTCTAAGAACAAGAGGGCATCTCATCCTTGAGTATGTCATCACTGTGGTAAAAAGGGGCACATAAAGCCATTCTGTTACAATTTGCATGGATACCCCAAGCACTTTCAACAAAGAAAAGTGGAACCAGTTGTAAACAAAACCAAGGTCAAGAAGGAATGGAGACCAAAATGTGCAAGTGTTGCCCAGAGGCGGAACAATAGGAAAGGAAAGGCTGTTGCTACTGACAGCAAGCCCACTCCTGTTGCAAAGAAGAGTTCTGTTGCTGGACCACCTAAATGTTGGAGCAAAGTGTTGGTTCCTGTACCAAAGAAGAAAGCACTAAAAGGAAAGGAAGTGGATCCTAGTAAGTCTGAAGATGTTGTTAAGCATGATACCATGCCCTGTGTTCAGAAGAGAATTGCTGATCTTGAGAAGCAGATTGTTGGGAAGAAGATTCCTGTGAATGTGCCTGAAGCACACATTAACTAAACAGTTTCTGATGTTGTGTCTGATGATGAAACAACATCTGTTGCTGAGTCTGAAGACTGTCAATTTGTGACTGATGTCTTGGATTTCTGATTGTGCTTCTGGTCTGCAGTTGTTTTTTTTTTGTTTTGTTCTTCTGTGTGGATGCTATGTGGTTCTGAACCTAATGTTGGTGCTGTGATGGGTTCTGTGCTGATGTTTTTGATACTGATTCTGAAACTGGTTCTGATGTGGTTCTTTGTGTGCTGTTATGTGTTGTGCTAGTTATAAACTCTTAATAGAATTCAGTGATGTGCTTATGCTCTGTTTCTTGTGTTTCTCTACTCCTGGTGTTTGCTGGTTGTTTTGTCAACATTGTTTGGCTAAAAAGGGGGAGAAATAAGTATGTGTCTATTTCAGAAGCTGTTCAACAGTTCAGGGGGAGTTGGAGTTTCTGATTGATCTGTTTCAGGGGCGTTCCTGAATGTCTGTTTCAGGGGGAGTTCCTGAATGTGTGTTTCAGGGGGAGTTCCTGAGTTGTGTTGTTCCTGAGTATCTGTTCAGAGGTAGTTCAGGGGGAGTATATGTGTGAAATGTAGTGAATAATCCGTTGCTGACTCTGTTGCTACATTTGTATTATGTTCTTCATGGTTGCATTCTTTGTTTTGTGAAGAAATTGATTTTAGCCAAAAATGTGCCAAAGGGGGAGATTGTTGGATATTTGGTTGTTGGCTACATGTTTTGCTAAAATCATATGTACAAGCAGTTTGTCTTCAGAAGCTGATATCTCAATTGTATGTCTTCAGAAACTGGGTCAGAAGCTGGGTCTTCAGAAGCTGGAACAGTACTTCAGACGCACTGTTCAGACGCAGAATTTCGTTGACCTTCAGACGCACTGTTCAGACGCTGACTTTCGTTGACCTTTAGACGCACTGTTCAGACGCTGACTTTCGTTGACCTTCAGAAGCTGCATTTTAGAAGCACGTTTTCTGCGTTCATTCTTGTGCCTTGGTTCTGTTAATTCTCTCACAGTATCTTTCGAAGATTTGATTGAAGATTTATCCAAGCTGATGTTTCTAGAAGGCAGATTAATTCGCGTGAAGATATTGATTGAAGATTTGTTTCTTTTATTTAAGAAAATATTTTCAAAGCAATCTTTGGAAAATATATTTCTAAAATATATTTGCTTCTATGAGTTTCTAAAGAATTTTAGAACAATATCTGTTGAAGATTATTTTGTTCAGAATTATGTGCTGCTGAAGACTATATAAGGAGGACACTGCTATTGAAGAAGATGGATTCAAAACAGAAGATATATAGAGTCATACTTAGGTTTTGAGTCTGTAAGCTTTGTGCTTTGTTTTCTGTGCACCACTCAAAGTGTTTAGAGTTGGTTGTTTGTTATTGAGTTGTAATCACTCAAAGCTTTTAAGCAAGAGTGACTGTTTTTATGTTTTGAAGTGTGTCTTCATCATAGTTGATTGGTTTAGAGTTTACAATCACTGGGGCAGTGATTGCTTGAGTGGGAAGTAAGAGGGGTTCTTATATCTAGGAGTTCCTAGGTAGAAATATCACGGGTAGTGATTAAGTGAGAAGGGGCTGTGAAACAGGGGCTGTTGTCATAGGGGCTGTGAAACAGGGGCTGTGTCATAGGACTTCGAATTGATACTCTTTTAGTGGATTTCCTTCCTGGCTTGGTAGCCTCCAGATGTAGGTGAAGTTGCACCGAAATGGGTTAACAAATCAACTGTGTTCCTTTACTTTCTGTCTTTTATATTTCTGCTTCTGAACTGCTGTTTGTATACTCTGTTTTACGGTTCAGAACCAGTCCTGCCAGGAATTTCAATTGGTATCAGAGCAGGCACCCTGCCTGTATTTGGGTGAGCTCCAGGGAAGTTATTTTCTGGCATAATGGACTCAGAAGGAGAATTAACTTATGAATAACTTCTTGTCTCTTTCAAAGAACTATACAAGATGTATATACATCAGAAGAAGACTGTCAGTCAACTACATGCTGAAAGAAGTGACCATCTAGCACAAATTTCTGAGCTCAGTGATAAGGTAACCCAACTGAACTCTCAACTTGAACATATGAAGAAGCAAGTCAGAATGTTGAACACTGGTACTGATATGCTTGAAGAGATTTTGGAGAGTCAGAACCAAGGGAAACCAAAAGGAATTGGGTTTGGTGATAGGACCTTGAACAAACAGCAAAATCCAACTAAAAAGTCAGTACAGTTGTTGAAACATGTGATCCAATGATGGGCAAACCTAAGATGGAACATCAGAACAAACCTCAGGGTTCTAAGAACAAGAGGGCATCTCATCCTTGAGTATGTCATCACTGTGGTAAAAAGGGGCACATAAAGCCATTCTGTTACAATTTGCATGGATACCCCAAGCACTTTCAACAAAGAAAAGTGGAACCAGTTGTAAACAAAACCAAGGTCAAGAAGGAATGGAGACCAAAATGTGCAAGTGTTGCCCAGAGGCGGAACAATAGGAAAGGAAAGGCTGTTGCTACTGACAGCAAGCCCACTCCTGTTGCAAAGAAGAGTTCTGTTGCTGGACCACCTAAATGTTGGAGCAAAGTGTTGGTTCCTGTACCAAAGAAGAAAGCACTAAAAGGAAAGGAAGTGGATCCTAGTAAGTCTGAAGATGTTGTTAAGCATGATACCATGCCCTGTGTTCAGAAGAGAATTGCTGATCTTGAGAAGCAGATTGCTGGGAAGAAGATTCCTGTGAATGTGCCTGAAGCACACATTAACTAAACAGCTTCTGATGTTGTGTCTGATGATGAAACAACATCTGTTGCTGAGTCTGAAGACTGTCAATTTGTGACTGATGTCTTGGATTTCTGATTGTGCTTCTGGTCTGCAGTTGTTGTTTTTTGTTTTGTTCTTCTGTGTGGATGCTATGTGGTTCTGAACCTAATGTTGGTGCTGTGATGGGTTCTGTGCTGATGTTTTTGATGCTGATTCTGAAACTGGTTCTGATGTGGTTCTTTGTGTGCTGTTATGTGTTGTGCTAGTTATAAACTCTTAATAGAATTCAGTGATGTGCTTATGCTCTATTTCTTGTGTTTCTCTACTCCTGGTGTTTGCTGGTTGTTTTGTCAACTTTGTTTGGCTAAAAAGGGGGAGAAATAAGTATGTGTCTGTTTCAGAAGCTGTTCAACAGTTCAGGGGGAGTTGGAGTTTCTGATTGATCTGTTTCAGGGGCGTTCCTGAATGTGTGTTTCAGGGGGAGTTCCTGAATGTGTGTTTCAGGGGGAGTTCCTGAGTTGTGTTGTTCCTGAGTTGTGTTGTTCCTGAGTATCTGTTCAGAGGTAGTTCAGGGGGAGTATATGTGTGAAATGTAGTGAATAATTCGTTGCTGACTCTGTTGCTACATTTGTATTATGTTCTTCATGGTTGCGTTCTTTGTTTTGTGAAGAAATTGATTTTAGCCAAAAATGTGCCAAAGGGGGAGATTGTTGGATATTTGGTTGTTGGTTACATGTTTTGCTAAAATCATATGTACAAGCAGTTCGTCTTCAGAAGCTGATATCTCAATTGTATGTCTTCAGAAGCTGGGTCTTCAGAAGCTGGAACAGTACTTCAGACGCACTGTTCAGACGCTGACTTTCGTTGACCTTCAGACGCACTGTTCAGACGCTGACTTTCGTTGACCTTTAGACGCACTGTTCAGACGCTGACTTTCGTTGACCTTCCGAAGCTGCATTTTAGAAGCACGTTTTCTACGTTCATTCTTGTGCCTTGGTTCTGTTAATTCTCTCACAGTATCTTTCGAAGATTTGATTGAAGATTTATCCAAGCTGATGTTTCTAGAAGGCAGATTAATTCGCGTGAAGATATTGATTGAAGATTTGTTTCTTTTATTAAAGAAAATATTTTCAAAGCAATCTTTGGAAAATATATTTCTAAAATGTATTTGCTTCTATGAGCTTCTAAAGAATTTTAGAACAATATCTGTTGAAGATTATTTTGTTCAGAATTATGTGCTGCTGAAGACTATATAAGGAGGACGCTGCTATTGAAGAAGATGGATTCAAAACAGAAGATATATAGAGTCATACTTAGGTTTTGAGTCTGTAAGCTTGTGCTTTGTTTTCTGTGCACCACTCAAAGTGTTTAGAGTTGGTTGTTTGTTATTGAGTTGTAATCACTCAAAGCTTTTAAGCAAGAGTGACTGTTTTTATGTTTTGAAGTGTGTCTTCATCATAGTTGATTGGTTTAGAGTTTACAATCATTGGGGCAGTGATTGCTTGAGTGGGAAGTAAGAGGGGTTCTTATATCTAGGAGTTCCTAGGTAGAAATACCACGGGTAGTGATTAAGTGAGAAGGGGCTGTGAAACAGGGGCTGTTGTCATAGGGGCTGTGAAACAGGGGTTGTGTCATAGGACTTCGAATTGATACTCTTTTAGTGGATTTCCTTCCTGGCTTGGTAGCCTCCAGATGTAGGTGAAGTTGCACCGAACTGGGTTAACAAATCAACTGTGTTCCTTTACTTTCTGTCTTTTATATTTCTGCTTCTGAACTGCTGTTTGCATACTCTGTTTTACGGTTCAGAACCAGTCCTGCCAGGAATTTCAATTGGTATCAGAGCAGGCACCCTGCCTGTATTTGGGTGAGCTCCAGGGAAGTTATTTTCTGGCATAATGGACTCAGAAGGAGAATTAACTTATGAATAACTTCTTGTCTCTTTCAAAGAACTATACAAGATGTATATACATCAGAAGAAGACTGTCAGTCAACTACATGCTGAAAGAAGTGACCATCTAGCACAAATTTCTGAGCTCAGTGATAAGGTAACCCAGCTGAACTCTCAACTTGAACATATGAAGAAGCAAGTCAGAATGTTGAACACTGGTACTGATATGCTTGAAGAGATTTTGGAGAGTCAGAACCAAGGGAAACCAAAAGGAATTGGGTTTGGTGATAGGACCTTGAACAAACAGCAAAATCCAACTAAAAAGTCAGTACAGTTGTTGAAACATGTGATCCAATGATGGGCAAACCTAAGATGGAACATCAGAACAAACCTCAGGGTTCTAAGAACAAGAGGGCATCTCATCCTTGAGTATGTCATCACTGTGGTAAAAAGGGGCACATAAAGCCATTCTGTTACAATTTGCATGGATACCCCAAGCACTTTCAACAAAGAAAAGTGGAACCAGTTGTAAACAAAACCAAGGTCAAGAAGGAATGGAGACCAAAATGTGCAAGTGTTGCCCAGAGGCGGAACAATAGGAAAGGAAAGGCTGTTGCTACTGACAGCAAGCCCACTCCTGTTGCAAAGAAGAGTTCTGTTGCTGGACCACCTAAATGTTGGAGCAAAGTGTTGGTTCCTGTACCAAAGAAGAAAGCACTAAAAGGAAAGGAAGTGGATCCTAGTAAGTCTGAAGATGTTGTTAAGCATGATACCATGCCCTGTGTTCAGAAGAGAATTGCTGATCTTGAGAAGCAGATTGCTGGGAAGAAGATTCCTGTGAATGTGCCTGAAGCACACATTAACTAAACAGCTTCTGATGTTGTGTCTGATGATGAAACAACATCTGTTGCTGAGTCTGAAGACTGTCAATTTGTGACTGATGTCTTGGATTTCTGATTGTGCTTCTGGTCTGCAGTTGTTGTTTTTTGTTTTGTTCTTCTGTGTGGATGCTATGTGGTTCTGAACCTAATGTTGGTGCTGTGATGGGTTCTGTGCTGATGTTTTTGATGCTGATTCTGAAACTGGTTCTGATGTGGTTCTTTGTGTGCTGTTATGTGTTGTGCTAGTTATAAACTCTTAATAGAATTCAGTGATGTGCTTATGCTCTATTTCTTGTGTTTCTCTACTCCTGGTGTTTGCTGGTTGTTTTGTCAACTTTGTTTGGCTAAAAAGGGGGAGAAATAAGTATGTGTCTGTTTCAGAAGCTGTTCAACAGTTCAGGGGGAGTTGGAGTTTCTGATTGATCTGTTTCAGGGGCGTTCCTGAATGTGTGTTTCAGGGGGAGTTCCTGAATGTGTGTTTCAGGGGGAGTTCCTGAGTTGTGTTGTTCCTGAGTTGTGTTGTTCCTGAGTATCTGTTCAGAGGTAGTTCAGGGGGAGTATATGTGTGAAATGTAGTGAATAATTCGTTGCTGACTCTGTTGCTACATTTGTATTATGTTCTTCATGGTTGCGTTCTTTGTTTTGTGAAGAAATTGATTTTAGCCAAAAATGTGCCAAAGGGGGAGATTGTTGGATATTTGGTTGTTGGTTACATGTTTTGCTAAAATCATATGTACAAGCAGTTCGTCTTCAGAAGCTGATATCTCAATTGTATGTCTTCAGAAGCTGGGTCTTCAGAAGCTGGAACAGTACTTCAGACGCACTGTTCAGACGCTGACTTTCGTTGACCTTCAGACGCACTGTTCAGACGCTGACTTTCGTTGACCTTTAGACGCACTGTTCAGACGCTGACTTTCGTTGACCTTCCGAAGCTGCATTTTAGAAGCACGTTTTCTACGTTCATTCTTGTGCCTTGGTTCTGTTAATTCTCTCACAGTATCTTTCGAAGATTTGATTGAAGATTTATCCAAGCTGATGTTTCTAGAAGGCAGATTAATTCGCGTGAAGATATTGATTGAAGATTTGTTTCTTTTATTAAAGAAAATATTTTCAAAGCAATCTTTGGAAAATATATTTCTAAAATATATTTGCTTCTATGAGCTTCTAAAGAATTTTAGAACAATATCTGTTGAAGATTATTTTGTTCAGAATTATGTGCTGCTGAAGACTATATAAGGAGGACGCTGCTATTGAAGAAGATGGATTCAAAACAGAAGATATATAGAGTCATACTTAGGTTTTGAGTCTGTAAGCTTGTGCTTTGTTTTCTGTGCACCACTCAAAGTGTTTAGAGTTGGTTGTTTGTTATTGAGTTGTAATCACTCAAAGCTTTTAAGCAAGAGTGACTGTTTTTATGTTTTGAAGTGTGTCTTCATCATAGTTGATTGGTTTAGAGTTTACAATCACTGGGGCAGTGATTGCTTGAGTGGGAAGTAAGAGGGGTTCTTATATCTAGGAGTTCCTAGGTAGAAATACCACGGGTAGTGATTAAGTGAGAAGGGGCTGTGAAACAGGGGCTGTTGTCATAGGGGCTGTGAAACAGGGGTTGTGTCATAGGACTTCGAATTGATACTCTTTTAGTGGATTTCCTTCCTGGCTTGGTAGCCTCCAGATGTAGGTGAAGTTGCACCGAACTGGGTTAACAAATCAACTGTGTTCCTTTACTTTCTGTCTTTTATATTTCTGCTTCTGAACTGCTGTTTGCATACTCTGTTTTACGGTTCAGAACCAGTCCTGCCAGGAATTTCAAACTTGAACCATCTGGTTTGACATTCCACCAAAGACAATGTCATCAACATAGATTTGTGCTATCATTAGTCTTCCATTTTCTTCTTCCACAAACAGTGTCTTGTCAGTTCCTCCTTTCTTGTAACCTTGAGTAACTAGAAACTGTGTGAGTCTCTCATACCATGCTTTAGGTGCCTGTTTTAACCCATACAGAGCTTTCTTCAACTTGTAGACATGGTTAGGAAAATTAGGATCTACAAATCCCTTTGGTTGTTCAACATAAACCTCCTCCTGTAAGTACCCATTTAGGAAGGCACTCTTCACATCCATCTGGAACAGTTTAAATTTGAGGATACACGCCACTCCTAACAGTAATCTTATGGACTCCAATCTGGCCACAGGTGCAAAGGTTTCATCAAAATCAAGTCCCTCTACCTGAGTGTACCCTTGAGCAACTAGCCTTGCCTTGTTTCTGGTCACTGTTCCATGTTCATCTGATTTATTTTTCTAGATCCATTTAGTTCCAATGACATTTATGCCTTCAGGTCTTGGAAGTAAGTCCCACACTTCACTTCTTTTGAATTGATTCAGTTCCTCTTGCATTGCATCAATCCAGAATTCATCAGTAAGTGCTTCTTTAATATTCTTGGGTTCAAATTTGGATACAAAGCACGAATTAGTAATTACTTCATTAGATCTTCTGGTTATGACTCCTTGATCAAGGTTCCCAATGATTAGTTCTTTGGGATGGTTCTTCTGAACTCTGATTGAAGGTCCTTTACTTGTTGATGCATGATCTAGATCATTTTTTCCTTCTTCAGATTCAACTTCATTTTCCTCAACAAGTGTATCTGGCTGTTCTTCTGATGTTTCAACATCTGGTTCCACATCAGGCACTCTTTCAGCAGGTAAATAATCTATCACAACATTGATAGATTCCATTACTACCTTGGTTCTGGAGTTAAAAACTCTATATGCTCTGCTGTTTGTTGAGTATCCAAGAAAGATCCCTTCATCACTCTTGGGATCCATTTTCCTTCTGTTTTCTCTATCTGCCAAAATGTAGCACTTGCTTCCAAATACATGAAAGTACTTGACAGTAGGCCTTCTTCCTTTCCATAACTCATACATGGTAGTTG
The DNA here is from genome assembly GCA_018208015.1 of Medicago ruthenica. Lineage (NCBI taxonomy): Eukaryota > Viridiplantae > Streptophyta > Magnoliopsida > Fabales > Fabaceae > Medicago > Medicago ruthenica. The sequence goes on from CM031373.1 coordinate 56,154,421, forward strand.
TAGTGCCTGTCTTCAGATGACCCTATTGTGGACATAACAGGTTGTGTTCATTGCTTCAGCCCAAAAGTGATAGGGCAAATGTTTGGCATGAAGCATAACTCTGGCTGACTCTTGTAGGGTCATGTTCTTCCTTTCAACAACACCATTTTGTTGGGGTGTTATGGGAGCTGAAAATTCATGCTTGATTCCTTCAGAGGAACAGAATTCAGTGAACTTAATATTTTCAAATTCCTTCCCATGGTCACTTCTGATCCTAACAATAACACTATCCTTTTCTCTTTGTAATTGAGTGCAAAGATCTTTAAACACATCAAAGGTCTCTAATTTTTCTCTAATGAAGCTTACCCAAGTGAATTTTGAAAAATCATCAACAACAACAAACACATACCTTTTTCCACCAATGCTCTCAACTTGCATAGGTCCCATTAAGTCCATGTGTAACAGTTCAAGAACCTTTGATATTACCTGATGCTCCAACCTCGGATGAGACATTCATGTTTGTTTGCCAATCAAACATTCACCACAAATGTTGTCTTCATTAATCTTAAGATTGGGTAGTCCTCTGATGGCTTCCACATACATGACTTTCTTCATACCCCTCAGGTTTAAGTGCCCAAGTTTCTGGTGCCACAGTCTGACTTCTTCTTCTGAACTTATGAGACATGTGGATAGGCTTGCTTCTTCTTGAGGCATCCATAAGTAACAATTGTCCTTTGATCTACTGCCCCTCATTAGCACTTCATTTTCTTTACCAGTAACCAGACATTCATCCTTGTTAAAGTTCACTTCCAACCCTTGATCACATAATTGGCTTATGCTAATTAAATTAGTTGTTAGTCCTTTAACTAGCAACACATTGTCTAGTTTTGGTAACCCATTCTTACTCAAATCACCAACTCCCAAGATTTCTCCTCTAGCTCCATCACCAAAGGTCACATAGCTACTAGTGTGAGACTGTATACTTTCAAGGAATTTATTCACCCCAGTCATATGCCTGGAACATCCACTGTCAAAGTACCAGTCTTCCCTAGAGGAGGCTCTCAAAGTTGTATGAGCTATGAGGCCAAGACTTTCACACTTTGGTCTCCATTCCCTTGTGATTTTGTTTACAATGGTTTCCACTTTTCTTTGCTGAAAGTGTTTGGGGTATCCATACAGCTTGAAACAGGATGGCTTTATGTGCTCCTTTCTACCACAGTAATGACATATCCAAGGACGAGATGCCCTCCTGCTCTTAGATCCCTGAGGTTCGTTCTGATGTTCCAACTTAGGTTTGCCCATCATTGTATCATATGTTCCAACAGCTGCAATGAACCTTTTAGCTGGATTTTGCTGTTCGTTGTTCAAGGTTCTATAATCAAACCCTATTCCTTTTGGTTTCCCTTGGTTTTGACTCTCCAATATTTCTTCTAGCATATCAGTACCAGTGTTCATCATTCTGACTTGCTTCTTCATATGTTCAAATTGAGAGTTCAGTTGGGTTACCTCATCATTGAGATCAGAAATTTGTCCTAAGTGTTCACTTCTTTCAGCCTGAAGTTGAGTGATAATTCTCTTATGTTTTTCCAGCTGCTTGCACACTTCCTCACTCCTAGTACACAGATCTTTGTAAGAGTTAGTCAGTTCTTCATAAGACAATTCTTCATCACTGGATTCAGTATTAGATGGTGCTTCAGAACCTGATGGTGCTTCTGAAGCCTCAGAACCTGATGGTGCTTCAGAAACTGATGGTGATGTTGTACCCTAATTTTGTCTGTCATATTTTTAACCTAAGATTCCATTTTATATGTCTTTTAGCCCAAAACTTTTTACTTTTCGAGAAAAAATTTCGGCAGAGAGGTATTTTAAGATACCTCATTTTTAATTCGTTTTAGGGCCACTTTTTATCTTTATCTATTTTATTTTATTATATTTACTTTTATTTTCATTTTTTGTATTTTTGTTTTATTATTATTATTATTTATTTATTTTTGTTTTATTATTATTATTATTATTATTATTATTTTTAATGTTTTTTTAAAAAAAAAAAACAAAACAAAAAAAGGTCACTGTTCACACAGCAACTGCAGCGCCCCATTTCCTGCATTTCTTTCATCATCCTTTGTACAAATCAGACCCAAGTCTTCACCAAAATCACAAGGCAAGGTCACTTCCTCCCTTTTTCAATAAATGTTAACCAAAATCTTTGCCAAAGCAGACACCAAATCCAGCATTTAAGGGATCTCATGGTCCCAAGAATAACTTCAAAAATGCCTATATAACAGGGACGAAAATCAGAGAAGGGAGGGGAGGATTTCAGCAGAATAAAAAAACACCAGAAACAGCAAAATCATATAACAAAACCTCTACAAAAAAACTCTGCCATTTTTCTTTCTTTTCAAACCACCAACAAACCACCACAACAAATAAAAAAAAATTATCTAAGCCATCATCACAAAACCTCACACAAACAGAATCATCACACCACACAAAAACACCACAAAAACATCACAAAAAGGGAGGAGATTAGTAGCAAAATACTCCTTTTGCTAGTATTTACTCTCTTCATCTCTACTTCCAACAAAAACCACAACCACCCAAAACCCTCACATTTTTCGTGCATCTGAAGCTTTGGCTAGGAGTTTGTAAGTATCTTTGACCTTTTTACTTCATTTTTCGCATTCTGTTTAAGTGTTTGTAGTTTTCTTCATAAATAATGCATTTTTTACCACAAGTTCATGAGCATGACTTAAGGCCAAAATATAGTTAGTTCTAGGACATCTTTTGGTAGATCTAAGACCACAAGGATGTAGTACTCATGGCAAGCTTTACAGTGATGTTTTTATTTTCGTATTTGGTTCAGTATTGAGTGAGAAATCTAACTGAGAAGTTGAGAAAAAATCACAGAAACTGTGTTCTGCTGTTCCTGCATATTTTTCTGCATTTTTGATACTCTTCATTTTTAGTCATTTTAAATCACAGAAACTGTGTTCTGCTGTTCCTGCATATTTTTCTGCATTTTTACTCTTCATTTTAGTCATTTTAACTCATTTTTGCACTAAAAACTCATACAAAAATCCAAAAAAATTACAAAAAACACAACAATCACCAAAACATAATTGATTTTTCTTCCTACTGTTTTCCTTACCGTTTTACCCCTGAGTCTGAAGAGTCTAAGTCTGAGATTCTGAAGCCAGAGTCTGAAATGAGATTCTGAAGTGAGCTTCTGAAGGTCAGCTTCTGAAGTTTGAGTCTGAAGTCAGGGTTTCGCAGAGCAAAGTCCTGGTCACTCTGCGACCGTAGCAGAACTCAGCTTCTGAAGGTTTCGCAGAGCAAAGTCCTGGTCGCTCTGCGACCGTAGCAGAATTCAGCTTCTAAAGTCAGCGTCTGAGGCTCAGAGTCTGAAGGTTCTGAGTCTGAAGGTTCAGAATCTGGGATTCAGAGTCTGAGATCCAAAGTCTGAGGTTCTGAGTCCGAAGTTTATGCGTCTGAAGGTTCAGAGTCTGGTTTGAACTATTTCTGAAGGGGCTGAAACTCATTTTATTTGATTCAGATTTTAAAAATATAACAAGTGTTATTACTTTCAATTGTAGTTTATATATCAATTTTTGATAATAAACTTGAATGAAAAAGGAATGGTCCAATGTATGTCTTTCCATTCCCCGGTTGCATGAGCACTTGATGTATGTCTCGTTGTTCGGACAATCGTCATTCTATTTCAAAATACAAAAAAACATAAAAAAAACAAATTCAACACACCAAACTAATTTTCGGCCCCCCGCGGTCAAATAAAAATCAAATCTCTTTTCACAAACAGACGATGTTTTATCAATTCTAACGCGATACAAACAAACGCTTAAGCCTCCCACGCACGAGCATACAAGCTACGTTTAACCGCTAGAATACGATCAAAAACATTGTTCTTTAAAATCAACTAACAAACAAATATTTTCTACCCAAAGAACTACGTAGCTTTGAATTCTCCATCGCACCAGGAGATACGTAGGAGCAAGATCCAACTCTTGTCAAGCACCCTAATAAAAAAAACCTTTTTTTCCCCTTTTCTTTTTTCTTTGAAATGTTAAAATGTTGCAAGCAACCTTTAAAACACTTTTTTAACCCTAAACTAACTAGGAGGTTCCCGTTGGGTACAACAGATGCGAAGGGTGCTAATACATTCCCCTTGCATAATCGACTCCCGAACCCGTTAATGGTTACGATGACCATCCTTCCAAATCGCAAAGGGTTTTATCAACATTTCCCTTTAAAAATAAAACTTTGGTGGCGACTCCGTAGTTATTCCGAGCGTTAGTACGCTCGAGCGTTTTTTAGCAGCGCGACAGGTGCTTCTGAAGCCTTAACTTCATCATCAGACATGCATCTACCAGTTAACGCAGTGACACGCTTAGCAGACTCATTCTCCACTTCTCCTTCTGAGTCATCTTCATCAGACCAAGAAACAGTCAAGCTTTTCTTCTGTCTCTTGAGATATGTGGCACATTCTGTCCTAATGTGACCATATCCTTCACACTCATGACATTGAACTCCCTTTGATTGATTGCTCTTCTCATCAGTTATTGTCTTCTTCAAATCATTTTGTTGCTTACTGATGTTGAACCTCATGTTCTGACCATTTGGCTTGGGTCTCCTGTCAGCATGTTTCAGAATCTTGTTAAACTGTCTTCCAAGTAACACAAGAGCCTCTGATATGCTTTCATCATCCTCATTATTTCCTTGTAGTTCATCAGCGTCAGCATTTGCTACAAAAGCAACACCTTTCCCCTTCTTATCAGTTCGGTTATTGAAGGCTGTCTCAAAATTCAGCAAGGACCCTATTAATTCCTCAACCTTCATACTGGAGATATCCTGTGCTTCCTCAATGGCAGTCACCTTCATGTCAAATCTCTTAGGTAGAGACCTGAGTATTTTTCTCACAAGTTTCTCATCAAACATTTTTTCTCCAAGAGAATCAAATGAGTTAGCCATGTCCAGAACGTTCATATAGAAGTCTTGTATGTTCTCATCCTCCAACATTTTGAGATTTTCAAACTTGGTGGTGAGAAGTTGAAGCCTGGACATTTTTACCTTGGATGTGCCTTCATGTGTAGTTTTGAGAATCTCCCAAGCATCCTTAGCTACAGTGCACTGCTTGATCAGTCTGAACATATTCTTGTCCACTCCATTGAATAAAGCATTCAATGCCTTGGAGTTTCCAAGCGCTAGTTCATCTTCTTCCTTGGACCACTCTTCTTCTAGTTTCAGATCAGCTGTCTTCTTTCCATCTTTGTCAAGCACAACATGATGTTCCCAACCCTTCAGAACTGCTTTCCAGGTCTTACTGTCTATAGACTTAAGGAAAGCACTCATGCGTGATTTCCAGTAGTCATAGTTGGAGCCATCCAACAAAGGTGGTCTGTTCACAAATCCTCCTTCCTTGTCCATTCTGCCAGAAAAAAACTTCCCTGGAGTTCACCCTAAAACAGGCAGGGTGCCTGCTCTGATGCCAATTGAAATTCTGGCGCAGTAGTGTTTCAACGTTACGATATAAGTAAAACACGTATAAACGCAAAACAATAACAGACAAAAAAAGTAAAAAGGCACAAGGAAATTGTTAACCCAGTTCGGTGACAAACACACCTACTCTGGGGGCTACCAAGCCATGAGGAAGTCCACTAGTATAGTCCTAGTTCTAAGTTCTCATCAAACTCCAAGTTTACAACTTATCACCTAGCTATTACCCATACTGACTTCAGCCTAGGAACTCCTAGACCTGAGATCCCATCTCACACCCACTCAATCAATCACTGCCTCAGTGATCTCAGACTTAAGTAACAAAGAGGAGACACACTCTAATAAACAGTATGATGAAGACACCTTCAGACACAAACACACACCGTACTTCAAAGCTTAGGTGCGGTATACACAGTTACAACTCAATAAACACAGTCCTAAGCTTGCGTCAAGGTGACACAAGAAAGACTCAAAATTAACAAACTCGAAACCTAAGAATACTCTTTCAATGATGACTTGAGTTTCTTTTCTTCAATAGTGGTGTCTTCTATTTATAGCCTTCAGCAGCAACATATATTTGAATCAAATATTCTTCTCAGAAATATATTGAAACAAATATTCTTCAGAAATATATTTTCCAAAGATCTCCTTTGAAAATATATTTACACAAATAAAAATATCCAATCTGGAAAATATATCTCTCGAAAATATCTTCCTTCTGGAAACACACGCAGCTTGGAGAACAAGTAACATGAAAGAATTCTTCAATCAAATATTCAAAAGATCAGGTGAGATAATAAACAGCTCCAAGGCACGAAAACAGGAATGCTTCTAAAGGTACTTCTGAAGTAAGTACTTCTAAAGGTTCAGCGTCTGAAGGTTCAATGTCTGAAGGTTCAGCGTCTGAAGGTTCAGCTTCTGAAGGTTCAGCGTCTGAAGGTTTAGCTTCTGAAGATTCAGCTTCTGAAGATTCTACTTCTGAAGGTTCTGCTTCTGAGATTCAGCTTCCGAAGTCGTACATCTTGCTTGTATATTTGATATTAGCAAAAATGAAGCCTACAACCAAATATCCAACAGTTTTGAGATAACCCGAGATGATTATTGTATGTTGAGATATTCCGTTGCCATATGTTTATTTTTATTGATGAGATTTTCATATTATATGTTTAATATGAGTTTTATGAAGAAATGTAAGGTTCCGATTCCATGTTAGATATTTATTTATCGTTGTTTAGTAGTCTCGGGGATTGGGTTCTTATAGACATGACACGTCATCCAATGTCGTTGTTATTTTTCCAACCGGAATATGGAAGTTGGATGTCACCTCTTAGAAAAGGCGAACAACTAGTTAATGTCATTATTATCCTCTGGTTTGAGGACATGTGTGAACCATCTCTCCTTCAGAGTATCCATCCTTATGATCTTTTTTCTGTTGGTGATGCATTTCAAAGTTTTACGAAATTGTAAAAGCAAACAAGGTTAAATTAAAGTAAATATTAACAATATATACAATAAAAAAACAACTGAACCAACCAAATTAAAATAAATAATAAACCGTATAACATTGATGTTTCTTACATCTCCCACCCATATGTGTCTGACCACGTGGTGAAAATATATGGCCAAGACTGACGTGTCGTCTAGGCCACCATGATATGAGTCTTAAGGCTTTCTTGGTACCCCCTCTTGTTGGGGCTCATGTACTGGCTTAGGCTCAGCCTTGGAGACATGATGAGGCTCTTACTTCTGAGAGGATCCCAATTTAGCACGTCTGACCTTCCTCGCAAGCTTCTCCCTTGTCGAGGCAATCATGCTCATCATGTTGCCTCTAATATGGTCATGGTGTGCATGTATATCTAAAATAAATTTAAACATAGATACAAATCAAACAAATGAACAAAATTATGAGATATATCAAAATCCAACATTCATAAGCCTATTTCAGATCTTAGAAGTTGAAATGTTGAAGAAGACATTTCAGATTCTAAAATCCGAACACAACGAGTGGCCAATATAATTTTCTTTATTAAAATAAATCACCAAACAAATGTTTGAGCAAATGTGAAGTAACATCTTGTTTGGTGGTGGGAAAGATCTCAAAAGTGATGCATTCGAGCAACTTGACTAGAAAAATGTAAAAAATGAAATGTTGGTGTGAAGCATGTAGGATGCAATGAGAAATTCTATACATGTATAGGGGCCGATGCATATGTATTGGGGCCTAAGACTCAATCCTTATTGGCCTTGCATCTCACACTGGCCTGACATACAATGCATCAACCTCGAAGCTCATAAAGAAATTCTCGTATTAACGATAACTGGAGAGAGGTTTGGTCCTTGCAATTACCTTCGAAAAATTAAGCATTTTTGTTGACAAATGCTCCAATTTTGTTTACCTATCAGGTTTAACCTTCATCGTTAAGGAGTCCCTTGCCAAACAACTTGTGTGATGTTTAATGATACAGTCGAAGATGAGATGCACATGCTCCTTAGTTGTCTTCACTCTATAAATTGTTGGAAGGAAATAAATATGTGGAACAAAATTGAACATCTACTTCCTTTGGCCAACACTGTTTCTTGTGTATTTTATCTGTCTTTGCATGTTTAAATGAGGTTAATAAATCTCGATTCACTGCTACGTTATAGAGCATATGGCGCAGTAGAAATGCTTACCTTTGGGAGCAAAAACCTTTGAATGTTGCTGCAACTTGCAATCTTGCAATGGTGTTGTTCTTGTGTTCTTCTTGACCACATGGTGCAATCAAGCTCTATGTCAAGTACATGAAGACACACCTATAGCGCCCTAATCTTAACCATGGGCGAAACGGAATCCCAATTGGTTGAAGTGTAATATGGGTTGTGCTCTTTACGCAAACGGAGACTGTTTTGGAACGAAGACTATTTTGGATTAGTCATATGTTTCCATGATAGCTCGAGGCATTTTGTTCGAGCTTACACGATAGTTTTCTCATCCATTAGTTCGGTGGTTGAATCAGAGGCTACTAATCTTCGATTAGCAATTTAGATAGCAAGAGATAAGGGCTTGGATCGAGTAATTATTGAACGTAACAACCAAATTATCGTTAACGTTGTGCTTAATGGTTGTACTTATGAGAATGAACTTGGTACTTTAGTTTCCAATTGTAGATCTCAACTATTATCTAATGCTAGTTTCGGTCTAGATTTTACCTAAAATCAAGCTAATAAAGTCATGCATAATCTTGTCAGAACTTCATAATACTATTTCAGTCTAGCCCTATTATATTTTACTCTCCTTATGATTGAATTTTTCGAAAAGGACTCTCCTTATTATTGTATTGATACTATTATTATGAATGGAATGAGATAAGCTTGTTTTGCCTTAAAAAAAAAGGTGATGTCTACGGTGGGAGACTTTGATAGGTCTCCTACCGTGAGCGAGTTAGAGCAAATTTTTTTAACGGTTGGATTATGAATGTCTATGGATCTCATTGTATGTTGTCAGCACTCAATACTCTCTTTTATTTCATCATCACTTTCTTTCTCTCCTGTCAACTCTTGCGTGTTATTTCTTTCTCTCTCAATAACTCCGATCTACGGCACCAACAACATAAGTGATGGTGCAACAACAAGGAACACGGTAGAATGGAGGACATGTCGGAGAGGGGGCGCACACTGCAACAAAAATATGAACCAACAATAGTGTGGGAAGAAGAAAAATACACTCTTGAATCGTTGAAAGACTTGCTTTTTTGTTGTTGTCATTTTTATGAGTTGTGTTCTTGGTTGCATTTGTATTGTTCTTTGTAGATGTAATCTTTTCTCTTTAATGGATATGAAAGTGTGATTTATTCTTCATTGGATATCAGAGATTTTTTTTTTTTATCTTTAATGAATATTAAAGTGTGGATCTTACTATTTAATGGGTTGTCTAAAATCTTCTCTCATGGATACATAGATATAAAAATTTGAATACCATTCTTTTTTAAGTTAATGCCAAATCTAGGAATTAATTTTTCGATAGACGTAAGCACAATTAGTTAATATAATGTAATGTTAGGTTGGAGTACATGATGAAGGAAAAAAATGGTTTTTACATGAGTGATAGATCTACCCTGAATTGTGTTGTTATAGTGAAGAAAAAAACAGAGCATAAGATTTCAAGAGGGTGAGTGAACAGGGATTTGAGAGGTACCGGAAGGTCCAATACGGTCGTTGTCTGATGTAACCCACTAAGAGGAGACAAATGAAAAATAATCAAGTGCACCTGGTCTATAATATAATCTAGTGTGATTATCAATATAGCGGTTTTGAAAGGTGATGCACTCTTCAAATAAGAAAAAAAAAAAAAAAAAAGAAGGTGATGCATGGTAGGAGACCTATCGTCTCCCACCGTAGACAGCCTAAAAAAAATCAAAATCCTAACATGCTTTTTATTTTACGATATACATCATTACATACTTCAAACGATGGAAATGGATATTCCAATTGTTAATTTTGAAAGTAAACTTTATTAATTTAAATAAACCTTATGCAGTTTACAATATTGGAAAAGCAAACACAAAAAGCATATAATTAAACTGCTCATAGTACAATCAAAGATGGCCATTTCTAATTGTTTTCGATCGGAATTCATACAGAATGAAAAGACAAGTTTTATTATCAAAACTTTAAGCGATCCATGTCATAATTTCTAAAGCTGCTTGCTTGTAAGTTTCCTCCATCCAGTTTGCGTCATGTGAAGCTTGTTTTGCCTGCAAAATTAACACAATTCAATTGAGCTATTCACACTCGTACTACTCAAGAAAATGCATTACAGAATTTATTTTTAAATTTTCTTTCTTTTGGTTTGCTGAATATTCAATTCTTTTTAATGAATTAATAAGATGCTATAACATATTTGTTGTAGGATAGGCCAAATACTATTAATTTTGAAAGATAAGAAATTTATTCAACACTGAAATAGTTCAAAAATGTGTTAATATAAAAAAATGATAAAGAGGAGAGAAGGTTTGAAACTTACATGGGCCATAATCATGTAGAAGTTTCCATTTGCATTGCACATAATGTTGGCAGAAATAACATCAATCTTATGTTTCTCCAACACCAAAGCAATTGTGGTCAAGAGACCAGGCTTCTTAGTTGCACAAATGCAAAACTGTGCTTCACCACCACATATGTTCAGTACAACATTTTGAGAAGACCATGTTTGAAAACCTACTTGTTGTGGTGGAGGTATTGAAAATGAATTTGAAGGATTTGAAGTTACAATTGCACTAGACAAGTTATTATTATAACTTGAGGATCCTTGATCAGCTAAGAATGCTTCCCTTGATTCATAGGGATGCCACTGTGAGTTGATCACAGATGACTCACTCCCAAATGGGGATACAGATTTAAACCTTTCTTGCTTCTTCTTTTCTAGCTTTTCCTTAATTTCTTGCAGATTTTTAATGTGCTTCATTGCTGCATCCACAATGGTTGATTTATCAGCCTGTAAAATATCAAAATCAAATTAAAAATCTTCATTAGTAAATAAGTAATTGTGACACCAAAGTTATAATCTGATTTTTGTCTTGAGGTGGAAGTAAGTTCTAGTCATGATACATTGGTGCTGACTCTCTATTTTTAATAGGACAAAATTTCATTTGTTGTAGTTTTACTAGAATATAATATCATTTGTATATTGATAATTATAATTATCACATGAAAAATTCCTCCAAAAAAATTATTTATTTTAGTGTTTTAAATCACACATCAAATTTTCCACCAATCCCATTGACTTAAATTTTCTTAGGTAGCAATAAAAATTATTATTGTTATTATTATTATTATTATCAATTATAATTATATTGAATATTATTAATAGAAAAAGCAAAAATAAAAATAAAGACTTCAAGCCCATGGGTTGGCTCTAATACTGTGTGCTGGTACATCCTAAATAAGTGAATACTATCAAACAATGTATAATTAAAATAAAATTATTTGCTCTTTTCAAGTGAGATTATAATGGGCTTTTTTTTTTATTGTGTTGACTCTCTGGTCTCTTTAACTACATCTCAACCTTAAGATTTAACTGACAATTGAGATTAATGTATTATCTCATATTGTGACTTATATGTTGGATTAATCTCACAATTAAGATTGAGTTTTAGATTAAACATTGAGCTTAAGTGGTTAATGAATTTCACAAAGGACGGACGTTTCAGGAGAAACTAGGTTCCATTCTTGGGTGGAACGATTTTTGGTTAAGTTATACTTACTTCACGACCGAACTCCGGAGGTTAACATAAAAAGAAAATTGAGTTTTAGATTAATTAGTTCAACAATCAAGGTGCAATCAAATATACTAATCATAGTAAACGATCCAAGTTTGACATTGTATACGGGCCAGATCCTTATCTATGGTAACAAGAAGGATCGAAGTTTAAGAACCCTAGTGGATCTAGTGCGTGGAAAATTGAGTATTTTCTATTGCTCCTTTAAGAACCCTAGCTAGATGGGGGATTTTAAGGATCATAATCAAGAACGGAAAATACATCTTTTGCCGTTACCCTTGCTTATATGAGTTTTGTTTTTATTATTTTTTAACCTGATCGAGAAGGAGAAAGTTCAAATAGTATAGTGAGAAAATAGAGAGATGTTTGTGTCCTGAATATATTTTTGTATGTGCCAAATCGGAAAAGATATATAAAAGATAAGAAACATGACATATATGATTTTGATAAACTTCAAGGGGAAAAAGGAAATACTTGATTTTCAAACACGATTAAAATTATTATGATCATGCAAGTATTATATTTGAAATGATTGAAGATGAAAATGAATTTACCTTAGAAGGAAGTTCAGGAAGCAAGGCATGAAGGCTATCAAACATGTTCCTCATTTTCTTTCTCCTTTCTCTTTCAGTCAATATGTGCATTTCATGATCAAAATCACGATACTTTCTATCATTTTCTTCACCAGTTGTAATATTATCCTCACTTCTAATTACAACCCCACCCCGATTTCTCTTCTTGCTCACGGGAGCATCTCCTTCGTTGATTCCTTCTTTCTGGTTCAATGGTTTTATGTCCAATCCTTGTTTGCTACTCTCACCTAAGTTATGATCAGAATTTGGGAGATCACCCCATGGATGATTTTCCCAAATGAAACTTGTTTGAACATCTTGATCATGATCTACACTCATGGCCATGTTTGTTTGTTTGTTTGTGAGAAAGAAAGAAAATACAAGGCAGTCAGAAGAACATAAAAAGAGGAGGAGAATGATGTATTTATATACAAAAGTATGGTAGATTTTAGTTGAAGATTCTTAGAAAAATATTAAAATAAGAAAATTGAAATGATTAGTTTGGTTTAGAAACTTCCAAAACATAATCATAATGCTTACAATAAATCTTAACAAATACAGAGAAACTAATTATATATATATTAGTATTTATTATTAAAAAATACATATCGCATCTAGGAATTGCATATAATAAATAGAAAATGTTTGGTGTACATCCTATATGGGTGTCTATACCTTAAGAGAAAGAGAAAATGAGAGTGATATGATAGATGTAATAGGTTTATGATGTGATAGAAAAGGAAAGAGATAAAAATAAAATGTTGAATGGTATTGGGAAACATGAGATATACATGTACCATTGTTGATAACAAATACATTTTTGAAATGATTAGTTTGGTTTAGAAACTTCCAAATTATAATCATAAGACAGTTGTTTTTACGATGAATCTTAACAAATACATATAAATTATATTAGTATTTATCATTAAAAGAATACATATTAGAACTAAGAATTGTGTATAACAAATGAAAACTATTTGGCGTATATTCTATATGGGTGTATACACCATGAGAGAAAGAGAAAATGAGAGTCATGTGATAGATGTAACAGGTTAATGATGTGATAGGAAGAGAAAGAGATATATAGGTAAAATGAGATGTTAAATGAGTGTTGAAAAATATAAGTGGGGTGTCTGGGTTTGAACCCTAGCCCCTGTATATATTATGCAATCTCTCTATTAATTGAGTTAAGCACACAGGGACGATGACATCAAACTCTTACCACTAAGCTGACATTTCATGGACAAAATATTTTGTTTACGAAAAAACTTTATATAATTTATGATTTATACAAATAATATTTTTCTCAAAATTTTTAGTTATAAATTCTTTTTCAATTTCCATTATGGAATTTGCTTATTTTTTCTTTCTAATCACATCAAGTCTACCTTTAACATATTTTCCTATGAAATTAATACATACCAGTACTAACATATGTAATATCCTCTCTCTAAACAAATACATAATTGAGTCAAAAAACAAATACAAAATAAAGCTTATTTAATTGTTTTCTTTACAATTAACTTGTAATGTATATAACAATTATTTTACAGCTGTTTTACATGAGTTATTTTGTAACATTTAGAGTTTATAAAATATAAATTCAAATTAATTTATTATTTTTTTTAAAAAAATGAATAAATCAATTTACTTTTTGAAAGTAAATTGATGTTATTAAAAATTGTTTATTCTGCATTACATTTTAAGGCGGTGAAATGATATATCCCGTAACCATTTTTGTTATTTTCTTCTAGTTTAAATGATGAAGGATTTTTGTTCTTTTCTACACTATACGCAAAGAGTACACTCTTAACTGTATTCTTAACAAAAGAGAAAGAATAATGCTAATGTTGTGAGTATATGTAATGATGATTTAGATGCATGTTATCAGCATTAGTAGTACTACATTATATTCACCTTTATATTGATGATGATATCATCTGTTCACCGTCCATTTTTTGATTAAAATGATACAAAACTATTATCAAAAAAATATTGAACTAAAAGAATATGAATTTTCAAATTAACCCGCCACGCGTTTAGCCATTTTTATGTAACGTTGTTAATGATTCTACTTGCAAACTATGTTGCTTGGGTGAGGAATGTGCCACGATAAAAAAATACTTCTACATAGGACAAAAACTTTTAGAATTAAATTCCTTCATAAATACATAAAGCTATTGCTAAAATGATACATTAACTGATGGTATACGCTCTTAAAAAATGGAGTATGTTTCTTTTATCTAAAAAAGAAAAAGATATTTTCATATACGCCTTTCATTCAAATCATCAATGAGAGAAAGGATAAAAAAAATACAAAATATGCATGTGACATAAAAAACACAGCTAGGCTTGGGAACATTCTATTTAATTTTAAAAGGTCTCTACTATAATAAATATCATATGTATCAGAGTGACATAAATTTTTTTGTTTAATTAAGAGTGGCATAAAAATATATACTTTTTTGTCTATTAGGGTCCACTCAATTGATAATGTTGATATTATTAAACTTGAGACTTTTATTTGAATTCCAATTCGATATCTCGCACTTGTATGTGTACATTTTAGTAGATGTTTATTAGTTTTATTCAAAAAAATCCATATTTTGTGTCAAAAAGTAATTACTAACAATTAATGGTGGTACAACTAAATGACAATCTATATACTTTTTAAGATTCTATGAAACGGAAAAATTGGGGATGCGAAGGCGTGGTGGTTTTGGTGATGGGTGGCGTATGCTACGCCCTTTGTTTTGCAGTAGTATGAAACTATACACAATACAACTTGAGCACACTAGAAAGTAGAAAACTACTCATTAATCGAAACGTAAATCGTAAAACCAGTCTTGCAATACTTACCCTCTAATGATTAGATTTGTTCTAACTTACTAATCATTACTCATCAGGTGGCATTATGATAATTAACCCAAAAAAACATAACACACAATATTGCATCACATAGACAAAGAAGGGAACAATAACAATAATAGTAATAGCTTGCATAGCAAGTAACTAAGAAAGTTAGTTACTCAGCAGTAATCCTGTGCATATAGGTCCATGTTAGTTAGCATATGGATAACTAGTTGTATATATACTTGTTGTACAAGCTAGCTTCAATAATGAGAATCAGTTTTCTTTATTCTTTTCTCATTCATAATATGGTATCAGTTTCCTTTTCTCTCTCTCTCTTTGAGAGAGTTTGTTACGATTCAGTTACACTTTCCGCCATTGATACTTGAATTTCAAGCTTTTGCATTTTTTCTTTCTTCATCGTTTTCCATTGCTCTACTTTGCGTTTACTCTGTTTCTTCTTATTTTCCTTCTTCTGATTCACCATGACTCCTCGTTTGGCTCAAGTTGTTCCGATTCAATAGGCTAATCAAGATTCAGTGTACTTTGTTCATCCTAGTGAAGGTCCAAATTTGGTTCTTGTTACTCCACCTCTCAACGGATCCAATTACCTTGCTTGGAGTCGTTCTATGAGACGTGCTTTGGGGGCTAAGAACAAACTTCCTTTCATTGATGGATCTCTCCCTGTCCCTGACGTGCTTGATCTGAATCACAATGCTTGGGAACGGTGCAATCATCTTATACATTCTTGGATCATCAATTCAGTTTCTGAACCAATTGCACAAACTTTGGTTTTTCATGAGTACGTTTTTTATGTTTGGGAGGATTTGAAAGAACGTTTTTCCAAAGCGGATCGTATCTGAATTGCTGCTTTACGTTCCTCAATTCACTCTCTCAAACAGGGTTCTAGAAGTGTCCTTGACTATTTCACTGAATTGAAGTCACTTTGGGAGGAATTTAATTATCATCGTCCTCTTCTTATCTGTTCTTGCATTCCACAATGTAGATGTGACGCCATGCGTGCTGCTAGAAATCAACGTGAAGAGGATCAAGTTATTCAGTTTCTTCAAGGTTTGAATGATAGTTTCTCTGTTGTTAAGAGCCAAGTGCTTCTTCTGGATCATCTTCCCTCCATGAACAAAGTTTATTCTTTGGTTGTTCAAGAAGAAAGTCACAATGGTGTAGTTTCTCCTCTGGTTTCAGATGCATCTAATGTTCTTATCAATGTGTCTGAGTCACGCAAGCCGTTTGGACGTGGCAAGAATTCATCTTCCACCAAGCATTCATCACGTTTTTGTACCTTTTGTAACAGAACTAATCACACTATTGAGTTTTGTTATCAAAAGCATGGTCATCCTAGCTTTAACAAGCAAAGTTCCTCTGTTAATGCTTCTACTGGTGAGAATTCTGAGGTTGCTAAAGGTGATAATGCAGTTGTGCCTTCTTCTGGTTTGAATCAAGATCAGTTACATCAACTTGTTTCCTTGCTTCAATAGTCAAATTTGCTCTCTTCTGCATCTTCCCCATCTGTTTCCAATTCCCTTCAGCCTACCTCCGATCCTTCTCCCTCCATAAACACTATCTCAGGCATATATTCTGTTTCTTCTTCTTTCCCTTCTGATTTTTGGATTATTGATTCAGGTGCCAATGATCATATGTTTTCATCTTTACAGCTTTTTAGTTCTTTCTATAAAATTAAGCCTATCAGAGTTAGCTTACCTAATGGTCAATTTGTTTCAGTTGAATATGCTGGAAATGTCATGTTTTCTTCCACCTTACATCTTTCTCATGTCTTGTATTCACCTCTGTTCAAACTCAATTTGATATCTGTTTCCAAACTATGTGCATCCCTTTCTTGTCGTGTGCATTTTTCTGATTCTGCTTGTGTTATTCAGGACATGAAATATCATCAGATGATTGGTTTGGGTGAGTTGGTGAATGGGCTTTACAGACTGAAAGTACACTCTCCAGCTTCTCCTACCATCAACTCTATTTCTTCTTTGAATCTTGTTCCCTGTTTTTGTAATAATGTAGTTTCTAATACATACATTCCTATGTCAGCCTTGTGGCATTTCAGACTAGGTCATTTGTCCAATCAAAGATTATCTTCTATGACCAATTTGTACCCATCTATTTTGTGTGATAATAAATCAGTTCGTGACATTTGTCATTTTGCTAAGCAACGAAAATTACCTTTTAATCCTAGTTTATCTCATGCATCTTCAAAATTTGAACTTATTCACTTTGACATTTGGGGTCCCCTTTCTATATCACCTGTTCATGGCCATAAATATTTCCTTACCATTGTTGATGATTTTAGCAGATTTGTTTGGATCATTTTGCTCAAAGCTAAGTCAGAAGTTTCCCAACATGTTCAAAATTTCATCACTATGATTGAAACTCAATTTCATATTACACCCAAAACTGTCAGAACAGATAATGGTCCTGAATTTTCACTTCCTTCCTTTTATGCTTCTAAAGGTATTTTGCATCATCTGTCTTGTGTTGAAACCCCTGAGCAAAATGGTAGGGTTGAAAGAAAGCACCAACATATTTTGAATGTTGGCAGAGCTCTTCTTTATCAGTCAAAGTTACCTAAAACTTTTTGGTCATATGTTGTCAGTCATGTTGTTTTCCTTGTCAATAGAGTCACCACTCCTTTACTCCAACATAAATCTCCTTATCAATTGCTTTATGATGCTATCCCTGATGTGTCTGTTTTCAAAGTGTTTGGATCTTTGTGCTATGCTTCTACTCTTTAAGCACATAGAACTAAGCTTGATTCCAAGGCTAGAAAGTCTCTTTTCTTGGGATACAAGTCTGGTGTCAAAGGTTATGTTCTCTTTGATTTGACCTCCAAAGAGATATTTGTTTCTAGAAATGTTTCCTTTCATGAACATATCCTACCTTATAAGAGTTCTTTTATGTCCATTACTTCAGATTGGGAGTATTTCCCATCCTATAGTCCCATAGACCCAGGTTCAGAAGCAGAACCTCAAACTCTGGGTTTAGACGCAGAACCTCGGACTCTGGGTTCAGACGCTTGTGCGCACCTCGTTTTTTTCCTCGGGAAAAAGACGCGCAAATCCTCCGAGGTCGTTCGCAAACGCTCGGAGGGCCTTTGTGAAGCCGCCACCAAAGTTTTTGTGTAAAGGGAACGTTGATAAACCCTTAAGTTTTTTTTTTTTTTGTTGTAAAGGGAAACGATAATAAAACCCTTTAGACGATGAGGATAAGGATTTGGTCATCGTAACCATTGTCGGGTTCGGGAGTCGATTACGCAAGGGGAAGGTATTAGCACCCCTCACGTCCGTTGTACTCAACGGGAACCTTCTATTTGGTTTAAAGCTTGAATTGTTTTTTAAATACTTTGCGTGCATGTTCATTTATATTAAAAATAATAAAGGGGGGAAAGAGATAAAAACAAACGAAAGAAAAAAAGAAAAAGTTTTTTATTGTTGCGCTTGACAAGATGTCGATCTTGCTCCTACGTATCTCCCGGTAGTCGGAGAATTCAAAGCGTACGTAGTTCTTTGGTAGAAAAACGTACATGTGTTGGTTGATTTTAAATGGACGATGTTTTAACCGAATTCTTGCGATTAAAACGTAGCTTGTATGCTCGCACTTGGAGACTTATTAAGCGTTTGTTCGTGAATCACATTAGAATTGTTAAAAGGTACGTCCGTTAGAGTAAAGGGTTGAATTGGTCGCTATGGGACCAAGGGAGGTGCAATGGACTCAAACGAGTCAAACATTGACCGAGTGGACTCAAACGAGTCGGGCGATTGTTCGATTGATCCACTGAGATCAAGAACGGGTACAATGGACTCGGACGAGTCGAACATTGACCGAGTGGACTCAAACGAGTCGAGGGGTGGAGTCTAATGGCCAACGGGGGACCAAAAGGTTTGGATTGACCACAAGGGGCCAAGATTTGGTTTGGTTAGGGTTGTACATATTAAAAAAAGGGAATGACGATTGTCCGAGCGACGAGACATACGTCACGCCTTCGTACAATCGGGGCGATGGAGAGACATACGTCACACCATCCCTTTTTCATTCATGTTTTTGGGTTGAATCCTTTAGAAATCCCAAGGTATGTCAAAACATTTGGCTTAAAAACCCAAAATGGGAAGGTTTAGCAAATTTGCTAAAAAACGCGCAAGTTCGTCTCATTTTGCGAAAATGCGAACATAAACGGTGTATGTTCATCTTTGAGTTTTGAACATCATGAACAATATTTATTGTTCAAGTTTAGATTGAAATGATGAACATAGCTTGTTTGTTCATGCTTGTTTGAGAGTTTGGGAAGATAACTTGTTTTGCAAGTTATCCACAAAATGGTCATACGAACTTGTGATTTTGTCAAAATTATGCAAAATCCTTGTTGTGGTTTGAAGAACATGGGTTTAAAAACTCTTAGGTTCTGAGCTCTGGGGCTAGAACCTCAAAAATTGGTCATTTTGACACAAAAACTCAGGTTCTGAGTTCTGTCATGGTCGCACTGCGACCATGACTTCGCACTGCGAAGCATGCGAAATTTTGGGTTCAGAAGCTGTTTCTGAACCTTTGTTCAGAAACAACTTCTGAACACACTCAGGACCTTATAGATGGGTGAAAAACTTTGAGTTTTTGGGGTGAAAAAGGTTGGACAAACCAGTTTTGATGTTTTGAAAACCTTGGGATTTCTTTGAAATTCAAAAGGGGTTTTTTAGAATCAAATGGTTTTGAGCCAAAATAGCTATGCAAACACAATTATAAATGCAATATAAGAGCTTAGAAACTTACAGAACTCCTTAGCAAAGCTCCAGCTGCACTTGATTTGATTTGGTAAAGGGCTTTCACAAGAGGTTTGAATATTGGTGAAGGTTTTGGAACTTTGGAAAGCTTTGTGTTGGATGGATTGTTTCTGGTTATTTTGTGGAGTTTTGTAGGCTAAAATGAGTAGAGTTTCTGCTCTTGAAATGCTGTTGTTAACTGTGTTTGTATCCTTGGGCATTGCCTTCTATTTATAGGCCAAAATCAAATCTTTTTCATCATTACACAATCCCAAAATTCAGCTGATTTGTGGCCAAGATTAAGCTGAATCCCTTTGCATTAAATGCTAATGGATAGAGGCAACCTTGCCTTGTACCAAGGGGCAAGATCCAGCTTGATTTCAGCCACAAATTCAACTAATTCTAGAAGGTAATGATGAAGAACAAAGCTGATTTGCAATTGGCTAATGCTTGGGGATCAATCCTTGCAATCTCAATGGTTGGTCAATAAAAACGTGCACTGTAATGTGCAGAGATTGAGGGATGAAAAGGCTACTTATGGCTGGTGTGAGAGGGTGAAAAGCTGCTGCAAAACAGAGTAGGCAATCATGGTTTTTTCAAGTGAAAAATCCAGCTGGTTTGACTGGTTTTGGGGGGAGCAAGCAGGAGGAAAGTCCTCAAGCAGGTGGCTGGCAACCTTGTGGTGGTTAGTAGGTCACCTGGGAGGGACTAGAGCTGCCCAAGGGCAAGCCCACTTGCTTGTCACATGCTAGGTTGGAAGAAAAAGCTTCCAACCTTGGCATTAATGGCAAGTCCTTCAACTCTGGCTTTGCTTGGCCCAATTAGCCATGAATGCTACTTAAAATAATTATGGAAGTGATATGCAACAAATTCTGGAATTAAATCAAAGAAACCAAAAATCTGCAGAAAAATCGCAGACTTCGCAGTGCGAAGTGACCTTCGCAGTGCGAAGTCCTCAATTTTGAAATGTTGACTTTTCTGTTGACTTTTGTTGACTTTTGACTTTTTTTCCCCTCTTTTGATTCTTTTTGATTTTGTTTTAAAATGCGTAGGACAAAATTAGGGTACTACAACGCTGACCATCAGACTCTGGGTTCAGAAGCATAACCTCAGACTCTGGATTCAGAAGCTGAACCTCAGACTCTGGTTCAAAACCAGAACCTTTCATCGTCTGTGTCTCCTACTTCAACCTCATCACCTTCTGTTCTTGCTCCACCACTTCCTCATGACCATATTCCTGATGTTCCACCAATTCCTGCACCTCCTCCTAGAAAATCTTTGCGAACCAAACGTTCACCTGCATACTTGACAGATTTTCTATGTGATTCCACTACTAACTGTTTACAGTCTTCCTCTTCCAATTTATATCCTATTTCCAATTATTTGTCCTTTCACAATTTATCTCCCTCTCATTGTCGTTTTGCTTTGTCTCTTTCCTCCCACATTGAGCCCAAAACTTATGTTGAGGCTAGCCAATTTGACTATTGGAAACAAGCAATGCAGGTTGAGTTGACTGCTCTTGAGAAAACTGGAACTTGGCAGGTTGTTGATCTACCACCAAATGTCACTCCTATTGGATGTAGGTGGGTTTATAAGATCAAATATCATGATGATGGATCCATTGAAAGATTCAAAGCTAGACTGGTTGCCAAGGGTTACAATCAAGTGGAGGGCCTGGATTATTTTGACACATATTCTCCTGTGGCAAAATTAACAACAGTTAGATTAGTCTTAGCTCTAGCTTCTATCCACCATTGGCATTTACATCAATTGGATGTAAACAATGCTTTCCTCCATGGAGATTTGAAGGAGGATGTTTATATGATGTTACCTCTTGGCATCACTTCTGATAAGCCCAATCAGGTTTGCAAGCTTGTTAAGTCTCTCTATGGCCTTAAACAAGCTAGCAGACAATGGTATGAAAAGCTGACTTCCCTTTTTCTTCACCATGGTTACACACAAGCTTCTTCAGATCATTCTCTATTCACTAAACACTCAGCTTCTGACTTCACAACCCATTTGGTTTATGTTGATGATGTAATTTTAGCTGGTAGTTCTTTAACTGAATTTCAATCAATCAAGAAAATCCTTCATGATTCATTTCAGATTAAAGATTTGGGCCAACTAAAATATTTTCTTGGACTTGAGATAGCTCATTCAGACTCTGGTATTTCTGTTTGTCAAAGGAAGTAATGTTTGGACTTAATCTCTGATTCTGGCCTACTGGATACCAAATCTGCTTCTACACCTTCTGATCCTTCTTCCAAGTTACATCAAGATACTAGTCCACCATTTGAGGACATTGCATCATATAGAAGATTAGTGGGAAGGTTACTATATTTGAATACAACCAGACCAGATACCACATTCATCACTCAACAACTTAGTCAGTTTCTAACCAAACCTACTAATGCTCATCATTTTGCTGCTTTAAGAGTGCTCAAATACCTTAAGAGTTGTCGTGGTCTATTCTTTCCCAGAGATTCTAAACTTCAAATTTTAGGGTTTTCTGATGCTGATTGGGCTGGATGCATAGATTCCAGGAGATCTGTTTCTGGACAATGTTTCTTTCTAGGAAAATCCTTGATATCATGGAGAACCAAGAAGCAATTGACTGTTTCTAGGTCTTCTTCAGAAGCTGAATACAGAGCTCTTGCAGCAGCTACATGTGAATTACAATGGCTTTTATACTTGATGAAGGATTTACAGATTACTTGTGACAAGCTGCCTGTTATCTATTGTGACAATCAAAGTGCACTCCACATAGCAGCCAATCCTATGTTTCATGAGAGAACTAAACACTTAGAAATAGATTGTCACATTGTTAGGGAGAAATTGCAAGCTAAGGTGTTAAAGCTCCTTCCAGTCTCTTCAAAGGACCAGTTAGCAGATTTCTTCACAAAGCCTCTTTTGCCTCAGCCATTTAATCTCTTACTATCCAAGTTGGGGTTAATCAACATCTATCAACCGCCAACTTGTGGGAGGATATTGCATCACATAGACAAAGAAGGGAACAATAACAATAATAGTAATAGCTTGCATAACAAGTAACTAAGAAAGTTAGTTACTCAGCAGTAATCCTGTGCATATAGGTCCATGTTAGTTAGCATATGGATAACTAGTTGTATATATAATTGTTGTACAAGCTAGCTTCAATAATGAGAATCATTTTTCTTTATTCTTTTCTCAATTCATAATACACAATTCTCCATTTTGAAACGTTTCAATTAGACAAACTTATAAAATTTACGGATATTAAGAAAAAGAAATTGTTTTACAAGTATTAAGAAAATAAATTGCCCCATTAAGTTTATTAAATGTTTTATTTTTTCAAAACTATTTTTAAATTGATAAATATTTAAATATTTACATTTTTATACATAAATTGTTAACACATGTCAAATTTAAACAAATATTTAAGAGAAAAATATCAAAATTGTGTCTTATAATAAAATACGGAGGGAGTAATCAATTGCTCTTCAACTAAAATGTTAAAAAAGTTCTAAAAAATAAACTAAAATATTAGAAAAGTGTGTGAAAGTCTCATTTTAAAGCGGTGCAAATGCAATTAAGAAAGACTATTCCTTAATGAGGTTTTCACACACTTTTTTAACATTGTAGTTAAAGAGCAAGTTATTACTATTTTAAAGTGATGATTACTTTAAAAAGTGAACTTAATAATCATGAACAATTTGAGTACTAATACTAATAATGTTACTTCCACTACTCCCTAATGAACGTTATATTTATATTAAAAAAAATGTTTTAAATGAGTGTTATTTTTAATGTAATAATGGCTACTTTTTTGCCACTCTTAAATCAACATAGTTAAATTTGTTTTTATGTCAATGGTGGATACATAAATACTTTCATTTGACAAAGTTACACAAATATTTTAATTAATTAAATAATTATTATAATTATCTTTCTTCTTATTATTTTTCTAATCTATGTATAATAAGCAAATGTGTCATTCTTTGTGAGACAAAAAATTATAAAAGTAAAGTATTCTTTTAAAACTAAATACCGCTTCATCTCATATTTAGTGTTTCATTTAAAATACTTATTTATCACATATAATTTGTTCTTTTAGATTACCGATGAAACTTTAATTGGTTTTTTTTTATAGACATACTCATATTTATCATATTTCAATAAACCTAACTACTACGGTAACTACTACAAATTAATAAAGATACTTTAGTAATAAAACTCATTTTATAACCGTAGAAATCAGCCCACTCAACTATTCCCATAAGAACATGTCCAAAAAAGAAAATATTTTCATAAGAAATGTAAATAAAAGATGTTTAATATGAAACAAAGAGAGTAATGACCATCATTATTGTAGACATTTTTTCTTGTTAAGTAGTCTAGTGGCTAGAAATTCACCTCTTAAGATGAATAAGTAAAGTGTCCAGGGTTCGAACCCCGACCCCTGCATATGATGTCCTTACTCTTGAGCTAAGCTCACGGAGACGTCATTCTTGTAGGCATTATTAGTGTCAGCTACAAGAAACAAATTTCAAGTTGAGAAAATTATATATATATATATATATATATATATATATATCAAACAAACATGGGTATAGTAAAAAATTATTATGGATGCGCGTATGATAGTGTAGTATATCAAAAATAGCAAGTTTTATTGTATCCACAAAAAATTTGAGTGATTGTTTACACCTAAGGTCTTAATCATGTCAGCTAAAATCGGTAGATAGGTGATTCAAAGGACATACAAGACTATCTCAGATGATATCAGGTTAGACAATTGCTACCATAGTTGAAAAGGAGTTAGTTGATTCTTTCTCAGATCTACTAAGGAGTATGTGGGTCTTGAGGATATCAGACTTAGTCAAATCTAAGTAGAACTGGACAGTTAGGCAACTAACTCATGCTCCGTGTTCATAACGCCACTAACCAAAAGGACCAATGGACACAAAAGCATGTTTCAAGGGAGGTTGTACACGTTGGACCCTGTCAACGGATCATGTCGAAAACTGGATAGCCATCAGCCAAAATGGGGTCCCACGTACCTCTTCAACGAGAGAAAACTAATGCACTACCCGCACAAATAGCCGAGCAAGGCTAAACATTATGGTTCATTTTTTTGGCTAGTAGGAAACTATGAATAGTTTTACCTATAAATACTCGTCATGTACAATTTTGAAACACACAATCAATCAAACTCGCGTTATTTAAACAATTTTATCCATTTACATCTTTGTCTTTATCATTATGTGATAAGTGCCAGAACTAGTTATAAAGCATATTTATTTTAGGCACTTTTCTTACTTGTTTTACACATTATCTTGGTAAAAGCTCTGAAAGAAAGGATAATTAACATTTCATGCTTTTTAGACCTAATCCCAACTATTTTTGTAGGTATATGCTATTTCCTTGGACTTAAAGGTCAAGAATGAAAGGAAATCAAATCAAAGACTTCGCAGAGCAAAGTCTAGGCGAAGTCCAGGCGAAATCAAGTCATCAGAGTCTAAGCAACAGAGTCTGAGCTTCAGAGTCTGAACTATTTCGCAGAGCAAAGTAGGGCGGTTTGGACTGTTCAAGGCTGAGGTGGCAGAAACCTAGTGGTGAAGAAAGGACTTCGCAAAGCAAAGTATGACTTCGCAGAGCGAAGTCAATTATATCAGAATACCTATAAATAGGTTCAGAAGCAGAAAGAGAAGATAGTTGTATTATTAAGTTGATATATTTTTAGATAGAAAATAGGGATAAAAGTGATGTTCTTCTAGGAGCAAGAGGGATTGAGTGTGGATTAACTAAGATTCTTTGGGAAATCAAGACTTAGCTTTGGATCTTCATCTTTCTTTCCACTTTGTGTATTGTTGTCATGACAATGACCAACTAACTTTCCTTTGTTGGGATTGGAGGTACTCAATATAGCTTAGATGTAATTTTTTGATCTTTCAATTATATGATTGTAGCACCTTATGTGATATTGAAGTTATTCTTGCTATTCATTCTTATGCTTGATTTAAATGTTATTGAAAAATACTTTTGAATCTAGGTTTAGAATAATCTTTTATCAAAATAAGAAATTCTAGACATGGAATTGTGTTTTGATAATCACATAAAGTATCGGAACGTAATGCTATCGGATCGTTTAATAGATTGGGAAATCGTCCATTAAACGATACGATCGATCTCACGCCGTCATTTAGACATGAATGATGTTGTCGAGTGATACATGATAATTTCGCTAAAAAGCTAGAATCCATATACATGATCATTAGAATATACTCGATGCTCGATTGACGAACTCCGATCTCAACACTTTTACGCCCTATTACTCGTCGTTTTATTATTGCTTTAAAGTCCAATAGTTTATATGAAACAATTTATAAACCCTAACTTAAAATGATAACAATTGTTGAATGGCTTGCAATATCGCACTAGTCTCTGTGGATACGATATAAAAATACTTACTTTTGTCTGAACAACATTATGCATCTATTAGTTTAGTAGCTAAAGCTTCCCAAACACTGAGTACTTAACGTTCTAGTAGAGTATTTAAGAAACTCATAGCTGAGGGACAAAGTCCCTTCTTGATAAGACTGTATAGGGACTTGAAATTGTTTAATCATTACGAAATTTTTGCATTCTAAGAAAAAGGTTTTTGCTAAGATGTTGTTTGGACAGAACAGTCGCAAATATGATTTAAGATATCAAGTTGAACTGCTACACAAGTACCAATTTGCAATTCACAACATGTCAAGAGAATTATGTGACTATGAAGAGAATAGACTGGTGAATGCCCTGAAGTCACACATGGGAAAATCCACTCCATGTGAAAGTTGTGTTTTTTTCTAAAAACATGTTATGATGATTGTTAGTTGAGTAACAAAAGTAAGTATTTTCAATTATCGTCTCCTCAGGGATTAGGTGCGCTACTTCGAACCGTTCAACAATCGGTATTGTTTTGAGTTTAGGGTTTCTTGACTTGGTTGCATAAACTAATTGAACTTAAAAACAGAATTAAAACGACAAGTAATAGGGAATAAAAGCATTGGAATCGGAGTTCATCAATCTTGCATCGAATATAATCTATAAATCATGCATATGAATTTAGCGTTTTAGTGAAAATATCACGTATCGCTCGACAACGTCATTGATTTCCCAAATGACATCGTGAGATCGATCATATCGTTTAATCGACGATTTCCCAATCAATCAAACGATCCGAAAGCATTACGATCCGAAACTTTGTGCGATTATCAAAACCCAAATACATTTCTAGATTTTCTTATTTTGATAGAAGATTATTCTAAACATAGATTCAAAAGTATTTGTCAATAGCAGTTGAATCAAGCATGAGAATGAAAATCAAGAATAACTTCAAAAACACATAAATTGCTAAAATCATATATTTACATAATCATGTATTACATCAAAGCTAGAAAGAGTACCTCCAATCCCAACAAAGGGAAGTTAGTTGTTCATTTTCATGACAACTATACAAAAGTTAAAAGAAAAGATGAAGATCATAACCCAAGTCTTGATTTCCCAAAGCCTTTGGTTGATTCCACAATTCAATCACTTTTGCTCCTTGAAGATCATAGCTTCTAGCCCTAAAAACTATCTAAAAACTATTAAAAAGCAATCCCCAAATGGAAGTAGTCAATGATCCAGTTATATTTGAAAAGTGAGCTAAAAATGCTTTTATAAAACTGAGATTTTGCACGCTCGCTACAAGCGATGAGCTGGTCGCTTGTAGCGATGGCAGAAGTCTGGCCAATGGGAATGCTCCACGTCAGCATAGAGCATTAAACCGCCCTTGGTCGCTTGAAGCGACCGGTCCATCGCTTGTAGCGATGAACTCTCCAATTTCCCTGCCTAAGCTCGCTTGTAGCGAGGCATCTGGCGCTTGAAGCGATGAAGCTCTGAAATTCCCTGCCTATCCTCGCTTGTAGTGATGGAGCGTGCGCTTGTAGCGATGAGCTTTGATCATTTCTTCATAATTCTTTGCTCAGCTCAGGTTCAAGCATGAAATTCCTGCAATATTAGATGGGGTAAGACATAGGATCACAAGTTTGACATTTAATGATAAATTATGAGCTTATCCTATGATAACTTGTAAAACAAGTAACATAAATGCCTAAATTAAATGTGCATTTTAACCACTTTCTTGCACTTAACAATGATACGGGCCTAAGAGGCCTTGCCCAATCATTATTTGGGTCGCCCAACAAGAAATCCCATCAAGAACATGGTTTTAAAGTCTAATAACGTGACTAAATCCAAGACCATTCGATGTGACCACCTCGCATCATGACATGGTGTAACACATGATCCTATCTCTTAACCACCTTAGACGACATCATGCCTTAGAGCGACACAAGATAAGTCCTACATCCATCATCTCAAGAACTACATTGTTCTCACCTCTAGAATAACAAGAGCACTAACATGCTCCACTACCTTAAATTTTAACAACCTATAATATATGTAATGAGTTGTTCCTACTAACAGGATGCTCATTTGAATCAGATAGGCGCTTAACAATTAAATAAATAGCAATATGTTTATTTTACCTAAAGCAGTGCAATGTAGCAAGCTAGCTGCTTTGTCTTATGATGGGAGGCAACATTAAACTTTTTGTACAAGTAGGTCAAGGCAACCGTCCCCCATCCAAAGTTAAGAGCCATCTCATATTCACGAAAATACTCTAGGTAAGTCACATCAACATAAGTGGCATTCTTATCTTAGAAGAAAGCGGTTCCCACCAAGTATAGTAGGTATATCATGTTGGTGTGGTGTCGATTCAACTATGTCACCGTCATATCATGTTCTCATCCACCCTCTTGTAATGCATGCACATGCCTCGTGAACTCAAGCATCAGGATGCTGAACCGTGCATGATCCTTGTTCGTGTTATACACTTCCCGATCAGTGTCATCCAGGTCAGCACCTCTAAACTCCACCACCAACTCGACCCCTTCATCTTTGGTCAGTTTCTCGTCATGGTTCATCAGACACCCTTCAATGGGAAGATGTAGTAGACATGACACATTATCCAGTGTCATTGTTATCTTCCCAACAGGAAGATAGAATCTAGATGTTATCTCTTAGAAAAGGTGAACAACTAGTTATGGTCGATCAGCAAATTTCTCGTATCAGAAAGGTTATCTAGTCCACTGGTTTAAGGACATATGTGAACCACATGTCGCTCGAAGTATCCATCATTTAGATCTTTTTTCCGCTGTTGATGCACTTAAAAGTTTTATAGAACTGTAAAAACAAAAAAGTATAAATTAAAATAAATATTAACAATATATACAATTAAAAAAAACAATTGAACCAACCAAATTAAAATAAATAATAAACCATATAACACTGATGTTTCTTACATTTCACACCCATATGTGTCTGACCATATGGCGAGAATACAGGGCCAGGACTGACGTGTCCTCTAGGCCACCATGATATGATTTATAAAGCTTTGTCGATACCTCCTCATGTTGGGGCTTATGTACTAGCTTAGGCTCATCCTTGGGACATGATGAGGTTGTTACTCCTAAGAGGAACTGATTCTATCACGTCTGACCTTCCTAGCACGCTTCTCCCTTGTTGAAGCAGTCATGCTCATCATGTTGCCTCTAATATGGTTGGGGTGTGCATGTATATTTGAAATAAATTAAAATACAAAAATGGAGAAATGAGGGAAGAAGTCTGAGGCTGGTTTATATATTGACATTGTTCAGATTTTATAATCTAAAACATGTTTATAAGTTTCAAATTATGAAATCCGCACATGGGTAAAATGTAGAAAATGAAATGTTGGTGTGAAGCATGGAGAATGCAATAAGAAATTCTATATATGTATAGGGGCCGATGCATATGCAGAGTAGTTAAAAAGTTGAAATATTTTTGGAGCCTAAGACTCAATCATTATTGGCCTTGCAGCTCACACCGGCCTGACATACAATGCCTCAACCTCACAACTCATGAAGAAATTACTCGTATTAACGGTAACTGGAGAGAGGTTTGGTCCTTGCAATTACCTTCGAAAAATTAAGCTTTTTTGTTGACAAATGCTCCAGTTTTGTTTACATATCAGGTTTAACCTTCACCGTTGAGGAGTCCCTTGACAAGCAACTTGTGTGATGTGTAATGATGCAGTCGAAGACACTACAAGAAAACTGCGATTTAGCGTCGGCCAAAAACCGACGCTAACAGGGATAAAACCGACGCTAACACAGATTTAGCGTCGGATTAGCGTCGGGGTCGGGGGCAGGCTAAAAAATTCGAAGTTACTGGGTAGAGTCGGCTATTTGCCCTCCGAGGCTAACATAGCGTCGGTTAATCCGACTCTAAAACCGACTCTTCGCAAAGCCGACGCTATTAATTTCAAAAATAAAAAAGTCAATAAATAACTTAGAGTTTGCCAGACCGACGCTAATTATAAAATTTAGAGTCGGCTACACTAACGCTAAAGTCAACTTCGAAACCAGTCAACTAAATCTTTTAGAGTCGGCCAACCCACTCTACAGTCAAACAAGTCAACTAAATCTTAGAGTCGGCTAGGCCGACGCTAAAGTCAGCTTTAAAGAAAAAAAATTAATGTTTAGTCAGTATTACGATTATTGTGATACTACAAAATAGTCTAAAACTACAAAATAACAATACAAAATGTTGCTACTAATAATAATAATAGAAGTTAAATATATGCTAAACAACTTACTTAAGTTCAAAATTTATTAGTACATCACAACTACTTAATTACATAATGACTAGTTATATGGTTTTAGAAGAGCACTAGAAATAAAAGTTTGATTGAGACAACAAGAGCACATAATAACTGATAACTCAATACTTACAATACAAATAAAAGCTTAATGTAATTATTAGCTCACAAGGCATAATTCATTTTCATTAGATGTTGAACTATATAAACAGAAATAAAAACCACCCTACTTCATGATGACAATTAGAAGATGAGCTATAGTGGAGCTCTTGTGCTAGAATGCTAAATCAAACAAGAACCACATAAACAAACAAACATGATAAATTTAACTAAGGTGGTAACCACAGAAACATCAACGGAAATAAATTGAGCAACTTTCACTCAAGTAACAATGTTGTCATTTCCAGCAAATCTAAGTACTTAATTGCTTGGCAACATTTATTGACATTAAGGCATCTTCACTAAATTAAGGCATCTAAGTACAAGATATCTTTGAACCGCAAACGTAGACGAGAACAACCAGTTTCATTGAAAACCAGGAGGAGGTACAAACACTCCACTCCTTGTTTTTGATTCTTTTACATTCAACAAATCAATCAATACCAGTAACACAATAAGTAAATAAACACATTCACATAAGCTAAACCATAAACTATAAATGAACCAGCCCATAATAGTTCATCCTTTCCGAACACAATTCAAAATCACAACCATAAATGAATGATCTATAAACAAGCCCATAATGTAGATAAATAAGTACCTAGGTTTTTCCTATGTGAAGGCAAAATTCTGCTCACAGCCAAGTTGACTTCTCCAAAACTAGGTTTTTCCTAGATAAATAGTAGTCAATACCAGCCAAGTTGACTTCTCCAAATCTAACTTCTGCTCACAGTCATTGCAAATTCTGCTTGTGAATTGACTAGAACACACAGGTACTTAATATCTGCTAATTAGTTGAAATCACTGGATTATGTTAAAGCAACATGCTTACTTGGTAGAATTCTTGCCCACAAAATTGAAAACCGGTAGCTGTTGACTTTGATAGCTTCCATTAAATCTACATCCTCCTGTTTAAGAACATATATAATGGGTGTAATTAGTTAAAGTAGATAAGGCACACATACTTTCTCAACAAGTCCAAACTAAATTGGATTTTGATTATGAGGAACTTAAAAGTATTGTGATAATTCACCAAAAAAAAAAGTATTGTGATGTCATTTCTTATGAGAGTCTGAAGCATAATATGATGTGTAGACAATTAGATATTATGATGTGTACCAGATACCGATGATACTGATCAACAGAAATATCACTGTTACTTCCATCATCAGTACTACCTGCACAATATATATTAACTAATTACGTAACTTAGGTGATTGAATTAAAGTATTCAAGTATGGAAAATAGATATCTAGAAGACATATAAATGTTGTTGTTATGACCTGGTTTATGAGTGAAGACATCCCAGTTGCTCAATCCTTTGCCATCACTCAAGTAAGCACCTTCATACTATAATATTTAATTTAATAACTAGCCATGATTAATTAACGTTAGTGGATAACGTGTCAAACAAAGGTATATTTTATTTTGTTATGTACATCTACCAATCATTTTAGCTTTCTTTTACTATGTCCTTTTTCCCTAATCACCCCAATGAGTCCTGGAGGGCTCCTAAGAAGAGGAAGATCAGATCAGATGCAGAAACTACTAAGCCGGTGGGACAGAAGAAGGCTGAGAAGCAGAAGGTGCTGAAGTCTGAACTTGCACCAGTACCTGAGATCACTTCAGAAGCTGTTGAGTCTGCACCTCTGAAACCAACAAAGAAACAAAAGGCCTATAAGCCAAGTGCTTCTGATATTCAATCATAAGTATCTGACTTAGAACCTGTTGAGGTACTTCCTAGCAGAACAAGGAAAGGAGGATCTAGAATAGCCACAAGATCAGATTCCAGTCCTAAGAAGACAACAATATAAAATATAAAATGAGGATCTAGAATAGCTACAAGAAGACAACAATATAAAATGAGCACTTTCTACATAATAATAATAATAAGGTAAAACTCATATAGTGTATAAATTCAATCATACAAGCACCAAATAAAGAAAGACATAAATCTATAAATTTTAGTCTCGTACCTCCTTGATGCCAATTGTGATAACCTTTTCTTTCAAGTCGTCAAGAGGTGTTTCCATTTGGTTGATTAAATTTAAAGCCAAAATTGGAGACCACGGTGCCAAATGCAAGTCATCTGTAGTAAAATATGTTCTTAGTGCAATGGCATAACCTTGAGAACATCCACTTGGAAAGTCAGCATCAAGTTCAACATCCACTGAAAAATTAAAACAGTTGTGTTACATAGATATGAGGAGGCTCGTAATAAAAAAACTAAAACAGTTAAGCTTCTATAGCAAGATATCAACATCAGCATGTGAGCCTTCCTTTGATCAATTCCAGCTTACTCATTTTATTTTATGTTGTCATAAAACACATAGACTATTGATTCTTAAAGTATGATCAACACAGTGACTATTTCAAGATTGATAGGAGAATTTCACCTTATAAGCTAAGTCTTAGTGTCATTGGTTGCATAAATCTATCTCAAAGCATTTAAAAGTTAAAATAACAAAAATAATCATCGTTTTCTAATCTGAACCAGCTTCCAAACTGCCGACACTTGTATATTTGGAGCAAACAAAATGGAAGTTAACTGAAAAAATAAACAATACTATAGAATGTAGATAAATACCAGACTTGTTTCAAGAAAACATGCAGTTGAGGATGTGAATCAGGGTCAACAGTAACCTCAAAAAGTGGAATGAAGATATTGTCAAGCATGTTCTGGAATGAGGTCACAATTCCCATGTCTTTGTATATATTATACAATCTTGGAAGCTGCAAGACAGATTTTACAAGAACTAACATCAATTGTCAAAACTATAAAATATTATGAACAAACTAAACCATAAATGGAGAAGTTTCTGAAATACTACCAGATACTTCTATACTCCTAAAAGGAACATCAACAGAATGATTTATAGAATTGGATTAATGTTTAACCTTAAAATCTTAAACAAAATGGTTTGAAGTGGTTTTTACCTAAGTGAATTTTGAAGTGGTTGAGGTAAATTTGGTCTCTCATCAGCTGAAGAATTAGCTTCATGCAAAGGAACAATATTAATCCCTTGTGTCTGCAGTATTCCATGACCTGCAAAATTTCATCAACTGAGTCATTGCTCTTACTTTATCAGACACATTAACTTAATAATTCATCACATCATCACTTCAATTGAAAAATGTAGAGTAGTACTATATAGTTTCTCTCAAATCCAAATAACTAAAGATCTCAAAAACAAACAGAAAAATAACAAACAAACATTGTGCAATAATTAATAGAAGAAATTATGAAAGTATAATTACCTGCTCCTGATTTGTCAGTGGTCTTCACTGTTCTATACATCTGCATGAACACCAAGCATGAAAAATAGTAAAAATTAGATGAAAGAAAAGTCCACAAAGTTAAAGATTAATATCTAGAATCATTCTGAAGCAAAACAGCTTCTGAAGCAAAACAACTTCTGAAGCATCTTTAGGAAGTTGTAAGCTAATGGTAGAGGTTTTCAAATACATGTCTGTTTGTTTTGGATTACCAGTTATGTAGTCTAAAGCTAGAATCTGCTTGTTGCTCACTTGTTCTCCCATTTGTGCCACAAACCACAAACCACAAACCACAAAATTCCATGAGAATAAAAGAATAAACATAGCATAGTATCTCAACACAACATCATACGAGACCACAAACCACAAACCACAAAATTCCCTAAAAAAATCACAAACCACAAAATTCCCTAAAAAATCACAAACAACAAAACCCATTCCTAGAAACCATAAGAGACCATCACAAACCATAAACCACAAACAAAATTCCCTTAAAAATAAAATATCTTTAGAACCCACAAACCCTAAAAACTAAAGGAAAGAAATCGTGATTTGTTTGAGTGAAATCGAATAGAGCAACAGTGAACATGAGAACAAAGGAGTTGAGAGAGAAAAGAAACATACCGTTTTGAAGAATCCAGAGCCGATTAAGGAATCGTGATTATTGGTTTGAGATGTGAAATCCTGATTTGGGAGTGTGAAATCGTGATTATACCTCACGATTTTGGTGGATTTGTGATTTGAGTGGTGAAATTGTGAGTAAAACTCATTATTTTAGAGAAGAAGCAACCTCAATCCCTCAACCTTGAGTGGTAGGGTTTGAAGAGAGAAGAAGAGGTTGTATCGTAAGAGAGGGAAGAGCTTTTAGGACTTTTTTACTGAGTGAAAGTGAAGAGAGGGAAAAAAGTGTGGGAAAAAATTTAGGGTAAAATTTAGTAAATAGACTAGCGTCGGCTAGGCCGACTCTAATTTTAACCTAAAAAGTCATATGTGGGTCCCCTAATGTGTTGCCTCGGCTAGGCCGACTCTAATATTATTTAGAAAAAAAGAAAAATCGTAAATACATGTAGAGTGAGTTCAGCCGACTCTAAGTGGACGTTATTTGCGTCGGTGTCGGTGGCCGACGCTAAAATCTGAGGCTAAAATCAAGTTTTCTTGTAGTGAGATGAGATGCACATGCTCCTTAATTGTCTTCACTCTATAAATTATTGGAAGGAAATAAATATGTAGACAAAATTGAACATATGCTTCCTTTGGCCAACATTGTTTCTTGTGTATTTTTCGTTGTCTTTGCAGGTTCAAATGAGGTTACTAAAGCTTGATTCATTGCTACGTTATGGAGCATATGGCGCAATAGGAATGCTTACCTTTGAGAGCAAAAACCTTTGGATGTTGCTGCAACTTGCAATCTTGCAATGGGTGTTGTTCTTGACCACTCATGGTGCAATCAAGCTCTACGTCAAGTACATGAAGACAAACCTATAGCATCCTAATCTTAAACATGGGCGAAACTGAATCCCAATTGGTTGAAGTGTAATGTGGGTTGCGCTTTTTACACAAATGAAAACTGTTTTGGATTAGGCATATGTTTTGATGAAAGCTAGAGGCATTTTGTCCAAGCTCAACCGATGGGTTTCTCATCCATTAGTTCGGTGGTTGAATATGAGGCTACTATTCTTCAATTAGCAATTTAGATAGCAAGAGATAAGGGCTTGGATCGGGTAATTATTGAATGTGACAACCAAGCTACCGTTAATGTTGTGCTTAATGGTTGTACTTATCAGAATGAACTTGGTACTTTAGTTTCCAATTGTAGATCTCAACTATCCTCTAATGCTAGTTTCAGTCTAGCTTTTACCAAAAATCAAGCTAATAAAGTCGTTCATAATCTTTTTTATTTAAATTCGGTATCTGATCCAAGAACCGACTAATTCTAGAGGACCAATCTCATCGCCCACTTACGAGGGGGCCCATTTAAAGCCAGAGTTGTTTGGACTTGCCCACCGAATTTGGCACCAGAGGGAATCAAACCTAAGACCTTGAGAGGAGCACACTCCAGTATCCCAAGCCAACCACTCGGCCAACCCCATAATCTTGTGAGAGCTTCATAATACTATTTCAGTCTAGCCCTATTATATTTTACTCTCCTTTTTGTATTGATACTATTATTATGAATGGGATATGAGATAATCTTGTTTTGCCTAAAAAAAATCTAAATCATGACATGCTTATTATTTTACATATAAATCATATGACATACTTCAAACGATAAAAATGGATATTCCATTTATTAATTTTGAAAGTAAACTTTATGAATTCAAATAAACCTTATGCGGTTTACACTGGAAAGGCAAACACAAAAACGCATATAATTAAACTAGTTTAAACACCATAAAAATTTCTCTTATGACCATCAAAGTTTTATGATCAAAATTCTAAGCGATCCACATCATAATTTCTCCAGCCGCATGCTTGTAAGTTTCCTTCATTGAATTTGCGTCATGTGAAGCTTGTTTTGCCTGCAAAATTAACACAATTCAATTGAGCTATTCACACTCGTACTACTCAAGAAAATGCATTACAGAATTTATTTTTAAATTTTCTTTCTTTTGGTTTGCTGAATATTCAATTCTTTTTAATGAATTAATAAGATGCTATAACATATTTGTTGTAGGATAGGCCAAATACTATTAATTTTGAAAGATAAGAAATTTATTCAACACTGAAATAGTTCAAAAATGTGTTAATATAAAAAAAATGATAAAGAGGAGAGAAGGTTTGAAACTTACATGGGCCATAATCATGTAGAAGTTTCCATTTGCATTGCACATAATGTTGGCAGAAATAACATCAATCTTATGTTTCTCCAACACCAAAGCAATTGTGGTCAAGAGACCAGGCTTCTTAGTTGCACAAATGCAAAACTGTGCTTCACCACCACATATGTTCAGTACAACATTTTGAGAAGACCATGTTTGAAAACCTACTTGTTGTGGTGGAGGTATTGAAAATGAATTTGAAGGATTTGAAGTTACAATTGCACTAGACAAGTTATTATTATAACTTGAGGATCCTTGATCAGCTAAGAATGCTTCCCTTGATTCATAGGGATGCCACTGTGAGTTGATCACAGATGACTCACTCCCAAATGGGGATACAGATTTAAACCTTTCTTGCTTCTTCTTTTCTAGCTTTTCCTTAATTTCTTGCAGATTTTTAATGTGCTTCATTGTTGCATCCACAATGGTTGATTTATCAGCCTGTAAAATATCAAAATCAAATTAAACATCTTCATTAGTAAATAAGTAATTGTGAAACCAAAGTTATAATTTGATATTCGTCTTGATGTGGAAATAAGTTCTAGTCATGATACATTGGTGCTGACTCTCTATTTTTAATAGGACAGAATTTCTTTTGTTGTAGTTTTACAAAAACTCCTACTAGAATATAATCATTTGTATATTGATAATTATCACATGAAAAATCCTCCAAGAAAATTATTTATTTCATTGTTTTAAATCACACATCAAATTTCCCACCAATCCCGTTGACTTAAATTTTCTTAGCTAGTAGAAAATATTATTTTTATTATTATTATTAATTATAATTATATTAATTATCATTAATAGAAAAAATAAAAATAAAAATAAAGACCTCAAGTCCATGGGTTGGCTCTAATACTGTGTGCTGGTACGTCCTCAATAAGTGAATACTATCAAACAACATATAATTAAAATTAAATTATTTGATTTTTCAAGTGAGAATATAATGGCCTTTTTTTTTTTACTGTGCTGACTCTCTAGTCTCTTTAACTACACCTCAACTGTTAGATTTAATTGACAATCGAGATTAATGTATTATCTCATATTGTGACTCAATTGTTGGATTAATCTCACGATTAAGATTTAGTTTTAGATTAACCAAACAATTGGGCTCAAGTGATTAATGAGTTCCACAAATGACGAATTGTTTGGGAGAACCCGATTTCTATTCCTGGACGGAACAATTTTTGGTTAAGTTATACTTATCTCACGGCCAAACTTCAGAGGATAATACAAGAAGAAAATTGAGTTTTAGATTAATTAGTTCAACGATCAAGGTGCAATCAAAGAGACTAATCATAGTAAATGATCCAAGTTTGACATTGTATCCAGGCCAGATCCCTAACTATGGTAACAAGAAGGATCGAAGTTTAAGAACCCTAGGGGATCTAGTGCGCGAAAAAATTGAGTTTTTTTTTTTTAAGGATTTTTTTAGTATTTTCTTATGCCTCTTTAAGAAGCCTAGCAAGATAGGGGATTTTAAGGATCATGATCAACAAGGAAAAATACATCTTTTGTCGTTACCCTTGATTATATGATTGTTGTTTTTATTATTTTTTAACCTAATTGAGAAGGAGAAAATTAAACTAGTATACAGAAAAATAGAGAGATGTTTGTGTCCCGAATATGTTTTTGTATGTCCCAAATCAGAAAAGATATAGAAAAGATAAGAAGACATGTATGATTTAGATAAACTTCAAGGGACAAAAGGAAATCCTTGATTTTCAAACAATTAAAATTATTATGATCATGCAAGTATTATTTTGAACTGATTGAAGATGAAAATGAATTTACCTTGGAAGGAAGTTCAGGAAGCAAGGCATGAAGGCTATCGAACATGTTCCTCATTTTCTTTCTCCTTTCTCTTTCAGTCAATATGTGCATTTCATGATCAAAATCACGACACTTTCTATCTTTTCCTTCATCAGTTGTAATAGTATTCTCACTTCTAATTACAACCCCACCCCGACTTCTCTTCTTCCTCACGGGAGCATCTCCTTCGTTGATTCCTTCATTCTGGTTCAATGGTTTTGTCTCTATTATTTTTTTGCTACTCTCACCTAAGTTATCAGAATTTGGGAGATCACCCCATTGATGATTTTCCCAAATGAAACCTGTTTGAACACCTTGATCATGATCCACACTCATGGCCATGTTTGTTTGTGAGAAAGAAAGAGAATATAAGACAATAAGAAGAACATAGAAAGAAAAGGAGAAGAATGATGTATTTATATACAAAAGTATAGTAGGTTTTAGTTGAAGTTTCTTAGAAAAATATTAAAATATGAATATTAAAATGATTAGCTTGGTTTAGAAACTTCCAAAATATAATCATAATGTAGTTGTTTTTACAATAAATCTTCACAAATACAAAGAAACTAATTATATATATTAGTACTTATTATCAAACAAATATTTATCAGATCTTAGAATTGCGTATAACAAATAGAAAATGTTGGATGTACACCCTATATGGGTGTATACACCTTGAGAGAAAGAGAAAATGAGGGTGATATGATAGATTTAATAGGTTAATGATGTGATAGGAAGGAAAAGAGATAAAAATAAAATAAAATGTTGATTGGTGCTGGGAAACATGAGATGTACATGTATCATTGTTGATAACAAATACATAGTTGAAATGATTAGTTTGGTTTAGAAACTTCCATATTATAATCATAATACAGCTGTTTTTACAATAAATTTTAACAAATACATATAATTGTATTAGTATTTATTATTAAAAAAATACATATAAATTGTGTATAACAAATGCAAACATTTTGGCGTATATTCTGTACGGGTGTGTATGCACCTTGAGAGAAAAAAAAATGAGAGTCATGTGATAGATGTAATAGTTTAATGATGTGATAGGAAGAGAAAGATAGAGATAAAATGAGATGTTGAATGAGTGTTGAAAAATAGGAGATGTACATGTATCATTGTTGATAATGAATACATCTGATATCTCACGAATTAGAGATCCACCACATCTATACCACTTACACTACTTCCTTATGTTTAGTACAAATATTCAAAAGTTAAAACTAATTAATTTTATTAATATGAACTGAATTTTTAAAGAATTTGTTTACCAAAAACTTTATATAATTTATGATTTATACAAAGAATATTTTACTCAAAAAATTTAGTTACAAATGCTTTTTCGTTTTCCATTATGGAATTTGTTTTTTTTTTCTTTCTAATCACATCAAGTCTACCTTTAACATATTTTCCAATAAAATTAATATATACTAGTACTAACATACATAATACCCTCTCTCTAAACAAATACAAAATTGAGTCAAAAAAACAAATACAAAATAAAATTTATTTAATTGTTTTCTTTATAATTAATTTGTAATGTATACAACAATTATTTTACAGCTGTTTTACATGAGTTATTTTGGAATATTTAAATTTTATAAAATATAAATTCAAATTGATTTATTAGTTTTTTAAAAAAATGAATAAATTAATTTACTTTTTAAAGTAAATTAATTTTATTAAAACGTGTTTATTCTGCATTACATTTCCAAGCGGTGAAATGATACATCCCGTAACCATTTTTGTTTTGTTCTTCTAGTTTAAATGATGAAGGATTTTTGTTCTTTTCTACACTATACGCAAAGAGTACACTCTTAACTGTATTCTTAACAAAAGAGAAAGAATAACGCTAATGTTGTGAGTATATGTAATGATGATTTAGATGCATGTTATCAGCATTAGTAGTACTACATTATATTCACCTTTATATCGATGATGATATCATCTGTTCACCGTCCATTTTTTGATTAAAATGATACAAAACTATTATAAAAAAATATTGAACTAGAAGAATATGAACTTTCAGATTAACCTGACACGTGTTTAGCCATTTTTTATGTAACACTGCTAACGATTCTACTTGCAAACTATGTTGTTTGGGTGAGAAATGTGCCACGATAAAAAGTACTCCTACATAGGACAAAATCTTTTTGAATTAAATTCCTTCATAAATACATAAAGCTATGACTGAAATGATACATTAATTAATAGTATACGCTCTTATAAAATGGAGTATGCAATACTTACCCTCTTAGACCACCTACAATGGTGGTGTTGAATATTGAATTCAACAGTTGAAAGCCTTGCAATGGCATTTTTGAAGGTGTTGAATGATGAGTTGGATGAGAGAGGAGATGAATGGTTTCAACTATGTTTAAGTCTGTCCGAACCGCCACGTGTGAAGCTTCGATTGGACCAAACTGGCGCGTGTACAACACGCGCAGACAGGGGCGAGTGAGAGCGCAGGAGGAAGAGAGAGAGGAATCTGTTGGAGA
The DNA here is from genome assembly GCA_018208015.1 of Medicago ruthenica. Taxonomy (NCBI): domain Eukaryota; kingdom Viridiplantae; phylum Streptophyta; class Magnoliopsida; order Fabales; family Fabaceae; genus Medicago; species Medicago ruthenica. Next base: position 56,195,655 of record CM031373.1, read on the forward strand.
TAAGGCAGGACGCGTGGCAGCATTGGATTGGTTCGCTGGATTTTTATTATCTTAATAATTTAAACTCAATTATTCCAATGTAAATTAATTTAAAAAAAAAAAAAAAAATTACCAAAATTCATGATTTTTTTTCCTCTATAAATAGAGACTTGGTTCATTTGATTTGGACACAGAAAAAAAAACCAAGTTTTTCAGTATCCTAATCTTATTACTATCCTTCTATTACCTATCCTTTTGAAGTTTTAAACTTGTTGTTAGTGAAATGGATCCAAATAATAACAATTTCAACACCCAGAATTCTTCTAGTTACCCATTTAGCTACCAAAATCCCAACAATTATCAAAATCCAAATCAATTTCCAAACCAACGTCCTCAAAACATGCATAATTTTGGATTTGCACCAAATTTCAACCACCCATCCTCTGTTCCAAACTTTAATCCATATTATGGATCTATGATGGGATATCCATCTCAAACACCCCCGTTTGGTGGTTATATGCCAATGGGAAATGAAAACTTTCCGAGTGTTGGTGCACCTGAATTTCCTGAATTTTCAACACAAATAACTCTTGGTGGCATGACAAGTGGTAACGAAGTCACTCCAATTCCAGAGGATTCAACTCCTAAGAGCAAGAAAGCCCAGCAACCAGCATGGACCACTGAACAAAATTTGGTACTAATTAGTGGGTGGATTAAATATGGAACAAGCAGTGTTGTTGGGAGAAATCAGAAAGGTGAAACATATTGGGGTAAAATTGCTGAGTATTGTAATGAGCATTGCTCATTCGATCATCCGCGGGATGGTGTTGCATGCCGAAACCGTTTTAATTATATGAACAAAATACTGAATAAATGGATTGGCGCTTATGAAAGCGCTCAGCGTATGCAACGAAGCGGTTGGTCGGAGAATGATATTTTGGCAAAAGCGCAGGAATTATACGCGAGTGGGAAGAATATTCACTTTACTTTAATGGCAGAATGGCACGCTCTCCGTGATCAACCACGTTATGGTAGTCAAGTAGGAAATATTGGATCAGGCAGTAGTGGATCCAAGAGATCTCACGACAGTGATGCATGTGGCTCAAACTCTGTAGGATCTACTGTTCGTCCAATGGGTAGGGAGGCAGCTAAGAAAAAAGGTAAAAAGAAAAGTAAGGAAGCTGCCTTGGAGGTGGTGGATAAAGAGTGGGCTGAATTCAAACAATTCAAGGAGAAAGAGCTTGAACAATTGGACAAGATAGCGTCGATGCAACAGGAGGCTAATAAATTGATGAAAGAAAAGACTCATGCTAAAAAAATGAAAATGTATCTAAAACTAAGTTCCGAGGAGAATCTCGATGATCGGAAGCAAAAGTTGTTGGATATGTTGAGCCAAGAGCTGTTTGATAATTAATTTCAATCAAATTGTATGTGGCTTTTGGCTGTAATGTATGAGTTATTGTGTAATTTCAATCAAATTGTGGCTGTAATGAAATTGTCCGTTGATTAATTTCAATCAAGTAATTTCAATCAAATTTCAATCAAGTCCCCACTGTTTGCTTTAATAATTGTCCGTGACTTTTGGCTTATCTGTTTGGAATCCGAATCCTTATCTGTCTGGAATCCGAATCCAAATCCTTATCTGTCCGTGACTTTTGGCTTTCATAATTTACTTTCAATCAAGTCCCCACTGTTTGCTTTAATAATTGTCCGTGACTTTTGGCTTATCTGTTTGGAATCCGAATCCTTATCTGTCTGGAATCCGAATCCAAATCCTTATCTGTCCGTGACTTTTGGCTTTCATAATTTACTTTCAATCAAGTCCCCACTGTTTGCTTTAATAATTGTCCGTGACTTTTGGCTTATCTGTTTGGAATCCGAATCCTTATCTGTCTGGAATCCGAATCCAAATCCGTATCTGTCCGTGACTTTTGGCTTTCATAATTTACTTTCAATCAAGTCCCCACTGTTTGCTTTTCACCCAATCCTTATCTAAGTATTAACTCAATACAATAACTTATTTCGAATCCGTCAATGTCCACCACTTAATGTACTTGTATATAAGGACTCATAGATACATACATTGAATCACCAATATCCCAAATCTCATTCAATCTACTTCAAAATATCACAAAAAACTATTAATGGATCCATCAGAATATCCTTTTGATATCGCAGCCTACAAACGAAAATGTGAAATGGAAGAAACTTATATGGCCAGCCGATTCAGAGAGCGTCGAAACAAAATATTGGAAGATAGTGCACCTCGTAGTAGAAAATATCTCAATAGAGATCATGCAGCGGCAAACCAAAGACTAATTGACGACTACTTTGCCGATGAGCCTACATATGACGATGCAATGTTTCGTCGTCGGTACCGGATGCAAAAACATGTTTTCCTTCGAATCGTTGGGGACCTTTCAAGTAGTGATAACTACTTCACCCAACGAGTTGATGCAACCAATAAAGAAGGTATATCACCGTTAGCAAAATGTACCACAGCAATGCGAATGCTAGCATATGGTGTGGCAGCAGATGCGGTCGATGAATACATCAAAATAGGAGGTACTACAGCATTGGAGTGCGTACGTAGATTCTGTAAAGGAATCATACGATTGTATGAGCAAGAGTACCTGAGAGCACCAACCCAAGATGATCTGCAAAGAATACTACATGTAAGTGAAATGCGGGGGTTCCCAGGGATGATCGGGAGTATTGATTGCATGCACTGGGAGTGGAAAAATTGTCCTAAAGCATGGGAAGGTCAATTTGCTAGGGGGGATAAGGGAACCACCACAGTTATTCTTGAAGCAGTTGCATCTCATGATCTATGGATTTGGCATGCCTTTTTTGGATGTCCGGGAACGTTGAACGATATAAACGTTCTAGACCGGTCACCAGTGTTTGATGATGTGGAACAAGGAAAGGCTCCAAGTGTGAATTTTTTTGTGAATCAACGTCCCTATAACATGACATACTATCTAGCTGATGGTATCTACCCTTCTTATCCAACTTTCGTCAAATCGATCAGACTTCCTCAAAGTGAACCCGATAAGTTATTTGCAAAAGTTCAGGAGGGATGTCGGAAGGACATCGAACGTGCATTTGGAGTGCTTCAAGCTCGATTTAAAATCATCCGTGAACCAGCTCGCTTGTGGGACATAGACGATTTGAGTATCATCATGAGGTCATGCATCATATTACATAATATGATTGTTGAGGATGAACGAGATACATATGCTCAACGTTGGACCGATTTTGAGCAATCTGAGGCAAGTGGATCTAGTACACCGCAACCATACTCGACCGAGGTGTTACCCGCTTTTGCAAATCATGTGCGTGCTAGATCCGAATTGCGTGATCCAAATGTTCATCGCGAATTGCAAGCAGATCTAGTGAAGCACATATGGGAAAAGTTTGGAATGTTTCATGATTAAAGATGATTTGTATCGTACTAATTAAGTTACTTGTGTCGTGTGCTTAATTTGTTGTCTTGCATTTTAAGTTATTTGTGTGCCGCGTGTTTAATGTATTGTATTGCATTTTAATTTAAGAAAATAAATATTAATTATTTAAATAAATTTTGTTTTTACAAAAACACTAAAAAATAAATTGTTAAGTTTTTATTATTTTAATTTAATTATAATTAAATTAGTTTGTAATTTTATGTAATTATAAAAACAAAATATAAAATTAATTAAGAATATGAAATAAAAAGTGGTGGGGTAGAGTGAGTGGTGGGGTAGAGTGTTGAATGTAATTTACCATTGGAGAGGGTATGTGTTGAATGATGTGTTGAATTATTATGTGGAAGAGAGAGAAAATGATGTGGAGTGTTTTGAAAAAGTGTGTGTTGAAGGGTGTTGAATGTTGTTTACCATTGTACATGGTCTAATGATTAGATTTGTTCTAACTTACTAATCATTACTCATCAGCTGGCATTGTGTTAATTAACCAAGAAAACATAACACGCAAATCTCCATTTTGAAACGTTTGTATTAGACAAACTAACAAAATTTACAGATATTAAGAAAAAGAAATTGTTTTACAAGTATTAAGAAAAACAATTAAAACATTTAATTTATTAAATGTGTTATTTTTTAAAAATGTGTTAATTTTTAAATTGATTTATTACATGTAAGAACGAATAAAAAAGTCGAATATTTATATTTTTATAAATAAATTGTTTTTTTAAGAAATTATAAATAAATTGTTAACACATGTCAAATTTAAACAAAAGTTTAAGGGATTAATATCAAAATTGTGTCTTAATGAAAGGCGGAGGGAGTAGTCTTTCTTGCATTTGCACCGCTTCAAAATGAGACTTTCACAAACTTTTTTAACATTTTAGTTGAAGAGCAAATGATTACTATTTTAAAGTGATGATTGCTTTAAAAAGTGAACTCAATAATCATGAAACATTTTGAGTACTAATTATCTACACGTCACTGTACCTAATAATGTTACTTCCTCTAGTCCATAATGAATGTCATTTTATAAAATAAAAAATAAAAATTGTTCTAAAATGGATGTTATTTTTAATGTAATAATGGTTTTTTTTTTCACTCTTAAATCAACATATTTAACTTTGCTTTTATGTCAGTGGTGAATACACAAATACTTTTATTTAACAAAGTTACACAAATATTTTAATTAATTAAAATTATTCCCTAAAAAAATTAACTAAAATTATTATTATCTTTATTTATATTATTTTTCTAATCTATGTATAATAAGCAAATGTGTCATTCTTTGTGAGTTAAAGAAAGTATAAAAGTAAAGTATTCTTTTATAGCTAAATACTCCTTCATCTCATATTAAATGTTTCATTTAAAATACTTATTCATCACATATAATTTGTTCTTTTAGATTACGGATGAAACTTTAATTGGGGTTTTTAAAAATATATTTTTATTTATCGTATCTCAATAAGCTTAACTACTACATTGACTACAAAACTAATAAGGATATTTTAATAACAAAACTTTTTTTTACAAACAAAACTCATTTTATTTCCATAGAAATTAACACTCAACTATTCTCATAAGAACTTGTCCAAAAAATAACAGAATATTCCCATAAGAAATTACATAAAAGACATATAATATGAAAAAAAAAAAAAAAAAAAGAGTAATGATCATCGTTCTTGTAGACATTATTAGTGTCAGCTACATGCAACAAATTTGAAGTTCATAACATATTTTATATGTGAGAAATGGCAATCAATCAAACTTACGTTGTTTAAACAATCTTATCCCTTTCCCTTTTTGTCTTTATCATTATGCATTTATTAGTTTAGTGACTTAAAACCCCCAAAAATGCAGCACTTAACACTCTAGTAGAGTATTTAAGGAACTCGTAGCTGAGGTAATTGTTTAATATTTTTTATTCTAAGAAAAAGGGTTTTGTTGAGATGTTGTTCGGTTAGAACAATTGCAAAAATGATTGAAGATATCAAGTTAAAAGAGTCGTGCTTGGATTAAACGTCATTAGTTATTCCTCTGATGAATTCTCTTAATTGATTATATACTTTCAATGTTTCAAATATATCTTCCATGTCATCGTCATACATTTTTGGGTTTGACAAACGACGCAAAATCCATTGTATCTATTAACTTCTGATATCTCGCTCAGCTAACTGATACAATGGCATTTAGACTCAACGGTATATGTGATAGTAAACCTAGCCCTCAATGTAACAATTAGCATTTACATATGAGTTTATTCCATATCCCTTAAATAGAAATTCTATGTCTAGCAATTTCTAAATCAAATAACCAATTACGGAGTCCAAGTCGAAAATGCATTAGGGACAGGAATAAATCATCAATATAGTGAAACAAGTATTATATATAACCAGCCATATGAAGAGTTTACATCAGTATCATAGCCAACTCGACCTAATCTGTAATATCCCGCTTAGAAGTATCAATTAAACGTGTTAGAAACTTCATGAGCAAGCAATGGCAAGGTTGTAATTAAGAGGAGTGGCATAGTTGTAAATTTGGGGAAATTGGCTTTTGGATAAATATGAAAATTTCTCTAGTTTATCTCATTTTCTTCCTCTAGTAACAAGCTGAATTTTCTTCCCTCTCTTCCTCTCATTTTCGCTCACCATCCTCCCTTCACCATCATCATCAATCATCATCCCTTAACCTAGTAAACTCCTTCCCAAGCTCTTTTGTGGCAAGCAAGCTTGTGTTGGTGAATTTGGAGCAAGAAGAAGTTAAATAAGAAGCAAGAGAAGAGTAAGAGATGGGCTAGGGTTTTGAGGTAAAGCTTGGCAAAGATTGGAATCAAGTATAAGGTGAGCTCCTAGAGGGTTTTAGAAACCCACTTTGCTTAAGGTTTAAGGTTATAGTATTAAGAGATTGATTGCTAAATATATGCCTTGAATCCTTTTGGCTTGTGATTATATGAACTCATATGTTATAAGTTATTTATATGTCTTGGAAATTCATTCCCATAAGCTGTTTTGATGATTGGAGAGGTTTGGTTTAGCCTAGGAAGCAAAATTATGAATGCTGCTGAAGCCAAAATCGGACTACGATTTCTAGATATCGGGCTACGATTTGTGCCCTGTTTTTCATGGAATTTACGGCAAAAATCGGACTACGATTTTTAGAAATCGGGCTACGATTTTGGATCTACCCAGATTTTTGTTCTTAAGGAATGGCATGGAATTAAGGTATGATAGGTAATGGGTATGGCATTGGGAGATGATTACACAATTTCCAAGTTATGTAGAGGAATAATAGAGCTAGTAATGGGATTATCCCTTACTAAGCAACTTCATATACTCGTTAAGCAATGTGCAAGCCAAGAATATTTCAGTGGTTAAGTTAGAACCTTTTATAGGATAAGCACTTATGAATAAAGTTATAGATGATTTCCCTTTAGAATACGAGGATGATAGGAATGCTTCGGCAATCGAAGTTACAGTTAAGTTATAGTGTTGGTTCTCCAACAGTTACAGGTGGCTTATGAGGACGATAAGCCGAGAATCATAGGTTATAGATTATACGTTATAGGATTGTTATATGATTACAGTAACAGATTATATGTTCATATGTTAAAGTTAAAGAATTAAAGATTAAAGATAATGGCGTGCTTGCACGTTTTACAGTTACAGTTACAGGGCGTGTTCAGCAGACTCCGGGATTCGCCGGATGGGACTTCTCCGAGAGGGTTGTCCACACGTTTTATAGGGAGTCCGGTGTTAGCCTGATATGATAGGAATTTCACCGGTTTATAGGGAGACGTATCTCGGGGTTACTCCACCCGGGCTGCCCTCCGTAAAATGAACTCAGATTAATTGTTTGTTCAACGCTAACAGCTAACATAAAACACCAAAAACATCTTTATTTGTTTTATGTTTCACAGTTATAGTCATAGTTACAGTTAAAGGCAGATTATAGTTAAAGTTATAGACAGTTACAGTTATAGATACAGGAAGTTACGGTTATAGTTATAGACAGTTAACAGAAGGTGGTCCTAGGTTTCCCCTCGATCACTAAGTTAAGATTATAGGCAGTTTAAGTTATAGTTATAGGAGGACTTATAGTCATAGGCAGATAAAAGACTTGGCGATCATAGGAAATCCCCAAGATTGCCAAGGTAGGCATGGCGACCCTAGGTTCCCTGTGGTTGCCAACAGTTGGTTGGGCTGGAGCTCACTGAGACATTATGTCTCATCCCATTCCTTCTGGTGCAGGTTTACAGGTAAGTCAGAGGTTCGTGATGAAGATCTTCACAGAGATGCTGGATGGAGTACAGTTGCTCGTTGTGTACCAGCTCGGGAGCTTGATGGATATAGTATGAGTAATGTAAAAGTATTGGATTTTTGTACAGACGAGTAAACTTGTATTCAATCTTTTGTGATGTATTATTATTATTATTGAAATTTTTAAATGTATCCAGTATCAGCTTAACGCACATGCTAATATACTAGTTAAAGTTAGTATGGGTGTTACAATTGGTATCAGAGCAGGTCGATTCAGACCGTGCCATGGGTCATTTAAGATTCAATAAAAGTAGTGGAATCATTGGGTTCCGGATGTTGTTCTAAAGGTCACATCTAGTTGAGCCTGATCAACTCAGTCTAGTATATGACAGTTAGGACAAATATCCGAGAGCTGAATGTGACCAAGGAGGAAAGAAGTGTACGAAAGGTAAAGGTTAAAGTGTCAGATTTTAAGACGGAATTGGCAAGGTATTTAATGTCAAAGGATGGTTCTCTAACTGTGAAGTAACTGAGCCAGTTAATGGCAAAGTTTCAGGAATATAAGAGGTATTAAAGAGTAAGGTCAGGTACCTTAACTAGTTGGACGCATCATTAAACGATGCCTTCTCCGAGGAGACATGAACAGTAAAGAACTATGGAAATACTCTAAGGAATGATTTGGAATCCTAACGGGAACCGTAATTTGGGAAAGTTAAAGTGAATTGTACAATTAGAGTTTTAATTCCGGCTGCGGATGCAAAGGATTGTGATATCAAACCCAGCGACTTGGACTAAGGAATGAAAGTTAATTATTGGAAGCTCTGGACTTCCAGTAAGGTTATAGGGTGTAAGGATGGAAAGACTTGCGCACTTGGAACGGATGAGATTTTGATATCCGATATGTAAGAGATTTATTTATGTATTAAGCGAAATATTGAATGGATGAAATAGATTACCTTCCTTTATTATGAGTCATCAAGATGCATTGTATGAGAAACGCAAGCTTAGTGATAAGTGAAGGAAATCCCCGGTAAGGGTATGAAGTAAAGATTGGGTCTCATGTTGAAGGATTATAGTAAACCGGTTTCGAGGATTAAGCAGGAAGATCGACACTAACGTACGAGTCATAGTTAAAGCTACAGTTAATGTTAAGGAGTTCTATGTTATCTTTTGATGGGCTCCTTACACGAGTATTTGGGTAAGCCGACAAAGATCACCTTATGTTGGTAGACATATATATACTTTGGGTTGTTCGAAACCATGAAGAGGGCAACGGACGAGAAGACATATGGGATATTATTCAGATAACAAGATTAGAATGGAATTGTGAATACAGTAATAAGTTATAGGAAGGATCCAATGGAAAATGTTAAGTATTGAAGCTTACAGATTTATTAACCGGTACTCGAAGAGGCGTAACATGTGTTTGGACTTACAGGAGAGCCGGTAAGAGTTGAGCCTTATCCAGACGGATTAGTTTCGGGGAAGCCCGAGGAATAATCAAGAGTTATGTTATAATTATGTGGACCTAAGTGCCTTGGAAAAAGGTTGTGGATGTGAAATCCCTACGGATAATTATAGGAAGAGACTCGATTCATTAATCGATTACATATATGAAAGACGAGGATTTCCGGAAGTCATAATATGTTTCTAGAAATTACCACAAGTAAATAATGTATGAATGTAAGTTGTTTTAACAGGAGCATCGTTGGGCTCGTATATATTGTTAAAGATTGTTTACAGGTTTCGGCGTATTTCGTGAAAGTAAGAATTTGTTGTGTTCGAAAGGAAACGTAAAGTCAAGCGTCGAGCAATCAGTAAGTTTAACAGATGAATTAAACCACAGGAGAAATTTTAATGTAAGATGGTCATATGTGTTAATTACATAGCATAAAGTCAAAGGTTTGGCCAAGGAGAATCTATATGGTAATAGTGGTGTATTACTTCTATCCCAAGGTTAATTGTTTAAATCAGAGTTGCGCAGCGGAGAAGTAGTCCAATTATGAGTTAACAGACAAATAAAAAAAAAACTGAAGTTTAGAGAAAAAGATGTTTGAGAAGTCCTTGTCAGAGGAATTACAGGAAAGGCATTCAGAGATTAATTCTCAAGTTACAGAATGTGTGTAAGCAGTGATGACTTGAACTTATCGTCAGTTCTAACGGGAAGTTTTATAGATAAGTCGAGGAATGTTTCGAACCTCGAAACTCATGAGATAAGAAAATTGAAGCGGTTCGAGAAATTCAAAGGATGTGTTTCTAACACAATAAGTACATAGCGAAGAAAGCCACGTTTAATACGGTAATCTAGCTGTTTCAGCTCAGTAACTTAAAGTTAACTTGAATAGTAAGTTTAACCAAAGAGGAATAATGTTGTGGCATACAGTTATTCCGCATCGTACCCACGTTATGCTGGCATGTCGCATGTAACAGGCATGTAACAGGTTATGATTAGTATTATGTATACTGATCAGGCAGAGTTTATGCTACTTAGACAGTAGTGTAACATATTTTTTTTTATAGTCGTGTGATATGTATCGGTAACTGTGGTACGTAGTCGGTAATGTTTTAACAGGAAAATCTTAAGCAGAACAGGTTTGTTGTTATTGAACAAATCTCAGTAGAGGAGTTCAGAAATTTTTGAACTTAATGTTAACAGTTAAAGGAAGGAAATGTTTCACACCGATCAGAGGATTACTCATAGTTTACAGTAAAGGACTACATGAATTGAAGTTATGAATTAAAGGATTCAGAGTTTAAGAGTGCTATTTTGATAGCGAACAGAATAGAGTTTTCTTTTCGAAACGGAGAATGTCCTTGGACAAAATAAGTTATAACGCCAACAGAATGTAACCATAACTTACGTTATGGGATTGTGAATGTTTAAAGGATACAAGGATGAATTAAGAGTTAAGAGAGTGACCTTGGTTGACGTGGTTTGTCTCAAGTATAATTTTTTTTTTATTAAGTATGATGTCCCGTTAGTTGGACAATGATGATGCGATGTACCATGTATCCGGTAGTAGTGAACACGTACTCGATCGTGTGTGGAAGCTATGTGCTATGGACTGCATTATATGATGATATGTGAGACGGCTTATGCCACACGTCACTTATACTGGATTTTCATAAGTTTGAAAGTATTGGTAGAGAAGAAAGTTCCTCAAACCTTTGGCTACATGTTATTGTTGATTTATTAATCGGAGCATAACTGACTTATGTGATTTCTCGAGCTTAAAGAATTCCCGCAGTGGGAAGGTGAGCAATGCTTAAGGTTGTGATAATAGCTACACCAGGACAACAGAAAGGAAGGAACGTAAACCATAAGTTCAATCACCACTTTGAATTTGAATCGTGGAGGTAGTTGTAATAGATTTCAATTCCGTTTGAGAATATTCAATATCAGATACCTTCCAGTGTAAGAATAAATTTATATGAAGAATGATACGAGAGTAACAGTAAAAGGTTGTCTTGTGAGGCGAAAGTTAAAGACAAAAGTTCTTTGAACTAAAAGTAATGTAATAGATCCCTCGGAAAGTTGGAATAATTGGGGAAAAACAGAATGACTCGACGACTTCAGGTTAATATGGATATGTTGGTTCAGATAACCATACGCCTTAACAGATAATAGTTATGTAATATACGTTAGACCTTTCGGCAGGAAAGAGATTGTCTTATGTTTTGATGTACAGTGATGGGAATCATGGCTAAAGAACAAGTTTTAACCAATATGGTTTAACCGAGACGCGTGACTAATCTACATGTCAGACATTAGAGTTGCCATGGAATTCCAGTAAGGTTATAGGGTGTAAGGATGGAAAGACTTGCACACTTGGAACGGATGAGATTTTGATATCCGATATGTAAGAGATTTATTTATGTATTAAGCGAAATATTGAATGGATGAAATAGATTACCTTCCTTTATTATGAGTCATCAAGATGCATTGTATGAGAAACGCAAGCTTAGTGATAAGTGAAGGAAATCCCCGGTAAGGGTATGAAGTAAAGATTGGGTCTCATGTTGAAGGATTATAGTAAACCGGTTTCGAGGATTAAGCAGGAAGATCGTCACTAACGTACGAGTCATAGTTAAAGCTATAGTTAATGTTAAGGAGTTCTATGTTATCTTTTGATGGGCTCCTTACACGAGTATTTGGGTAAGCCGACAAAGATCACCTTATGTTGGTAGACATATATATACTTTGGGTTGTTCGAAACCATGAAGAGGGCAACGGACGCGAAGACATATGGGATATTATTCAGATAACAAGATTAGAATGGAATTGTGAATACAGTAATAAGTTATAGGAAGGATCCAATGGAAAATGTTAAGTATTGAAGCTTACAGATTTATTAATCGGGTACTCGAAGAGGCGTAACATGTGTTTGGACTTACAGGAGAGCCGGTAAGAGTTGAGCCTTATCCAGACGGATTAGTTTCGGGGAAGCCCGAGGAATAATCAAGAGTTATGTTATAATTATGTGGACCTAAGTGCCTTGGAAAAAGGTTGTGGATGTGAAATCCCTACGGATAATTATAGGAAGAGACTCGATTCATTAATCGATTACGTATATGAAAGACGAGGATTTCCGGAAGTCATAATATGTTTCTAGAAATTACCACAAGTAAATAATGTATGAATGTAAGTTGTTTTAACAGGAGCATCATTGGGCTCGTATATATTGTTAAAGACTGTTTACAGGTTTCGGCGTATTTCGTGAAAGTAAGAATTTGTTGTGTTCGAAAGGAAACGTAAAGTCAAGCGTCGAGCAATCAGTAAGATTAACAGATGAATTAAACCACAGGAGAAATTTTAATGTAAGATGGTCATATGTGTTAATTACATAGCATAAAGTCAAAGGTTTGGCCAAGGAGAATCTATATGGTAATAGTGGTGTATTACTTCTATCCCAAGGTTAATTGTTTAAATCAGAGTTGGGCAGCGGAGAAGTAGTCCAATTATGAGTTAACAGACAAATCAAAAAAAAAACTGAAGTTTAGAGAAAAAGATGTTTGAGAAGTCCTTGTCAGAGGAATTACAGGAAAGGCATTCAGAGATTAATTCTCAAGTTACAGAATGTGTGTAAGCAGTGATGACTTGAACTTATCGTCAGTTCTAACGGGAAGTTTTATAGATAAGTCGAGGAATGTTTCGGACCTCGAAACTCATGAGATAAGAAAATTGAAGCGATTCGAGAAATTCAAAGGATGTGTTTCTAACACAATAAGTACATAGCGAAGAAAGCCACGTTTAATACGGTAATCTAGCTGTTTCAGCTCAGTAACTTAAAGTTAACTTGAATAGTAAGTTTAACCAAAGAGGAATAATGATGTGGTATACAGTTATTCCGCATCGTACCCACGTTATGCTGGCATGTCGCATGTAACAGGCATGTAATAGGTTATGATTAGTATTATGTATACTGATCAGGCAGAGTTTATGCTACTTAGACAGTAGTGTAACATATTTTTTTTATAGTCGTGTGATATGTATCGGTAACTGTGGTACGTAGTCGGTAATGTTTTAACAGGAAAATCTTAAGCAGAACAGGTTTGTTGTTATTGAACAAATCTCAGTAGAGGAGTTCAGAAATTTTTGAACTTAATGTTAACAGTTAAAGGAAGGAAATGTTTCACACCGATCAGAGGATTACTCGTAGTTTACAGTAAAGGACTACGTGAATTGAAGTTATGAATTAAAGGATTCAGAGTTTAAGAGTGCTATTTTGATAGCGAACAGAATAGAGTTTTCTTTTCGAAACGGAGAATGTCCTTGGACAAAATAAGTTATAACGCCAACAGAATGTAACCATAACTTACGTTATGGGATTGTGAATGTTTAAAGGATACAAGGATGAATTAAGAGTTAAGAGAGTGACCTTGGTTGACGTGGTTTGTCTCAAGTATAATTTTTTTTTATTAAGTATGATGTCCCGTTAGTTGGACAATGATGATGCGATGTACCATGTATCCGGTAGTAGTGAACACGTACTCGATCGTGTGTGGAAGCTATGTGCTATGGACTGCATTATATGATGATATGTGAGACGGCTTATGCCACACGTCACTTATACTGGATTTTCATAAGTTTGAAAGTATTGGTAGAGAAGAAAGTTCCTCAAACCTTTGGCTACATGTTATTGTTGATTTATTAATCGGAGCATAACTGACTTATGTGATTTCTCGAGCTTAAAGAATTCCCGCAGTGGGAAGGTGAGCAATGCTTAAGGTTGTGATAATAGCTACACCAGGACAACAGAAAGGAAGGAACGTAAACCATAAGTTCAATCACCACTTTGAATTTGAATCGTGGAGGTAGTTGTAATAGATTTCAATTCCGTTTGAGAATATTCAATATCAGATACCTTCCAGTGTAAGAATAAATTTATATGAAGAATGATACGAGAGTAACAGTAAAAGGTTGTCTTGTGAGGCGAAAGTTAAAGACAAAAGTTCTTTGAACTAAAAGTAATGTAATAGATCCCTCGGAAAGTTGGAATAATTGGGGAAAAACAGAATGACTCGACGACTTCAGGTTAATATGGATATGTTGGTTCAGATAACCATACGCCTTAACAGATAATAGTTATGTAATATACGTTAGACCTTTCGGCAGGAAAGAGATTGTCTTATGTTTTGATGTACAGTGATGGGAATCATGGCTAAAGAACAAGTTTTAACCAATATGGTTTAACCGAGACGCGTGACTAATCTACATGTCAGACATTAGAGTTGCCATGGAATTCCAGTAAGGTTATAGGGTGTAAGGATGGAAAGACTTGCACACTTGGAACGGATGAGATTTTGATATCCGATATGTAAGAGATTTATTTATGTATTAAGCGAAATATTGAATGGATGAAATAGATTACCTTCCTTTATTATGAGTCATCAAGATGCATTGTATGAGAAACGCAAGCTTAGTGATAAGTGAAGGAAATCCCCGGTAAGGGTATGAAGTAAAGATTGGGTCTCATGTTGAAGGATTATAGTAAACCGGTTTCGAGGATTAAGCAGGAAGATCGTCACTAACGTACGAGTCATAGTTAAAGCTATAGTTAATGTTAAGGAGTTCTATGTTATCTTTTGATGGGCTCCTTACACGAGTATTTGGGTAAGCCGACAAAGATCACCTTATGTTGGTAGACATATATATACTTTGGGTTGTTCGAAACCATGAAGAGGGCAACGGACGCGAAGACATATGGGATATTATTCAGATAACAAGATTAGAATGGAATTGTGAATACAGTAATAAGTTATAGGAAGGATCCAATGGAAAATGTTAAGTATTGAAGCTTACAGATTTATTAATCGGGTACTCGAAGAGGCGTAACATGTGTTTGGACTTACAGGAGAGCCGGTAAGAGTTGAGCCTTATCCAGACGGATTAGTTTCGGGGAAGCCCGAGGAATAATCAAGAGTTATGTTATAATTATGTGGACCTAAGTGCCTTGGAAAAAGGTTGTGGATGTGAAATCCCTACGGATAATTATAGGAAGAGACTCGATTCATTAATCGATTACGTATATGAAAGACGAGGATTTCCGGAAGTCATAATATGTTTCTAGAAATTACCACAAGTAAATAATGTATGAATGTAAGTTGTTTTAACAGGAGCATCATTGGGCTCGTATATATTGTTAAAGACTGTTTACAGGTTTCGGCGTATTTCGTGAAAGTAAGAATTTGTTGTGTTCGAAAGGAAACGTAAAGTCAAGCGTCGAGCAATCAGTAAGTTTAACAGATGAATTAAACCACAGGAGAAATTTTAATGTAAGATGGTCATATGTGTTAATTACATAGCATAAAGTCAAAGGTTTGGCCAAGGAGAATCTATATGGTAATAGTGGTGTATTACTTCTATCCCAAGGTTAATTGTTTAAATCAGAGTTGGGCAGCGGAGAAGTAGTCCAATTATGAGTTAACAGACAAATCAAAAAAAAACTGAAGTTTAGAGAAAAAGATGTTTGAGAAGTCCTTGTCAGAGGAATTACAGGAAAGGCATTCAGAGATTAATTCTCAAGTTACAGAATGTGTGTAAGCAGTGATGACTTGAACTTATCGTCAGTTCTAACGGGAAGTTTTATAGATAAGTCGAGGAATGTTTCGGACCTCGAAACTCATGAGATAAGAAAATTGAAGCGATTCGAGAAATTCAAAGGATGTGTTTCTAACACAATAAGTACATAGCGAAGAAAGCCACGTTTAATACGGTAATCTAGCTGTTTCAGCTCAGTAACTTAAAGTTAACTTGAATAGTAAGTTTAACCAAAGAGGAATAATGATGTGGCATACAGTTATTCCGCATCGTACCCACGTTATGCTGGCATGTCGCATGTAACAGGCATGTAATAGGTTATGATTAGTATTATGTATACTGATCAGGCAGAGTTTATGCTACTTAGACAGTAGTGTAACATATTTTTTTTATAGTCGTGTGATATGTATCGGTAACTGTGGTACGTAGTCGGTAATGTTTTAACAGGAAAATCTTAAGCAGAACAGGTTTGTTGTTATTGAACAAATCTCAGTAGAGGAGTTCAGAAATTTTTGAACTTAATGTTAACAGTTAAAGGAAGGAAATGTTTCACACCGATCAGAGGATTACTCGTAGTTTACAGTAAAGGACTACGTGAATTGAAGTTATGAATTAAAGGATTCAGAGTTTAAGAGTGCTATTTTGATAGCGAACAGAATAGAGTTTTCTTTTCGAAACGGAGAATGTCCTTGGACAAAATAAGTTATAACGCCAACAGAATGTAACCATAACTTACGTTATGGGATTGTGAATGTTTAAAGGATACAAGGATGAATTAAGAGTTAAGAGAGTGACCTTGGTTGACGTGGTTTGTCTCAAGTATAATTTTTTTTTATTAAGTATGATGTCCCGTTAGTTGGACAATGATGATGCGATGTACCATGTATCCGGTAGTAGTGAACACGTACTCGATCGTGTGTGGAAGCTATGTGCTATGGACTGCATTATATGATGATATGTGAGACGGCTTATGCCACACGTCACTTATACTGGATTTTCATAAGTTTGAAAGTATTGGTAGAGAAGAAAGTTCCTCAAACCTTTGGCTACATGTTATTGTTGATTTATTAATCGGAGCATAACTGACTTATGTGATTTCTCGAGCTTAAAGAATTCCCGCAGTGGGAAGGTGAGCAATGCTTAAGGTTGTGATAATAGCTACACCAGGACAACAGAAAGGAAGGAACGTAAACCATAAGTTCAATCACCACTTTGAATTTGAATCGTGGAGGTAGTTGTAATAGATTTCAATTCCGTTTGAGAATATTCAATATCAGATACCTTCCAGTGTAAGAATAAATTTATATGAAGAATGATACGAGAGTAACAGTAAAAGGTTGTCTTGTGAGGCAAAAGTTAAAGACAAAAGTTCTTTGAACTAAAAGTAATGTAATAGATCCCTCGGAAAGTTGGAATAATTGGGGAAAAACAGAATGACTCGACGACTTCAGGTTAATATGGATATGTTGGTTCAAATAACCATACGCCTTAACAGATAATAGTTATGTAATATACGTTAGACCTTTCGGCAGGAAAGAGATTGTCTTATGTTTTGATGTACAGTGATGGGAATCATGGCTAAAGAACAAGTTTTAACCAATATGGTTTAACCGAGACGCGTGACTAATCTACATGTCAGACATTAGAGTTGCCATGGAATTCCAATAAGCATAAAGAATTGGGAACTCTAATAGTAGAAAAAGAGGTAGAAAGGATTTATCTTTCAGGATCTCATAAGGATTTTCTAAATTTCGAGGACGAAATTTCTTTAAGGGGGGTAGAGTGTAATATCCCGCTTAGAAGTATCAATTAAACGTGTTAGAAACTTCATGAGCAAGCAATGGCAAGGTTGTAATTAAGAGGAGTGACATAGTTGTAAATTTGGGGAAATTGGCTTTTGGATAAATATGAAAATTTCTCTAGTTTATCTCATTTTCTTCCTCTAGTAACAAGCTGAATTTTCTTCCCTCTCTTCCTCTCATTTTCGCTCACCATCCTCCCTTCACCATCATCATCAATCATCATCCCTTAACCTAGTAAACTCCTTCCCAAGCTCTTTTGTGGCAAGCAAGCTTGTGTTGGTGAATTTGGAGCAAGAAGAAGTTAAATAAGAAGCAAGAGAAGAGTAAGAGATGGGCTAGGGTTTTGAGGTAAAGCTTGGCAAAGATTGGAATCAAGTATAAGGTGAGCTCCTAGAGGGTTTTAGAAACCCACTTTGCTTAAGGTTTAAGGTTATAGTATTAAGAGATTGATTGCTAAATATATGCCTTGAATCCTTTTGGCTTGTGATTATATGAACTCATATGTTATAAGTTGTTTATATGTCTTGGAAATTCATTCCCATAAGCTGTTTTGATGATTGGAGAGGTTTGGTTTAGCCTAGGAAGCAAAATTATGAATGCTGCTGAAGCCAAAATCGGACCACGATTTCTAGATATCGGGCTACGATTTTGTGCCCTGTTTTTCATGGAATTTACGGCAAAAATCGGACTACGATTTTTAGAAATCGGGCTACGATTTTGGATCTACCCAGATTTTTGTTCTTAAGGAATGGCATGGAATTAAGGTATGATAGGTAATGGGTATGGCATTGGGAGATGATTACACAATTTCCAAGTTATGTAGAGGAATAATAGAGCTAGTAATGGGATTATCCCTTACTAAGCAACTTCATATACTCGTTAAGCAATGTGCAAGCCAAGAATATTTCAGTGGTTAAGTTAGAACCTTTTATAGGATAAGCACTTATGAATAAAGTTATAGATGATTTCCCTTTAGAATACGAGGATGATAGGAATGCTTCGGCAATCGAAGTTACAGTTAAGTTATAGTGTTGGTTCTCCAACAGTTACAGGTGGCTTATGAGGACGATAAGCCGAGAATCATAGGTTATAGATTATACGTTATAGGATTGTTATATGATTACAGTAACAGATTATATGTTCATATGTTAAAGTTAAAGAATTAAAGATTAAAGATAATGGCGTGCTTGCACGTTTTACAGTTACAGTTACAGGGCGTGTTCAGCAGACTCCGGGATTCGCCGGATGGGACTTCTCCGAGAGGGTTGTCCACACGTTTTATAGGGAGTCCGGTGTTAGCCTGATATGATAGGAATTTCACCGGTTTATAGGGAGACGTATCTCGGGGTTACTCCACCCGGGCTGCCCTCCGTAAAATGAACTCAGATTAATTGTTTGTTCAACGCTAACAGCTAACATAAAACACCAAAAACATCTTTATTTGTTTTATGTTTCACAGTTATAGTCATAGTTACAGTTAAAGGCAGATTATAGTTAAAGTTATAGACAGTTACAGTTATAGATACAGGAAGTTACGGTTATAGTTATAGACAGTTAACAGAAGGTGGTCCTAGGTTTCCCCTCGATCACTAAGTTAAGATTATAGGCAGTTTAAGTTATAGTTATAGGAGGACTTATAGTCATAGGCAGATAAAAGACTTGGCGATCATAGGAAATCCCCAAGATTGCCAAGGTAGGCATGGCGACCCTAGGTTCCCTGTGGTTGCCAACAGTTGGTTGGGCTGGAGCTCACTGAGACATTATGTCTCATCCCATTCCTTCTGGTGCAGGTTTACAGGTAAGTCAGAGGTTCGTGATGAAGATCTTCACAGAGATGCTGGATGGAGTACAGTTGCTCGTTGTGTACCAGCTCGGGAGCTTGATGGATATAGTATGAGTAATGTAAAAGTATTGGATTTTTGTACAGACGAGTAAACTTGTATTCAATCTTTTGTGATGTATTATTATTATTATTGAAATTTTTAAATGTATCCAGTATCAGCTTAACGCACATGCTAATATACTAGTTAAAGTTAGTATGGGTGTTACAATTGGTATCAGAGCAGGTCGATTCAGACCGTGCCATGGGTCATTTAAGATTCAATAAAAGTAGTGGAATCATTGGGTTCCGGATGTTGTTCTAAAGGTCACATCTAGTTGAGCCTGATCAACTCAGTCTAGTATATGACAGTTAGGACAAATATCCGAGAGCTGAATGTGACCAAGGAGGAAAGAAGTGTACGAAAGGTAAAGGTTAAAGTGTCAGATTTTAAGACAGAATTGGCAAGGTATTTAATGTCAAAGGATGGTTCTCTAACAGTGAAGTAACTGAGCCAATTAATGGCAAAGTTTCAGGAATATAAGAGGTATTAAAGAGTAAGGTCAGGTACCTTAACTAGTTGGACCTTAACTAGTTGGACGCATCATTAAACGATGCCTTCTCCGAGGAGACATGAACAGTAAAGAACTATGGAAATACTCTAAGGAATGATTTGGAATCCTAACGGGAACCGTAATTTGGGAAAGTTAAAGTGAATTGTACAATTAGAGTTTTAATTCCGGCTGCGGATGCAAAGGATTGTGATATCAAACCCAGCGACTTGGACTAAGGAATGAAAGTTAATTATTGGAAGCTCTGGACTTCCAGTAAGGTTATAGGGTGTAAGGATGGAAAGACTTGCACACTTGGAACGGATGAGATTTTGATATCCGATATGTAAGAGATTTATTTATGTATTAAGCGAAATATTGAATGGATGAAATAGATTACCTTCCTTTATTATGAGTCATCAAGATGCATTGTATGAGAAACGCAAGCTTAGTGATAAGTGAAGGAAATCCCCGGTAAGGGTATGAAGTAAAGATTGGGTCTCATGTTGAAGGATTATAGTAAACCAGTTTCGAGGATTAAGCAGGAAGATCGTCACTAACGTACGAGTCATAGTTAAAGCTATAGTTAATGTTAAGGAGTTCTATGTTATCTTTTGATGGGCTCCTTACACGAGTATTTGGGTAAGCCGACAAAGATCACCTTATGTTGGTAGACATATATATACTTTGGGTTGTTCGAAACCATGAAGAGGGCAACGGACGCGAAGACATATGGGATATTATTCAGATAACAAGATTAGAATGGAATTGTGAATACAGTAATAAGTTATAGGAAGGATCCAATGGAAAATGTTAAGTATTGAAGCTTACAGATTTATTAATCGGGTACTCGAAGAGGCGTAACATGTGTTTGGACTTACAGGAGAGCCGGTAAGAGTTGAGCCTTATCCAGACGGATTAGTTTCGGGGAAGCCCGAGGAATAATCAAGAGTTATGTTATAATTATGTGGACCTAAGTGCCTTGGAAAAAGGTTGTGGATGTGAAATCCCTACGGATAATTATAGGAAGAGACTCGATTCATTAATCGATTACGTATATGAAAGACGAGGATTTCCGGAAGTCATAATATGTTTCTAGAAATTACCACAAGTAAATAATGTATGAATGTAAGTTGTTTTAACAGGAGCATCATTGGGCTCGTATATATTGTTAAAGACTGTTTACAGGTTTCGGCGTATTTCGTGAAAGTAAGAATTTGTTGTGTTCGAAAGGAAACGTAAAGTCAAGCGTCGAGCAATCAGTAAGTTTAACAGATGAATTAAACCACAGGAGAAATTTTAATGTAAGATGGTCATATGTGTTAATTACATAGCATAAAGTCAAAGGTTTGGCCAAGGAGAATCTATATGGTAATAGTGGTGTATTACTTCTATCCCAAGGTTAATTGTTTAAATCAGAGTTGGGCAGCGGAGAAGTAGTCCAATTATGAGTTAACAGACAAATCAAAAAAAAAACTGAAGTTTAGAGAAAAAGATGTTTGAGAAGTCCTTGTCAGAGGAATTACAGGAAAGGCATTCAGAGATTAATTCTCAAGTTACAGAATGTGTGTAAGCAGTGATGACTTGAACTTATCGTCAGTTCTAACGGGAAGTTTTATAGATAAGTCGAGGAATGTTTCGGACCTCGAAACTCATGAGATAAGAAAATTGAAGCGATTCGAGAAATTCAAAGGATGTGTTTCTAACACAATAAGTACATAGCGAAGAAAGCCACGTTTAATACGGTAATCTAGCTGTTTCAGCTCAGTAACTTAAAGTTAACTTGAATAGTAAGTTTAACCAAAGAGGAATAATGATTGTGGCATACAGTTATTCCGCATCGTACCCACGTTATGCTGGCATGTCGCATGTAACAGGCATGTAATAGGTTATGATTAGTATTATGTATACTGATCAGGCAGAGTTTATGCTACTTAGACAGTAGTGTAACATATTTTTTTTATAGTCGTGTGATATGTATCGGTAACTGTGGTACGTAGTCGGTAATGTTTTAACAGGAAAATCTTAAGCAGAACAGGTTTGTTGTTATTGAACAAATCTCAGTAGAGGAGTTCAGAAATTTTTGAACTTAATGTTAACAGTTAAAGGAAGGAAATGTTTCACACCGATCAGAGGATTACTCGTAGTTTACAGTAAAGGACTACGTGAATTGAAGTTATGAATTAAAGGATTCAGAGTTTAAGAGTGCTATTTTGATAGCGAACAGAATAGAGTTTTCTTTTCGAAACGGAGAATGTCCTTGGACAAAATAAGTTATAACGCCAACAGAATGTAACCATAACTTACGTTATGGGATTGTGAATGTTTAAAGGATACAAGGATGAATTAAGAGTTAAGAGAGTGACCTTGGTTGACGTGGTTTGTCTCAAGTATAATTTTTTTTTATTAAGTATGATGTCCCGTTAGTTGGACAATGATGATGCGATGTACCATGTATCCGGTAGTAGTGAACACGTACTCGATCGTGTGTGGAAGCTATGTGCTATGGACTGCATTATATGATGATATGTGAGACGGCTTATGCCACACGTCACTTATACTGGATTTTCATAAGTTTGAAAGTATTGGTAGAGAAGAAAGTTCCTCAAACCTTTGGCTACATGTTATTGTTGATTTATTAATCGGAGCATAACTGACTTATGTGATTTCTCGAGCTTAAAGAATTCCCGCAGTGGGAAGGTGAGCAATGCTTAAGGTTGTGATAATAGCTACACCAGGACAACAGAAAGGAAGGAACGTAAACCATAAGTTCAATCACCACTTTGAATTTGAATCGTGGAGGTAGTTGTAATAGATTTCAATTCCGTTTGAGAATATTCAATATCAGATACCTTCCAGTGTAAGAATAAATTTATATGAAGAATGATACGAGAGTAACAGTAAAAGGTTGTCTTGTGAGGCGAAAGTTAAAGACAAAAGTTCTTTGAACTAAAAGTAATGTAATAGATCCCTCGGAAAGTTGGAATAATTGGGGAAAAACAGAATGACTCGACGACTTCAGGTTAATATGGATATGTTGGTTCAGATAACCATACGCCTTAACAGATAATAGTTATGTAATATACGTTAGACCTTTCGGCAGGAAAGAGATTGTCTTATGTTTTGATGTACAGTGATGGGAATCATGGCTAAAGAACAAGTTTTAACCAATATGGTTTAACCGAGACGCGTGACTAATCTACATGTCAGACATTAGAGTTGCCATGGAATTCCAGTAAGGTTATAGGGTGTAAGGATGGAAAGACTTGCACACTTGGAACGGATGAGATTTTGATATCCGATATGTAAGAGATTTATTTATGTATTAAGCGAAATATTGAATGGATGAAATAGATTACCTTCCTTTATTATGAGTCATCAAGATGCATTGTATGAGAAACGCAAGCTTAGTGATAAGTGAAGGAAATCCCCGGTAAGGGTATGAAGTAAAGATTGGGTCTCATGTTGAAGGATTATAGTAAACCGGTTTCGAGGATTAAGCAGGAAGATCGTCACTAACGTACGAGTCATAGTTAAAGCTATAGTTAATGTTAAGGAGTTCTATGTTATCTTTTGATGGGCTCCTTACACGAGTATTTGGGTAAGCCGACAAAGATCACCTTATGTTGGTAGACATATATATACTTTGGGTTGTTCGAAACCATGAAGAGGGCAACGGACGCGAAGACATATGGGATATTATTCAGATAACAAGATTAGAATGGAATTGTGAATACAGTAATAAGTTATAGGAAGGATCCAATGGAAAAATGTTAAGTATTGAAGCTTACAGATTTATTAATCGGGTACTCGAAGAGGCGTAACATGTGTTTGGACTTACAGGAGAGCCGGTAAGAGTTGAGCCTTATCCAGACGGATTAGTTTCGGGGAAGCCCGAGGAATAATCAAGAGTTATGTTATAATTATGTGGACCTAAGTGCCTTGGAAAAAGGTTGTGGATGTGAAATCCCTACGGATAATTATAGGAAGAGACTCGATTCATTAATCGATTACGTATATGAAAGACGAGGATTTCCGGAAGTCATAATATGTTTCTAGAAATTACCACAAGTAAATAATGTATGAATGTAAGTTGTTTTAACAGGAGCATCATTGGGCTCGTATATATTGTTAAAGACTGTTTACAGGTTTCGGCGTATTTCGTGAAAGTAAGAATTTGTTGTGTTCGAAAGGAAACGTAAAGTCAAGCGTCGAGCAATCAGTAAGTTTAACAGATGAATTAAACCACAGGAGAAATTTTAATGTAAGATGGTCATATGTGTTAATTACATAGCATAAAGTCAAAGGTTTGGCCAAGGAGAATCTATATGGTAATAGTGGTGTATTACTTCTATCCCAAGGTTAATTGTTTAAATCAGAGTTGGGCAGCGGAGAAGTAGTCCAATTATGAGTTAACAGACAAATCAAAAAAAAAAACTGAAGTTTAGAGAAAAAGATGTTTGAGAAGTCCTTGTCAGAGGAATTACAGGAAAGGCATTCAGAGATTAATTCTCAAGTTACAGAATGTGTGTAAGCAGTGATGACTTGAACTTATCGTCAGTTCTAACGGGAAGTTTTATAGATAAGTCGAGGAATGTTTCGGACCTCGAAACTCATGAGATAAGAAAATTGAAGCGATTCGAGAAATTCAAAGGATGTGTTTCTAACACAATAAGTACATAGCGAAGAAAGCCACGTTTAATACGGTAATCTAGCTGTTTCAGCTCAGTAACTTAAAGTTAACTTGAATAGTAAGTTTAACCAAAGAGGAATAATGATGTGGCATACAGTTATTCCGCATCGTACCCACGTTATGCTGGCATGTCGCATGTAACAGGCATGTAATAGGTTATGATTAGTATTATGTATACTGATCAGGCAGAGTTTATGCTACTTAGACAGTAGTGTAACATATTTTTTTTATAGTCGTGTGATATGTATCGGTAACTGTGGTACGTAGTCGGTAATGTTTTAACAGGAAAATCTTAAGCAGAACAGGTTTGTTGTTATTGAACAAATCTCAGTAGAGGAGTTCAGAAATTTTTGAACTTAATGTTAACAGTTAAAGGAAGGAAATGTTTCGCACCGATCAGAGGATTACTCGTAGTTTACAGTAAAGGACTACGTGAATTGAAGTTATGAATTAAAGGATTCAGAGTTTAAGAGTGCTATTTTGATAGCGAACAGAATAGAGTTTTCTTTTCGAAACGGAGAATGTCCTTGGACAAAATAAGTTATAACGCCAACAGAATGTAACCATAACTTACGTTATGGGATTGTGAATGTTTAAAGGATACAAGGATGAATTAAGAGTTAAGAGAGTGACCTTGGTTGACGTGGTTTGTCTCAAGTATAATTTTTTTTTATTAAGTATGATGTCCCGTTAGTTGGACAATGATGATGCGATGTACCATGTATCCGGTAGTAGTGAACACGTACTCGATCGTGTGTGGAAGCTATGTGCTATGGACTGCATTATATGATGATATGTGAGACGGCTTATGCCACACGTCACTTATACTGGATTTTCATAAGTTTGAAAGTATTGGTAGAGAAGAAAGTTCCTCAAACCTTTGGCTACATGTTATTGTTGATTTATTAATCGGAGCATAACTGACTTATGTGATTTCTCGAGCTTAAAGAATTCCCGCAGTGGGAAGGTGAGCAATGCTTAAGGTTGTGATAATAGCTACACCAGGACAACAGAAAGGAAGGAACGTAAACCATAAGTTCAATCACCACTTTGAATTTGAATCGTGGAGGTAGTTGTAATAGATTTCAATTCCGTTTGAGAATATTCAATATCAGATACCTTCCAGTGTAAGAATAAATTTATATGAAGAATGATACGAGAGTAACAGTAAAAGGTTGTCTTGTGAGGCGAAAGTTAAAGACAAAAGTTCTTTGAACTAAAAGTAATGTAATAGATCCCTCGGAAAGTTGGAATAATTGGGGAAAAACAGAATGACTCGACGACTTCAGGTTAATATGGATATGTTGGTTCAGATAACCATACGCCTTAACAGATAATAGTTATGTAATATACGTTAGACCTTTCGGCAGGAAAGAGATTGTCTTATGTTTTGATGTACAGTGATGGGAATCATGGCTAAAGAACAAGTTTTAACCAATATGGTTTAACCGAGACGCGTGACTAATCTACATGTCAGACATTAGAGTTGCCATGGAATTCCAGTAAGGTTATAGGGTGTAAGGATGGAAAGACTTGCACACTTGGAACGGATGAGATTTTGATATCCGATATGTAAGAGATTTATTTATGTATTAAGCGAAATATTGAATGGATGAAATAGATTACCTTCCTTTATTATGAGTCATCAAGATGCATTGTATGAGAAACGCAAGCTTAGTGATAAGTGAAGGAAATCCCCGGTAAGGGTATGAAGTAAAGATTGGGTCTCATGTTGAAGGATTATAGTAAACCGGTTTCGAGGATTAAGCAGGAAGATCGTCACTAACGTACGAGTCATAGTTAAAGCTATAGTTAATGTTAAGGAGTTCTATGTTATCTTTTGATGGGCTCCTTACACGAGTATTTGGGTAAGCCGA
Organism: Medicago ruthenica; assembly: GCA_018208015.1. Classification (NCBI taxonomy): domain Eukaryota; kingdom Viridiplantae; phylum Streptophyta; class Magnoliopsida; order Fabales; family Fabaceae; genus Medicago; species Medicago ruthenica. Next base: position 56,222,140 of record CM031373.1, read on the forward strand.
CAAAGATCACCTTATGTTGGTAGACATATATATACTTTGGGTTGTTCGAAACCATGAAGAGGGCAACGGACGCGAAGACATATGGGATATTATTCAGATAACAAGATTAGAATGGAATTGTGAATACAGTAATAAGTTATAGGAAGGATCCAATGGAAAATGTTAAGTATTGAAGCTTACAGATTTATTAATCGGGTACTCGAAGAGGCGTAACATGTGTTTGGACTTACAGGAGAGCCGGTAAGAGTTGAGCCTTATCCAGACGGATTAGTTTCGGGGAAGCCCGAGGAATAATCAAGAGTTATGTTATAATTATGTGGACCTAAGTGCCTTGGAAAAAGGTTGTGGATGTGAAATCCCTACGGATAATTATAGGAAGAGACTCGATTCATTAATCGATTACGTATATGAAAGACGAGGATTTCCGGAAGTCATAATATGTTTCTAGAAATTACCACAAGTAAATAATGTATGAATGTAAGTTGTTTTAACAGGAGCATCATTGGGCTCGTATATATTGTTAAAGACTGTTTACAGGTTTCGGCGTATTTCGTGAAAGTAAGAATTTGTTGTGTTCGAAAGGAAACGTAAAGTCAAGCGTCGAGCAATCAGTAAGTTTAACAGATGAATTAAACCACAGGAGAAATTTTAATGTAAGATGGTCATATGTGTTAATTACATAGCATAAAGTCAAAGGTTTGGCCAAGGAGAATCTATATGGTAATAGTGGTGTATTACTTCTATCCCAAGGTTAATTGTTTAAATCAGAGTTGGGCAGCGGAGAAGTAGTCCAATTATGAGTTAACAGACAAATCAAAAAAAAAACTGAAGTTTAGAGAAAAAGATGTTTGAGAAGTCCTTGTCAGAGGAATTACAGGAAAGGCATTCAGAGATTAATTCTCAAGTTACAGAATGTGTGTAAGCAGTGATGACTTGAACTTATCGTCAGTTCTAACGGGAAGTTTTATAGATAAGTCGAGGAATGTTTCGGACCTCGAAACTCATGAGATAAGAAAATTGAAGCGATTCGAGAAATTCAAAGGATGTGTTTCTAACACAATAAGTACATAGCGAAGAAAGCCACGTTTAATACGGTAATCTAGCTGTTTCAGCTCAGTACTTAAAGTTAACTTGAATAGTAAGTTTAACCAAAGAGGAATAATGATGTGGCATACAGTTATTCCGCATCGTACCCACGTTATGCTGGCAATGTCGCATGTAACAGGCATGTAATAGGTTATGATTAGTATTATGTATACTGATCAGGCAGAGTTTATGCTACTTAGACAGTAGTGTAACATATTTTTTTATAGTCGTGTGATATGTATCGGTAACTGTGGTACGTAGTCGGTAATGTTTTAACAGGAAAATCTTAAGCAGAACAGGTTTGTTGTTATTGAACAAATCTCAGTAGAGGAGTTCAGAAATTTTTGAACTTAATGTTAACAGTTAAAGGAAGGAAATGTTTCACACCGATCAGAGGATTACTCGTAGTTTACAGTAAAGGACTACGTGAATTGAAGTTATGAATTAAGGATTCAGAGTTTAAGAGTGCTATTTTGATAGCGAACAGAATAGAGTTTTCTTTTCGAAACGGAGAATGTCCTTGGACAAAATAAGTTATAACGCCAACAGAATGTAACCATAACTTACGTTATGGGATTGTGAATGTTTAAAGGATACAAGGATGAATTAAGAGTTAAGAGAGTGACCTTGGTTGACGTGGTTTGTCTCAAGTATAATTTTTTTTATTAAGTATGATGTCCCGTTAGTTGGACAATGATGATGCGATGTACCATGTATCCGGTAGTAGTGAACACGTACTCGATCGTGTGTGGAAGCTATGTGCTATGGACTGCATTATATGATGATATGTGAGACGGCTTATGCCACACGTCACTTATACTGGATTTTCATAAGTTTGAAAGTATTGGTAGAGAAGAAAGTTCCTCAAACCTTTGGCTACATGTTATTGTTGATTTATTAATCGGAGCATAACTGACTTATGTGATTTCTCGAGCTTAAAGAATTCCCGCAGTGGGAAGGTGAGCAATGCTTAAGGTTGTGATAATAGCTACACCAGGACAACAGAAAGGAAGGAACGTAAACCATAAGTTCAATCACCACTTTGAATTTGAATCGTGGAGGTAGTTGTAATAGATTTCAATTCCGTTTGAGAATATTCAATATCAGATACCTTCCAGTGTAAGAATAAATTTATATGAAGAATGATACGAGAGTAACAGTAAAAGGTTGTCTTGTGAGGCAAAAGTTAAAGACAAAAGTTCTTTGAACTAAAAGTAATGTAATAGATCCCTCGGAAAGTTGGAATAATTGGGGAAAAACAGAATGACTCGACGACTTCAGGTTAATATGGATATGTTGGTTCAAATAACCATACGCCTTAACAGATAATAGTTATGTAATATACGTTAGACCTTTCGGCAGGAAAGAGATTGTCTTATGTTTTGATGTACAGTGATGGGAATCATGGCTAAAGAACAAGTTTTAACCAATATGGTTTAAACCGAGACGCGTGACTAATCTACATGTCAGACATTAGAGTTGCCATGGAATTCCAATAAGCATAAAGAATTGGGAACTCTAATAGTAGAAAAAGAGGTAGAAAGGATTTATCTTTCAGGATCTCATAAGGATTTTCTAAATTTCGAGGACGAAATTTCTTTAAGGGGGGTAGAGTGTAATATCCCGCTTAGAAGTATCAATTAAACGTGTTAGAAACTTCATGAGCAAGCAATGGCAAGGTTGTAATTAAGAGGAGTGACATAGTTGTAAATTTGGGGAAATTGGCTTTTGGATAAATATGAAAATTTCTCTAGTTTATCTCATTTTCTTCCTCTAGTAACAAGCTGAATTTTCTTCCTCTCTTCCTCTCATTTTCGCTCACCATCCTCCCTTCACCATCATCATCAATCATCATCCCTTAACCTAGTAAACTCCTTCCCAAGCTCTTTTGTGGCAAGCAAGCTTGTGTTGGTGAATTTGGAGCAAGAAGAAGTTAAATAAGAAGCAAGAGAAGAGTAAGAGATGGGCTAGGGTTTTGAGGTAAAGCTTGGCAAAGATTGGAATCAAGTATAAGGTGAGCTCCTAGAGGGTTTTAGAAACCCACTTTGCTTAAGGTTTAAGGTTATAGTATTAAGAGATTGATTGCTAAATATATGCCTTGAATCCTTTTGGCTTGTGATTATATGAACTCATATGTTATAAGTTGTTTATATGTCTTGGAAATTCATTCCCATAAGCTGTTTTGATGATTGGAGAGGTTTGGTTTAGCCTAGGAAGCAAAATTATGAATGCTGCTGAAGCCAAAATCGGACCACGATTTCTAGATATCGGGCTACGATTTTGTGCCCTGTTTTTCATGGAATTTACGGCAAAAATCGGACTACGATTTTTAGAAATCGGGCTACGATTTGGATCTACCCAGATTTTTGTTCTTAAGGAATGGCATGGAATTAAGGTATGATAGGTAATGGGTATGGCATTGGGAGATGATTACACAATTTCCAAGTTATGTAGAGGAATAATAGAGCTAGTAATGGGATTATCCCTTACTAAGCAACTTCATATACTCGTTAAGCAATGTGCAAGCCAGAATATTTCAGTGGTTAAGTTAGAACCTTTTATAGGATAAGCACTTATGAATAAAGTTATAGATGATTTCCCTTTAGAATACGAGGATGATAGGAATGCTTCGGCAATCGAAGTTACAGTTAAGTTATAGTGTTGGTTCTCCAACAGTTACAGGTGGCTTATGAGGACGATAAGCCGAGAATCATAGGTTATAGATTATACGTTATAGGATTGTTATATGATTACAGTAACAGATTATATGTTCATATGTTAAAGTTAAAGAATTAAAGATTAAAGATAATGGCGTGCTTGCACGTTTTACAGTTACAGTTACAGGGCGTGTTCAGCAGACTCCGGGATTCGCCGGATGGGACTTCTCCGAGAGGGTTGTCCACACGTTTTATAGGGAGTCCGGTGTTAGCCTGATATGATAGGAATTTCACCGGTTTATAGGGAGACGTATCTCGGGGTTACTCCACCCGGGCTGCCCTCCGTAAAATGAACTCAGATTAATTGTTTGTTCAACGCTAACAGCTAACATAAAACACCAAAAACATCTTTATTTGTTTTATGTTTCACAGTTATAGTCATAGTTACAGTTAAAGGCAGATTATAGTTAAAGTTATAGACAGTTACAGTTATAGATACAGGAAGTTACGGTTATAGTTATAGACAGTTAACAGAAGGTGGTCCTAGGTTTCCCCTCGATCACTAAGTTAAGATTATAGGCAGTTTAAGTTATAGTTATAGGAGGACTTATAGTCATAGGCAGATAAAAGACTTGGCGATCATAGGAAATCCCCAAGATTGCCAAGGTAGGCATGGCGACCCTAGGTTCCCTGTGGTTGCCAACAGTTGGTTGGGCTGGAGCTCACTGAGACATTATGTCTCATCCCATTCCTTCTGGTGCAGGTTTACAGGTAAGTCAGAGGTTCGTGATGAAGATCTTCACAGAGATGCTGGATGGAGTACAGTTGCTCGTTGTGTACCAGCTCGGGAGCTTGATGGATATAGTATGAGTAATGTAAAAGTATTGGATTTTTGTACAGACGAGTAAACTTGTATTCAATCTTTTGTGATGTATTATTATTATTATTGAAATTTTTAAATGTATCCAGTATCAGCTTAACGCACATGCTAATATACTAGTTAAAGTTAGTATGGGTGTTACAATTGGTATCAGAGCAGGTCGATTCAGACCGTGCCATGGGTCATTTAAGATTCAATAAAAGTAGTGGAATCATTGGGTTCCGGATGTTGTTCTAAAGGTCACATCTAGTTGAGCCTGATCAACTCAGTCTAGTATATGACAGTTAGGACAAATATCCGAGAGCTGAATGTGACCAAGGAGGAAAGAAGTGTACGAAAGGTAAAGGTTAAAGTGTCAGATTTTAAGACAGAATTGGCAAGGTATTTAATGTCAAAGGATGGTTCTCTAACAGTGAAGTAACTGAGCCAATTAATGGCAAAGTTTCAGGAATATAAGAGGTATTAAAGAGTAAGGTCAGGTACCTTAACTAGTTGGACCTTAACTAGTTGGACGCATCATTAAACGATGCCTTCTCCGAGGAGACATGAACAGTAAAGAACTATGGAAATACTCTAAGGAATGATTTGGAATCCTAACGGGAACCGTAATTTGGGAAAGTTAAAGTGAATTGTACAATTAGAGTTTTAATTCCGGCTGCGGATGCAAAGGATTGTGATATCAAACCCAGCGACTTGGACTAAGGAATGAAAGTTAATTATTGGAAGCTCTGGACTTCCAGTAAGGTTATAGGGTGTAAGGATGGAAAGACTTGCACACTTGGAACGGATGAGATTTTGATATCCGATATGTAAGAGATTTATTTATGTATTAAGCGAAATATTGAATGGATGAAATAGATTACCTTCCTTTATTATGAGTCATCAAGATGCATTGTATGAGAACGCAAGCTTAGTGATAAGTGAAGGAAATCCCCGGTAAGGGTATGAAGTAAAGATTGGGTCTCATGTTGAAGGATTATAGTAAACCAGTTTCGAGGATTAAGCAGGAAGATCGTCACTAACGTACGAGTCATAGTTAAAGCTATAGTTAATGTTAAGGAGTTCTATGTTATCTTTTGATGGGCTCCTTACACGAGTATTTGGGTAAGCCGACAAAGATCACCTTATGTTGGTAGACATATATATACTTTGGGTTGTTCGAAACCATGAAGAGGGCAACGGACGCGAAGACATATGGGATATTATTCAGATAACAAGATTAGAATGGAATTGTGAATACAGTAATAAGTTATAGGAAGGATCCAATGGAAAATGTTAAGTATTGAAGCTTACAGATTTATTAATCGGGTACTCGAAGAGGCGTAACATGTGTTTGGACTTACAGGAGAGCCGGTAAGAGTTGAGCCTTATCCAGACGGATTAGTTTCGGGGAAGCCCGAGGAATAATCAAGAGTTATGTTATAATTATGTGGACCTAAGTGCCTTGGAAAAAGGTTGTGGATGTGAAATCCCTACGGATAATTATAGGAAGAGACTCGATTCATTAATCGATTACGTATATGAAAGACGAGGATTTCCGGAAGTCATAATATGTTTCTAGAAATTACCACAAGTAAATAATGTATGAATGTAAGTTGTTTTAACAGGAGCATCATTGGGCTCGTATATATTGTTAAAGACTGTTTACAGGTTTCGGCGTATTTCGTGAAAGTAAGAATTTGTTGTGTTCGAAAGGAAACGTAAAGTCAAGCGTCGAGCAATCAGTAAGTTTAACAGATGAATTAAACCACAGGAGAAATTTTAATGTAAGATGGTCATATGTGTTAATTACATAGCATAAAGTCAAAGGTTTGGCCAAGGAGAATCTATATGGTAATAGTGGTGTATTACTTCTATCCCAAGGTTAATTGTTTAAATCAGAGTTGGGCAGCGGAGAAGTAGTCCAATTATGAGTTAACAGACAAATCAAAAAAAAAACTGAAGTTTAGAGAAAAAGATGTTGAGAAGTCCTTGTCAGAGGAATTACAGGAAAGGCATTCAGAGATTAATTCTCAAGTTACAGAATGTGTGTAAGCAGTGATGACTTGAACTTATCGTCAGTTCTAACGGGAAGTTTTATAGATAAGTCGAGGAATGTTTCGGACCTCGAAACTCATGAGATAAGAAAATTGAAGCGATTCGAGAAATTCAAAGGATGTGTTTCTAACACAATAAGTACATAGCGAAGAAAGCCACGTTTAATACGGTAATCTAGCTGTTTCAGCTCAGTAACTTAAAGTTAACTTGAATAGTAAGTTTAACCAAAGAGGAATAATGATGTGGCATACAGTTATTCCGCATCGTACCCACGTTATGCTGGCATGTCGCATGTAACAGGCATGTAATAGGTTATGATTAGTATTATGTATACTGATCAGGCAGAGTTTATGCTACTTAGACAGTAGTGTAACATATTTTTTTTATAGTCGTGTGATATGTATCGGTAACTGTGGTACGTAGTCGGTAATGTTTTAACAGGAAAATCTTAAGCAGAACAGGTTTGTTGTTATTGAACAAATCTCAGTAGAGGAGTTCAGAAATTTTTGAACTTAATGTTAACAGTTAAAGGAAGGAAATGTTTCACACCGATCAGAGGATTACTCGTAGTTTACAGTAAAGGACTACGTGAATTGAAGTTATGAATTAAAGGATTCAGAGTTTAAGAGTGCTATTTTGATAGCGAACAGAATAGAGTTTTCTTTTCGAAACGGAGAATGTCCTTGGACAAAATAAGTTATAACGCCAACAGAATGTAACCATAACTTACGTTATGGGATTGTGAATGTTTAAAGGATACAAGGATGAATTAAGAGTTAAGAGAGTGACCTTGGTTGACGTGGTTTGTCTCAAGTATAATTTTTTTTTTATTAAGTATGATGTCCCGTTAGTTGGACAATGATGATGCGATGTACCATGTATCCGGTAGTAGTGAACACGTACTCGATCGTGTGTGGAAGCTATGTGCTATGGACTGCATTATATGATGATATGTGAGACGGCTTATGCCACACGTCACTTATACTGGATTTTCATAAGTTTGAAAGTATTGGTAGAGAAGAAAGTTCCTCAAACCTTTGGCTACATGTTATTGTTGATTTATTAATCGGAGCATAACTGACTTATGTGATTTCTCGAGCTTAAAGAATTCCCGCAGTGGGAAGGTGAGCAATGCTTAAGGTTGTGATAATAGCTACACCAGGACAACAGAAAGGAAGGAACGTAAACCATAAGTTCAATCACCACTTTGAATTTGAATCGTGGAGGTAGTTGTAATAGATTTCAATTCCGTTTGAGAATATTCAATATCAGATACCTTCCAGTGTAAGAATAAATTTATATGAAGAATGATACGAGAGTAACAGTAAAAGGTTGTCTTGTGAGGCGAAAGTTAAAGACAAAAGTTCTTTGAACTAAAAGTAATGTAATAGATCCCTCGGAAAGTTGGAATAATTGGGGAAAAACAGAATGACTCGACGACTTCAGGTTAATATGGATATGTTGGTTCAGATAACCATACGCCTTAACAGATAATAGTTATGTAATATACGTTAGACCTTTCGGCAGGAAAGAGATTGTCTTATGTTTTGATGTACAGTGATGGGAATCATGGCTAAAGAACAAGTTTTAACCAATATGGTTTAACCGAGACGCGTGACTAATCTACATGTCAGACATTAGAGTTGCCATGGAATTCCAGTAAGGTTATAGGGTGTAAGGATGGAAAGACTTGCACACTTGGAACGGATGAGATTTTGATATCCGATATGTAAGAGATTTATTTATGTATTAAGCGAAATATTGAATGGATGAAATAGATTACCTTCCTTTATTATGAGTCATCAAGATGCATTGTATGAGAAAACGCAAGCTTAGTGATAAGTGAAGGAAATCCCCGGTAAGGGTATGAAGTAAAGATTGGGTCTCATGTTGAAGGATTATAGTAAACCGGTTTCGAGGATTAAGCAGGAAGATCGTCACTAACGTACGAGTCATAGTTAAAGCTATAGTTAATGTTAAGGAGTTCTATGTTATCTTTTGATGGGCTCCTTACACGAGTATTTGGGTAAGCCGACAAAGATCACCTTATGTTGGTAGACATATATATACTTTGGGTTGTTCGAAACCATGAAGAGGGCAACGGACGCGAAGACATATGGGATATTATTCAGATAACAAGATTAGAATGGAATTGTGAATACAGTAATAAGTTATAGGAAGGATCCAATGGAAAATGTTAAGTATTGAAGCTTACAGATTTATTAATCGGGTACTCGAAGAGGCGTAACATGTGTTTGGACTTACAGGAGAGCCGGTAAGAGTTGAGCCTTATCCAGACGGATTAGTTTCGGGGAAGCCCGAGGAATAATCAAGAGTTATGTTATAATTATGTGGACCTAAGTGCCTTGGAAAAAGGTTGTGGATGTGAAATCCCTACGGATAATTATAGGAAGAGACTCGATTCATTAATCGATTACGTATATGAAAGACGAGGATTTCCGGAAGTCATAATATGTTTCTAGAAATTACCACAAGTAAATAATGTATGAATGTAAGTTGTTTTAACAGGAGCATCATTGGGCTCGTATATATTGTTAAAGACTGTTACAGGTTTCGGCGTATTTCGTGAAAGTAAGAATTTGTTGTGTTCGAAAGGAAACGTAAAGTCAAGCGTCGAGCAATCAGTAAGTTTAACAGATGAATTAAACCACAGGAGAAATTTTAATGTAAGATGGTCATATGTGTTAATTACATAGCATAAAGTCAAAGGTTTGGCCAAGGAGAATCTATATGGTAATAGTGGTGTATTACTTCTATCCAAGGTTAATTGTTTAAATCAGAGTTGGGCAGCGGAGAAGTAGTCCAATTATGAGTTAACAGACAAATCAAAAAAAAAAACTGAAGTTTAGAGAAAAGATGTTTGAGAAGTCCTTGTCAGAGGAATTACAGGAAAGGCATTCAGAGATTAATTCTCAAGTTACAGAATGTGTGTAAGCAGTGATGACTTGAACTTATCGTCAGTTCTAACGGGAAGTTTTATAGATAAGTCGAGGAATGTTTCGGACCTCGAAACTCATGAGATAAGAAAATTGAAGCGATTCGAGAAATTCAAAGGATGTGTTTCTAACACAATAAGTACATAGCGAAGAAAGCCACGTTTAATACGGTAATCTAGCTGTTTCAGCTCAGTAACTTAAAGTTAACTTGAATAGTAAGTTTAACCAAAGAGGAATAATGATGTGGCATACAGTTATTCCGCATCGTACCCACGTTATGCTGGCATGTCGCATGTAACAGGCATGTAATAGGTTATGATTAGTATTATGTATACTGATCAGGCAGAGTTTATGCTACTTAGACAGTAGTGTAACATATTTTTTTTATAGTCGTGTGATATGTATCGGTAACTGTGGTACGTAGTCGGTAATGTTTTAACAGGAAAATCTTAAGCAGAACAGGTTTGTTGTTATTGAACAAATCTCAGTAGAGGAGTTCAGAAATTTTTGAACTTAATGTTAACAGTTAAAGGAAGGAAATGTTTCGCACCGATCAGAGGATTACTCGTAGTTTACAGTAAAGGACTACGTGAATTGAAGTTATGAATTAAAGGATTCAGAGTTTAAGAGTGCTATTTTGATAGCGAACAGAATAGAGTTTTCTTTTCGAAACGGAGAATGTCCTTGGACAAAATAAGTTATAACGCCAACAGAATGTAACCATAACTTACGTTATGGGATTGTGAATGTTTAAAGGATACAAGGATGAATTAAGAGTTAAGAGAGTGACCTTGGTTGACGTGGTTTGTCTCAAGTATAATTTTTTTTTATTAAGTATGATGTCCCGTTAGTTGGACAATGATGATGCGATGTACCATGTATCCGGTAGTAGTGAACACGTACTCGATCGTGTGTGGAAGCTATGTGCTATGGACTGCATTATATGATGATATGTGAGACGGCTTATGCCACACGTCACTTATACTGGATTTTCATAAGTTTGAAAGTATTGGTAGAGAAGAAAGTTCCTCAAACCTTTGGCTACATGTTATTGTTGATTTATTAATCGGAGCATAACTGACTTATGTGATTTCTCGAGCTTAAAGAATTCCCGCAGTGGGAAGGTGAGCAATGCTTAAGGTTGTGATAATAGCTACACCAGGACAACAGAAAGGAAGGAACGTAAACCATAAGTTCAATCACCACTTTGAATTTGAATCGTGGAGGTAGTTGTAATAGATTTCAATTCCGTTTGAGAATATTCAATATCAGATACCTTCCAGTGTAAGAATAAATTTATATGAAGAATGATACGAGAGTAACAGTAAAAGGTTGTCTTGTGAGGCGAAAGTTAAAGACAAAAGTTCTTTGAACTAAAAGTAATGTAATAGATCCCTCGGAAAGTTGGAATAATTGGGGAAAAACAGAATGACTCGACGACTTCAGGTTAATATGGATATGTTGGTTCAGATAACCATACGCCTTAACAGATAATAGTTATGTAATATACGTTAGACCTTTCGGCAGGAAAGAGATTGTCTTATGTTTTGATGTACAGTGATGGGAATCATGGCTAAAGAACAAGTTTTAACCAATATGGTTTAACCGAGACGCGTGACTAATCTACATGTCAGACATTAGAGTTGCCATGGAATTCCAGTAAGGTTATAGGGTGTAAGGATGGAAAGACTTGCACACTTGGAACGGATGAGATTTTGATATCCGATATGTAAGAGATTTATTTATGTATTAAGCGAAATATTGAATGGATGAAATAGATTACCTTCCTTTATTATGAGTCATCAAGATGCATTGTATGAGAAACGCAAGCTTAGTGATAAGTGAAGGAAATCCCCGGTAAGGGTATGAAGTAAAGATTGGGTCTCATGTTGAAGGATTATAGTAAACCGGTTTCGAGGATTAAGCAGGAAGATCGTCACTAACGTACGAGTCATAGTTAAAGCTATAGTTAATGTTAAGGAGTTCTATGTTATCTTTTGATGGGCTCCTTACACGAGTATTTGGGTAAGCCGACAAAGATCACCTTATGTTGGTAGACATATATATACTTTGGGTTGTTCGAAACCATGAAGAGGGCAACGGACGCGAAGACATATGGGATATTATTCAGATAACAAGATTAGAATGGAATTGTGAATACAGTAATAAGTTATAGGAAGGATCCAATGGAAAATGTTAAGTATTGAAGCTTACAGATTTATTAATCGGGTACTCGAAGAGGCGTAACATGTGTTTGGACTTACAGGAGAGCCGGTAAGAGTTGAGCCTTATCCAGACGGATTAGTTTCGGGGAAGCCCGAGGAATAATCAAGAGTTATGTTATAATTATGTGGACCTAAGTGCCTTGGAAAAAGGTTGTGGATGTGAAATCCCTACGGATAATTATAGGAAGAGACTCGATTCATTAATCGATTACGTATATGAAAGACGAGGATTTCCGGAAGTCATAATATGTTTCTAGAAATTACCACAAGTAAATAATGTATGAATGTAAGTTGTTTTAACAGGAGCATCATTGGGCTCGTATATATTGTTAAAGACTGTTTACAGGTTTCGGCGTATTTCGTGAAAGTAAGAATTTGTTGTGTTCGAAAGGAAACGTAAAGTCAAGCGTCGAGCAATCAGTAAGATTAACAGATGAATTAAACCACAGGAGAAATTTTAATGTAAGATGGTCATATGTGTTAATTACATAGCATAAAGTCAAAGGTTTGGCCAAGGAGAATCTATATGGTAATAGTGGTGTATTACTTCTATCCCAAGGTTAATTGTTTAAATCAGAGTTGGGCAGCGGAGAAGTAGTCCAATTATGAGTTAACAGACAAATCAAAAAAAAAACTGAAGTTTAGAGAAAAAGATGTTTGAGAAGTCCTTGTCAGAGGAATTACAGGAAAGGCATTCAGAGATTAATTCTCAAGTTACAGAATGTGTGTAAGCAGTGATGACTTGAACTTATCGTCAGTTCTAACGGGAAGTTTTATAGATAAGTCGAGGAATGTTTCGGACCTCGAAACTCATGAGATAAGAAAATTGAAGCGATTCGAGAAATTCAAAGGATGTGTTTCTAACACAATAAGTACATAGCGAAGAAAGCCACGTTTAATACGGTAATCTAGCTGTTTCAGCTCAGTAACTTAAAGTTAACTTGAATAGTAAGTTTAACCAAAGAGGAATAATGATGTGGCATACAGTTATTCCGCATCGTACCCACGTTATGCTGGCATGTCGCATGTAACAGGCATGTAATAGGTTATGATTAGTATTATGTATACTGATCAGGCAGAGTTTATGCTACTTAGACAGTAGTGTAACATATTTTTTTTATAGTCGTGTGATATGTATCGGTAACTGTGGTACGTAGTCGGTAATGTTTTAACAGGAAAATCTTAAGCAGAACAGGTTTGTTGTTATTGAACAAATCTCAGTAGAGGAGTTCAGAAATTTTTTGAACTTAATGTTAACAGTTAAAGGAAGGAAATGTTTCACCCCGATCAGAGGATTACTCGTAGTTTACAGTAAAGGACTACGTGAATTGAAGTTATGAATTAAAGGATTCAGAGTTTAAGAGTGCTATTTTGATAGCGAACAGAATAGAGTTTTCTTTTCGAAACGGAGAATGTCCTTGGACAAAATAAGTTATAACGCCAACAGAATGTAACCATAACTTACGTTATGGGATTGTGAATGTTTAAAGGATACAAGGATGAATTAAGAGTTAAGAGAGTGACCTTGGTTGACGTGGTTTGTCTCAAGTATAATTTTTTTTATTAAGTATGATGTCCCGTTAGTTGGACAATGATGATGCGATGTACCATGTATCCGGTAGTAGTGAACACGTACTCGATCGTGTGTGGAAGCTATGTGCTATGGACTGCATTATATGATGATATGTGAGACGGCTTATGCCACACGTCACTTATACTGGATTTTCATAAGTTTGAAAGTATTGGTAGAGAAGAAAGTTCCTCAAACCTTTGGCTACATGTTATTGTTGATTTATTAATCGGAGCATAACTGACTTATGTGATTTCTCGAGCTTAAAGAATTCCCGCAGTGGGAAGGTGAGCAATGCTTAAGGTTGTGATAATAGCTACACCAGGACAACAGAAAGGAAGGAACGTAAACCATAAGTTCAATCACCACTTTGAATTTGAATCGTGGAGGTAGTTGTAATAGATTTCAATTCCGTTTGAGAATATTCAATATCAGATACCTTCCAGTGTAAGAATAAATTTATATGAAGAATGATACGAGAGTAACAGTAAAAGGTTGTCTTGTGAGGCAAAAGTTAAAGACAAAAGTTCTTTGAACTAAAAGTAATGTAATAGATCCCTCGGAAAGTTGGAATAATTGGGGAAAAACAGAATGACTCGACGACTTCAGGTTAATATGGATATGTTGGTTCAAATAACCATACGCCTTAACAGATAATAGTTATGTAATATACGTTAGACCTTTCGGCAGGAAAGAGATTGTCTTATGTTTTGATGTACAGTGATGGGAATCATGGCTAAAGAACAAGTTTTAACCAATATGGTTTAACCGAGACGCGTGACTAATCTACATGTCAGACATTAGAGTTGCCATGGAATTCCAATAAGCATAAAGAATTGGGAACTCTAATAGTAGAAAAAGAGGTAGAAAGGATTTATCTTTCAGGATCTCATAAGGATTTTCTAAATTTCGAGGACGAAATTTCTTTAAGGGGGGTAGAGTGTAATATCCCGCTTAGAAGTATCAATTAAACGTGTTAGAAACTTCATGAGCAAGCAATGGCAAGGTTGTAATTAAGAGGAGTGGCATAGTTGTAAATTTGGGGAAATTGGCTTTTGGATAAATATGAAAATTTCTCTAGTTTATCTCATTTTCTTCCTCTAGTAACAAGCTGAATTTTCTTCCCTCTCTTCCTCTCATTTTCGCTCACCATCCTCCCTTCACCATCATCATCAATCATCATCCCTTAACCTAGTAAACTCCTTCCCAAGCTCTTTTGTGGCAAGCAAGCTTGTGTTGGTGAATTTGGAGCAAGAAGAAGTTAAATAAGAAGCAAGAGAAGAGTAAGAGATGGGCTAGGGTTTTGAGGTAAAGCTTGGCAAAGATTGGAATCAAGTATAAGGTGAGCTCCTAGAGGGTTTTAGAAACCCACTTTGCTTAAGGTTTAAGGTTATAGTATTAAGAGATTGATTGCTAAATATATGCCTTGAATCCTTTTGGCTTGTGATTATATGAATTCATATGTTATAAGTTGTTTATATGTCTTGGAAATTCATTCCCATAAGCTGTTTTGATGATTGGAGAGGTTTGGTTTAGCCTAGGAAGCAAAATTATGAATGCTGCTGAAGCCAAAATCGGACTACGATTTCTAGATATCGGGCTACGATTTTGTGCCCTGTTTTTCATGGAATTTACGGCAAAAATCGGACTACGATTTTTAGAAATCGGGCTACGATTTTGGATCTACCCAGATTTTTGTTCTTAAGGAATGGCATGGAATTAAGGTATGATAGGTAATGGGTATGGCATTGGGAGATGATTACACAATTTCCAAGTTATGTAGAGGAATAATAGAGCTAGTATTGGGATTATCCCTTACTAAGCAACTTCATATACTCGTTAAGCAATGTGCAAGCCAAGAATATTTCAGTGGTTAAGTTAGAACCTTTTATAGGATAAGCACTTATGAATAAAGTTATAGATGATTTCCCTTTAGAATACGAGGATGATAGGAATGCTTCGGCAATCGAAGTTACAGTTAAGTTATAGTGTTGGTTCTCCAACAGTTACAGGTGGCTTATGAGGACGATAAGCCGAGAATCATAGGTTATAGATTATACGTTATAGGATTGTTATATGATTACAGTAACAGATTATATGTTCATATGTTAAAGTTAAAGAATTAAAGATTAAAGATAATGGCGTGCTTGCACGTTTTACAGTTACAGTTACAGGGCGTGTTCAGCAGACTCCGGGATTCGCCGGATGGGACTTCTCCGAGAGGGTTGTCCACACGTTTTATAGGGAGTCCGGTGTTAGCCTGATATGATAGGAATTTCACCGGTTTATAGGGAGACGTATCTCGGGGTTACTCCACCCGGGCTGCCCTCCGTAAAATGAACTCAGATTAATTGTTTGTTCAACGCTAACAGCTAACATAAAACACCAAAAACATCTTTATTTGTTTTATGTTTCACAGTTATAGTCATAGTTACAGTTAAAGGCAGATTATAGTTAAAGTTATAGACAGTTACAGTTATAGATACAGGAAGTTACGGTTATAGTTATAGACAGTTAACAGAAGGTGGTCCTAGGTTTCCCCTCGATCACTAAGTTAAGATTATAGGCAGTTTAAGTTATAGTTATAGGAGGACTTATAGTCATAGGCAGATAAAAGACTTGGCGATCATAGGAAATCCCCAAGATTGCCAAGGTAGGCATGGCGACCCTAGGTTCCCTGTGGTTGCCAACAGTTGGTTGGGCTGGAGCTCACTGAGACATTATGTCTCATCCCATTCCTTCTGGTGCAGGTTTACAGGTAAGTCAGAGGTTCGTGATGAAGATCTTCACAGAGATGCTGGATGGAGTACAGTTGCTCGTTGTGTACCAGCTCGGGAGCTTGATGGATATAGTATGAGTAATGTAAAAGTATTGGATTTTTGTACAGACGAGTAAACTTGTATTCAATCTTTTGTGATGTATTATTATTATTATCGAAATTTTTAAATGTATCCAGTATCAGTTTAACGCACATGCTAATATACTAGTTAAAGTTAGTATGGGTGTTACATAATCCCAACACAAAAAGAGAGTTTAGC